>OESE01000206.1:0-588391 GCA_900240875.1 Crithidia expoeki
CTAACCCTAACCCTAACCCTAAACCCTAAACCCTAACCCTAACCCAACCCTAACCCTAACCCTAACCCTAACCACAAAGGCAGTCTCGCCGCACACTCTCTTCAAACACTCGGTCACACCACCCACAACCCAACCAGCACCACACAGCCGCACCACCGCAGTCACACCACCCACAACACTTCTGATTTCTTTGCCTAACGATTGCTCCTCACGTTGAAATACACTCGCACCTCCGCACGATGTTACACCACCACTCATTCTTCCCTGATCTACTTCAGTGCCTCCCAATTCCGGCCCAGCTGCACAAGCACTTCTCTGACGCACCATACCTTTGCCCACTCTCAGGACAGCACGCAGCACAACCCTCAACGAAGACACTGCACAGCCAACTGCCCAACGCAGCCAGGCACCACGTGCACACGCAGGTTGCGTGTTGTGACACCTTCAGGTGCATGGTCTCCTTTTGAACCGCAAGACACCACACCACACCGCCCACAAATGCATCGTGCACGGTCCGGCGGCTCCCTTGGTGCAGGTGAGTGGCCGCTGTCTTGTGAAACGAAGGTGGGTGAAGTAGAGTGTGCAAACACGTGTCCGAGCACACCTTCCTGCCACACGACCGAAAGAACACCACACACAGACACGCCGAGAGCACAGATGAGGGAGAAAGATGACAGCATTGTTTCTTTCATTCCCTGGAGTGTTGCAGTGCAGTGGTGTGGAGGGCTGCGTGCGATGACAACAAAACGACCCTTGAGATGTCAGTGATGATGCGCTGCGTTGCAGATAAGTGAAGCTGCTGAGCGTGATCTTGCCATGCCGTCGCCGCTCCCACCCTTGTGAGAAATAGCAATGCTTTGAAGCAGTCTGCGGAAGACACTTCGCGACCTGTCTCTAACACCACGCGCTTTGCAGCACGAGAAACGCAGGTCGGTAGGACGATGGTGGGCACTAGGGTCCGTTAGATGGAGTATACCGTCTGCTGTTTCACCACGGCGTAACGTTTGTCGCAACGCAGTGACCACTGCACCTCCAGGTAGAGCTAACGCTTCCCTTGACCACAGCAGTGCCTCACACCAGCTATGCGAAGACGATGATGGCGGTTTGTGCCGGCTGTGACGCTTGCCCTCCCAGTCGGGAGCAATGCAGTGTTAAGTGTAAGGTCTGTAAATGCATCCTTACTTTGAGCAGTGGTTCAAGCACGGCATTAGGATCAGAACTGTAAGTCGTGAATCCGTCTACCGTAACAACACTGATGCACCACGACGTGATGATTACACCTGCGAACTATGTGCGGTAGCACTGGCTTCCTCATCAGCCTCCGTAAAGTCCCCCGGCTTGGAGTTGAGAGTGTCTGCCTGCCGAGTGAAGTGCAGCGGCCTTTCCACACGGTAGCAAGCACGTATCCTCAGCACAAAGACGAGCGTGCACGCTTACAATGGAGCCAACGGTGTTGTCAACAACGATGCTTCGCCACAGCGGTGTGACGATGGTGTGTATGTGTGTGTGTGTGCGTCGTTGATCCGTTGCCGTCGTCCTTGCGTACGCCAGGCAGTCGCAGCAACGTACCCATCACCGCTGACCACCACAACAAAGACGACACAGCAGCATTACAAAAGATGGAAGTATGTTTCCGTAATGCTGCACTCTGCCTTGCCGGTTAAAATGCAGCAGCGAGGAGTGGTGACGGGCACGTGCGCATCCCCGCACCGATGCCACGCTCGCTGCCGGTGTCAGCACGGCACTCCACTTCGGCAAGCTGATGCTGTTGGCCCCCATCCGTATTTTACACAAGCAGAGGACACGCAGCATAGTGGTCCTCTAAAGAGAACTGTGCAACTCTTCGTGGCGATAAGTACACAGCCGGAAGGTGTCGTGCCACCTCCCTTGTCAGCAGAGCTTTGCGGCACAGCAGGATGACGAAGCGCGTCTTCGTAACGGTGTCGAGGCGGTGTGGTGGCGATGGTGAAGCTTCACAGTGGTGTGAGCTTCATTTTAACCAGCATCGATGCAGAGCTGCAGTGTGAGAAAGCAGTGGCACATCCCCACAACCACAAACTTCCCCGTTGTCGCTGACGCTTTGTCAGCCCACCGTGTCAAGTACGCACGCCCATGCTGTAATACCATCCTCTGTGTGAGCAGCGGCGGTGTGCTGTTCATGCAAACTGTTGAGCACAAGCCTTCAGCATAACAACAGAGTGCTCCACGTCGAGGACTTCACCTTACAGGACAATATTGGTGACAAGCGTGTGTCTGCCTGCCGGGTGTGGTGCCACCCGTCTTTCCAGTGGCAATGCAAAGTCTCACTTCGTTGAGCATATGCCTTAAAACCACACAGTGTCAGTTTACGGAGCGGTGCCCAGCCCCACTGTGGTGGCGCCGTCCTTCTCACTTAAGACGCGAAGCGCAGAGCAACGCTAGCTCAGTGCGCATCCCCACAACAATACTACCTCTACTCTTTTCTTGCTGTGGCACTGCACTGTGGCACCTGTGGGTGACTATGTGCCCCGCACCATGATAGCAGCACAGCTTCGCAGCACGCACCCTTGACCTCGATCCAGTTTGCTCTCCCACGCTGCCACAAATGTCTTTATTGTGCACAATGCCGAGTTCGCCGTCATTGACAATGCGCTGCCACACCACTGCGAGGATCAAGGTCTGTCTTTGCATCCACATTGCAAATATCTGCGAAGGAGCCTACGCACAGTAATAGTGCTCCACTCAATTCTGTTCGTGGCAATAGTTAATTAGCTGCCCCATCGCCTTTGCAGTGAGTAGCATCGCTGCACTGCAGTCTGTCGAGCACTCCTGCTTTCTACAGCAGCGCTTTCATTGCGAGCATAAATGCAGTGCAGTATGGCACCGACTGCAGCAGGTAGTCGTCCTTCTGGCGGGATGAAGGTCCGCTTCACTGCCACGATAAACACGTGTATGCCCCCTGGTGTCAGCGTTACTGTCGAAAGAAACAGTGTGGAGATGAGTGTGTATGCTGTTGAGACGGCATCGTAGCTAGGGGATAGTGACAGCGTGTCTGGGTAATGACGCCGTCGTTAACGTCAGCACCACCGCTTCCCCACAACAACACCGCATGGAACACCGCAGAAACACTACCAGACGCACCGTGTAAGTTCCCAGTTATAGTTCTGCTCCCCCGAGCGATGAAGCCGCGTCGCAGGGTGATTACATGCATTTTGACTACACCGCACCGCCTCATCTGCCCAGCTGCTGGAAACACCGCGCTGTTCCCGAATGGTGAGCATGTGTCTCTACAGCTTCACATTGACAACGGAATAACAGGTGCACCGGCACACGGTACTGCCGCCGTCCTTGCTAGCAGTGGTAAAGTTTCACAGCGTGGCGGCAGGTGCCTGTATGCGTGGCGATGTTCCCTTTCATTGTCCCCATCTGTGCAGCGCCCGGGTTTCGTATGCGCGTTTCCTGCGTAGCACTAGCATGTTTCCTGCAGCCAGGAGTTCAATGTCACATTGTGCTGGTGAATGGGTGAGCTTTGATGCAGTAACAATACCATCGTGTTCAGCAACGACTCGCCGTTAAAAAATGGTGATGAGCGTGCGAGCCTTTCACATGGAGTGTCACCTTTCTAGTTGCTGGCTACGTGGCAACGCTGTAGCGAAATCACGAGTGCAAGTCTACATAGTGAAGCCGCAAGAGCACGGTTACAAGTGTGCAGGATGGCCAGGGTATCACCTCCATTCCCAACAAGGTTACAGCGACGTAGAGCTTCGGTAACTTCGAGTATCTGCCAAGACATGACCTTCACTATCATCACCGGTGCGTCAGTACAACATCTCAAGTGCGTGCACTCGGAAAGGTATCAATCTCCTCCCTTGTAGTTATGCAGCGTTAGAACTCAGTGGTTGCTGCATGTTGCTTCATGGAGACAGCACTTTGTTTTCAGAGAAGGCACCCACACGCAGAAGGCAGTTGAGTGTAACGGCGTCCGCCCTATGTTCACCACCATCTGAGTTGCCAGCGTCGATGTGTTGCGCATTGCGGTGTCCAACACACTTTCCTATACACGCAACGTGCCTTCTTCACCGGCAACGTTGTGTCCCACAGCAAAGGATTCAGAAGTAATCATCCCTCTCTCACGCATGGCGCCACCGTCCTGGTCAGCAACGCACAGCGTACAATCGCAGTCACTTCCCCCAAGCGTGCGCGCCATGCGCGTAGCTGACAACGCTGTAGTACTCGGGATCTAACAGCAAAAACAAAGACCGAGTAGGAGAGCACACATCGCCACCGCCATCTGGCGTATGCCGGGAAGCCCTCACAAGAGAACTGCTGCCACCAGCAGCAACGGCGGAAGCACTACTAGACGCTAGTGGCATGAGAAAGTCGAGGAGAAACAAAGTAGCCAGGAAACAAAGGTGATGAGAGGGAGAATTGTTGCTGCTGCTAATGATCGTGTGGCGCACAAACGAAGGGTCCGCAACGCACAGCACCATCTCATGCGAGTCGTCGTTTGCTGATTTTATTTCAAAATAGCAAAGCCGTACGGTTTCTTTTTATTGAACATAGTAGGTGGGTCGGTGATTGACTGCTCTCTTTTGTTCTCAGTCTGTGCTTGCCAGGTCAAGAGCTGGAGTCCGAAGATGAAGTGGCACAGCTGCGGGTGTAGAATATGCACTCAATCCACTCGCCCTGCAAAAGAGCATCTGCACGGTGTGGAGTTGATACGAGCCTTTCATTCCACCAGTTGTCTTTCGTCGGAGTACCGTCAATGACAAGACGAGAGCAACTGCAGGTGGGAGAAAACAAGGCAGCAAACACACAGTCTCAACGAGCCGGAAAGCAAAACCACTGCCACATGGGAGCTGTGACGCCCCATTAACAGTACAAGAGACAAGGATTTACTTCACCCTCGAAAGGTTGCAGCTGCGTTCACAGGCGTCATGCGGCAGGGATGCCTCTCTTGTTATTGTTCTGAAACTCTTGTAGGCAGGCGTGCACAGACTGCAGGAAGAGCGCGTATGCGGCGTTGCGTCCTCATGTGGGACCACTTTTCGCAATGCACGTTGAACGTCAGGATCCAATTTACCGTTCAGATATTCTGTCTTGCGCTTTTCGATTTTTGCTGAGAACAGTCGCTGTACAGTAGCCGAGCGCAATTCAGCACAAAGAAACCAACATCTTAACTAGAACAGGCACCAAGGTGTGGCCTCCCTGAAAAAGCAATAGCAAACCTCTCTGTGCAGCAAAGCACCTCCACGAGGTGCACTTTGCCGTTTCGCATGTTGCCGGTTTGCAAAGCATAAAGGTGGTTCATTAATGTAAGTGATAAGGTAGTGGGCTTCTTGTGACGCCACCGTAAGCAGCACAGAGAAGAACCGTGGCTAATGTAGTACACCGTGCGGAGACGAGACCACGAATAGTGATGTGTTAGGAGCACACGACAACAACATGAACACACACACAACAGAAATGCTACAATGCAGACTCTTCGAGAGAAGTAAGCGGATCGCTACGGCACCGTCCCACAGAAAGACGAAACAAATTTATGCTCCAGACTGCGGTAAGTACAAAGCAAACTGTGAAGTTCCCCCCAGAACGCAGCTCTGCCTCTGCAGTCGGAAGTGTGCCAAGCACTTACTCTACGATATTACTGCCGCAGAACGATAGACGGAGGGCTAGCAAAAGTGCAGAACAACTTTATACATGCTCTAAAGAGAGTCCATCGTTAGGTGAGAGGCTAGCTACGTGAGGGTGGAAGAAGAGGACAAGGAACCGATTCCGAGTCATGCAACTGTGCCGCACGACAATCGATGAGGAGGAGACACAACGAATGCCACGGAGGCGTACTTGTTCTGTCTTTCAAACAGCGTTGGAGAGCAACAGTATTGGCGTGCACCTTTGAAAGGCGCACTCTCGAGAGATGGTACTTTGGTGTGTACTAAAGCTGCTCGTGTCATAGCAGTGAAAGGGAAAAAGCTGTAAAGACCAGGTCGCTTCAGTGTAAGCCATTGCGTCTGTGAGAGAAGAGCTTCTGGCTTGTTTTTCTGAATGCAATCATCCTCGCAGAAGCCAGATGCTGACAGGAATTGTTTCACGCTGCAGCACGGCACGCGAAGTGTGTGTGCGTAAGTTGGTGGGTCTGGCGAGGTCACTGGCGTCTTCAAGGCCACTGTCAAAAGAGACGTCTACTTTGCGTAGAAGTGGGCAGCTGTGAAGGCCTTTCGAATTTGCCAGCTTACAAGGCATTGCCGTGATGTTTTCTAACGGCGACGCACCAGCAAGACCTCTCAAGCTTTCTGAAAGGCTGTGCGAAATGGCGACTTTGGTGAGCATGCGGCACGTACTCAAGCCGCTCAGATGGTGCAGTTGGCACCGGTACGCAATCAAAAGTTGCATCTGTGGTGCACTTGCAAGACCGTCGAGACTGATAAGAGGTGCGTTAGAGTGAACCCCAACCTCTTTCAGCACTGAGCATGTACTGTGGCCATCTACGTTCAGCAGACTGCAGTCCACAGCTTTGAGCTATTTGAGACACAGAGCGCCAAGTGAGCGAATTGATACGCCTCAAGTCTCGGTTCGGTGAGAGATCGAGCTCTGTTAGCAGAGTAAACTAAGGCACGTCATATATTTTATCACTTTCAAAAGTAATCAACCGTCAGTTTACGCGAGAGCTGTGATTCTCGTCAAAGGCAGAGCGTTGGGTGTTTTGTTTCTCCGCGTCGCTCCAAAAAAAAAAAACCCGCACGGTTCAATTTCACTCGCCAGCAACTGTGGCACCCTGTGTAAGGCCCCAGCATTGTGCAGCCAAAAGACTCGAGAAGTCAGTCCTGTGTTCATTTAAACTGCATGGAAAGCTGTTCCATGCAGAAAAAAAAAAAAGTAGCAAGCAGAGAAGTACACTGTACCTTCCGTCGCAAAAGGACCCGTCAGTGGTTCAGCAGAGGGTAGTGTTACTGGCGTGAATGTTCACAGCTTTCATGCGGCAGCACCATTTCTGCCCCAGGAAACGCCGGACATCCTTGCGTACGCTATGTGCAGTTACTCTTAGGAGTTTTTCTATGAGGAGGCGGACACGTGATGAAAGCTCAACCTCTGAATTCATATCGGTAAGCATACGTTACGTTGTCCTGCAGTACCCAGCAATTCGCCACTCTTTGAAGATGGAGTCCGTCACAGCTTCTCCCACTTCTTTTTCCCAGTGGCGCTTTCGTTGAACACCTCATCGATAGGCTCGCGGCGAGGAGGGTGCGCATACTAAACAGGGTTAATCGTCCAAAGCCTACTGTCTGTACGGCACCTTGGGTCCGCAGACAGATCACTGATATGGGCGTGTACTGTCGTGGGTGAGAAATCAGCGCTGGTGCCACGTGTGCATCGTGATCTTCGAGGTCTGTTTGTCACGTTTGTAGTGGCATAGCGACGCTCTTTTACAAGTGGCCGTAGTCAAAATGAACTGTAGAGCTTGTGACACAGTTTATAGCCCGCTTTTATTTTTGAGTTCATAAAGGCTGTGATTCTCCAGAACGGCGCCGCGCCGCAATGAACGCAAGTATTAAGTTCGAAACAAGTTGTCAAAAAGGAGGAAATGGACCTGTGCACGTATATCGCTTGGAAATAAAAAGGACCGCGATCCGCTTTCCGTGTCATCTCGAAACGCGAGCTGCGGAGCTGTCACTGCTTGCACGGTCTCGCTTTGGGCGTTTTCAGAATGCGAGCTTTTGTTTCACCGCGCAAAACCACGTAGAATCGTTAGGGGCGATGGTATTCGATGTTTGCTAAAAGTAGCATGTGGCTCTTACTTAACTAGTGTGGCGCAACTACTGCGCGCAGGCGCGCACTGCTTGTAGTACCTTTGTCCTGAGTGTACCGCGTGTGGCAACGCGTGCACGAGAAAATGCTCTCAAACACACAAATAAACAATTGCGAATGATTCCTTCCTAAAAAAAAAGAAATACATAATGACGTCTACATCTCTCAATTGGAAATATTTTTTTAGAAAACGAAATCCGGGGATCGCACACATATATATATATATCGATATTTTGGGTGCGTTTTGCACTGCATGTTCTTTACATGACGCTGCTCACGAAGTTAGTTGCTTCTCTCAACCGCGCTTCGCGAAGACCTGTTAAACAATTCTGCACATTGTTGGCCGGTGGAAACGACACCTTCTGCGGCACGCCACACCAATCTGCGACGAGACATCGTGCCAATGCGTGTCGTGATGCGTATAAGCCCCCGCTGCGTCGATCCTCTTGCTGACCTGCCAGTGGCTTCTGCGGTGCGCGCCGCACGTGTGCTGCTGCCGCGGAGAACGAAGCACGTAGTGGGACGGTGCTAACGAACAGGGCGGCGTCAACACTGAGAAGGTTTTCGCTGGCATCCACGCAGAGCACTTTTGTAGCGTGTGAAAGAGAACCCGTTAATTCGCCTACCACCTGCTGATGTCCTTGGCAGGGACTCTGACGCTGCTGATCACTGTGCTGTGGAGACGACAAAGCGGGCTGGATGCCATCACCATGGCGCGGCGAAGCTGCCGGGTGGCTCAGCTCGCGAGGGCGGTGCTTTGCAGGGGCTTTTGAAGCCGCTGACAACGATTTAACTGGAAAGGCCGAATACGCCTCGTGCACTAAGTCCTCCGCCAATGCCCTTCGCACATCGTAGAGCCAAGCGGCTGCAGTCGCAGCAGCATTATCCGGTATTGTAGCTTGTGGCAATGGAGACGCGGAGGTGTTTGAGGGAGGGCGCTCTCTTTCTGCAGAGAGGAACCGCTGTGGTGCTTCTTCTGCCCCCTCGGGTGCCGCTGTTGTTTGCCTCGGATGCTGAAGCACGGTCTCTACCAAAGCACGTGCTTCCGCAAGTCGCGCCTGACGCAATCCACTACCTTCCTTCGTATCGCCGTTTCTTGTCATCTCTTCTGTCGCGTGCAGGGAGCGTGGCGTTTTTGCTGCGAAAGAGCGCAGCACGGCTAAGCCCGCAGAGCCGGAGCGCCCCGTACGTTCAGGGCGGTGGCTTTGCGACAGTGCGTGCGCCACCCACGCTGAGGCCTCGCGCATACGAGCCTCAAGCAAACCCGCACCGCCGTCCTCTCTCTGCACCTCATCCACACTTGAGTGGGGGGCGTCCGTATCATACTCCGTCAAGCGCGAAGGTTGCAATTCGGTAGATCGCGGCTGTGACACACCGTCTTCTTTCCTCACGGAGCAAGCTTTTTCCTCGTCTTCCGCCCGCAATGCAGGTTTTTCACCGTAGGGTTGAAGCGCGTCAAACACCCACGCCGCAGCCTCCGCGTGCCGAGCACGTCGCAGCCCATCATCATCGTTGTTGTGTTGGTACAACTCGATGCTCAGTTGTGTTTTACGTGACATTGGTGAATGAGGCGTCTCCGTGAAGTACTCCGCAAGTCGCGGTAGTTGTGATTCAGAGGAATGCAAGGGCGCCACGTCTTCTCCTAGTTCTTCTTCTCCACCAGGATGTTCGTCATTTTCGGATGAAACTGCAATTGACTTCACATCCTGCTCTCGAAGCGCCTCACGAACCCAGTGCATGGCTTCTTCTTGACGCGCAAGCCGTAAACCATCTGCTCCATCCTTCTCATTTCCTCTGCGAAGGTCGACGTCGCGTGTTGGAGAAAGAGGACGCTTCGTTACGTACTTATCAAGGTGAGGATTCTGTGTCTCTGATGAACGTATCGTGTCAGAGCCTTCTTGGTTCTCTGCGTGCAGTATAGGAAGCTGTGTATCAGGACACCTGGGCGCCACCTCGAGCCACGCCGCGGCTTGGTCGCGTCGTACATGCTGTAACGAAGCACCCGTGTTTAGTTCACGCGCGCCCGCAGGTGCTTCGTCCGCTTCCAACTTCGCACCGTCCTCTCTTTCTGGAAGCGTAGAAGCACTCGGTATGTTGCTTGGTAGCGCCGTTTCCGAACAGTGCAGCTGCACAAACAAACTGTTGAACTGAGTGGACAGAATGAGCTCATTGACCCAGTTTGCCGCTGCCGCCTTCCGAACGCGACGTAAGCCGTCAACACTGCTGCTCCTCCTGCGCTTCTGCTGTTCTTGCGACGGCGTACGCGGCGCCTCTATGGACATTCCACGCAACACGATGCCTTCGCCCTCCGCCGCTGAATGCTTGCGTGGTGCCGTTGCTGCCGCTGCATCAAAGCCAGGCCACCAGGCGTCGAGCAGCGAGTCGGCAAGGGCAGAGCGAAGTCGTCGCAGCTCATCGCATGGTGTGGGCACACTGACCTCCTTCGCCGTTAGCGTCGGAAGTTGCTGTTCAGTCGCTGTCAGTTGCGGGTGTGAAAGGTTTCTGCGTTGCCGGCTGTGCCACTCCTTGAACACCGACTCGATGACTTCGTCCACCAGCTGACCCGCTGCACACTCCCGTTGGGGGCGAAGGTCAGCCGGCGATGGCCTCGCAGCGTCGTTCAACTGTTGCGCCTCTCGAGGTGCCTCAGCATCATCAACGGAAAGCGTCGGTGACGGCTCCAACGCTGCCCCCCCACCAAGCGTTCCCGAAAAGCGGCACTCCTCTCCAGGTACGTGCGGTGGCGGTGCTCCTCAAACTTCAGCGCGGTGCGCTGAGACTCCTCGAGTGCCGCCAAGTAACGCAAAGCATCAACGTTATACCGCTGTTGGGCAGACGTGCGTGTGTCTAGGGGGGCGAGGTGGTGCGCCTGTCCGCGTGATGTCTGCGTGCCGTTCAAAACGAGGGACGACGATGGCAGTGGGGTGGTAGGGGCCATGGTAGAACGGCTGCACCACGCGTTGTGCTTATCCAGTAGGGACGGTGCATAGATACGGCGCAGCGCCGCTGGGCCGGTCCACTCCGCAGTGACAGAGGAAGAAGATGCTGTGTCTGCGGCGTTGTGCATCCGCGGTGAGTCGTGCTTGCTGGCGACAGCGCCGCGGATGCGCGGCAGCACGTCCGGAGATGGACAATCGTGTGGCATGACTCTGTACAAGCGGAAAAGTGGAGTGATGATGCAATTCTGAGTCATGGTTTATGATGTGCGAAGAGGTCCATGATAATGAGAGACGATGCGTCAGTGGTTTTAACCAGCAAGAGAGGAAGAGAGACAAAGAGAAAGTACGCGGCGCCGTCTGATAGCACCAGCACTCCGAGTTATTCTGCAGAACATTCACTTCTGTTCCTCGGCAAAACCCAGTAGCCCCACATTAGTGCCGCTTCAGTAAAAAGGAAGACACCTGTGTGTTCAGAAAACAACAGCTTAGTTCACTTTCAGAAGACCAACACTGTTTCTTTCACCCCAATAATGCAGTCCTTTGAGCGTTCGTTGCTGTTCATTGTTCTCGTCGTCGCGTTGCGGCGCATGTCAAGTCAGGCTCGCCGTACAGTCAACGTCTTCAACGACTCCAAAAGTGAGCCGTCCTTCTATGGAATTATCACATCCACAGCCTTTTCTCCGGGTTCTCTTCTGTAAACGCCGTCATCACCACATCCAGAGAGAAGAACAGAAACGAAGCCGTAAAAACGATGTGACGAGAAGTGACGAAAAACAAAAATGAAAAGGGGCGAAAGTGAAAAGACTGCGGACACACAAGTAGTTAGCGGCAATTACTGATTCTAGTACACACGCATCTCTTTGTGTGTGTGTGTGTGTGTGTATTAGTGACTGCTTGTGCTCCGTTGTGTTAAAAAAAAAAAATTGCAGCACACCACCTGGAAGGAAAGCGCTGGTGCAAAGAGCACGTCTCTCGCAAGTTGCTGCTGATGCGCGGCGTTGGAGGGGAGCTTGTCGCATAAAACACAGGTCATGAGTAAGCGACGAATAACAATAGTGGTGAAACACAGTAGGAAGAGTAATAATATAATAATAATGATGGTAGGAAAAAAAAGCTGGAGCTTTTGAAATAATAGGTATCATGAACGGAACTGTGCGGGTGCAATAGCGTACAGGTCGTTGAGTGGCGCACCATTTCCCTGGTCGTCCGTTTTACAGTGCCCTCGTATGCACTTAACAGCCTTCTCCAACGACACTCCCACACAAAGACCAGTTGCGGACCAAGAGGGAAGACAACAGTGACAAAGGAAAAGAAATGACGAGGTTCTGGAGCTGTCGTACTTGCCATCCGCCAGCGCACGCACGAAAAACAGATGCACACCAGCAAATGGTCAAAAGAGGGGCAACAACAAGAAAGAGCTTTCATCTCTGTACCGTAGCTGTTTTCCCGTGTTGCTCATGGGCTGCTAACCGTTGAGGGACTGTATTTAAACAAAACGGAAACATGGCGCCTACACAAGACAAACTGTATTGCTAGGAGGGCGAAATGGGGAAGGCGGGGATTACGTACGCAGGGCCTCACAAGGCCATGCTGTGGGGACACCCCCATAGTCACTCGCCTATGAATAGAAAAGAGACTAGAGGAAAAAGTAGGCAAACCTCGTTGTTACTCGGACACGTTCCTGCACGCACACGCCCCGTTACTCGCAACGCTCTCTTTTGTGTGCCTTGAAAGCGTTCAACGGAAGGTAGGCGTCCTCACGGATCTTGCGTGCGGCCAAGTCGTGCATGTGCTTTACAAGGTCGCGGGCAATTGTGCCGGTAAGGCGCGAGTCGTGCTGGTAGTCCGGGTGCTCCATCACAAACTTACGCATGTATTGCGCTCCCGTCGGAATGCGCTTCGACGCGCGCATCGAGAGGAACTTGAGGTACGACTCGATCTGTTGTGAGTGCATCTTCTCCTCTTCGAGAAAGCGGCGCACCAGTGGAATGAGACCGTAGAAGCCACCCTCCCTGCCGTTGAAAATTTCGTCGACGGTCATCTTGGCCGTTTCGGCTTCGTCCACAGTGGCCGACGCTGTAAAGATGTTTTTGCGCATGACGTACTCTTCGTCGCAGGGATTGATGCGGTGGGCACGGCCCATATTCTCGTCTACAATCGACATCTTCGTGTAGAATACCGGGTTGTACTTCACAATCGCCTTCGTCAGCAACGGGATGAAGACAGCGAAAGCGGAGTTCTCAAACGGTGTTGGTTGAATATCCATCACGCGGAACTCCACACGCCAGCCGATCTCGCTGCCGATGGGCGGTGGCTTAAAGCGCACAGTCTGCCAGTTAGTGGACTGGATGTTCTCGAAGTGCTCCGTGTGCGTTGTGTCGTCAATGTCGATCATCTTGTCGTACATCACAAGCGGGTCACGGATGAAGAGATAGGCGATGTGCTGTGCCAGCCGCGCGTCTACGCCGGCCTCCCTCAGCACATTGAAATTTGACTGATTAATCTCAATCCGCGAGTCGTTGAACTCCTCCAAGTTCGGCATGGTGTCGCTGATGAAGACGGAGATAGAGTCGTAGCGGGACTTGAGAATGCGCGGGACCTCCTCGACGCGGCGGTCGTCCACCGAGGCGGCGATGGTCAGCCAGCGCACATCAGAGTCGCATAGCAGCCCTTTTTGGAATGGTGTCGCGGAGCTAAGAGCCAAAAAGACGGGACAGAGGATGGCAAGCTGGTCATACACGTGGCGAGCCTCGCGCATGTTGTCAAGCTGCATTGTCACCTGAAGGCAGCTGCTTCCCATGCCAAAGGCCATGCAATCCATGTAAATGCATGGGTGGCTGACCGAAGGCACTGGGCAGGGACAGGCGTTGTAGCGCTCTTGCACATGTTCGCGCTGCTGCGGCGTGAAATACTGCGCGTAGTAATAGAGTGTCGCCGGGGTGTAGAGGTGCTTCATCGCCTCCGTCGCGGGGTACTCCTTCTCCCGTGGGTCTATGGGGCTGGCAGGGATCGGGGTACTCGCGTCGGAGCCAAACTTGTTGGTCTTCTTCTTCTTCTTGTCGTCGCTCACGCCGCAGTCGATATCCTTGTTACGCGGGTTCTTGTCAATGTTCAGGCGGTGGTCTACTGTGCGGGCCATCGTGTTGACATCCATGTACAGCGGGACTTGAATGCAGACCTTACGACCACGGCGCAGACGTATGTTTGCTGTTAAGTTCACAAAGCGTGGGTGGGTGCGGTTGATGCACGCATCCGGCACGAAGAGGGACTGTGAGTAGGGTGAGCTCTTGTCCTCGGCATCCACAAAGTCGCCCTGGCCCATGAGGGGGAAGTTGACGAAGGTGGTGCCCACCACACCGGCGGGTGCCTCTTTATCCAGTAAGTCGTAGCGAGTCTCGATGTTGTGCTCGACGGCGTTTAGACTCTCCACGGTCAAATTGTACGGCTGCGCCGGGGTGCTCTCGACCATGAAGCTGCCGTACTCCGGATGCCAAATGGCATTGTTGTCGGGCCGCGCAGACAGTCGCTCCATCACCTCTGCGCCTTCCAACGAGAGGGTGACGGTGTCGGCGCGCACGTGGATTAGCTGGTGCTCCAGCTCCTCGCCCCACAAAAAGGGCATGCCTTTGACGTTCTTCTTGGACTTGTACACGTTGATAAACTGCTGAATGCCGTGTGCACTAACGTGCGGGATCGCCTTCGTGTGCGCATCCGTACCCCACCGCATCGGTTCACCGCCAGTGGTAAGAAGACCCATTTGCTTGTCTACTGCGTAGATGCGGGCGTAATGTGCTGGACAGCAAGCAAGTAGACAACAAGGTGCTTTACGGAGATATTTAGAAACACAAGCGGTTCCAATAACTCCAGCGACGTTGAGAAAACCCAAAGGTGCAATCGTAATAGTAGTTATAGTAGTAATAATAATAGTTACAGTAATGGACGCCCCTCAGAAGCACACGAGAGAAAGCAAACAAGGAGCAATAATAGTAGTAGCACTAATTAATTCAACGCTACAAAAAGACACACAGGCAACCGTGTGAATGGTTGCTGTACTTCACGGTTAAAGTGGAGCTGCCGCCGCTAAGGGTGTGTTTGTAAAATAGGGGACGGGACAATGGTGGTTAGGTGTTTGGAGGCAAAACGACAGTTACAGAGTGATAATAATAATGCTAATTTATATTGCTGGGAAACAAAAACGAGAGTAAAGAAAGGCGGTCAGACGTTTGTTCAAACGCTGCGTGTGGTGAAGGAAGTTGACGGAGGATTGCGTGCGTTTAAAACAAAAAAGAGGAAGACGTAGGGAAATCAGAGCGTTGTAACGCGCCTGTAGGATATCAGTTTGTCCTAGAGTCGGCACTGTGCTAAACACTTGTTTAGGTAGCGTCCACGCCGAGGTGCGCTGGCACAGCAGCGGGTCTCTCCTTCGCGACGTAGTAGCGGCATTCCAGGTCATGCTTTTTGCCCCTGTTGACGTACCCCCTCCTCCTCCTTTTTAGTAGAACACGGAATGCAAGTAGGAAAAACGGTTTTTGTTTAACTCGTATTGTTGATTTCACATCAAGTGAAGCTCTGCATCAGCTTTTCGTAGGCGTCCTGAATAGCTTTGAAGTGACTCTCGGCCGTGTGGATCTCTTCCGCTGTCGCGCCGCACCAGCGGTCGGGGTGCCACTTCATCGCCATCGCGCGGTACGACTTCCGCACCTCCGCTGCATCCGCGCCGCTGTGGAGAGACAGCGTTTTGTAGTGTGATTCAAGCAACGCCTTTGCTTTTTGCGGTTGGTGTTGGTCTTGCTTGGAACGTCGACCTGGCATCGACTGCTGCTGTTGCTGCTTTTGTGTTCGTGCAAAAGACGTTGAGGTTTTCTTCTGCTCCTGTGCACGGCGCTCACGCAGCTGCCGCAGGTACGCCTCTGTGGACGGACAGCGCAGCAGTGCCACGCTCTCCTCCACGTGTTCGACAGCGTCCTGCCAGCGGCCCAGCGCCGCCTCGCAGCGCGCCACTAGCAGGAGCATCTGCGCCCGCAGCTCCGACTTCTCGGTATAGGACAGCGCACGGTGGGCATCGTCCATGGCTTCGTACCACGACGTGCCCAGCTGAACCCGTGCGGCAGCGCGGCTCTCGTACACAATGCCCTTCATGCTGTCGGACACAAAGGGTTGTTCAAGAGTCTGCGTTGCGTAGGCGATGACATCCGTCCACCTTTTAGCTTGTGCTAAAGAGGCCAGTTTGTTCACGGCGTCGCTGCAGCGGGCAACGTGCGTCTGCAGAAGACGGAAGCGCAACTCACTGCTGCCCACCGTGGCGTGGTGCATTTCGTCCTGCAGGGCTGTTAAGTCGGACACCGATGTCGCCGCATGAAACGTGAGCTCCCACGCTGTCAGATGTATCTCCGCTGAGAAAGGGTACTGCAGCACCTTTTGTCGTGCGTATTGCGCAGCCGCACCAGCGTTGTCAAGGGAAAGCAGTCGCGCCTTGGTGGCCTCGAGGGTACCACAGGGGAAGAGGCCCAACAGGGTCTCCAGGCTCTCCCGTGCACGTGCGTACTGATGTGTGGCATAAAAATTAGTGTATGCGCTGAACGCCTTCGCTGCAGCTGCCTCGTCTCTCCACGTGGTTGCATCGCCCCTGTGAGCCGCCACAAGCCGCTGCGCTTTCTCGGCGTTGCCCTGGCAGATGTACACGCGCAGAAGAAGCTGTTGACTCCGGTAGGCGCCTGCTGTATCGGTCGACAGCACCCGCTGGGTCGTGGAAGCGCACAGCTCCCACTGCTCCAGTTTAAAGTAGCACACCGCGATGTTGTGCAAGAGGGAGGAGGTGAGCTCGTGCGGCATGCAACGCGAAGACGCGAGGAGGAGGTAGTCGAGTGCCACCCTGTACTGCCCATTGCGGAAAGCCACGCATGCTTCTCGCACATCTGCCTGCTGGACAGCGGACTGCATGGCATCAGGTCGAACGTCAAAGTCGTCTATTCTGCATTGCACGGGAGCAGCTGTACCACATGCGGGAATCGTGTTCTGCGGTGAGGAGGGGTCGACCAAATACTGCGCTGATGCAGTTCTACTGGTGCTCGCCTTCAGTTCACCTGTAAGAGTGTCAAGCGCCTCAGAAAGCATCAAAAAGTCGTGCGTGTCTATAAGCCGTTTCGCGCCACGCCGTGCAACGGTGTTGTTGCTGTTACGCCGTGCCACCGAAACGGGGGAGGGACCCGCCGCACCACTGTTTTCTGCTGCGTCACTACCGTACGCGCTGCAAGCAGCCTCCCACTCCGCAAGCACGGCGGCGCCGAGTTTGACTTGCGGGTCCAATAGCATCCGTGTGGCGAGAGGGAGTTGAGAAACCCGCATGTGAATGGAAGAAGATGCTCTATTTTATGTGTGTGCCTTTACTGGCTGTGTTTGCCAGAATTATCTGCTAACGTGTGTCCACAGAGGGGGTAACGTAAGTGTGGTACCCAAAAGTAGAGACAACAGAGAAGAAAGTCAGTGTTGCTTAGGGAAGGAAAGGAGAGAGCAACTTCTGTCTGCGCTACACGAAATGCAGGAACAAGCAATAAAAAAAAAAGCGCCCTCTTTTATTGGTGTAACGCTTGGCACAGTCCCTGGTGATTTACAAAAAAGAGTGCGGCTGACGTTTCAGGGTCTCGTCCCCTGTCATGTGGCTAAATTGTTTGGAGAAAAACGCCTAGTTGCATCCCGCGATGTAACGTGTCGTCAGTTGCCTCGCAACAACTTGAAAACGAAGTCCCTTTCTGGCAGCACTGCAACCCAACTTACTCTGCTTCTTCCATTTCCAGTTCCCCGGGTCTGTAAAACACGGATCAAAACGGTGCCAGAACAACAGGTGGTGTTTAGGATTTTATCACAGAGTGCAATCAGAGAACTCGTTTGCGTAGTGTTGCTTCCAGCAAAGTCCTTTGCGCGAAACGAATAGCTGGAACCTTTTGTGCAGATGTACATCAAGAAGGGAAAATGAAATCAGCAACAGTTGCCTAATGGCAACACACAAAAAAGGGAAGCGCTTTGCTACATAACTTGTCCGCTCTCGCAGTACACTCTGTCAGTGCACGCCGCGAACAAAAAAGAACTTGTAAGTGGTTTTGTCGTAGTCGTGGCTCATGGTGGTGCTTCCGCGCAATTTCCACGTGCCCTCCTCCTCCAAGGCGTCCAGCAGGGACACAAACAACACCGATGTGCCGATGTCTTCTGTAGCAAACTGACTGCGCAGCTCTCCGTGCCAGTGCGGTGGATTCTCCTTCCGCACCAACGCAAAGGGCGTCTTGCCAGTGTTGGTGGTGGAGCATGAGTTGGGGATCGTCTCATTGAGTCGATCGATCGTGCTTTCCTTGATAGGGCCAAAAATGGAAATCACGGGCGGGTTGCACGTGATGTTCACAATTAAATTCATTTCGGACATTTTTTTAGCGGAAAGGGGATTTTACCTTAGTGAACAAGGAGATAAACGTGTGGAGACGCTAGTTGCAAGAGTACTCTCACAATGGCAGTGGGTAGAGTGGGAATACGTACTGGGTTTTTTCTTTGGTCTTCTCACTCAACCGTAGGGGGACGAATGTGAGGGGAAAGTAGAATTACAGAAGCTCTGAAAATGAAAGAGAGTAACGAACAGGAGTTGTGGTGCTGGGACTACCGAGAGAAACGACTTCCAACGTTCACACAACAAGACCCTTGTTTTTGTGCACGCTTCCGTAAAACGGATTTTAAGATATGTTCCAAGGCTTTTGGAAGTTGGACGTGTGCCCGGTGCGTGCGTTATTTTCCCTTCTATCGAGGCACCGTTTTTCGCTTGTTTACTGCATAGGTGTCGTGGTTGCCCACTCTACTCTGACTTCATACATCGAAAAGGCACTGTTTTCAGTCTTACGCACAGGATTAGAGAACCGCACCTTTAGAAAACAGAAGGAACAGTGAGGCAATCAGGAGTCGCACCACCGTTTCATCGGGTGAGGGCTTGCGAGTGTGCTTGTTTTCTTTTGTGTGTACGTCTTTTCAGCGGGAAGAGCATAAACACCGCGTTAGAGACCCTTTAGCGGATCCTCCTCTTCCCCCTTCGCCTTCGCCGCCTCTTGCTGCCTGTTGGATTCCAACTCACGCAGAGCAGCTGCGTCGATCTCTTCCTGCGTCGGTGTCACGTAGGTTCCCTGAATGCGCGCTGCCAGCTCCTTCACGGAGCATGCCTCGGGTAGCATCGTCAGCAGCACCTTCACCTCTGCGGGTGTCAGCACATTGTCGCCGTTCGTCGTGACGATTTCCATCAAGCGGCTGCATTTCATGAAGGCGGAGGTGCCCGCGAAAACCTTCAGTGCCTCCGCTACGGCGTGCTCCTCGCGCATGCGGTCGCGGAAGATCATCTCCGCACAGTGGATAAAGATGTTCCAGTCGATGTTCTTAATTTCCTCAGCCGGCGTAGTGGAGACGGTGGCAGCGGTGGTGACGGCACCATCGACGGCCCCCTCCTCCCCTGCCTTTTCTGCAATCGATTTCTTCGCTGGTGCTACGCTGGCACGGTCTTTACCTTTGCGGTCGCGCGCCTCTTCTTTGCGTCGCTCCCTGTCCTGTCGCAGCTCCTCCTCTCGTCTCCACTGCTCCAGCCGTGCAATGGGTTCGGCCATCAGCTCTTTCAACTTGTCCATGTCGTCGCGCGTGGGGTTCATGCCCATGCTCCGCAGCAACGTGGTGCAGTCAAGGAAGGAGACGAGCTTTTCTTTGCTCTGCAGCATGGCGAAGGAGAGTTCCGCGTCGTTGTAGACGTCGCTCGTCAGTACCGACGGTGCATCCGGGTCGAGCTCAGACGCCATAGTGACGTAGTCGAAAATACTAAAGTAAAAAGGAAGCTGCGCGTTTCCAAATGAAATGTTGAGTTCCTGTACCTTTGTTCGAGTAATACGCACGTGACACGAAAAAAAAAAACAGAACGGAGTGTGTCGTTGAAGGACGACTGTTGTGTTCTGGTTCACAGAAGGCAAGCATTGAAAACCAACGTCATTTCAAAGCGGCGTTGAATACTACCTCAGCATCTCACTACCCAGCGAGTCCGCATTTGCCGTTTTTCCGGTATATTGAGGGGACATTAGAGACAACAGACGAACGATTCCCGTCCTTCGAAACAGCAATGAAACTTGTCGTTATCTGTTTTTCTTTACTGATTAGTCACAACACCTCAGCCTACATCTGTGCTGAGGTGGGAGAGGTACACCGTACGGTAGAGCGTCAGGACGATTGAAAAAGAAAGACAAAAGACTCGGCATTCGTAGAGGTGCTCTACTCGTAACACGCAACGGACTTTTCCTTCTCTGGTTTTCGTTTTCTGTACCGAGCTGACCGGAAAGGAAAAACAGGGTTTTAACTGAAATAAACTGTCTGTATCGCGGAAAAGCCAGTATTTAGGGAGGGAAAAAAATAAATGGAGGAGTGAAAGAAATGAAACAGCGCGCAAGCTAAACACAAACAAACACACACACACACACACACACACACACACATATATATATATATATATATATATAATAACTTCTGCAGCAAAACGGTCTCACCTGCGCGGTGATTTGTGGGTTTGCCGTAGGTCCGCTGAAAGGAGAGACAATGACGAGTACAGCCGTTGTGATACGTTTACACAACTGTTAGAGTGTAAGAAGCGCCACTGACCCGCAGCACGACGCACAGGGAAAAAAAAGAGTTCCGCTGTAGCGATTAACGGTGAAGAAAAACACAAACAGAAGAAAGGAAACAATCACACGTTTCCCTCTCCCTTTACTCGGACGCTTATTGATTTACAACTCGAAAAGGGAGGGCAGAAACAAAAACACACGAAGAGGGGCACATTCGCCTCCAGCTCATCGCACTCGCACGACAGGGTTTAGTACAAGTAGTACCCAGTAGCGCGTGATCCTCCTCCTTTTCCGACGCGATAAATGCAAGGGTCAAATAGAATCGCAGCACATCAACGATGGAAGTGCTTCCTTTAATCACCGAGCCCACTTTCCTTCTGGTTGCTGTGGTGCAGCTGTAATCGAAGAGAAAGTGGGACTAAGAAGGAGAAGAGCCGAGTAGAGCTCTCGGCAGAGAAGGAAGGCACACTTTCACAGCGTCTACTCAGCAGCAGGAGAGTTAGGGACTAAGCAAGGGAGAAAGAAAAAGACGCGCAAACCGTCTTGAGGGAAGCGATGCAACCCCCAGAGAGCAAAGTAAAATTATTTCTGTGAAGACAATAAATACCGCGACTTGAACAGAAAAAGGCAATGCTACCTCGTCCAACTACACCCGTGTTAACCACCGGAGACAACACATCTCATCGTTTCCCCCTCTCTACTCGTTCACGGGCTGTTTGTTAATGTATGCTCTTTGATTACCAAAAGTGGTGTACGTGGAGGTTCACCCGCTCCGTGCGTTGTCATGCAAAGGCACTCATTTGTTTCACGGATGTCCACTCGGGTTCAACCAAAGAATGGCAGCGACAATGATAATAGAGGGTATTTCTCATTGCTGCGTATCATTATCCAATATTCGCAGCGCAGTCCCTTATCACCCCTCCGGCTTTACTAAAGATGGCATGGCAAACGATCCGTGCAGAGAGCAGCACGCCTCCTCCAGAATACTCACCGTGCGCTCGTGCAGCTCCCGCTCGTACGGGCCCAGGCTAGATGAACGAACGACGCTGCGGTAGCTGTGCTGCGAGCACGCCGATGGTGTACGGATATGCGTCGGCGACGCAGTGTCACACGAGTCATCGGTAATCACGTCCGTTACCACGACATCGCACGCCTCGTTCGTCGAGGCCTGACCGCGACTCGCCTCGTCTGCAAGCAGCTGCCAGTCGAATTTGCTCATCCAGTAAGCCAGCAGCGGGATTTCCGCTGTCATGCCAACAACGATGCCGCCCAGGCATCCGTAGACGCCGGTGTGCAGAACAAAAACGAAGACAGTCGAAGCAGGCACGCCGACGCACCACAGCGTCAGCAACACGGCAAGGCCCGCCTGCGTCGGACGATTCGCACCGCGGAAGATACCCTGCAAGCAAAACTGCATGGAGTCCCCGGCATGAGCGAGGGCGACGAGCGGGATGATGTTCAGCACACCTTCGACCAGCTCCTCGTCATCCGCAAAGAGGCGGGCAATGTGGCGGCCAAAGAAGAGCATCAGCATCGCCGTGCAGAGGCCGAGGCCAACATCCAAGAAAAGAATAAAACGCGCGAACTGTTTCGCCTGGCGCGACTTGCCGGCACCAAGGGAGTTGCCGACAATGACACTAGCCGCTACACACACGCCAAGTGCGACGGAAAAGAGGAGACCGACAAGGTTCATCGCCACGCCGTGAATTGCCAGTGCTGTCACAGAAATCTTCGCGGCAATTACCGTCTGAATTTCAAACGCCCACCACTCCGCACAGGTGGCCACCAGCGCTGGCACGCCGACACGGAAGAAGGTCTTCCAGGCGTCGAGGTCCGAAAGTTTTGGCGACGGCCACGGCGCGTAGCGAATGATCGCTTTTGGGTGGAAGATGCTGCACGCGATGTGGGTGAGGGAGCAGAACCCAACGGTGGCACCAAGTGCGAGGGCCGCGCCGTGAATGCCATACGGTGTTAAGAAGTAGTTTGCCACCGGAGACGTCAGCGCCGCCACACCGTTGGCCGCCGCCACCACCTCTGGCAGTTTCTGCGCATACATCGTTTTGCTCATCACACCACTGACGATCTGCGCAAATAGGTACGGTGGGCTGTAGCGCAGGAACTGTACGACACCGACGCATACTTCTTCCTCGAAGACGGCGCATACCAGCGGGCGGGAGAACATGAAGAAGAGGGAGAAGAGGAGGCCCAGCGCGCAATTTAAAGCCAGCGCCATCTGCAACGTCTCGCCCACCTCAGGGGACTTCGGATCGGCCCCGAAGGCCTGCGAGGAGAGGGTGTCGATGGCTGCACCAAAGCCTTGCACGAAGGAGAAGGCGCACATGTTGAATATGATGATGCTGGCGCTGTACTGCGCGGTGCCTTCCTTGCCGAGGTACTTGCCTACGTAAGCCAGCGATATTGTCTGCGAGGACATCCACAGCAGCGAACTCACATCGGTCGGGACGAGAATGCGCAGGGTGTTGTACCAGAGATCCTTCGTCGTCATCAAGCTATCGTGCGACTCTTCGTCGACCTGGCGGATCGCGACTTCAGCATTGTAGAGGCCCATCTTGATGGTGCTGACACAGAGGAAAGAGAAGTGAGACGGCTTTCTACCTACGGTTTAACCGTGAGAATGGTGAGTGCAAGGGAAAGGAGCGGCTTACGCTCCTCCTGTGCCGCTGTAGAAATAGGCTTCACAAGTCCGTGAGAAAGGGCAAGAGGCGACAATACAACGTTTGCGGCTTGTTTGGATACGGTAGGAGACAAGGACGCAAAGCAAAGTGACGTCGATGCAAGGAGCACTGAAGCAAAACCTCTTACTTTGGAGAACAGAACGTGAAACAGAGAGAGAAGTGGTTTTTAGGTAGCGGTTGAGATGAGTGGGAAGAGAAAGTAAAACTGGGGTAACTCGCCTCGGGTGCAGCACAGTGCAACGCTGCTACTTCGTTGGCACTAAGAAGAGAGCGAAAAGGTGAGAAAGCGGTGAGGAACCGTCTTTGACAACAGTAAGGGGACTTGTAGTGATGCCGTGGAGAGAAGAAAAAAACGGGGAAAAACGAAACACCACAACACCGAAGCACCCGCCTTGGAATTAAAGAAAAAAAAAAATAGGCGAGACGGAAGAGCGAGGGAGGCTCGGTAACAGAAAAAAACAGAACGCGTGCCACAAGGGGAAGAGGACGCAAACGAAGAATCAACAACTGCCAACTTAGAAAGTTGCCACTGAAGCTACATACTTCAAAGCGAGCAAAACAACAGACCGTTGATGTGATTTCCCTGTGGAGAAAAACAGCCCAAAGGTAAAAGCAAAACAACAGTAAAAACAGAGGCGCTGGAGCAAACCAGTAAAAAGAAAAAGAAAACGCGAAGACAATAGACACAGGAAGTGGAACGGCACACAGGCAGAGAAGAGGAAGCAGCTTAGGGAAAAAGTTAAGCCAGGATGTAACAAAGAGAAGCGAGATAGTTTGGGGCAAGCGGTCCGGCAAGCGTGGGAACTCTCGTTTCTTCACTTCGAGTCAGCAAGTGTTTTGTAACAACTGGTTGAAAGGCAACAATGGAGAAAAGAAAATATTCATGGCGTTGAAAGCAAGTGACGATTTACAGCGCAAACCCAAGACAGAAGTGGAAAACGAAGAGATATTGGAGAAGTGCTTCACGCATAAACAGGTGCCTCCTATGTACGCCTACAGCTAGCGAGCTTAATTCATCGAAAGGATGACTGTGCACAAGCAGCACACGGGAAGTACACTTCAGGTCATTCATCCAGGATTTACGTCGTTGTTGCTTTGAAAATCGGGGAGGAGGTACAATAGGAAAAGCAGTGGTTTGTTTGGGTCATATGTGTTGTTGTTGTTGTTGTTTTTCCAGCAAGTTGCTGTGCATGGAAAGAAAAGGACACGTCTCACTACACATTTACGTAGTTGAGCCAAAGCATAAAGTGGGCTCCAATCAGGCTATTCACGTGTTGAACAATGAAGTAAGATATCAAGCATAAGAGTTCCAAACAAGCGGTAGTGGTTTCCTGTATACGCGCAGTGTCACTGCTACTGTTGATGTTGCAGTAGCGGCGAGGTACAAAGAGCGGCTCCGGCATCACCAGAACTTACCAAATTGTCCACAAGCATCAATACAAGTCCTTCCGCCGCCTCCGTCGTACGTACCTGCTCCGCATCTCAGTTCAGAGTCGCGGAGAAGAGTTGTAGCGGCGGCTCGCCTTCGCTGCCAATCGTAAACGACTGAGGCGAAATGGGCTTGGCGTCTGCGTATGAAATCCCCAATTCCTGCAGTGCCGCTGCGTGTACCTTCGTCACCACAAGCTTGCCTTCATCGGACACGCTGCCACGGATAGCCATTGAAACGGGGCGTAAACCCTGTGAGAAAGAGTCGCCTCCTGCGCCAGCAATGCGTAACACTGTTCGTCCACTAACGGAAGCGGCATGAGTAAGTGTGGACAGTTGTTGCTCAGCTGCAATACATGTGCTGCCGTCGTGTGTGTGAATGTATTTTCGTATACCGTCTCCACCGAAGCGCCTTGAGTGCGGTCGGCAATGCGCGGAAGGCTGCGCACAACGACGGCGCCCGGCAGTGCCCCGCGGCTAGCGCAGCGATTTAAGTACCGCAACAACGGTGGCTACTGCGCAACGGCACGCAGGCATTCCAGTTTCTCTATCTCACAGTAGGTGTTGTGCGTCGTGAGTCAGACCGTTTTGTCACCAATAGTGATCTCCATTGCGGATCATTAATTGGGGGTTGTTGACGCATCAGCTACTCGTTTCGTAAGTGCGAGCGTATTTATGTTTGTGGGAGCAAAAGCCCAATGACTTTCCACAACAGTGCTAGTGCCTTTGCAGCGACGAGGCAAAACAACACATGAAATGATAGATAGAGTTACGTACAGGAAGAAGAGGGCAAGTGTGCAAGTAGATCGATCAGCTTAATAGACAGCAGCATAGTGTTGCAGTGAAGCGCAGGAAAGGAGGAAGGGCGTGCGCGTTGACTGAATGTCTGGGACCGTCCATAACACACCCTTCCTCAGAGTACAATTTACAGCGCGTGTTGATCTATTGGGAGAGACGTGCGTGTCTTCTCCCTGAAAACAGAGATGCGAGACCCTCGGTCAGACACAAAGACAAGAATAAAAACATGTGGAAAACACACATCAACTCACGAGGAAACCCGTCATAAACAAAAGGATGAGTTCTCCACACAAGCCCGAGGATATGAAGTCACTTCTGCGTGGAATGTCGAGCAGCTTCGACGTTCCTATCCAAAGAAACGTATGTACGCCTCAAAGGCAAATTCTTCAGCACCGCCACATTACACATTCCGTGCATCGCGGCTGTCATTGAAGTGCAGAAGCGAAAGCAATCTCTGTACCGGCATCGACAACATAATTGGACCGATGATCGGCATCGACTCCAGCACACGTGCTATAATCGGGAAGAAGTTACCAAACAGGTTCAGCGCACCAAACCCTTCAATACAAAGCCCAACGAAGCACCAGCGGAACAGCACAAACAGCATGCCGACAAAGAAACAGAGCGACGGCCGCCGACGTGTGGTGAAGAACGTCTTGCACCGCGCAGGGCCCATGACCATCGCGACGCCGGCTACAAAAAACACATTTCCCATCGTGAGTAGAATACTGTCGAGGAGCGTGACGACGCCCACGAAGGTGAAAAAGACGCCGAGGCCGGTCAGGGCCACCCCGATCTTCGTGGCGTCGCTCCAGTTGTACAACGAGTCCATCAGCACCGAAGACGTTATACTAATTGGGCTTGCAAAGGCAAGGCGGGAAGAAAAGGGACACAGGAGCTGCTCTGAGCGCGGTGGCGTGCGTGCAGGCAACGACGAAAGGTAAGCTACGCAATAGAGATATCCGCACTTGCAGGAGCGCGGGGTAACGAAGCGAGGTGTCACCGCTATGTTACGCAACTGAGCAATGAGAACGTCACAGAGCACAATACGCAACGCAAGTCGGCCAAAAGAAACAGCTGATTCTAGTTTGATGATCTAATGAAAATGTAAAAACGGGGTCCGCATGCACTACCGTGTTGACAGCGTCACACAAAACTGATGCTTGATACGTGAACACACCACGTTCTTCTCAAATGCACAACAGGAAGGTCGACAAGACACGACAGCGAAAGAAAAACAAGCAGCACAACGCTTCACGCTTGAAGACACCTGGATTTATCTTGATTTGAACTGAAACTGGGGCGCTGATTTGATAGGCAGCAGATGCGAATACTGAGCGCTTATACTAGGAGGCAGAGGGGGGGAGGGGGTAGAGAAAAGCCCTCTGACAACTGAAAGGTATGGAGAAGAGCGGCAAAGTCCCTCCAACGAGAGCTGTCGAACTGCGAGCTCGCACCATGGATGCGTGAAACAAATACGGAAGCATGCTGTTCATTTGTTTTTTGGGGGGAGAATCACCACTGTCAAAGCGCTGTTTAGATAGCCCCCACTCCAAGTACCGGAAACTCCTGAGGTGTACCGTTGTGAACTACCTGACTTTGATAAAGCGACCCCATGTTCCACCAGAAACACCCCGTTTTACTTGCATCCACCTCACGCCTTGCAGGGCTTCTTCGCGTGCTTACGTCAACGCGAAAGCTTATTCGCAGAATATTATTAAAGAAAGACACGCCTCGGGTGCGTTCTCAAACATGAGTGGTCAACGAGGAAGCACTAAAAGAACAGACGAGGGTATAATCATAGCATCGTTATTCGTTTAACTTAACAAAAACTAGAGGCACCACCTTGCAGCATAGACATCCTCATCCCCTTACGCGGTGTATGATTGGCTGCCAACTCGTTGGCCCCTCCTCCCCTTCGAAGTCTAACACAATGCGAAGCCGATGCACTTGCCGACAAGGCATCGAAAGTGGCGCGAGCCTTCAGCGCAGCACGTGACCATTCACTTACTCCGCACGACGCGACTGACGGCCATGCTTGCCGGTTCCCTGCTCGTTCCCCTTACCCTTCGCCATGACGGAGTCCAGTGTCACACGTTCGCCGGCGGCATCCTTGTGCTTCGCCGCGAGGTCGTCAATACGCTGCTGGCGCAGGCTGCGGTAGTACGAAGTCAAGGCGCTTCCCTGCTGCTTCATGTCGTCTTCAAACTGCTTCACCGCGGCGAGGTCACAGGGGCCAAAATTCGCCTGATCACGCTTCGTCTTGATCTTCTGCGCGGTAGTCTGGATGTGACGCAGCAAGTTGCTGATGCTAGAGTGCACCTTAGGCACACGTACCTGAGTCTTGAGCTTGCGTAGTGTGCTCTCCACCGCCCAGAAGGACTCCGGAAAGCCGACAGTGTGGCTGTGCGTCGAGAGATGCTCCGTTAGGAGATAGAGCGCCTCGTTCCAGACGTCGCGGTGGTAAAGGCTGCTGCGCGCCTGCGACTTCTTAACGCGAATTGTGAAGAGGAGGTCGACGCGGTCGGTGTTCGACGAGCTGCCGTTCGACGCGTGCGAGAGGGCGACGCTGGGCGAGGTGAGAATACGCAGCAGGTACGGCGCCACCGGGATGTACAGCCCATCCGCGCGGCTGGCGATATGGTTCAGAATCTCAATGATCTGAAGGTGCATCGGAAACATCCGCGGCGATGAGAAAAGATCCATGAGACACGTTGCGATCTGCACGACAGGGTGAATCAAGGGTCCAAGCTGGTTCGGCTCCGCGTAGGTTGACACCACGGCACCCCAGGTGCGCAGCGCATTCAAATATTGCCAATTCACCACGGCCCGCACGTTTCTCTGTGTCTGCTGCTGCAGCGCGGCACGCAAATAGATGGCGAGCTGACGGAGATAGACAAAAGTGTGTTGGTAGGCTGCCTCCATATCCGTGCCGTAGAGGTCCATGACGCAGTTCATGAGGAAGGCCACGGTGGACTGGTTGTGAATGTTGTACTGATGGGCGGTGCGGATTAGCGTCAAGAAGATACCCTTGAAGGCAGTTGACTGGTACATGGAACGGGTACCGGTGGCACGGGTGGCGACGGAGCGGACAACCATGTAAGCCGCCACGCGCACCGACTCCTCCGGAGCGGCGCAGAGGCTCAAGGCGGCCTTCAGCACCGCCTTCGTCACGCCACGCACGTAATGCAGGAGCGGCACAAAAGGCACTATAGCTTGCAGCAGGCTGGAGGAGAGCACCGGGTCGATGCTGCCTTCGCCGATGACGGAGGAAAGCGCCATGAGCAGCCGTTTCACAATCATGCGTGTCTTGTGTGACTTGAAGGCGCCCCTGCCAGTGATGAGAGTATTCAGCTGACGGCCGAAGTGCTGGGCGACGGTAACTAATGACTCCTTCACGAGCGACGGCTCCTCGAACTTGCGGGTTGACTGCGGGCGGGGGTGCTCCTTCACCTGGTAACCCAACTCGCGCACGGCAGAGACAAAGATGTCGACGCCGGCCTCCGCCACACTTCCGGCACTGGTAATTTTAGAGAGTTCTTCGCGCGTGACGCGGCCGTGGTGGCCTCCCTCACCTTCTTCCTCCTCTTCGCCCTCATCATTAGTGTGGCCGTCGCGGCTCTCTTCCTCGTCTACCTCCGTTTCAACGTCGCTGCCTTCGTTATCCTCAACGATGTTCACGTCGGCCTTCCCAAACTCGAGCAACGTTGGGTCCTCCTCCTCAAGGTACGAGTAAAAATCGGGGTCTGTCTCTTTTAGCCGCTCGAGCTGATCCATGTGTTCCTTCTCCTCGCGGGCGGCGTTCTTCGCCTCACGCGCCTTCTTCTTCTCGAGGCGCTCCAACTTCTCCTTCCTCGACTTGGCGGTTTTGCGCCGCGTTTCGATGACACCGGCCAAGTGCTTCTTGGCAAACTTCTTGAACGACTTCTTCTCTTTAGTGACGGCCATCTTTGTGATTTCAATCTAGTCACGGTATGTTGTGAAGAATGAAAGGAAGAAGTGAATCAGGGATCAGGGCAAGTGTGTGTGCGTTGAATGCTAAGACCCACAGAACCAAGTGAAAAAACGCAACACCTACACGTGAGTCTGAGTCTGAAAAAGAAAGAGACTGCACGTCGTAGGTGTTTTGGAAAAAACCAGATCAGGCAATCGGAGTAAAAGAAGAGGACGAGTCACTGTGCACGTAACGAGTCGAGTAGGTGAGTAAATGGTGAACACTGAGCACAACTTACGTAAGGCCCACTACGGAAAAGGGCAGATACTTTAAGCGTAATCGGTCTCCAAACACGCCAGAATCAACAAACCACCTCGCTATCGCTTTCCTTCATTTCTGTACCCGCTTACTATTCATGTGCATTCTGAGACCTAAAAAGCCTACTCCCTTCGTCCTGGACTGAAGGCCAAACGTGCGTGCGCAAAGAGTTTTTTGTCTCCTCACATCGTCCTGCAGCCCTGACACCCATGCGCATGGGCAGACTTGTCTTTTCCACATTTGCTTGCGTGGTTTTTCTTTGGAAAACCCGGTGCTGCAGCGGATACCGACAATGGTGACGTTGGGGAGGGGGGCGGTAGTGGTCTGGGAGAGGTAGGGTCTGCCTTGAGTTCTGAGGACACAGGCATCGGTGGCGGAGGGGCCACTTTACCCGGTGCGGCGAAGAGGGCTGAAGAGAGCGGCGTGTGCGCTGTTGGCTCCTCCACAGCCTTCGACGAGGACGATGGGAGGGACTGTGCCGTTGGTAACGATGAGGGGACCCCATCCTCAACTCTCTCTCCCCCCACTCTTCCAGATTTGTCTTGTGGACCAAAATCAGGTAGGAGATCGCGGTGGACATCTGCAGCGGTACCCACACTCGGCGATCGGGCATCCGCAGAGGATGAGGAGGAAGATAGGCGACTACTGCTACCACCCGAGCCGCTCGACTCCTTAAAAGGCGCGATGAGGTGTGACGTGTCGGCGGCCTGCCGACGTAGCTCCCGGGCCAGCAATGAGACATCCGCGTTGGCGTCTCCGTTGCTGCCGTCGTCACCGTCGCCATCGTGACCCGCATCTGCTGCCTCCTGCACCAACGAGGCGTCAAGCAGGTCGACAGCAGCAGGCAGGGCGTGCTCCAGCTCTGACCTCGACCCACGCGAAGAAGGAGATGAGGCAGACCCAGTAATACCACTACTGTCGCGGGCCGCCGCTGCCACTTGATCCTCCACCGCCTCCTGCTGTTCACACTGCAGGTCGATCAGCCGCTGGAGGACTTCCTCTTTGACGCTGCGCGGTGTTGATGTTGGCACGCACAGTACCGTGGCAATGGGCAGCAGCGAGGAGGAGGTCACGTAGCCGCCACAGCACGGCAGCGCCTCACCACCTGCATTTGCGGTGTCACCACTACTAACAGTCGCAGCAACAACATTCATCGTTGTCATGGCGGTGGAGTGGTACTCGAAGAAGGCCAGCACGTAGACGACGCCGCGGCCCCCGCTCCACTCGTAACTCTCCCACACCGCAGGATCACTGCAGCCTGCTCGGTGCAGTCGCACAAAAGGGGGAATGCCGGCGTCGAGCATTGAAAGGCCCATCGCGAGGTCGCCGACGTCCAAAAAGGCGAGCGGATCGGTGTCTCTGGTGCGGGGCACCAGACCGGCCATCGTCGAGACGTAACCGATGACCTGAATAGACTGCGGGAAGAAGCAATCGAAGTAGTCGTCGTAGCCCACGTTGAGCTCCGGTAGTTCGCCCAGCACGCGGCTGAGGAGCCACCCAGCGACACGGCGTGTATCACGTGCCCGGTCGTTAGCGCCGAGGCGGAGCGACGACGACGGTGCATAGGAGTGCAGAAGCTGTTGCTGTTGCTGTTGCTGTTGCTGCGTCGCCAGCGTACGCTCCAGTTCCGCAATACGCTGCTGTTGGGCCGCCTCCAGCAACTTTGAGGTGCTTTCCTTCACCCGCACCTGTTCCCGCAGCCGCATGAGCTCGTCCCGCAGCTCCTGATTTTCCGTTGGTTTCAGCCCACTCCACTCCTCTCTCTGCGCCGATGCGCCGCGTGTGCGAATGCGCTTCAGTCGCTGCGTGTACCGCAAAGTGCTCAATGTCTCTTGAAAGTTGCGAGCACTCGGGTGGACGCACGCAAGAAAGGTGGTGAGAGACGCTCCGGTCAAATACCGCTGCAGCAGCACAGTAAGAGTGGTGTCACGGAAATTGACATACGTGCGCTTGCCGTCCTCCGTTACCTTCTGGATGCTGAGTGCCTCCAAAACAGTGCTCAGCCGCGATAGGGACTTGTTGATGCTGATGCTCTCGCGGTTCAGCTGCGGGGAGAAGACGGTCTGCCGCTCGCTGCCAGCGAGGTCGACCAGGCAGAGCCGCACGCTGCGGCTTTTAATGGTGAAGATAGCGTGGCTGCGGCTACTCCGCGTGTTGCGCTCTGTAGGCGCAGTGCGGCGAGACCGCATACCGTATGCTGACACAGCTTGCCACTGCTCGGAAGTGGTCAACGAACAGGTTGTGAGGCCCTCGACGACTATCACAAGTCCCTGCGGCCCCTGTCGACGCCGTATTTGCCGCGGATGCCCCTCCGCTAACAAATCGTTCACACTGTCCATGTACACCTCGAGCATCGCCACTTCCACAACGCCCTCACGCCTCAGCAGCTCCTCCACGCACAGCCGCAGGATGCCTGGTTCTTCGTCGGTACCAGCGATGGAATAAGTCTTGCCGCTGCCCGTGTGGCCGTAGGCCAAGAAGCAGAGCGTGTCGGGGTGTTCGGGGGAGGTGGACTGCATCTTTTTCAACACCAACTCTTCGAAGATGCTGCGGTTGCTGAAAGTGTCGTCAAAGAGATAGTCTTCCCTGTAAGAACGTTGACTCGACGTGGCGATGCTGCTCGACTCGTCCTCCACGTGAATGCGGTGCGTCTTTGGATCAAGCGAGACGCACGACGGATCACCCGGTTTATCGGAACGCCGCACCCGCACGGCAATTTCTACTCGGCGAAGACTCATTGTACGTGATAACGGAAAACGCGCAGGCGTCACGGACGAAAGCAAACAAAAAGAAAGTGCACAAGATAGAGACAGGAGATCTGCGCGAGTGATAACGTGCGCCTCTTAGACAGGTGGGAGACACTGTGTGCTGCAGTGTATTCGAAAGAACATGCTTGAACCAAGCACGCACACGCACTCTAGTACCAACAGGGGTTAAGGGCAAAAGATGCAAAGAGGGTAGCAGTGGCACACACAAACGAAGAAGACACGCAAGCACAACTGGGAAGGGAAAGATAACAAGCAGTCTCAGTTTGGCGAGGTCGACGCGTTGTGCGTATTTCTGTGAGACCACGTTGATGTTGACAGCGAAAACACACAAACAGTTGACGGCAGGGAGACAGTGGTGAAGAGTTAAAAATCTGTTCAGTGATGAGAGCAACAGGCTGTGCAGCGCGTTGAAACGCGGTCAGGCAGGACCCTTGTTGCCTGAAAACAGCTGTCATTCCCACTAAGAGATCGAAGCGCTCTTCTTTTATTCCCCTTGGCATGGCCATCAAAAAAAGACTTAGTGAGGAATCACTGAGCCGCGTCGTGTTTGCCGTTTCCCTTCTATGAAAAAGAGACTTGCGGCACTAATTATGCATTCTGACGCTGAAGTACAGTACGTGCGGTGGCTTGCAGTGCAGTGTTTCCGTACTGCATTGAAAGCCGAACACATACACTTACCTGTGTGTACGCAGTCGGTGCCTCGTCTACTTTTCTACGTTATTCTCGCTTGAACCAAAACGGTGGAGGTCGTTGTCAACTCCGTCGGACACCCCACAATTAGAATAAGCGCAACACTATTAGAAAGGGACTACAATTAGCCAAAGGAAAGTGGCGAAAAAAAAACACACGTAGAGCCACACGTCCCACAAACGTTGAGGTATACGATGTTCACGTAGACTTGGTGTCTTGTTACGGGTCAGCAAGGGGAGATGACAACAGGAAAACAAACACCATACACCTACTTGCGCACCCGAAAAGGGCAAGAAGAGAGCCGTGGTAAGCGCACAATGCAACAACAGGAAATGCAGGAAGAACGTTAGTCGACGATACGTAAACAGCACTGCCCAGGCACAATCCAAACACTCTTCACGCCTGCAACGGTGACAGCTCGCACAAACGAAAGTTGCTCTCACTCGCATTCAACTTGCTGTTAGAAACCGACCTTAAATGATGCCCACACGTTTTTCGCTGGAGGAAGAACACGCCATCGACATGCATGCAGCAAAAGAAAGGCTAGTTGGTGAACACGAGGAGCGCCAACGGTGCGCAGTGAACCGTTCTCAGCGTTAACTCAAAACAAGCAAGTGGGGGTCCAAAAAAGAGAAAAACCATTTCACCGCTCCGCACCGCGTTTAAATGAGACGTTGCAGAAAGGACCAATAATAATAGTAGTCAACCTGACGTGACCACGAGGGCATAATCCGCGTGTAATGCGGTCAGTGAAATTGCCAATGCAGAAAACACGAGCGGCGTTTGAAAGCCCTTGCTAGGGGACAAACAGTAAACAGAAAAATCTACCAGAGACAGACCGCAACGAGGAAAAAAAAAACTTGAGATCCTTCAGAGACAAAAACGCGCCTGTGATCCCCACTTTAGCGTTCGCACGGTGTTCCACGCCGAAGAAAGAGCCCCGCAAATCGAAGCAAAGCAAAGCTCATACTATGTCCCCTCCGTTACCTACTCGAGGAGAACAGAACCAGCGCACGAGTGACTCCGTCTCATTACCACTTTCATTCGGAAGCACCACAGCGCGGAGTAAGATTGCGCACGGTGTCTCACGTCACATTGCGACGCCTTGCCGCCAGCACGCCAACCGCTATCAACACTACAGCAGCAGCAGTAGCCACCGTCAACGTCGCCGTTCGCGAAGTACCGCGGCCGCTTTTACCGTCGCCGCGCTGCTTATTCTTCTCCACCGCAGCCGCCGTGGCGTCATAAAATGTGCAGCTCACTTCGTAGTGTTTTGTGTCTCCCTTTGTGAAGAAAGGCCGGCAGAACTCCTTTTCTACTTCGCCGCGCTCGATTAACCCGTTTGCCTCGGCCTCGCTAATTGTCACGTACTCCACGCGGATGGTCGACAGCTTGCCCATTGTCATGACGGCAGGCTGCGCGTAGAGAGTAACGATGTCTTTGGTCGACGGGTGTGGGTGGCCTGCGCAGTCGTGGCCCAGCAACCCGTATGTTTTGGAGAACAGAATCGACGATTCCTTTACGCGCAGACGGTAGAGCACGTAAAAGCCTTCATTGGTTTTTCCATCGGCGAGGGAGACCCCAAAGGAGCAGGTGAGCTTGTTGGGGTATTGCGCAATCTCCAGCTCGCCCTCCTTGCTGCCTTTGACGGAGATCAGCGACGCACCCTCACATGGCGCTTTCTTGTTGTTCTGCATGGTGAACTAAGGTGTCTGTTCTAAGTGCTTTCCAAAAAGAGGCTACGAAAACGAAACCACTGATTTAAAATCACAGCACGAGGTTTCACAGTTTCTATTAAACCGCAATCAGCTGAACTGAGGAATACGCAGTTTGAAAGTAAGCTTTGAATATGAGTCCTTCGTGAGCTCTCAATCGCAGCAATCGGCAGTCAGGATGAGTGAATGAACATTTCACGAAACAGAGTTGAAAAGATCAGCGTATTTAGGGTTGATAGTCAAAAACAAGGGGGAGTGAAAACGCAATCATCTCAGGCTAAGCAAGAGATTGTCCATCACACGATTACTACCTGTATGACATACACAAAATCACACCCTAAACCGGGAATACTACATCACCACTTTTTCTCAATCGCAGCCTTCATGCTCATTTACGGCTTTCATTTTTGTGTGTGTAGACCCAACTGCAAGCAACATACGCAGTGCTGTACGTGTCGCTAACTCCGCCAATCGTATTAATGTTCTTCCACCTGTAAAAGTGTTTTGAAGTTTCTCTTTCTTCTATGTACTGTCCGTTATGGATGTGAATGATCCTACAAGCGAAAACAGCTGTGGAGGATCTAGCAGCAAGCGTCGACGACCGCTTACGAAAGCACAACTCGCTTTCAGCAAACGATGAATGACTACACAGCACATTCTCTGTAGCTCTCAAAGTCAGCAGCCTTCCTTGTTGGCCCTACGGAGGATCGTAAACAGAGGTTGCGATTGAATCTTTTACGAATAGCCGCATTTAAGTGGTGGAAACAAGCGTTTACGCGTAGCAGCAAAACCCCCTCAAGTAGTCTACTGAACATAAAAACAAAAACAGGCGGCGTTTACAACCAGCTGTAAGTACGCCAGTGGGACCACAGCCATCTCATCAAAGTGGCAATTGAAGCTCATGCACTGCGTAGGCCCGCAGTGTTCGCACCGCGCAATGGAGAATAAAGGGACGTGCCACTAGCAACTCACGAAACACAAACTGGCCAGCATCCTTAAAAAAATATACGTAATAATAATAATAAACAGTAAGCGTACCAACGGCCTCCGCTTACCGTGGGTCGCCGATGCGCTTCAAGGCATCCACGATCATGCCCCAGAACTTGTCGAAGTCCAGCTTCACTGCTACTTGTGTGTGGCAGTGCTCGGGGCGCGGGTTGCGGAAATCCGCCACCGTCATGCCTTTCGTCAGCGTCCCCGTCAACTCTATGTCCACCGGCACGCGCTCCGTCGTCATCACCGTCGGGTCGATCACGTACGCCACAGCGCATGGGTCGTGCACCGGCGGAAACTCAAACCCCTGCTCACGCTTGTACTGCGTCGAGAAGAACTGCAGCAGATCCTCGACGAATTTTGCTGGCTTGGTCCCCACGGCGGCGATCTGCCCCACCACTTCTGGCGTCGCCAGCGCCTGGTGCGTCAGGTCCAGCCCCACCATCGTCACCGGCCACGACTCGTTAAATACTATGTGCGCCGCCTCGGGGTCGATCATGATGTTGAACTCCGCCACCGCGCTCCAGTTGCCGGTGTGGTAGCCGCCGCCCATCAGTACAACCTCCTTTACACGGTCCACGATGCGCGGCTCCAGGCGAGCTGCTAACGCGATGTTCGTCAGCCCGCCCGTAGGCACAAGCGTGATCGTCTTCGGCTCATGGCTCATCACCAAGTCGATAATCACGTTCACCGCGTGGCGCACATCCGCCGGTGTTGTCGCTGGCGGCAGCTGCGGACCGTCCATCCCGGACTCACCGTGGATCGACGGCGCGTTTTCCACCTTGCGCACCAGCGGCCGGCTGCACCCGGGCACAACAGGCACACCCTTAATCCCCGCAACATCCACCACGCCCAGCGCGTTGCGCGTTACCTTGTCCAGCGTCTGGTTCCCCACAACCGTCGTGATGGCCAGCAACTCAATCTCGGGGTTGCCGTGCGCCAACAGGATCGCAATGGCATCGTCGTGGCCCGGATCGCAGTCGAGAATGATTTTGTGCGGCATCCTGTGCGTGCGTGCGTGCGCCGCTGGCCAGTTGTAATGACGGAAAACAGAAAGAGAGTCTAGCTGCGAATACACGTGGTGCTCGGACAGGTGGGGTGGTGCGTTTTGGGAAAGACACAAGAAGAAAGCGAGAAAAGAGACAAACAATGGCTATCGCACTGGTATTGACTCATACGTTTAGTAGTCGTTGGACGCTGAAGAGGATCGCTCAGGGGAACCCATAAAGAGAGGTTGAGGAGAAAACTGGGAAGAGGAGTAGCACTTCACGGGAGCTAAGGTTGTTAATAGGGGCGTGTCGGAGGCGCTAAAAGGATAAACGGAGTCGAAAACAACTAGAGAGCTAGAGGTTAGAGTCGGCTTTGTTAGGTGTACACAAAAAGGCGTAGGTTGCGGGAAAGCTCACAGATATGAAGAGTTACAAAATGGTTGAACAAAAGGTCTTGCCGGCGGTTTTACTTTCCGACCGAGTAGAGAGGCAGAGAGGGAAGCAGAACGGGACACAAAGCCACAATAGCTGAGCTAAACCCTTGAGTCGTTCCGTAGCTTAACCAACACATTACTCTTAACACTGTGAGCAGCATAAAAACAAAAGAAAAAGATTTTGACTATCGGACTGGCAACGAAGCGAGGTGACTAAGTGAATTCAAGTCGCGATTGCACACGAGCTCCCATAGCAGTTCCGTGAATTGTTTTCGGTTCCTGAGAAGAGGAAAACCAGTCGTTCGTTACTACATAACAAGGGTAGCCCTGCCTTCATTCTCGAAGTAAATAATCTGCTTTGTAGCAGACTTACAAGTAGATAACCTAGTTACAAAAAAAAAAACGAAAACAAAGGGGGATGCGCGTGAGAGAGAGTCGCTGCGACAGAGAGACGAAACGATTACGGTTTTTTTTTTGTTTTTGTTTTTGTTCCTCTGCTGTAGGGCTACTGATTCTGTGGTCTTAACAGTGCGTAAGTTGAGATCACAGAAACAACCCGATTTGTACCTCTTGCAGATAACGACTCTCAACTCTCCAGAGCTGAGTTAAGAGGAAAAAGTCAACAACTCGTAATATAAAAGAAGACGTCGCACCACATAACAGAAGGGAGTTACACCTCATTTTTTTCCGCGCGCGCTCCAGTTTCGCTGCGCACTCCAGCCTACAAGCAGCATTCTCACGTTCCTCACAAAACGGGTTTCAGCTTCAACGTTCGCTGCAGATAATGCTCCTTCACCAGCTATGAAAGAGAGCCCACCGTACCGTTTCCAAGGAAAGGGAAAAATAGCGGTTATGCTATTCGTGCCCACCAGTGATACTATAGTACCAGTGTTTAAAAGCGGAACGTGAACCAAGTAGGGTCTCGCGTTCATTCGAATCGCAGCAGAACTACTTTGGGTCCCCGATGCGCTTCAAGGCATCCACGATCATGCCCCAGAACTTGTCGAAGTCCAGCTTCACTGCTACTTGTGTGTGGCAGTGCTCGGGGCGCGGGTTGCGGAAATCCGCCACCGTCATGCCTTTCGTCAGCGTCCCCGTCAACTCTATGTCCACCGGCACGCGCTCCGTCGTCATCACCGTCGGGTCGATCACGTACGCCACAGCGCATGGGTCGTGCACCGCCGCCGCCGCCATCAGTCGATTTGTCTGGTAAATGTTTGTGTAGTAGTCCATGATTTCAAGCATGAAGGCAGACGGCTTCGTGCCGACCTCTTTCACCTGCTTCAAAACGGCTGGCGTCGCCAGCGCCTGGTGCGTCAGGTCCAGCCCCACCATCGTCACCGGCCACGACTCGTTAAATACTATGTGCGCCGCCTCGGGGTCGATCATGATGTTGAACTCCGCAACAGAGGTCGCGTTACCGGTGTGGTAGCCGCCGCCCATCAGTACAACCTCCTTTACACGGTCCACGATGCGCGGCTCCAGGCGAGCTGCTAACGCGATGTTCGTCAGCCCGCCCGTAGGCACAAGCGTGATCGTCTTCGGCTCATGGCTCATCACCAAGTCGATAATCACGTTCACCGCGTGGCGCGCGTCCAGCTTGTTCCTAAATTCCTGCGGGTAAGCCACCGTGCCCATGCCCGACTCACCGTGGATGTGGCCCGCCGTCATAATCTTACGCACTAGCGGGCGGCTGCAGCCAGCAGCGATGGGAACGCCAGTGATGCCGGCGATGTCAGCCACCAACTGGGCGTTGCGCGTTACCTTCTCCAGCGTCTGGTTCCCCACAACCGTCGTGATGGCCAGCAACTCAACCTCGGGGTTGCCGTGTGCCAACAGAATCGCCACGGCGTCATCCAGACCGGGGTCGCAGTCGAGTATAATCTTCTTCGGCATATTGCGTTGAGACGAATAAACAGGTTTCGTTAGGGTGAAAATGAAAAGCAGCGTACTCTTGAAGGGAAGGAGTACCAACCGAGCCGGAATAAAGGAAATGAACGATAACAGTAAGGTTGCTTGTGATGTGAAGAGAAGTGAGAACCGGTTGAGTGTGCAGGACGTGGTTTGGGTGGTAAAATTTCACGCCGTAATGTATAAAAGTGATGGAATAAGAAAAAGAGGCGTCAGCGGATGCAAAGTGAAGTGGGTAACACTTGCGGATGCAGCACGGCGGTTTTCAAAACCACTTTACGAAGAATGAGCATTAGACACGCGCAAAATAAATCGTACTCTTTTAGTTTCTTCTGAAGTGCGCTGCCAAGTCTTGTTATTGTGTCGTTACAGCAACCCAAATCGGTATGCTCACGTTTATTTCGCTTTTTTCTTTGTTTAGAAAAAGTCCCAGTGAGGCGCGTGCTAATATGCCTTGGTCTAAAGTACGGGTCTGCGCCATTAGCATTGATCGATTGCAAGTAATCAGAAATGTGAAGCGGCAACTACCGAATAGTGTGTACTTGCGAAACTACGTACCTTGGTTCGTATTACTTAACAGCTGGTGCGCAAAGAGCCTCTCAAACGCTCGCGGTCAGAGAGCAGGCAGAGGACAGGTGTGCGTTCTCTCTTTAAAGCGATGAATTCACGTGTGTGCGCTGCACACGCAACTGCACTAAGGTAGCATCGCTGCGAGCAACAGCATCAGAAGCCGCTTAAAAAGTCTATTCGTTACCCTAAAGAAGAAGCAAGCAAAAGCAATTGTGCCCTCAACGCACGAACACGCAACAAAATAAACAGAAGTGCAAGTATCAAATAAAGGAGCCAAAAGCACGTGTAAAACGGTCTACGTGAGAGAGCACAAAGCAAAGGGGGAGCGAAGGAAAAGGCGTTTCCCTTGGTGCAGAACAAAGAGAGGCGAAACACACCTGTGTGTTCAATTACAGTAACACTTCACACCCCATTAGCGGCCGCCAATTACAACGCGGACGCCGAAGCAAAAAAGTGATAATGCACAAGCAGAGACTGGCAACCCTATTAGGAAAGTGAAACCATTGTTACTTCAGGAAGAAACGTGGAAAGGACGTCGACAAAGACAAAAACGAGATTTAAAACGGTCATTGTGCCTCGCGCCCTCTATCACTACTGTTGATACACAAACTGCATCGACTCGATATCCCCGCGGCACGCCGGACACTTCCCGCCTGTTAGTCGGACCGCACAGTTCCAACACGCACAAAAGTGTCTGCAAGGAAAGAAAACGGTATCCTTGCTGTTCTCCAAACAGATAGTGCACGCCACAGCATCAAATTCAGCTACTGTCGGCTCGTAGCCTTGTGGAGGGGGCCTCGTCTTTGGACGTTCTTGGCCCACTGTCTTATACACGATAGAGGCAAGTAACCCGACCGCAGCTGCGACAGCTACAGTTCGCCGCAACGTCAGTTTTTCGTTGCCGCTTGAGTCGGCAATGGACTCAAGCATCTTCTTCTGGCTATTGATAGTGACTTCGTGTTGCGCAATGAGGGATTGCTGATCGCTCAGCTTTTCGAATAGCTTCCAGACCGCCACACCGAAAGGCACTAGTGCAACAAGTTCAAGCCCGCTCATGAGAGACAGCAAGAGGGTAACAAAGCGTGTAAGCAAGTTTTGAGTTTAGGAGAGAAAATATGGTCGTTACAATTCCGAGATCGGACGAAAACAGCGTGCCGTGGAACGAACAAGCTTAGAGACTTTCGTACACCCTTTCAATCACGCGAAGACGCAAAAAACTGAATTCGAGCAGGACCGCCCAAAGAAGGCGAAGAACTATGGAAGTGGTCCGTTGCTCAGTAGAAATACACGTGTGCCGACTCTTAGCGGTTAGGCTCCGTAAAGCTGACGGACACAGCCCAGTAGACAGTGTTTGCACAGAAAAAAAAAACACCTTTTTGACGAGTAACGGAAAAAGAATGCGCGAGTTGAACGCGGTCGCCTAGTTACTTTGTCTGTGGGCGTAGGGGTTGGGTAGGGAAGGAGAGAGGACAATACGCGGCAGTAAAGCAGATGAAGAGTTTACGGCGTTTGTTTGCTTCGTAAACTGTACTCACCTCTCTTTTCACTACCACGCCTGACAGTAGCCGGATTTCGTCTTGCTAATATGCGTAAATCAACAACAAAAGAACTCTGCTTTGCTCCTGCTGACGCAGAGCTGAGCAGGAATCAAAGAACGCTAACGCGAAACACTATTGCACCAACGCGTGGTCTTTGCTTGTCGTGTGCGTACCAAAGCAAACGGTGTGAATTCGCTTGAATTTGCTTTCAGCCGTCTTGGTGCGAAGCCGCCCAGACGCAGTTACAAAGTACGGTTTACCAGACCGCGGGGGACTATTTGCTGTAGATCTACAGACGATGTGGTCGGTGTTGGAGTTGTTGTGTACGGCAAAACCACTGAAGAAGAGAGCAGATGACGAAAACGTTCATCTGTCCGCACTGGTATCTAAAAACATATTTTCTAACTAAAAGAGAATTCGATGCGTTCGTCTCACCCGTTGACCACCCCCTCCCGAGGCATCGGTTGCAACGAAAGAAATATATTACAAACAAAGAGTTCTTGTTTGTCGAACGGTGTCGACACACAAACAGCACATATATATGTATATACGATAATGCAGTACTGCTGTTAGCGCCGCCCCTGTCGCCGCCCATCGTCGGCGAGGCTAAAGCCCTGCCAGATCGCTATCGTAAACGTCGGGTCATCCTCCACCCCGGCTGACACCATGTACCAAAAGTACGCAAACAGTTCGTATGACAGCGCCTCTTCTGATAGCTCGTCCACGTAGGCCTCCAGCGCTGCCTTCCACGGTGCCACCAAGCGCCGCACCGACGCCCCCTCAATCCGCTCCGGCTGAAATCGCAGCAAATACGCGGCGCAGCGCACACAGTTCTCCCCCTCGGTATCAAGCCGCTCGAACAACTTCTGGATGACCGCGGAGCGGCTCGGCGGGACGGGGCTGCAGAGCATGAGAAGAAGATCGACGCGGGTGGGCGCTTTAAGCCGCAGCCACTCCAGCTCGATGTCCAATACCCCATTCAGCCCATCCGGTACACCGGCTCTACGAAAGGCCTGCACAAAAGCCATGATGGGGATGCGAGACGTGCCCCATTCTTTCAGTGACGCATAGAGGCTGATGAAGGCAAGGCCGTCCGACCCGCTGCGGCGCACAAAACGAGCCGTTGCGGCCTGAACAAGCTGCAGTGTGGACATCGTCACAGGTGGGAAGTAATGTCGAAAGGCAGCCACCACATCCCCTACCAGCACTCCCACACTCGAGTGGTGCTCTTTTTTTAAATAGTAAAAAAGTTGATCGGACTCGCGCTGCTGGAAGCCCGTCTGCATCGTCTTGCAGAGATAGAAGAACTGCCGTGGTGGCAACTCCGCCCGCACCAGCGCACCAAAATCTAAGTCTGACGGGGTCTGTTGGGAGGCAGCGGGGTATGTCAGCTCCATTGAACGTAGGCTGCTGTACAGGGCTAATGTGCCAGTGGGTCGCGGCGGTTCAGCGTCGCCACTGTCGCGGCACGCCTCAGCGAAACGACCCATAAGCAGTGGGTATTCCGCCACCCCCGGCATCTCTTCGGTGAAGAGTAGCCAATGCAGCAGACGAACATCCCACGAGGGGCCCTTTGAGTTCCTTATACGTATACTGGAAGCAGTGCTCTTGTGTTGTTCATTATCCTCTTCCTCCTCCTCCTGTTCTTCGCATGTAACATAGTTTAAGAAAATGCGCGACTGCGAAGTGCTTAGCCCGCAAGTCCGATCAAAGAAGGCGAGCGCCTCGCGTGTCGCCAGCGGCGGCGGTGGCGCCTCACTGAGTTGCCGTCGCTTGTTGTCCGCGTAATCTAGCACATCTGTGACATGCTCCTCGAAGGGCGTCATAACTTCGCTCTTCTCCACCGTGGCCCGTACGGCGCTCACCACCTCTGCGACTTGCCAGGTTTGGAAAGGGATCAGCTCACGCAGGGCCAGTAGAACATCGCCAATGCAGACGCCACTTTCCAGTACGGTATCCATCGTCTCCAATCTATGCTCCTCAAGCGGAAGCACATGTAGGAGGAGGCTAACGTCCTGCCGGGGCAGCACCGCCGAAGGAAATATCGGCGCGATAGCCGCCATGGCAGCCCGAGGCTCCACAGGTACATCCTTCGACGCAAGGCAGCGACGATCAATGGCGAGAAAAGCGTGAAGAAAGGCACGCAGCCCACCTGCTTCTCGACGTGGTACCAGTCCGTAAGAGACACGCTTGTACAGTTTCAACATAAAAACCGGGTCGATCAGTGCCGACTCCTGCCGTGCGTCAAGAGGAAACATCAACACGTTTCTTGGAGGTGTCTATAGTTACACAGAGAAAAATACAAGAGTTGCGGAAACGGTCGACAAACAAGAAAGGCAAAAGGAGGCGAAGTCAAGCAGCCGAGGAAAGACGTGAGAGAGAAGTGGAAAACGCCTTACGCAAAATCCGCTGCTGAGTGAGAAAGTAACGGCACGGGCTGCTTTGCGGTGCAGTGAGGAGTGTTTGCCCGAACACAGAAGCCAGAGGCATAACTGCACATGCAGCTTTGCGTTTTTGCGTTGAAAAAAACTTTCTCCATGAAAAACCAACTTCACGCAAATATCTGTATTCCGATACGAATTGTGTTCGACAGTAAACGCTCACGTGGCAAAAACTCTGGCCACCACAGTGAGCAATTATTTACATGTATAAGTAATTTGTCAGCAAATTCAACAGAAGTGAGACGACCCGCTTTGGAACTTCACACCGCATTTAGCGCCACGTAGCTGCGGTAAAGCTAATCCGCGGGAAAAGGTGATGAAACCGGCATGAAACAATGGACGTGCAAAGGAGATTGAAACGCACACAAGTGTGAAACTTCAAAAGAGTGCAACGCAGAGGTCAGTGGGGGCTTCTATAGGGAGTGGAACGATCAAAAACATAACGGTTGACTTTCTTCTAGCACACTTCGCTTCGCAGCTCCGCAAGCTCGTCATCGAGGCGGCGCAGAGCGTCCCCTTCAATCACTAGCTGCGCATCCACCGACTCACGCCACTCCATCGCCAACTCTGCCGCGCGCTCCAACTCGTGCCGGAATGCGTACAGCGTCGCTGCCGCGGATGCAGAGTCTGCTGGCAGCGCAGCGGATAGCGCGTGCACATCCAACTCTGCCGCCCGCAGCGCCTGCACGTACACGCGCGCGTCACCGAGAAACTGCGTGGATGCCGCCGCAGCCGCCTCGTCCTCGCGCACACGTGCACGCAGCGCAGCACCGCCGACTCTAAGCGCCCGCACGTCTGCCTCCACCGCCCGGCGTCTCCGCTGTGCCGCGAGCGCAAGCGCCTCCGTCTGTCGTAGATGCTGTGCAAAGACGTCTTCTAGTGTTGTTGGCGCCGTGGCGGCCACGGCGTGCGAGTTCGAAGGTGCCGCCTGCGGCTCCAGTGTTGTGCTGAGTGCTCCTGTTTCGTCCCGCTGCGGGGACAGGAGGAGAGCCGGCACGCCACGGCGTACACCACCACCATCCGTCGCTGTTGTAATGTGAGCGTCATCGTCGACTGTCAGAGCAGCTGCGGTCACCATCGCCGGCAGCTCCGGGTACGTCGAACACAGGCGCCGCCATCGCCGCTCGTCGCGCTCGCATGGCCACGCGGCAGGGATATAGGGACGGCACGCTGCTAGCACCGCCCGCAGTCCTATTTCCGCACGTACTGCACTCGGAAGCGCAGACGTGTAGCGTGCGCAGGTCCGCAGCACATCGAGCACCGATGCCGTCGTCACGGCAGCCGCGACCGTGCCGGCCACTCTGCGTGCATGGCCACGCAGCTCGAATTTCACGCAGGTCTCGTAGAGGGAAAGTATGTCACGCAGCGCGCCCCGGTGCTGCCCTGCCTTTGGTGCCTCACTACACGTCCGCAGCAGTGCCCAGAAAAGGCCGTCGTCACTATGGTGGCGGCTGTGGCAGAGACGCAGCGCCGCCTCTGCAGCAGCAGTCGTCACATGCTTCAGCACAACGGTGTTGCCGTCGTCCGCTGCGGCCGCATGTGCCGCGAAGTACGTCTTGAAGAAGGGTGTATACTGCATCAGGCGCCGTTTTGAAAAGCAAAGTGTCTGCGCGCCGTCTTGCACCACGAAGCTGACGATGTCGTCTGTGACGTTGTCACTGTTTGTTTGCAGCAACGTAGACGATTCCATGGACCTGTAAAATGGTGGATATAGGTAATACGATCCAGGTGCCTACGCACGACGAGTTGATTGGGTTTTTAGCGTCTCTACTGCGTTGTTCTACGAGCAACGCAAGAGAAGTGAAACACAACAAAAAGTAAAGTGGGGATTCTTAGGAGAGTAGCTGCCGTTTATGCAGAACCAACTATCGTGTTTTGCCGAAAGTGACTTTCAGAAATGGGCTGGATTTCCCCTCACTTGCTTCATTGACTCAGTAACCACACTCCGCCAAATGCAGATTCGCAAATGCATACGTAAATACGAGAGGATAAGAACTAGTCTACAGCGGTACACCGTTGTCGCCATTCTGTTTCTTGATGCTCGAGAAGTCGCGCGAGTAACGAGTGAATGTAAACGTCATTGTGTTTGCTCAGCTGTTCTTTTTCGATAAAGAACGTGAGTTCGAACGTGAAGTGGGGGAGCCGCAAGGTTCGCGGTGCGCGGCAGCCGGCGCAGCCGCGGAGCCCTGCACTTGATGTGGCTTGGGTAGAAAAGGGTACGCGGTGCCAGCTGCTAAAGCACACCCCATGGCAGCCCACTCAATCAACGTGAAAGTGCGATAGTGACCAAAGTAAAAGACCGACAGCGTCACTGTCGCAAGTTTGCGCAGAGTTAAAGTCAGCGTCAACGTGAACGCCGAGGTGCGCTGGTTCATTACATACACCCCAGCAATGCACACGAGCTGGGTCAAACAGTTCAGCAACACGTGGGGCTTGTTTTCCGTGTGGATATTCGCGAATTCGTGGAAGAGCCGTGTGGGGAACAGCAGAAAAAGAGGGATGGCGTAAAGGTGCGACGTGCAAAGCGCCTCTGCCCACATCGGTGGTGCGTCATCCTCTTTGTCCCCCTCTTTTTCCACGATCGTCGTTGCGGTTTTCTGCCGTGCTACCACTGCAGCCGCCTCACGTGCGCGTGCGTCGCGGTACATCATCTCCTGAAACACACCCAGGCCAGCGGTACAAAACGTGGTAGAAATGAGAATGGAAACGCCGAGCGCGCCGCGCCACGCCGGCCGTGTCGGCTTCAGCAGTGCATCGGCCACCATATCCAACCTACCCTTTTCGGCTTTGCGCGCTTTCTCCAGTGTCAAAGTTATTAAACTCACACAGATCGCAGAGGCGCACAGCACCTGCGGTAGAGTGAAACGTCGATTGAGAAAGAGGTAGCCGGCCAGCATGTTCACCATGAGAGAGGAGGAGCGGAAGGTGGCGTGCAGTGGCACCGACACTTCGAAGCTAAAGACAATGTTATTGGCGACCGACATGGCCCACGCCGCAACCGCGAGAATAAGCTTGTTGCGTAAAGGAATGCGGCTGCGGCGGTAGCGGAAGGGCCACATGCTCGCAGCCCCTTCAAGATCCTCCCTTGGCGTCTTCAGCCGGAGCAGCAGCGGTAGAGTGAGGAGGCCCACGCAGATGTACTGTGCGCAAGTCAGGGCGTAAAACGTGTCTGGTGAGCCCTTAATTATGAGCTCCAGAAGAAACACATTTGCTTGACAGCCGCAGAAAACGCAGCTCAGGCCTAACACAACATCTGTCATTGCTTTCGATAGAAAAGAGGATTGAGAATAAATAGAAGCTAAGTTACTTGTACGTGTCTTTGGTCACGAGTTGCAACAGCTACCTGTTAAAGAAATCTGGGGTTCTTCTGTCAGCGGTATTGCGTTTGTCTTGTAGGCGCGGGGACACGCAAAGAAAAGGACAGAAGAGTCCAGGGGAAAGGAAGAAATAATCAGCGCGATCGTGTGTGTGTGTGTGTGCGCGCTTTGAAAGGACAACGCAGTGGCAGCACTCGAACGGATGATGGCATTCCTGACATGTCAGCTTCGTCAAACGATACGTGCTGTTAACTCAAAGCGGCCTATCCGCCGCGCATCTTTTCGTTTCACACTGACAACACCAACAGTTGGCCTCAGCATAATTTGGGTGCGACTGGTGTTCTGACGAGCAACAACTTGTTTGCCTTTCTGTTGTTGTTGTTGTTTTCCAATGTGCGCCTACGTACCCGCTGCACAGACACGCTGGATGAAAAACGAAGTGAATAGAAGTAGCACCGAAGAAAAAGAAAAGGTGTGAGCTACAACAAGTACGTGACTTGAGATTAGACGGGACAAAAGCACAAAAGGAAAACAGAAAACACAGTGTCTAGCACAAAGAGAAACATACCTCTCAGTCTCTTTTGATGCAACGCTCTCAGATGAGCATGTACGCAGACAAAAAGGGTCGTACAGTGAAGTAAGCCGCACAGACAGCGCCTTTTGTGTGACCCCAAGTAACGGACATGTTTGGTTTTTGTACTTGTGTTGTGCAGCCCCCAACCCCACTCTTCTTTACAGGTATCGTTGAACACAAGTGCCAAAACAACGGGTCATATTCCCCCTCACTACAATCGAACTTTGCCGACGGAAGTGGGTAGTGCTTTGGCGGGCGCATGGGTCGAATTCAAATTGAGCGACAACCGCTGCCCGCCCTCAATTAAGGTGTGGGTTCGTCAAGTCGCCGGTGCCGTCTCGGTGCTGCTGCGCTTGCCACGAGACGCGTCCGCCTTCCCTTTTAGCTTCCACGTGTGTCTCCTCTTCTTCCCACTAACGCTCTTCGTCTACTCTCCTTTCCACTGGCAGCACCCGCAGTTGGAGCCTTTTGGTTGCGTTGTGCCCTCAGTGACGGCGTCGTGTGAAACTGGGGCATCGTCGAGGAGTTTTTGCGCTTCGACTCCTCCGTGGCGGCGGTAGCAGCGCCGCTCGTGCGCTGACTTGCTGGCCTGGTTAGACTGCGCACGGGCATTTCTTTCGTTGTCCAATCGCGGCTGCCGTGCAGCGGGCCGTGCGGTGTGCCGCGACGCGTCGACGTCTGACAAAACTCCCCCACAATGCTCTCACCGTTTGTGCCGTCGTCTTCGTTGACTTTGTCTTCCTGCCCACCACGGCGTGACGCAGGCAGGGTAAAAGTACCTGTAAACTGCTCGTGTTGCCGCTGTGCCTCCTCCAGAAGTCGACACTGCTCGGCCATCTCGGCAACGTGGTAGCGCCGCAGCTCCAGCAGCTGCTCCTGGAAGTGGACATGAACTTGATCCAAATACATCTGATGCCGTTCGTTCTGCTGACGCAGGTCGTAGTTCTCCGCTGCCAGCTGTGCAGCACGTCGCTCCTCCTCCTGTTGCTGGAAAAAAGACTGCCGCTGCTCCTGCCGGCTGCGCCGCGCATCCTCGCGGGCTTCGACAACTTCGCACTGCGTGAGGCGATGCTGTTGCCGCTCCTGCTGAAGTAGCAACTCCAACTCTGACACACGAGAACGCAGTAAACTTAAACAGTCTGCCGCACTCGCTTCAGTGCCGCTCGTACCAACCCCGTCATCGTTAACAGCCGTCGTCACCGCAGCAGCAGCAGTCGCAGTGGATGCGCCGTTGTAGCCGTCGAGCGGAATGCTGGACATTGTCTGAAAAAGTGTACGTTGAGCAGGGGTGATAATGGACTCGAGAGCCGCCAGGGACACGTCTTTCTGTGACCCAGCACGCGTCAACTGCTCGACTGTGTTCACCAACTCTGTGATCTTGTCCTGTAATGCGCGCTGGTGACTCTCAAATTTCTCCATCTCCACCCGGTGCTCTGCTAGCTGCGTCCCCGACAGTGTGTCAACAGTCTCTACCGGAGGTTGTTCATCCAAGTAAAGGCGAGTGAGCTCCTCACCAATCGTCTGTTCAGTGTAGGCGCGGAAGAGCTGCAGTCGTAGCTGTTCCACCGCACAAACCGCTCTCTTTGAACGCAGCCGTTCTTGTGCCCATAGTTTTCGAAAGTGCTTCAGCTTTTCATCCTGCTCCAGGGCGGCCCGGCTACCGCGCAGGACGTCGTCGCACAGCTGATGGTTCTGCCGACGCAGCCCAGCCAGCGTGCTTGTCAAGACGAGGAGCCACTCTCGAACGTCATCGTTTTGCTCCTTGGCACGAAGGGCCACGTCATGCAGGCAATCCAGCGCCGCCTCCAGGCCAGCGTCCTCTAGCAGCCGTGAACGCAACTGTAGGACATTGCGCAGAAGTTGAACGTGTGCATCCTCTGCAGCAAGAATAGTAGCGGCGTTACCTGTGGAAACTGTAGTTATCGTAGCAGCAGTAATAGCGGTAGTAGCTGGACTATTTTTATCTTCTGCGTCAGCCTCTCCAGCGGTATCGAGGTTGGGGTTTGCGTCCCCGCTTAACACAGAGGTGGGTATCGAAGAATGGGGGGTGGAGAGAAACGGCTGAGATCTCTGCGGTATTTCATTTACGATGCCGTTCGCTAACGGATATGATGGGTGGTCGTGGCTGTGGTGCTGATGTGAGTGATTGGTCGTGTTGTTGTTATTCGTGCCGCTGTGGAGGTGACCACTCGGTATCGGCGATACCGACGCGTCGGCCACACCGGGACTTGCCTCACTATTAGTGAACATCGCCATCTGTGCCTGCACCCCGCGTAACTCGTCCTCGCGCTCGCGCAGCAGCTGGCGGTAGCGCCGGCACTCCTGGCAGAGTTGATTGATCTGCACTTCACATTGTCGCAGCCGATCCCCCTCTCTCTGCGGACCTTTGGCGTCATCGCCGTCGTTGTCGTATTCGTTGTCGTTAGCGTCATCTCTCTCATACGGGTCCGTAAGTGGAGAAAAGAGTGCCTCGTCTGCGGCTGGTGAGGGCAACGGGGTGCAGCGCTCCACAAGCGTGCTGCGCTGCAATTGAGCCACTTTTAGGGACTCCTCCAGTACGCTGATGCGATATTGCAGCACTTCAATGACGGCTTGCAAGTCCCCCACCTCCGCCTCTGAGCGTGCGCTGTTGACTGAGCTGCTGCAGCAAACACCAGTGAGTCGAGGAAAAGCGAAGCCCGAGATGCGATCAGCCGTGCGACTTTTCACCTTCTTAATCTTTCGGCGCCGCGCGTTTGTGGCGAAGTCCAGTGACGACTTCGTCTCCTCGTAGTTGCCCACCTCGAGGGACACCGTTACGAGCAGGAAAAGATGCCAGCTGCGCATGCGCGGGGCTAAGTAAGTGGTAAGGAGAGAGTCGCGGAAATGGAGCACCTCTGTCTCTGTGTTGTTCGACTCGATCAACTCACGCAGTGCCATGAGGGACTTGTTGATGAAGATAGCTTGGCTCTGCCCTTCCCCGGTGGCGCCGCTTTTCTTCAGCCGCTCGGTCCCGGCCAAATCAGCGAGGGTGACGCGTGTCGTCGTGAGCGGCGCACCGTCGACGAAGTGTGTCACATGCAGCGTTAACAGAGTGAAAGAACGCGAGCTGCGCGGGTTCAGGGCATGAGCATGGGTGACGCGCAGCCGTGCTGCACTGCGCATACGTGCGAGGACATCCGCTGCTGACCGCACCAGCACCTTCGGCTCAAAGACCCCGTTTACGTAGCCGCCGCCGACCCCACTGCTACAGCTGTTGCTGCTGATAGTCCCCGCAGCACCGCTGCTTATGGTGTTGTTGTTGCTTATCATTGCATTTGCATTGCCCTCCACGCTGTTCGCAGTTGTCTGCTGTGGCTTCGACAGTTCAGCGCCAAACCTGCTGCCGCGTGGACTGTCCAACAAACTGTATGCTTTGTTGTTGTAAATTTGAATATAACTCATTTCCACCACCTCGTTATTCGAGTCGAGGCGGCGGAAGATCTCAGCGGAGATGGCAGGTGCGAGGGCGTTCATTGTATAGGTTTTACCACTGCCCGTCTGCCCGTAACACAGCACACACGCGTTGTAACCTGCCTCCAATTGCTCCATAATGGCAGGCAGCATGCGCTCGCATAGCGCGGTGTTCGTCACACTTGGCTCAAAAATCTCACCGAACTCGTACTGTCGACAGTCGTCCGAGGATGGAGCGCGGATGGTGAGGACGCGACCAAGGCACCTGATACTGCATCCAACGCTGCCTCCACCGCGAGAAAGGTGGCCCACTCCAGCCCTGTTTTTAACACCATCTTTTGCCATTGTGATTGTTTGTGTTGCTGTTGCGCTGGTATTTTTGCTCTGGCTGGGAGAGGCTTTCGGCAGCGTAACGGACACCGTCAGCGTAGGTAACCCATCAAAGCTGTCACTGGTCAGTAGAGAGGACTTCTGTGACGGCTGCTCTTGCTCCTGCTGCTGTGCTGCCCACCCGTCACCACAGCTACCACCAAAAGAGGTGTTGAGGTGTCCTCGTGGAGACAATACGCTGCTGTTGCGCAAGCCAAGTCGACGGTCGATGCGGGGTGTCCGCAGCGTGCCGTCCTCCACCGCGTAGTCGAGCAACGCAACACGTCGCGGCGAAGACGTCAAGCTGCTCGGCGAGGACAGCTTTTCACTCGGACCTGCAACAGCAGCAGGAGCACCTTTTAATCGCACCACCACGCTGACGCTGTCCTGGGCGAGGGGTGTGGAGGCCTGTAGCGGTCCACGCGGGGAGCTGACAGGGCTGAGCACAGCTGCAGAAGACGAGCTGGGGATCTCCACTTCAATATCATTCTGCATCGTGCATGGCGATGGGCTTAAGAGAAGGCGCGGTGCCGGGGACTTCAGCTTTGGAAAGGCGTTCGGTGTATTGATGGCGTGGCCTTCCGCCGCTGCCTCTGTAGGTGACGCGCTTGGAGACGCTCTGCTCTTCACTTCCCTCCCAGGTTCTATTGACATGGTGGTGAAATTACACGTGCGCTCACTTCGGTTTTGTGTGTTTGTCTGTGATTCTTCTTCGCCGTTTTAGTCTGCGATGTTACGCTGTAGAAGCAGTGGTTTATTATGTGATATAGCTGGCGAGAAAAGGACGATGTACGCATTTGAAAGGCAAGGGGGGATCAAGTGAAAAAAGGAGGACCTCAGCAGAGACGGTGTTGCTCGCTGAGGCAACGGCGGGAGTCGATCTACTATGTATTTGCACTCCTTGGTTCTTTTCCTAGGCTACCACGTTGCAGATTCCCCTCCGCCAATCCAGTAGAGAACTGCCAAACTCTCGGGAGAAGAAAGGAAAACAAGGCCTAGAATGCGCGGAGCTGACTACGCTCAACGAGCACAACGAAGCACAATTGGGAAGCACAGATGTAACAGGGAGTTCAAACAAAATGTAGGCGAGGAGGAGCAAAGCGAACGGAAAACGATACGAATAAACGACAGGAAAGAGCGCATCTATTTCTCGGGTGTGCAGGGAAGAGTCCCGTGAGAGATGAACATTTCCATAACTGCGCGAGCACGCCACGTTGCAACTCACTGAATTGCAGGGCCGCTGCCGGCGTGCTCACACGCAAGGGACAGGATTCACTACTATAAATAAAAAGGAGCGGAGAGCGAGTGTTTTGAATTCCTGTAACAGGTGGCATACGCACACTTACACACCACGTGTTGTTCTCCGGGTACCGCAACCCTTTTCTATAAGCTACAAGCAACGACGGCATTGCTGCTGTAGAGCCCAGACGCTTGTTTTGCTTCGACTACAAGTTGGGGTTTCACATTACTGCCTCAGTTTTCTTTTCGAAGAAGAAATCGTTAAACTACTACGTATTACAGAGTAAAACAGAAGTACAAGAGCGCATCCGCGATGTTTTATCCAGAAAAGAGGAAAAACACACAAGCAAGTGTCCGTGCAGGTGAACAAAAGGAGACCACAAAAGAAAACGTCAGGAAGACGATAAGCGCGCTGCTCCATTTGGAGAGTGGACGTGTTTTCTTTTACTTCCTAGTGAAAAAGGCCTGTTCACCACTTTCGTTTGTTTGTTTGTTTGAAAAACGGCAAAGTGGGAAATACCCAACTCTTTCGCGCGCACCTTTTGGCTATCTTTCTTGCTGTTGATTTCTTCTCTCTATATGTTACCACTGCCAACAGACCTCTCAGACGTAAGCGCAAGCCCTTGTCGTGATGACCTCATTTGTTTTTTCACAGCGTGACCTTCTGCCAGAGGACAAAGCACCGTTTGTTCTTCGGCGCCGCGAATGCGTGTTGCTCCCCGAACAAGGAAGAACGCGAACACAGCTCGGCGGGCATCAACATGCGAGTGAAGTGGGCAAAAGACAGGCAATCATGAGTGGAGAGTGTTCCAGGTCGCCCTACATTTCCCACTTGGCACAAAATGCAATGAGCCCCGACAAAAAGCCCGATGAAAAGCAGACTTGAAACCTGAAGGCAACCCAGCAAAAAATATGGCATGCGCTGACAGCTGTGGGGAAATTGTTCCTATAAAAAAAAAATTATTATTACGCTTCTTATGAAGCAGCACTCAGGACAAAGGCGCATTTACTTCAAGCATTACACGAGCCGCAAAAGAGCGCGGATGACACATCTTTAAATGTCAGCGCAACAACTCTTGACTACCCTGCTCAGATTTACTTACATTACCTAACAAAAAAAAAAAGAGGGGACAGACGAGAGAACACGGGAACACAGTGCACGTTACACTTCGCCAGCACGACGGGAAAAGGAAGTACACCACTTCGACAACAAGCCAGCACTACGAAAAAGCAAACAAACGGACTACAAAGAGCGCAGCCACAAAGCCGCTCCACTCGTGATCACCCTTGTGACAGCACCTCCGCCGCGCTTGTTATCAACAACGCAACCCATTCCATACTGTGTCTTCGTTCTTTAAGCGTCTTGTCCGTGAGGAGAGTAGACATCCACCGGGCTGGCATTGTCTACAGACTCGGAGCCGTCACACGCATTCAGCTTTTCAAGTGCGTTCGCCGGGGAGCCGCCAGCGCTGCCAGCCTTCTTGGGGGACTCGTCCTTCTTGGGGGACTCGTCCTTCTTCTCCGACTCGGCCTTCTTCTCCGAGGCAGGTTTCGCGGCGCCGTGCTGGGCGGTGGGCGGGACGCCCTTCATCGGGGCCTTCTTCGCCTCCGCCGCGTCCACGCCGTCGTTGTACGGCTTCACCGGGCCGGAGCCGGCCGTGTCCGACACGCAGCCGAAGAGATCAACCCAGTCCATGAAGATGTGCGCAATCACCTTCACGATATCCTGCACCAGCCACCACACAATGCAGTAGATCCACACCCACAGCGGCAGCAGCTTCTCCGCGTTGGTGTCACCCCACGCGAGGCCCTCCGTCAGCACGTCGTCCGGGCGCGTCTTGTGCCAGAAGGCAGCAGCCATCGTCGACACAAGCAGCGAGATGATCGCACCGCAGAACAGAATCGGGCTCGGCGCCATGTAGAAGAAGAAGTTGCCGCCCGTGCGCGACGAGAACAGCGTCAGGAAATCGGAAATCGAGATCTTCAGGTACATCAGCGTCACCAGCTTACCCTGCGGCAGCTGCGCCAGGCCCATGTGGCGGAACCACGAGTCGTAGTAATAGTGGTCGCTGTAGCCCTCCAGGCCCACCCAAAGCAGCATCAGCGACGAACCGCACGCCACGGCGGACAGAATGGACGCGCTTACGAACACCACCGGCAGGTTCCACTTCTGCGGGCGCTCCGACGGCACCACGTGGTCGTAGCCGATCGTCATCAGGCAGCCGTCGTTCAGCAACGTGATCAGCATGAACATCAGCACGGGCAGGTGGAAGAACTGGAACTCCGGGTCCACGCTGCCATAATTCTTCGGCGTCAGGCTGAAGCACGCAATGAAGAAGAAGCACACAAGCTGCAGCGTCGCAGAGATACGGTAGGTCAGGAAGGAGAGCATACGCTGGAACACCTCGCGCGACACCAGCATGGCCTCCACCACAACGCTCAGACCGGGCTCCGTCAGCACCATATCGGCGGCGGCACGCGCGGCATCCGTCGCACCGTGCACGGCGATACCCACATCGGCGCGCTTCAGCGCGGGCGCATCGTTCACGCCGTCGCCCGTCATCGCGCACGTGAAGCCGCGCTGGCGCAGCGCCTCAACGATCATGAACTTGTGCTCCGGGAACACCTGCGCGAACCCGCCAACGGAAAGCATCATATCGCCGTACTTCTCGCCGAGGTCATCCGGCAGGTCATTCGCGTCCTTCACCTTCGGCAGCTTGTCCGCCGTCAGAATGTTGGGGTCCAGGTTCAGCATGCGGCACATTTCCTTCGCGATCAGCACGTGGTCGCCGGTGATCATCTTCACGTCCACGCCGTACTCCTTGCTGCGGCGAATCGTCTCCTTCGTGTCCGGACGCGGGGGGTCCAGGAAGGTCAGGATGCCGGCCATGTGCCAGCGGCCCTGCTGGTCCGTCTTCGCCACAGACAGGCAGCGGATACCGCGCGACGCAAGGCTATCGATGATGTCCACCACCTGGTCGTTGATCTCGTCCTGGTTGTACACCATCTGCAGAATCACGTGCGGCGCACCCTTCGTCACGTTGAACTTCTCGCCCGTGCGCTTGTCCACCAGCGTGGCGGCCGTGCGCTTCGTCGTCGGGTCGAACGGCACGAACTCCAGCTGCTCGTAGTTGTCGCACTCGTCGAGGTCAGCAGCACCCAGCACCATGGTGTCCAGCGCATCGCGCGGCGGCTCGCGCCACTTCGCGGCAAGCGCAGCAAGCACCAGCGTGGAATGCAGGTCGTTGCCCTCCTCGAACGTGAAGCACTGGTCCTGGATCTCCATCTTGTTCAGCGTCAGCGTTCCGGTCTTGTCAGAGCACAGCATGTTCACACCGGACATCATCTCAATGGCGGACAGCTTTGTCACGATGATCTTGTGCTTGGACAGGTGCGTCGAGCCGACCGCGAGCGTCGTCGTCACGACAATCTCCAGCGCGATCGGAATCGACACCACCAGCACCACGACGGCGAACTGCAGCGCACGGCGGAACGTCTCGTAGAACTTCGCCAGCAGGTAGATGAAGCAGCACATGCACAGCACGAACGAGACCGCGCACAGCGAGATCATCACGCGGCCGAGAATCACGTGGATGTTACCGAGGTCCGACTCCACAGACTGCAGCAGCGCAGCGGTCTTACCGAAGAACGTCTGCGCTCCCGTCAGCTGCACGGTACCCTCCACCTCACCGCGCACCACGTTCGAACCCATCTTCGGCATGTGCTCCGGACCCATCGTCACGGGCAGCGACTCACCCGTCAGCGCGGCCTCGTCCACATCGATGATGCCCTCGTTGATACTGCAGTCGGCCGGCACGGCGGAACCGGCGGCCAGCTTCACAAGGTCGCCAGGCACCAGCACCGCGGCGTCGATCTGCTGCCACTTGCCGTCGCGATACGCAGTCGCCACCGGCTTCAGCGAATTCTTCAGCGCAGCCACAGCGTCACCGGCCTTGATCGTCTCGAACCAGCCGATCGTCGCGTTGGCGATCTGAATGGCGAACAGAATGGCACCATCGGGCCAGTTCTCCAGCGCGAACTCGATAATGATAGCAACCCACAAGGCAGCCGGCATCGGGCCCCACAGACCGCGCACATAAATCACCCAGCTCGGCGTCTTCTTCTCCGGTAGCTCGTTGCGACCATACTTCTCCAGCAGCTCCTCCGCCTCCTCCGACGTCAGACCCTTCGACGGCGGTAGCAGATCACCCGCCGGGCCCGTCGCCTCCTCGTCGTGCTCGCTGATCGCCTTGGACAGCACGGACTGGCGGCGCTGCGGCTTCTGCGGGGCGTTCTCCTCATCCGCGTTGGACTGGCTCTTGGGCTTGTCCTCGAACGCGTTGGAGTCCTTCTCCTGCGAGTTCTTAGCGCTCATGTTGTTCTAAACGCTTGTGCTGTGATGGGTGGATACAGATAATATTGGGTAGTGTGGTACAGCTCGTTAAGACCCAAAAAAGGCCAACGTTACCGAGTTCCACAAAGCGGAAGAGAGGGCAAAATGGGGGTGAACAAGACCAAAGCCAATGTGATAGCTTCAGGTTTTTTTTTGTGCAGCTCCACTGCTCTCTTTCCTCTTTGAAATGGAAAAGTTGGTGTGAGGAACTAAACCTCGTGCAGAATGCTCTAAGAAAAATGGTGGATGAGGCCGTTTTACAGGTTTCCCTTCGTCGTCTACGTGAAAAGGGCAACACAACGTGTTCGTTCTTTTCCAAGTAGATGATAACAGGTGGAGAAACAGGTGTAAAACTTCCGATGGTCGGAATCGCGCTCCCCCTATTCTTCTCTCTTCAACTCTGTTATGTTAGCTGAGCAACGGTGAAGGCGAAGTGTATGTGTGTGCGAGTGTGTGGCGAGGGCATACACCACAAAAATTTGAAAGAGAAGAAAAGGATAAGCGGAAAGGAGATAAGCGAATGCCGAGATAAATGCAGACGAGACGAGAAGCCTTCATTACGGAAAAACGGCTGCTAAGAACGATAGCCCAATGCTGCTAATTTACCTGCTGAAAGCCTGGCATAAAGAAGCAGGGAAACTGCAGTGCTACGCTGAGAGCACCAAATGCACCTCCGCATCGTTTCGGTACTTTGCCCACCGTCTCACAGCCCGTTGGAAAAGACTAGCGTATACAGCACATCAAACGGAGAAACGCTCACTTGCCAGGGAAGAGCAACTTTTCTAGCCTCTGGACAAATTGAACTCCTGTTGTTTCATGTTACGTACTTGAACAGCTTCCACTTCTCACTCCTGCCGATATCACCTTAGCGTTTAACCGTTGCGGGTTTCCCCCCACCCCTCCCGGCTGTGTGCGAAAACGTCCAATAGCTTTTCCGCGTGTAACGCTACCGTGGAAAGTGCCATCAACGAACACCCAGACGAGGAAAAAGACACAGCTAAAGGAAAACAATTGAAGGCCTCCAGTGCGGCGGTGACGTTGTCTCTTTGCGCAAAGAGCCGCACAACACATCGAAAGCTCACAAGGGGTTGAAAAAGAGAAAGCAATGAGGCAGCTACAGAATGCTGACTGCTAAATGTGTAAGCGGTTGGGGTATTAGTAGGTGTCCGGCTCAAACAACCTCCTGCAAAGGCGGTCGTGTCACCCCGCACGGCAGGTCACACACATGACCACATAGGCTATTCCTTTTTTTTCTCTGAAGTTAGCCACACCGACGAGAGCGATGTGTGCAATCAGGCGTCTTTTCGTATAAGTCTGTGTGCTTGTGCTCCGCAGCATAAAGGAAAACCGCCACTCTTCCGTGTGTGTGTGTGTGCAACGCACAAAGATAAATAAAAAAAAACTGATTTACGGAGGCTTATTACACAAACGCATGTGCTGGTTCCCACTGTGCCAGACCTCTTTTGATAGCATTCCGTGTCTTTCACTGGTGAGGACGAGTTCCCAAAGCGTCACGACACTCAACGAAGGAAAACAAAAACCAGAACAACAGAGGCAAAACTGTGAACGTGTTAGTCCGCAGGTAACGAAAGCCGAGAGGAAAGAACGGATAAAATAAAACACATGAGAACACGGGTGTCGTGCAACAAGTAAAACAAATAGGGAGATTAGGCAGCTCTTACCACAAAGCCACTACTCTTCCAAACAGGACCATTCCATCCCCTGTTTGCGCAGCGCGGTCAGCTTTTCCAAGAGAGAAAGGAGAAGAGGGGGGGGTATTTCTTTCAGTACTACCGCTCCGCGTAAGCTCTGCGTTTTAATTTGCTCCCACGTCTCGACTGTCATTTGCCCACGGCTAAAGCGAAGCAAAGCGAAAAGACTTACACAGAGCAGCAATCCCCCTTTCCCCCTACTTTCCGAAGTGAAGAGAAGAGTGATGAAACACAAAGGACGGCATCACCTCAGAGCAAGAACAAATTTAACGTGATTTCTTCTACTACTACTAACGTAAATTAACAAAAGAAGCACGGTGAAAGTAGTGACGCAGGACAACGATAAGGTTCGTTGCTACTCAAAGCAAAGCAAAAGCACTCGTTCCAAAGCTTACCAAACCTTGCAACGCCACCACCAACACGTAACCTCCCCGTCAGCAAAAATATTAACGTACCTTCTTCTGCCGCCCTCTCAGTAGGTTTGCGACAGAGCTTTAATGCGCCACAGGAGTAGTCTTCTCACCCAGTGAGAAGACATCCACCGGGCTGGCATTGTCTACAGACTCGGAGCCGTCACACGCATTCAGCTTTTCAAGTGCGTTCGCCGGGGAGCCGCCAGCGCTGCCAGCCTTCTTGGGGGACTCGTCCTTCTTGGGGGACTCGTCCTTCTTCTCCGACTCGGCCTTCTTCTCCGAGGCAGGTTTCGCGGCGCCGTGCTGGGCGGTGGGCGGGACGCCCTTCATCGGGGCCTTCTTCGCCTCCGCCGCGTCCACGCCGTCGTTGTACGGCTTCACCGGGCCGGAGCCGGCCGTGTCCGACACGCAGCCGAAGAGATCAACCCAGTCCATGAAGATGTGCGCAATCACCTTCACGATATCCTGCACCAGCCACCACACAATGCAGTAGATCCACACCCACAGCGGCAGCAGCTTCTCCGCGTTGGTGTCACCCCACGCGAGGCCCTCCGTCAGCACGTCGTCCGGGCGCGTCTTGTGCCAGAAGGCAGCAGCCATCGTCGACACAAGCAGCGAGATGATCGCACCGCAGAACAGAATCGGGCTCGGCGCCATGTAGAAGAAGAAGTTGCCGCCCGTGCGCGACGAGAACAGCGTCAGGAAATCGGAAATCGAGATCTTCAGGTACATCAGCGTCACCAGCTTACCCTGCGGCAGCTGCGCCAGGCCCATGTGGCGGAACCACGAGTCGTAGTAATAGTGGTCGCTGTAGCCCTCCAGGCCCACCCAAAGCAGCATCAGCGACGAACCGCACGCCACGGCGGACAGAATGGACGCGCTTACGAACACCACCGGCAGGTTCCACTTCTGCGGGCGCTCCGACGGCACCACGTGGTCGTAGCCGATCGTCATCAGGCAGCCGTCGTTCAGCAACGTGATCAGCATGAACATCAGCACGGGCAGGTGGAAGAACTGGAACTCCGGGTCCACGCTGCCATAATTCTTCGGCGTCAGGCTGAAGCACGCAATGAAGAAGAAGCACACAAGCTGCAGCGTCGCAGAGATACGGTAGGTCAGGAAGGAGAGCATACGCTGGAACACCTCGCGCGACACCAGCATGGCCTCCACCACAACGCTCAGACCGGGCTCCGTCAGCACCATATCGGCGGCGGCACGCGCGGCATCCGTCGCACCGTGCACGGCGATACCCACATCGGCGCGCTTCAGCGCGGGCGCATCGTTCACGCCGTCGCCCGTCATCGCGCACGTGAAGCCGCGCTGGCGCAGCGCCTCAACGATCATGAACTTGTGCTCCGGGAACACCTGCGCGAACCCGCCAACGGAAAGCATCATATCGCCGTACTTCTCGCCGAGGTCATCCGGCAGGTCATTCGCGTCCTTCACCTTCGGCAGCTTGTCCGCCGTCAGAATGTTGGGGTCCAGGTTCAGCATGCGGCACATTTCCTTCGCGATCAGCACGTGGTCGCCGGTGATCATCTTCACGTCCACGCCGTACTCCTTGCTGCGGCGAATCGTCTCCTTCGTGTCCGGACGCGGGGGGTCCAGGAAGGTCAGGATGCCGGCCATGTGCCAGCGGCCCTGCTGGTCCGTCTTCGCCACAGACAGGCAGCGGATACCGCGCGACGCAAGGCTATCGATGATGTCCACCACCTGGTCGTTGATCTCGTCCTGGTTGTACACCATCTGCAGAATCACGTGCGGCGCACCCTTCGTCACGTTGAACTTCTCGCCCGTGCGCTTGTCCACCAGCGTGGCGGCCGTGCGCTTCGTCGTCGGGTCGAACGGCACGAACTCCAGCTGCTCGTAGTTGTCGCACTCGTCGAGGTCAGCAGCACCCAGCACCATGGTGTCCAGCGCATCGCGCGGCGGCTCGCGCCACTTCGCGGCAAGCGCAGCAAGCACCAGCGTGGAATGCAGGTCGTTGCCCTCCTCGAACGTGAAGCACTGGTCCTGGATCTCCATCTTGTTCAGCGTCAGCGTTCCGGTCTTGTCAGAGCACAGCATGTTCACACCGGACATCATCTCAATGGCGGACAGCTTTGTCACGATGATCTTGTGCTTGGACAGGTGCGTCGAGCCGACCGCGAGCGTCGTCGTCACGACAATCTCCAGCGCGATCGGAATCGACACCACCAGCACCACGACGGCGAACTGCAGCGCACGGCGGAACGTCTCGTAGAACTTCGCCAGCAGGTAGATGAAGCAGCACATGCACAGCACGAACGAGACCGCGCACAGCGAGATCATCACGCGGCCGAGAATCACGTGGATGTTACCGAGGTCCGACTCCACAGACTGCAGCAGCGCAGCGGTCTTACCGAAGAACGTCTGCGCTCCCGTCAGCTGCACGGTACCCTCCACCTCACCGCGCACCACGTTCGAACCCATCTTCGGCATGTGCTCCGGACCCATCGTCACGGGCAGCGACTCACCCGTCAGCGCGGCCTCGTCCACATCGATGATGCCCTCGTTGATACTGCAGTCGGCCGGCACGGCGGAACCGGCGGCCAGCTTCACAAGGTCGCCAGGCACCAGCACCGCGGCGTCGATCTGCTGCCACTTGCCGTCGCGATACGCAGTCGCCACCGGCTTCAGCGAATTCTTCAGCGCAGCCACAGCGTCACCGGCCTTGATCGTCTCGAACCAGCCGATCGTCGCGTTGGCGATCTGAATGGCGAACAGAATGGCACCATCGGGCCAGTTCTCCAGCGCGAACTCGATAATGATAGCAACCCACAAGGCAGCCGGCATCGGGCCCCACAGACCGCGCACATAAATCACCCAGCTCGGCGTCTTCTTCTCCGGTAGCTCGTTGCGACCATACTTCTCCAGCAGCTCCTCCGCCTCCTCCGACGTCAGACCCTTCGACGGCGGTAGCAGATCACCCGCCGGGCCCGTCGCCTCCTCGTCGTGCTCGCTGATCGCCTTGGACAGCACGGACTGGCGGCGCTGCGGCTTCTGCGGGGCGTTCTCCTCATCCGCGTTGGACTGGCTCTTGGGCTTGTCCTCGAACGCGTTGGAGTCCTTCTCCTGCGAGTTCTTAGCGCTCATGTGTGCTAGTTAGATGTGAGTTGTTATTTACAATAAAAACCAGTGGGTACCGGCAATGACGTTGAAGTACGAAACCGACTGGTGGACGTTGTGGGCTTGTTGTGTTAGCTTCTAAACACGCTTTACCGCTTGAATTGTTCTACGTTGTGACGCTGCAACTCAAGAGGCGTTGAAGTGGATGAAAAGCACCAAGAGGGGTCTGAATTCAAAGAGACGAACTGCGCGAATCCCTATTTAAGCTAAGCTATCTTAGATTTGATTTATGGGTTTTGTGCTCAAAGAGAAGAACAATAAGCTGTTACAATTACCGTGGTTGAGTTCTTGCCCACCTGCTTCTAGTATCGTGATCACTTGAGTACTCAAGCTAAAACGGGAAGCACTAGCACTTCTAGGATTACTGTGTTGTTGGAAATCAGGTTGAGGTGTGGTGGTGGAGAAAGGGAGAGACGATGACCGAACTTGTTGAGCAGCGGAATGAGTTTTAAGTAAATGGAGGAACATTTTTGTTGGACTGCCAGAACATTGCCGAAAGCTCTTTTGGCGTTTCGGCTTCAACGGTCTTGGCACATTGATGTATTTACATAAACGAAGTGCATTGTCGTCCAACCAGTGTTGCTTTTAGGTACTCCTCCTCTCACCGCGATCTGGATATCTTCATTTGCTGTATGGCATCTCACTTCCGTTCTCGCTCTCTCTGTATGTGAAAGTGCGTTTGCGCGCGTGTGTGTGTGTGTGTGTGTGTGTGTATGTGAAACACAAAGATGTGCTTTAGTCTCAAAGCACCGTGTGCGAACTCCCCCCCCCAAAAAAAAACAAGATAGAACTAGCTACCACTAAAAAAAAAAAAACGGTGTTGAGCCCCTGTCTCTCGCTCTCCGTGTCCACCCTCCTTGATCATCGTACCTGACCTTTGCCGTCGCCGGTAACGACAATGCTCCATTTCAGTTTTGATGCTGATAACGAAAAATGCTATCAAGAGTTTGTGGCCTCTAAAAACCATCGAAGTGCGTTGACTTTTTCTGCTTTCAATGAATGCACAAATCACGCAGAGTTGTCTGTTCACTCAAATCAGCACGCAGGTTGCTCACCTCTCTTTTGTGAACGAGACAAAAGCAGCTCGTCGGCGAATCAACAACTCCGGCTCAGAAGCGCTCTTGGTGGTTTGAAAAGATGAAGAGGGGGACAGCTTCACATCGATCCACTGTGCATGGCGCTTTAAGTACTGATGCAGATCTGCGGTGGGCGTGCGGTGCAGCATGCCAAGGAGACCAACGTCATATGGTGTATCGCGCAGCCCTGCGGCTTGCGTGATATCAAAGAGCGGCTGGACGTGTCGCGCGGCCCTCTCCAGCACCTTCGGCACAGCTTCCCATGCCAGCGCCGAACCGAAGCCGTGAAGAAAGGACAGAGCAAAGTGGAAAAAATCGTCCATCTCTTGCGATGCTGCGTAGCAGCGCACTTTCGTGCCCTCCTCATTCACCCAGCAGCACCGACCACAGTCGCGTAGGAGGCACAGGAGAGCTTCTTCAGGCGTGCATTTTGCGCCGGGCATGCGCCGTAGTGCCAGGGTCATCACGGAGGCACGTGTGACAGGGTTTAGCTTCTCCAGCACCCGTGGCAATGGCATCCACACCGGTCGCAGTTGCTTCGCGAGGTCAGCGGGCAACACGGATGAGTCAAGTTCTGCGGTGCAACCCGGTGCGAGCCAAAAAGGTCGCAGTCGCACCTGTCGACCACCTTCCGGCGGTGGTCGGAGAAGCGCGTACGGAAAGGGGTGTGTCGACGCTTTCGTACCTGATTGTGCCACTACACTGGAAGCGGAGGCCTTCCACACCACCTTAAGCTCTTCTATGGGCAGACCGGGGAAGTAGCGGGTGCCCACGTCTTCCAGTGGAATGTAAGAAGTAAAAGGCAGCACGCACAGGAGACGAGCCCACCACGGCCACGATTCTACAGGCTGCGTCGCCAGTGCTAAGTACGGGTAGCCGATGTCGGAGACAGGAATAGAAGACAGAGACACCCCGCCACCGCTACTGCGCGTGCTACTGTTGCTGCTGCTCTGCCCTGACACTGTAAACAGACGCCTTATGGGTGTGACATCGTCTGTTTTTACTGTTACTGTGTTTCCTCTTATTGTGGTCGACAGCGCGGTGGCACACGCAGAGACTACGTCTTTCATCGTTGCTGAGGATGGTGTAGACAGTGAAGCAGAAGAAGTCGATGGCGCACCGCCTTGTGTCTTTCTGCGTGGCAGCTTCGCTGGCAGTGCACTCTTGATCGGCCGCAGCACGTGCAGAACCGGAAATGCCCTTGTTGCTTCGCTAGACTTTAACTTCGAGAAGCTGCTTGTGAATGGCGCCGGAGCACCCTTCGCGTTGCCCTCGCTGTCATGTGGGTTGAGCCAGTCTTGCGCGGTGCCCGTTGCCTTCCATGTTGTGGTCGGATCCCAGGCTTCGTAATGCACATTGGCAGCACCACGCTGTAAATGCTCCACCGTCGCGGCCAAACGCACCCGGGTACCGTCCTCTGATATCTCCACGTAGTACATGTAAATGCGTGTGAGTAGAGTCTGCATGCTTGTTCGCGGTCCCACAAGGCTCAATAGAGCGTCAGAGGTGCGCACTTCCTCCAGCGGCACAAAGAAAGTGGGAACGCACTCCACAAGGTAGTCAAGCATTTCTGGCGGGGTGAGCCAACCGTGCGCGTTAGCCAAGGATGTGTGAAGGGCAATCCACTCCTCAAGTGTTGTAGGACGTGGCATCCGTAGCTTCTTTTTGGTCCTGGCAGATCCGTCTTTCGCTACTGCTGCAATAGAGGCGTCTGAGGAAGCCGGTCTGTCGGGAAGCTTCGACGTCGGCACCGGCGGGGCTGGGGCGGCGGGTGCGTGGCGCAGCAGTTCGAGATCAAATCCGACCAGCAGTGATGCGTCGCTGATAACGCTGCTGTTACTGCTGTATTTATGTGCACCGAGCAATCCATCGTAGGGCACTTCCTCCAGTCCAGTCGCGGCGTCGAGAGCACTTCCGTCGTCCCTTGTCTCTAATGCTGCTGCCTCGAGGGGTCCTATACTCTGCTGCGTTCGTTTCGGTGCGGGGCTTGCCTCTTCCGCCCCATCTTTCGAGAATGTCCCTTCCTCCATCTCCCCCGTGTCCTCCAAAGGAACGTCTACCCACCACGCCTCGGCCGCGTCTTTCGTGTACGGGTCGGAGGCATCTGCAGGGATCGGAACGTAAACGCCATCACCGAGCACCACCCCCTTGCTACCGCAGTTTGTCGTCACACTGCTGACGTGTTGAGTGACGACGGCATCGGTCGTGGACGGTGGAGTCCACAGCGACACCTGCAACCCACTGTGCAGTGCAACAGGCGTGGAAGAATCTGCTTTATTACCTGCACTACGCATCAGAAATGCGCAGTCTAAAGAGAGTGCCACAAACTTGTGTGCGTCGTCGTAGTCTTGCTTAAAACACCGCGCGAGGCCCATTTGATTAGCGTGCAGCGTTTTAGTGATGTCAGACGGCAGCTGAGAGCGCAGCTGAGCGATGGGCAGCGGTGTGCCGTCCTCTGGTAATAGGGTCGCCACAGTGTTCCACGGAAGCTTCACGGCGGCGTGGGTGGGCATCAGCACATGCGTGCGCTTTTTTTGTTTCTTCTGTGCTGAGTTCAATCCCGCAGTCACAGACGGCACGGTGCTTGGAGAAGTAGAAATCGGGTGCGCATGTAGATACGTCAGCTCATCATTCAGTGCCACCTCGGCCACATCCAGCTCTGCGTGACTCGATGATGACGGTGCGCTCTCCTCTTGTGGTGTGAGCACTTTACACGGTGGAGCTGGTTCGCCTACAGCTTTTGTAGAGGCTGGCGCTGCAACCCGTGCCACACGCCATCGCTTCGTCCTCGCATCCTGCACACAGGTAAAGTGATGTGGATAGAGCTGAAAAAAAGCACGAGCAGACCCGAAATGCTCGCTGATGACCTCCAGATCCAGCAATGGTGTGAGGTCAGTCAACTGCAAGGCAGCTCCGTCCGCAGGGAGAATCGCTAGAGCCTCCTCTACAAGGGAGTCCACTAGTGAGCTGCTTGGTGCTGTATACGAAGGAAAAGAGAGATGGGTGTCATTGGTAGTGTTGGGATCAGGGCTCGAGGGTTCATTCTGTTTTCTATCCCCGTCAAGTGGTGCTCCGGCCTCTGCTTGGGCGGATGCGTTGAGCAGCAAATCTTCATACGCCTGAATGAAATCGTCTTCGTTATCATTCTCCTCGTTTGTCGCTAAACTGCTGAAGGGACGGACCTGGACCGTGGACTCATCCCTCATCGCTGTTGCTTGCTGATAGAACGCGTAGGCGTTATGTCTACTCGTAGAAAAACTAGTAGTGAAGTGCACTAGAATGCGGCATCGAGGGGTGTGGACGCCACTGTATAGACGGCGCACCGACCACGAAGAAAGCTTTCGTCGCATGATAGGATAGACACACTTGAGTTTGCTTTCCTTTGGACTAATTTGTGCCTTGTCTGAGTGCACTGGTTAGATGAATCATATAAAAACAGATATATATATTCATACATACATACATATATATATATATATATATATATATGTTGCCGAAATCAGGAATAAGGGGCATAGGTGAGGATTAAGTAAATACTTGTGTGCACCCCGTTAGCCCCTTTGATGGAAGAACAGCTCATTTGACAGCACTGCAATCACTGTCGTAAAGAGAACGAAAAATGAAGATCTGCATTCCTTAAATTCGTGAAACTACTAATTTGGACTTCTTTGCCGTTAATTACCAGTTGCGTATCCTGCCGTGCGCTTAGTTGGCACTCTATGGAAGGCAGAAGGTCAGAGAAGTACAGAAATGTAATGTACGGGGAAAAAACGCGACAGAAAGCCTAGTCCACAGTCACCTCCACCACGAGGGAGCAGCAGTCGCACTCACACCGTAGCTTCCGTTGCTTGCCCGCTACTGATGCCGCTGCCGCCGTACCGTCGAACAGCACCACCTCATAAACGCCACCGCAGCGGCACTCGCACTGGTAAACGCGCACGCGTGCATCGTCGCCTGTATCCGACGTCGCTACTAATTGGAAATCGTCAGTGAGTGAGAAAGTGTCGCTGATGGCGCCGACCTCACGCACAAGCGCGTGTGAGAGCTCCGCGTCGTAGGAAGCACGCAAAAAAGGGTCCAGCAAAATCTCAGACGCCTCCTTCACTGCGTGAAACGGTATGAATGCAGTGGCTGTGGTAGACAGCGGCGTTGCTGTTGTTGCTGTATCACTCCCAGGATTCGCTGCTGCGTTGGAAACGCTGTGTTGCTTGTCTGGATGCGTATGGAGTGCCATCTTTTTAAAAGCGCTGCGGATATCGCCGACGGACGCATTACTTGGCACGCGCAGGACCTCGTATGGCGTCCACTCCTTATAACTCCATGTGCAACCCGTCATGAGGACAGGTGCAGTGAAAAGAAATTAATGAGAAGTACGAAAGGTAGAGTGTAGTGTTGTCGATCATCGCCTCTGTTTGCGGGTGTGTCGTCAGCCAGCACTATTGAAGGCATGCATACACACACGCATACACACACTGATGTGAACGGGTAACCTAATTAAACAAAACGCCGAAAACAAGGTGTACAGCAATGAGAGTTGGAATGGAAAAAAGTTGAGATTGCACAAGGGAGGACAGCAGAAGCACCTGATTAGACAGCTTGTACAGATTTCGGTGTGTGGTTTTCTAAGTTACTGATACTCGAGAGGTGCAAGAAGGTACTTGTAAACGCACTGAAAATGCTCGATTTAATATCCACACCCCTAACGACGCACTCGCCGACACCATCTTGTTGTTTCGTGTGAATGGCGTCTTTGCAGGCGTCGGCAAGAGGAAACGCGTATTGCATAGCAAGGATCAGTCTTGAAAAGGAAGCCAACCCCCTGCCTCCACAGCACTTCCTGTAACTTACTACTCAGCGTGTTTTTAACGATGCGTTGCAAGTACTCACTGCTTTACTCCATTGCTCCTTCGTAAAGGTTTAAAGGATACACCGCAGCGCACAGCGTCCGCACACACAGAGAGGGAGAAACAAAAACGCTCAAACACAGATACAGAACCAAGGTAAAGGAAACGGAAGCGGCCGAACTCTCTACAGTGCGTTGGACTGAGATCGAAACGGTAGAAATCGACAGGTGGCAGATGAGGCGAAACACGCACTGTCATGGCAGCGGGTTGTAGCTTTAGCGCGGAGTAAAACGATTGAAATAGAAAGAAGAAGATATGATATCACTACTTGTACGAAATCTCTGTCGTTGCTCTTTTGCGAGTGTAAATATACGATTCGTTGCCAAGTTAAGAAGATAAAATGGTCCTTTGGCTGTCCACCTCCACCACACGTAGGGAGAGAAACTCGACCACTCTGCCAAGAAGCTACAGGAAGGCCTAAGCTAGGTGCTAAATTGAGCTAAAAGGTATCCAGTACAAAGCGCCTCATCATCCAGCACGCACGGTCAATCAAGTTAACGTGTTAGCGTCTATGCGCATTGTCTCTTCATTTTTTTTCTACGTGGTCGCCTCAGCTGCCTCCAACTCACGCAGAATTTCGTTGTTCTCCTCCGCATCGCCCATGTAGAGCTTGCCCACGGGGCACAGCTGCGACACCGGCATGTTGTTATCGGTTTTGACCTCCAGCTCGTCTAAGAAAGTGGAAATCTCACTGAGGCCGCCACGGCCAATGTGGCCGAGGTTGAAGTCCTGTGCGTGCTCGTTCAGGAAGCGCACGCAGCGGGTGCAGTGGATGCAGCGGTTCAGCACAACACGCGTCTGTGGGTCGAAGTAGAAATCCTCCACCGCTTTCTTATCCTCACGGTAGCGTGGGATGTCGGAGCCGTAGTTCATACTGACATTCTGCAGATCACAGTTCGAGGCCTGCTCACAAATGGGGCAATCGTTCGGGTGGTTGATCAGGATCAGCTCCACGTTGCCTTCACGCGCATCGCGCACGAGGCGGCTGTCAGTGATGATGGACATGCCTGGCAGCGCCACCGTCGAGCACGCCACAATGATGTTTTGCGTACCGTCCACCTGCACCATGCACATGCGGCAGTTACCGGCGACCGAGAGAATCGGGTGGTAGCAGAACTTCGGCACGCGAATGCCCTCGCGTTCCAGCACCTCGAGCACGTTCTCTTCCTGTGGAATTATCTCTACCGGTCGCTTGTTCACGAACATGATAGCACGTGGTTTGTTCTCGGCGTACTGCCCGGCTGCAACCTGCTCCGCTGCGGTGGCCACAGCGCCGTCGCGCAAATAAGTGCTACCGTGAGCCACGTCTGTCATCTCCGAATTGTAAGGCGTGCCGTCCGACCTGAAGCAGCGACGCGCGTTCCACAACGCAGCTGTAGAAGAAGAAGCCGCACTTGTCGTCGTTTTGGCAGTGGTGGTAGAAGTCAGCACGGCTGTCTTCGCGGACAGTGTCAGACGGCCAAGCGCCGTGCTGGCAAAACGCTTCATAGGAAAATGCGAAGTTGTTAAGCAGGTCTTTTTTTAGCTTCTAATGGGTCTTAGAAAAGAAAATAGTGGGAGAGTAAGGGAAACGCGAAAACCAGCGAAGCGCGTTCCTGATTTGTGCCTTCACTACAAAGAAAGGTAGGGTAGAAGTTCTTCAAAAAAAGCAGGATGATATATGAGTTTGCGCCGCTGTGACTCGTGTTTGTGTGCGTTTCCGCGGTTGTCTAGGAAAAGGCTTGCCGGCCCTAAACTAGACAAAACAAAAGTAGAAGAAGCAAAGGCGTTGCACAAAAGCCGTTGAACGCAAAGCAGGATGTGCCCTACTGAAAATGGATGGTGCTTTTCTGTTGTTGTTATTGTTGTTTTTCCTCACGATAACGCACTAGTACTAAGTGAAAGAGCACAGCGCAGAAGATCCTAGAATGTTCGCTTCGTTTTTCCGACACAACCGCTGTGCAGCAGATTTGCTTGGTTGTATTGCTTCCACGTGCAGCTAACAGGAAACCGTGATAAGCAGAATTACAGATACTCAAGAGGGAAGTTGATGAGGACAAATTTAAACTTCAATCGGGGAATACGACGCACTGTACTCGAGTACGCTGTCGCACAGGCTCACATTCATTTCTCGTACTAGCGCCTGCCCGCCTGTCCGTTTTTGATCGGTTGTGTTTCCATGCATGAAAGCAGCTGCAAGCAAGTTCACGAGTATTATAGTTTAGCACCTATCAATGGCATATCAGCAAGCAATGAGAGAGAAAGCTGCAGCTCGGAAGGCAATGTAAGAATTCGTAGACGCCTCAGTTGGCATTGTGTTGGCAATTACGTTGCCTTCAGAAAGTAATTTGGGCCACTTTTGACTGCAATTTGACGTACGTGTATTGGGACTGCTCGACACACGACTTTTATCGTCTCCTACTTTGTCAAACTGGAGGTCCGCAACTCCTCGAGTCTGCAGCGCTGAAAAGTAAAACAGAAATGAAAACAAAAGGAACAGCAAAAGAGGGCAATGCGCACGCACTCCCCTCCCAGGAGGGGCTAGAAGGAGAGAGAATGCAACGACAACGACGAGTCCGGCGCACACAAGGAAAAGAAAAGGAGAGGGATGACAGACGGTGTTTTCACTCTTAACAGAAGAGGAGAGGAGAGCTTCCGCAGCACAGCACTAAATAAATAAAAAGCCTCACCGTAACGCACGGAATGCGCAGGACAAAGAACTAGTTTGCGGCACGATGAGGGCACGTTCCAGCTACCAGTGAAGCAAGTTTGCAAATACACCAAACAGCTCTTCCCACGTCAAACCTCCACGGTGCTGCTTCATTCAGTACGATTTGAAAACGCTCAATTGCGGCAAGAGCAACTCTCTCTTCGTTTTTGTTGTACTTTTCTCCTCGCTATTACGCTGTGTGCAGCGCCTGCCTTACTGGTCACACCACGGGGAAGGAAGGCGAAATACCCACTGTTGATCTCTCTCTCTGTCTTTTCCCTTCGTGTGTTGGCGTTTCTCGTTTGTCAGCTTTCCGTCAAAAAATAACGTCTGTTTGCCGTGAGCACGCGCTTTTTCTCTTTTACGCCCTCCAGCTCGTTCCTGTCTGTTTACCCCAGCAAATATACAAGTATATATATATATACCAAAGCGAGGCGAAAAAACTGATTGTGGGATATGTACAGCACGAATTAGTCTTTCTGTCCTTTTGAGAGAGGCAGATCAGCCAGACTTCTTTCAAGTGCGTCTTCTTTAGCAAAACACGGAAGCACCGCAAACTCCAAGCGTAGCACTTCGGCCAAACGAGTAGCACCAGTGACCCGTAGATGCGCATTTTCGTAGGGTAGTTCATACGTTTACGTCACTATGAGTCTCCTCAGTTCGGGATCAACCCAGGATCTGTCAGCCGTGCCAATGTCCCCGCAGCCGAACTCGGTAGAGTGCAGGCGCTTGGTGGGTACTAAACCCTGAAGCCACGGTGAGGTGGCCGGTATCAACAGGACTAACGTGATGTTAAGAAAGAAAACAAGAAAAAAGGAGGTAGGATTCTTTCGGGTCTGTGTGCTGCAGCCAGTAGGAAGAGGGATACGCCCTTTGGCGCATGCACTTCCTTGCAGCACTCCGTTTTCCTCTGTTCTCCACTCCCTCTCCCCATGAATACTCTTGCAGAGCGAACTACACGGGGAAAAGCACAAAGGAAGGAGCGGAGAAGACTCCAACAGTTTAGAGGGAATCGACTCGATATAGGTGCAAACCCCAACAAGCGCAAGGGGGCGAAAAGGGAGTGAAGCCAAGAAGGATGTACAAGTCGTTGCGACTTGAGCCGCAACAGACACATCCTCTTCGCTGTAGTTGTGAGACCTATACGATACTGAGAAGAGACAAGGGAAAAGGGTGTCATCCATTAAACCAGTAGAAAAGCTTTTCACAGACAAGAACGGATACAATCCTGTATAACCCATGGGAGCACGTTTCGTTGTTGATGTGCTTTAAAAAGAAACGACAAGAAGCAAAGCACTACGATAAAGTAATTTCAAGGAAAAGGAACACAGGATGACGTCTCCCTGATCCCATCTCATTAGATTCTCTCTTAAGTGAGCTATCAGAACAAGATCAGCCTCGCGTGCGAACAGAAAATAAAAACTAAAAAGATGTTTGGAGTGTATAGTAAAAAGGTGATGGTGAACTAAGACCGCATTAAATATTTCCATACCTCTGTCGACCAACGCGACAACTTTCGGAAATGCGTATAGTGGCAAAACGATACCAGCTGGTATATTCAGTGTGTGCGTGTGTGTGTATGTGTGTGAGTATTGGAAAAATCAGAAATTCAAAATAACACTAAAACAAGGTAGAAAGGGAATTCCGCTGCAGTAAACAGAGAGACATTCAGGATCCACAGGGGGAAATAGTAGGAATCTGTGTTTGAGGTACATTTCTTGTTGATTTATGCTCATCATCGCAACAATAGGGCGCTAGTGAAGAGCAGTTAAGAAAGAGGTTGAGCAGTTTGTCTCTCACCAGTACACGCTATTCACATCAACAAGGAATTTAGAAAACTAGACTGAAAAACGGAAACATGCTAGAATGCGGCAAGAGAGACATTCAAAAAAGAAGGAAAAGAGATACGTACATATGGCTTCTCACTCTCAAACAAGCTATTCAAAAAAAAAAAAAGAGAGGGAGCATGTCGGTGAGAAATGCCAGCGAATGGGTGCTATGGGACAAGAAATAATAGGTGACTTGAACGCAAAGCATCAGCAATAAAGCGCACCTAAACAACAGTGGTTTGTTGTTAATGTTGTTCGTGCTAACCGAGGAATTGTAGCTCATCAACTGAGGGTGAAGAAAACCGTGAGAACAATAGAAAGTAGAAAACGAACAAGCAGTGTTGCCAAGCGGGGGAAGAAAAGATCTGCCCTCCATTCCCCTGCTGTTCCCCCCCCCTGCCGTTCTCACTAGAGGTGTGTACTTACCTCAGCCATTCCCTTCCCTCTCTACCCCTGTTGCAGCCGGGTAGCCGTGATAAATAAATATTCAGGTGCTTGAGTGCGCATGGCTACACCTGCTGAAGAGGAGCCGAGAAGAAACGAAAGGGTTCTAGTAAAAACTTGCTTTCTGTTTGATTTTATTGGTAGAGACCTGTAAGGGCACGCTGCTCCTTAGCAGCTACGCAAAACGAAACAAGGGAACTCGAAACAAACAAAGGCCAGTTGTGGGCGTCTCTAGTGTTCTATTACACGGTAGTGCAAGCCAGAGATGACTCTCTCGTCCCTCTTCACCTCTTTCTTGTTTAAAGCCTCCTGAGGGCGAAACCAATTAAACACACACACACACGCAAGGCAGCTGAACATCAGAATCAACTAGAATAAAACAATCCGCATGAATAACAGAATTCTGTGCCCCCAGAGAAAATGCAGGTTTCAAACGGAAAACGTGATGGTGACCCCTCACGTGTTCCAGAATAACGCCTACGGTACTCCTCTCGAGAAAAAAAAAGGGAAAAGAAGACAAAGACGGACGCTCAAGCCGAAAGACTACTTGAAGTCACGAAAAAAAAAAAAACGGAGAAAAGAAGAATGGCGCGGGGCCACGACTGAATAGAAAAGTAAAACTTGTTGTAATGAAAAGAAAAGACACGAAACAGCTAAGCGCCGCAGCATCGCCCCCTTCGAGTTATCATGGAACAAAGAGCTTAGAAACTCGCATCGTCGTGCAGACCTATGTGTTCACATAGACATATAAACGCCCAACGTTAGAATGGTAATAAAGAAAAGCTTTCCATGTACCACACTTATACCAAAGCACAGAAAACGCTTCGAATCCTACTCGAGGCACCTCGACTGCCTTACGTTACTCTGTAGCTGAGACGTCAAACAACCCACATTCGGTACTGGACCGTTTGTAAACGCGGCGGGATTCCTTCGTCAGCTCCGTCCCTGCGGCGCAAACGACCCACATCACCTTGGGACGTTTTACAGAAAAAAGAAGGCACTATGAATGGGCTTGCGGTGAGAGCAGTAGGTGCCGGTTCGTATCAAGTCGAACCGGCTGTTTCATGTGCGACACGCAAACGGCGGTAAAAATGCCAGGGTCGGATTGGATGAGCACCGATAGACCATCGCCGTTTTCATCATTTCTGGCAGCACGGAGATGTTGATAGCAGTCCAAACCAGGGTTCAAAATCTATTGACTTTAAGTGGGTCTTTCGGACGATGGATACCTGCAGCGAACTCTCCTCGAGGCAATGGACAAACGCTAGCCCTCTGGGCTGAGGTTTTTCGTTGGAGCTCTACTGGAGCGTCTCAAAATGGGTCCACGATTGCGCTCAGCATCACCACGGTGCATCAATAAAATAACCTTCCCGGTTCAACGAGTAGCACCAGTGACCCGTAGATGCGCATTTTCGTAGGGTAGTTCATACGTTTACGTCACTATGAGTCTCCTCAGTTCGGGATCAACCCAGGATCTGTCAGCCGCGCCAATGTCTCCGCAGCCGAACTCGGTAGAGTGCAGGCGCTTGGTGGGTACTAAACCCTGAAGCCACAGTGAGGTGGCCGGTATCAACAGGACTAACGTGATGTTAAGAAAGAAAAAAACCACAGGTGTGGTGCACACTGTTCAGAAAGACTCGTGGTGTGATTCAATTGCAGCCACGTGGTTCAAACAGGAAAAACAACATAACAACAAAAGCTGAGAGGGAAGAAAGGGGAACGTCGCAACATGCAACTCAAGACTAAGGCCAGAAGAAATTGTTCTGGGACTGTACGAGACAAACTGAAAAAAAAAAAATATATATATATATAATAAAAATAAAAATAATTTCACGTTTCGTCGAGCGGAACACGTAAGCAAAGCGGCGGGTTAATACACAAAACGGCAGCACAGTGACAGTGGTACAGGAGGAAAGAAAAAACGGAAAATTGTTGTCAAGAGGAGAGGAGAAAACAAAAGAGACCGTTCCCTGAGTTACGTACGTCGCTTCTTTCAAGGCACTTTACCATTCTTTGCTGCTTTACTGTTTTCATCACTGCGTTCTACAAGTTCACGAGACGTCCTGCCGGCAGATGCGCATTGCGAAAAGGGAATCAGCTAGCAGAAAATACAGAGAAAAGAGGTCCAAGATTAAAGCACCACAGGAGAGGGAAACTGCAATCGGCTTACTGGTTCTTTTACGTAACGTTCTCTGTCTAGGGCTTAACAAAATCGGCTTCGGACCTGCACAGCAAAATAGGAAGTTTCCGGAAAAGTAAAAGCAAAGAGTAAGAAAGCGTGAATCCGAAAAGTGACGGTGTAGAAAGGCTTCGCACACGAAATAGGGAGGAAAAAGTGGATTTAATCGCCCAACTCACCTTAGCTCGTTTCCGTTTGTTTTCTCCACTTTAATAAATGTGCGTTGGAGAAGACAAAAGAGCGGATGAGAAAAGCACTGTGAATACCATAACCTCTCTTTAAGAGTGTAATAACTAAAAGAAATGTGGAAGAGAAAAGAGCCGAACGACTACCTCAATGTAGATGGGAAAAACAACGCACAGAGGTAAAAGTAAAAGACAAAAAGATTCATGTGTTCTTATTAACTTTCACACCCACCGCACTCACTCACAGTCACGGGCACCGTCTTCGTGTTATTTGCGTAATATATTTGCCGCCACTCTTCTTCTCACCGTCTTTTTCCAGTGCTGCGCACCCATGCAACGTGCAATGGGGTCTCTTTTGCCGCACGGTTTCTTGAACGTGCTTGTTCGATAGTATGCAACTCTTGTCGGTGTAGTCCCGTCACTTCACTCCGGTGCTGCTGCTACGTCTACTAAGGGCGGAGAGCACTCTCACTGCTTCGGCTTTGTATGCAGCTCCCTTTTCGCTCTTGTTCTCACTCATTTCCGTGGGGCTGCACACGAACACGTAATGAAGAACTCGCTTTGTCTGCGTCTCTCCATGTTTACATGGACGTGTGTGTGTGTGTGTGTGTGTGTGTGTGTGTGTATGAATAGGTAGGTGTTTTTTGATGCGTGTGGGTGTAATACTCGTACGCACACACGTATATCTTCTTTCGTGTGTTGCCATGCTGGATTGGTTGCTCTACAAGCCGTGTTTTTCTCTCTTCATAAAGAAGGGTCTTCCTCACGGGTTTCCACCCTTAGCTGAGGCACTGGAATAGAATGACGCATATATATATATACATATGCGTGTATACAAGAGAAGCGTGTAGAGACATGCATTTCTACACAACTTCCTTTTGTCCTCCTGTGCGCCTAATGAGCCTCCTCCAGAAAGTACGGGTTGCCGCCACGCATGCGCTGGCGCTGCAGGCGCACAAGCAGCTTGTGTTGACGGTGGCACCGCTGTTCCCGCATCTTGCAGTTCTCGTCATAAACACGTACGTCAGTGTCCGGGTTGAAGAGGCACATGCAGGACAGCTTACGCTGCACGGCACCGAGGCCCTCGCGGTAGAGGTCGCACTCTGCCTGCTCCGCCGTCATGCGCCACTGGCAGTCGATGAGGTAGCGCTCGCGGGGACCCCAGCGGCCGGCACAGCTCGGTGCCCACGCACCGATGAACCCCACAGCCCCATTCTGCTGCTGCTCTGTAGCCATATTTTTCTCCGTGACGTCGCGCGTCATGCATTGATGGTACTGGTGGCGGTGGGCAGCGTTGAGAAGACACTTGAAAGCGGTCACCTGTTGCTGGGCAGAAAGCCGGTTCTGAAAGGACTGCACCACCTGCTGGTTCAGGTGCTCCTGCGCCCGCTCGTGCTCACGCAGGTGACGCTGGTAGTCCATGTCGAGAAAGGGGTGACGGTCTTCTGGAGTGCTGCGTAGGGCGGTGACGATGTCAGCCATCGTGAAAACGGGCAACAAGCTTGTGGAGGTAGAGGACGACATGCGGGACTCGGTGTACGACGCACACGGGGTAATTAAGGATGGCGCCACCGCCGGGGTGGCGGTTTCAACCTCAGCCGCTGCCGTTACTGCGGTCTCCCCCGGCAGTGTGCGCAGCAGCACGCTTGTGGACTCCTCAGTGAGCACCGCCAGCGCGACGTCTGCTGCCTGTCCCACCACGTCGTCGTTCAGCGGCGGCGAGTTGGGCGAGTTCGACCTCTGCTTCGACTCTCCCGACGCTGACAGTGCCGGTGAGGAGTGGCCGCTCCCGCTGCTGTCGTCCTCGCCACTCGTGCAGCCCTCCACGGCGGCCGCGTGCACCCTGAGGACGGTGCTTTGCACCTCGCTATCGAAGGCTTCGTTCGCCGGCGTTTTGTTGTTAAGGTCCCACCCCACGATGCGCCTGTAAAATAAATCATCATGCTTAGTTGGAGCTGACGAAGAAGAGAGCATAGTGACGGTGATGGGGAAGACCTCCGATGTACTTTTGGTGGACTTCTCCGACTTGCTGCCCTGCAGGTGCGACGTCGAGGACTTGCGACCTGACGCGTCTGACGGCGACGTCTCAGCCTCGTTCAACAGCGTGCTTTTAAAAGAACCGGCGGACTGCGCGTCGACGCGGTCCGACCAGTGACGGGCCGTGCCGGCAGCACTGCGAGACTTGCTGCTGATGCTGCAGCTCCCATTAACCTCCACGTTGATCGAGTTTTGCATCTCGTCCTGCACCACATTCATGTGCTGCTTGCCGCTGCTTCTGGCGTGGCTGCTACTGCAGTTTGCTCTGTTGCTCACGTGCATGCGCAGCTCGCCGCCGGCGCCGGCGGCGGCCCTTGTGGGTGTGCAGTTTGCCTGGTTGGTTGGCCAGGCGATGCTCGGGTCCTCGCAGCAGGCGTTCTGGGCATAGAGACCGGCAACCATCGTGCTGAAGAATGTCGAAAACGTATTCGGGATGTACTGCGCAGTGGCGAAAAAAAAAGAAGAGCGAAAAGGCAATTCCAAAAGCGAAGGAATTGCAAGGGTGCCTCGCAAAGTGGCAAAAGACCCTACCCAGCCGACAAATTCTCTTCACACAACGACAGTTTCTTTGTTCTTTAATCGCGCGCAAGCACTCCGCAGGTCCGATTAGAAGTCGACCTGGTAGTTCTCTCTTCTATACTCCCTTTCGTATTCGCTGATCGTGAATGTGCCCAACAGACAAAGAAGAGGGGGAACGAAGTAGCAAGTCAGCTTTGATGACTCATCACCAACGAATAATACCCAGTTCTCAACAACGCACTTGGGAAGAAAAGGTTTTAAAAGAAACAAAGAGATAAGCGATGGAGCAATTGGAAAAGAAAAAAACGGAAAAGTGGCGCAAGTCGAGTAGAAAATCGAGCACGCGAACAACATGAAGGGGGGGGGGAAGCACAAAACAACAACAGCAACCAATAAATAAACAAAAGGACAATATGTAACACGCAAAAGGAGAAAAAAAAACAAGGTACGAGGCACTACGTTTGCTTTATATGTATATACATATATATAGAGGACAAAGGGAGTCGGAGAAAACAAGAGACCAAAAGAAAATGGCCTTGAAAGGAAACGTGTTGATTTCGGAGCCAACGAAGAAGACCGAAAGAAATCACAGAAAGGCTGAAAGGACGATCAACAAAAAACTTCGTCGGTCCTTTCAGAAAGGTGATCCTGCTGGAAATCCTATTGAAAAGAAAACAAGTTAGCTTGCCCCGTTACTGTTGGTGTTCGAGCAACTGCTTGAAGAAATGTTTTTCTGCGCAGCGCTGGGCAGCAATAGTTGTGCGGCGGGTAGCGAAAAGTGTAAATGTTGCTGAGGCAAACACCAGCGTTGACAGGCAAAACCAAACAAATAATAAAGGTCCGATGTGTGGCGGGTGTGTCTGATGACGGCAGCAAATCACTTTAAAAAGAGAAAAATGGTTGGGAACGTGGATGCAATTCACAGGAAAACGCAGTCACAATCGGCACGGAGAATAGTCCTGCTGTTCAGTCTGTTTTGCTTATGCTGTAAGCGTGTACGAGTTACTTCCCACAAGTTATTCTTTGATGCACGTAACTGTGTGAGATGCGTGTACGTACGCGTAGGTTTGCCTCCCAGGTTCTCTTTGCTCAATCACAAACTCTGAAAAAGTCTCGTCTTCCCACTGGAGCAATGCGTTACTGGCTCGAAAGAGGTGAGGAATGAGTTTGTCCGGCGCTTTTCAGTAGAGCGGCTTCAAGAAAGGCGAGTGTGTTTCTTTTTAGAAAGAAGGAAAAGAAGTTAAGTGTAGAAAACATGCGAAGACCACTTTGCAAACAAATACTTCTGTGCGCACGTGTCGGCGTCGCAGGAGGAGGTAAGAAAGACAGGCACGAGGAAGAAAAGCCAAACGAAAAGGGTCAAGAAAACTCAAAACCCAGGCGACGTCTAAAGGGAGTCCACTGAGACGGAAAAAGAGATGTCTTCTGCGTGAACGAAATCCGGGTTTTGATTTAGTTGGGAAGGCCTGAAGGGCACCAAAAAGTAGTGGGAGAAGTGCTTGTTCACTGTGTCAAAGCACACGCACACAGCGCAGAAAAATAAAATCTGGGAAGAGGATAGATTAAAAAAAAAAGTGAAAATGAAATACGGAAAAGCACGTTATTATCGATGAGGCTGCTAGAAAAAAACAGAAGCTATTCGATTATTTGGTTTTCCTTTTGTGTTTTTGTGCGTACGTTCTTTGTTTTTTTTTTCTACTGCGTCAGAAAATATCAAGAGACTTGTTGTCGTTGCGCAATTGTGTTTGCTTCTGATTTGAAAATAAGTCAGCAGCCAGAGAAGGCACAGCTTCGCTTTTGACTTCCTCCCCGTCGAATGTTGTGGAAATATGGGCTGTCTAGATGCGGGGGCACGCACGCAAAGGGAAAAAGACACAGATGTTGAGATCACAGTTAAAAAAAAAAAAAAAAACGGGATGAGCTCGATTACGAATAGAAACGTGTGAGCGAGGCGCTTAATATGTGTCTCAAAAAGAAAAAGTGCTTTGTCTCGCTACGTCTGAAAGTGGCTGCAGGGATTGTCTCCTTTTGTTTTTTCTTTTTTCAAAGCAAGTTCGGCAAGTAGAAGAAGAAGAGAGTAAAGGAAAACGTGATGAGGCTGAAACTTCACAACGCCGCCGGTGGTACTGAAACCTATGCGAATCAAAGCGAAAGAAGGCAGACGAGGTAAGCTAGATCAATAAAAATAGAGCTGTGTGTCCGTGTGTGACAACGGTCAAGAAAAACTAAGTCGTTAGATAATTTTGGATTGAATGTTGTATACGCGTGAAGCAGAAAAGAAAAATGCAGACCAGTCAGCAGCCCGATCTCTCCTTACTCTCTACTTCACTTGAAAAGATTTCTTTCTTGTTTCCGAAGTTCGCAAGTTCGAAAACGCGAAGGAGACGTAAGGACAATTCTCTCTTCCTGCAGCAGAAATCCGCAGCTCTTCGTTTTCTTTTTCGGCGTGTGAATGATGTCGGACCCAAAGCAAGTGGAAATATAAGACTTCTGAGAGTGGAAAGTGAACAAAGGAGAAACGCAAAGACAAGAAGCAAAGGAAGAAGCCAAACGATTGACAAACGAAGAACGGGGGAACAAAGTGCATGTTCTGGTCGAAATACACGTCCACGAGGAAGAAACGCGAAGAAGAGCGTTAGAGGCAGCAAGAAGGAAAGAAAGAGGAAGCCACTGAAGTCGGGAAAGCCACTCTATTTGTTTCCGTCCCTTTCTATACCCCCTTCTTTCTTGCTAGATCTTAGAGTTTTTTTTGTCGCCTGCGAGGGTTGTATCGGCTGGTGCTGAAGGCGATCAGCAGCTAAAAAAGGCCTCATTTATTCGCTCGGTAAACTCAAAACCGACACTCAGCACACGGCCGATGAATTCTGCTTAGTAACTCGTATAGGTCTGCGTACGAAGGTGCTTCACAGCAACGTCACCGTTGACATACAGATATACATAAACGCTGCAAAACGCGCTCACGCAAACAAAACAAAAACAAAAATGTAAGAGTAAAAACGCGATGAAATACGGCTGACTGTTACTTCCTCCTACCTCTCGAGCAAAGCTGTCACTAATCAACGTCACTCGTGCCGTTTGTACGTGTACAAGGAAGACACTGTTAGAAGAGGAGGGAGAAGCTTGAAGTAGAAAAAGTCGCCAGCGGCCATTATCAACGACGATCATTGACAACGGCCCGAGTGTTATATTAATTGGTGTTAAACCGAAACAAATACTCATACTGTCTTCCCAAAAATTTCGAGTGTAGAAAACAGCTTATGATTCCACGCATTCTTCATCCATTTGTTCTTTTGTGCGCTTGCTTTTCGCCGTTACTTCAATTTCAAAGAAAAAAAGGCCTTGCTTTTCATTCTACTTCCAGGAAAACAAAACTCACCCTCCTACCACTGCGTGCCACTGTTTCACCCTTTTGAATGAGCTGGCAACCGAAAGGTTGCTACTACTGATGAGTGAAGAGCTCAACGTAGGGCGGAAAAACAAACCGTAGCGCGGCTTGCTGCTGGACATCTGTGAGCTCCCTTGCCTTTCTTCTTCCTCTATGTCTTGCAACACTACCCCATCCGCGGCCCATGGCGGTAATCCACCGTTACGTACGAGTAAATAAACCTAAAGAACGCAAGAAGCCCCACTCCATACACGTAATAAATCCGCCGTGCGCGCCTTCGCTGCCACCGCTGGAGTTTGCCAAACTCCCCCTCACTGATAATTCCGTCAATACGGTTCAGCACCACCAGCGAACACATCCCGACGTTCTCAAAGCCGTTGTCCACCAGCATTTCGTGAAAGACGGGCATGTGCGCCGCGCCCCACGGGATCGCAAAGCTCTTGTACAGATTATCATTGAGTGGGTAGATCATGTCTAAGCAGTGCTGCTCGCGCTTCAGGCTACCCAGCACGGGGGCATTAAAGCGCACTGAACACCACCACGGCAGCTTTTCATAGTCGTACTTGTCCGCGGCATGCACAACGGTGTGGTAGGGCGAGTCAACCACACCCCATGAAAACGGCTGAAAAAACTTTTCCACTTCCCGCGGCTCCCACCCTTCGTCGTCTTCGTGCTCAGGCGGACGGATGTGTGTCAAACGGCCACGCGGTGGCACCACCGTGGAATAAGGTGCTCCCGTAAGTGGCGTGCGACCCTCCATTAACACCGACGCATGCTGCGCGCAAAGGTCGTCCACCTGGCGGAAAAATTCCGGGTGCGCAAAGTGGCGCAGTGGGATTAACGTGACAGTGATGTTGTGAACAGGGTGGTGGTAGGTGTGGGCGATGGAAACGGCGGAGTCGTCGTGACAGACGAGGAAGTCGGTGAGGGTTTTGCTGCGCCACGGTGCGGTGTAGCGCAGCCGCGGTGCGTAAGTAAATTTACGTGGCGGCTTGGACGGTGACGGAGAAGCAGAGGGGGTCGGTCGAGAAGGCGCTGACGCTGCATTCGTGTTCAGCTGCTGCTGGTGGCTCTCTACAGCACTCGTCGTTGCCGTGGCTGACGATACCTTACGTTGTGTGCAGTGATACGCGGCACAGCGGTGGCTAAAAAAGTCTGTGTGCCGGAGATGGCGCTGCTGACGAGCTGAAGAAACGGCAGCACTGGTGGTAGCGCCGGTAGCAAAGGTGAACAACGGTGTCACAGCACGCACGCGCATCAGCCTGTTTTGCATGTTTCCGTCTAGCCTTCTCTGTTCTCTACCGCAAACTCACCGGGCAGAATTGGAAAGCGAAATTTGCTGTTGTGTGTTTCCGTTAGATACGCAATGCACCAATAAAAGAAAGAGAAGGCAATACAGGAAAGCTGAGCAGGTCTGCATTAAGGCAGCGCGGGACGTTAATTAAACACCTCGCACCTGTCCCATGAACAGCAGTCACGTTGCTTACGACCACCAAATTTTCGTTTAGTGCTCGTCTATGTCTACTTTCTTTCCGTCTGCAATCATCCACGTAGATTTGCAGAACGCCAAGACTCTTAAGGCGCAAGAGAAAAGGTGGAAAGACTTACCTACCCTCTAAGCGCAGTATTCACGCCAAAAGCACACCGAATAAAACCATTCTGCTTGCTTCACATTTCTGTGCTTCCGTCTCTCTTTTGACTCTATACCCAGAGGGTCCAACCTGGAGCGCCTCGTAGCAAAGAAAGGCCGACGTCCTCGTTCTCCAGCTTTCGAAAACGCCGTGATAAAACAACACTTGGAAGAGGAGCGGATGATGTACATAAACGGAGGTGGATAGAAAAGGAGAAACAAAAGAAGGGCGAACCTGCTGTTTCGTTCGGCACAAGAGAAGGTGAAGACAGTTCGCCCCCAATTCAAGAGCACAAGGCACATACAAACACAAGAGGGCAGCAGATCATCTCTGGAACCTCCCAGCTCTATGAAGGTTAAAAGGGAAGAGCAGAGAGCAGCACAAAAACAACAGCACACAATAACAGCAGCAGTAAAAGAAAAAAATGCTGATCAACACGCTGCCTGCCTCTTCAAAACAAGAAAGAAGCTTTCTACTTTACATCCACCGAAATCAGCTGCAGAATATAGCTGCACGTGCGCAGATTGAACAACTTTATGAAATCCACTTCTCATCACGCTCTGCATTCGCGATACGGAGCTTTTCCATATCCAGGGTATGCAGCTGCACCATCCCTTTCTCAAAGCCCGCCACCAACACTCGCTGGTCCGCCCTCTCATCCTTCACCGAAACGTCCATACACGTACACACACCCGTATCGGGCTGAGTCAGCGCGTGCGACACCCGCGGTGTCTGCCGGCCGTGGTGAGCAAAATCGATCATGTGTACTTCGCCTCCCTCATCGAGCGCCCAGACAACCCACCGTGTTGTCCCACTGCACCGCACTGCTACGATCGGCTGGTAGCCCACCTCCACCGTCAGCTTCGGGGTGGCGTCATTTTCGAGGAAGAGGCGCAACGTGCCGTCTTCGTAGCCCACGACAAACCAGTGAGGATCGAGGATACTGTACTGGACACAGCACGGCACCGCCACAACGCCCTGCGCGTCGCTATTGCGGATTATAGTATTGTTACTCTCCTTTGCTTTCGATAGAGTTGCCACTTCGCTGGAGAGGAAGTAGTATGTGGCTTGAGAAGGGCTGTAGAGAGAAGGGACAGCGATGCCGCCAAAGCGGGAGCGGCGCACAACGCCATGCGGCGCCGTCAGGACGTACTGCGCCGCATCCAGCGGGGCGAAATCGAACGAAGACGTGACGCCTGCGCCGTACGACACCACCAACGCGTCAGCAGCCGTCATGCCGTCCCCGCTGTCCTTCCCAATCCCCGTGGAAGTGCCTTTGGCGAGGTGTAAGCTGACGCTCGTAAAAGGGTGCTGCCCGTAATCGTTTTCGATCACCTGCGTATTCTTGCCGCCACTTTCCCTATCGGAGACGGCCCAAAAGCACACTACGCCGCGCTCGTCCATCGAGGCCAGCTGCTCGTGCTCCTCTTTTCGAAACGGTGTTTTTGAGTTGTAGCCCGAGACGCGCACCTGCCGCACCGGTGCGCTGTGCCCATCTGCCTGCCAACTCGTGCTGTACGACGGAAGATGGAAAACAACGCGCTCGTATCGGCCTGCGGCGAGGTGCAGACGGTCGGGTTCGCGCAAACTCCACACACAGACGTTACCGTCTTCGGTGCCACCGTAAATCAAATATGGGCGTGATGGACTGACGCACACGCTGGTCACAGTCGAGAAGGACACTAATACCCGCTCAGGGGTAGTTGTGTCGTGCACGTTCCACAGCAGCAGTACCGACATGTACGCGTCCAGCACGGGCGAGGGCCCGCTCTCGTCGCGTGGGCCGTGTAGAGCGATCAGCTGACGCGTGTTCGACGGGCTCAGGAGCACCTGCACAAGAGGGCGGTTGCGTGTGCCACGCCAGCAGAAGGTTGTGTAGGAGGAAAATGCCGTGGAACCTTTCGACTTACCGCCGTTGCTGCCATCGCCGCTAGACGCGGCCGCCACAGCAGCGGCAGCAGCGCCGGAAGCCGCAGCGTTGTTCTCGTCCAACACAGCACTCACGAGCGGCAGTGTGCTCGTTAAGAAGCGTTCGAGGAGGGCGGCATCCACCGACCGGGCCGCCTTCTTGGAACCTGACTTGAGCCCACCCGACTCTGCACCACTAACATTGTTGTTGCTGTCATTGTTGTTGTTACTCTCGTCCTCACCGCCCACGCCGGGACCGCTGCCGCTGTCGACTTTCCCACTACGCTGCATCGCATTCCGGCGTAGCTGGATGAACTGTCGCTCCGCCTCCTCTTCGGGGCAGAGGCCCAAGTCACCAGGGGCTTGCGTGCCACGTGTGCGAAGCCGCCCGCGTTCCGCTTGCGTCGCCGCGTCAAGTCGCTCTTCCTCGGGCGGCGCCTGCACCCCAACCTGCTCCCGCCCACTCTGCCCAAAGTCGCGGATGTACAAATCGTAGGCCGTCTGGGGCGCCAAGTCGAGCACGACGCCGCCGCTGCTGTCGAAGTCGACGAGACGGCGCAGCGCAGTGGCACGGGCGAGATCGTGCTGAAATTGCGCCCGGTACGCTTGCCGCTGCAGCTCACTCGTGTCGAAGGTGGAAGTTGGGCTCGAGTCAGTCGGTAACGGCAAAGCGCTGGTCTTTTCCCGACCCGTCGCACCGCCGCCGTTATTGTCACCTTGGTTGGGTGCGTTGTTTACTTCAATGCCACCGGTGCCAGCAGCAGCAGCGGCGGCTGCCGCTTTCGCGGCGTGACGCTGCCGGCGGCGTTCCTCACGCTCTGCCTGCTTCCGTGCAGCGCGCTCCTCCTCCGTTTCTTTCCGCCGTTCACCCGTACCAGCAGCGTTGCTGTTGGCATTCATGATTGTTTTGTCCTCGGTGAATGCAGGGCTCCGTGTGGAGGTCTGCGCGACCACCACCGCGTTATTCTCTGCCTCGATGGCGCTCAGCAAGTCCACGTTGTCGTCCCTCGGCTTCGTCTTCTCTTTCTCCTCTGCTGCACCTCCATCATGAGACAGAGGTAGAGAGGCCGCAGTGGTGGATCGAGCGGAAGCATCCACCTTATCCTTGTTGCTGCTGTGATGGTGGTTATGGTGGTGACCAGGCGATGAGCTTTTGTCTTTGTTTTCGGCAGCGGCGGTAGTGTCTCTTTTTCCCTTCCGCGCCGCCCTCTCCGCGTCTTTGCTTTCGCTCGCAACGGCAGCGGCAGCGGACTCCTCCTCCTCTTGTTTTTTTGTTGACTCGCGCTGTGCTCGCTTCCTCTCTTTGCGGATGCGGCGTTCCTCCTCCGTTTCTTTCGTGGCGCGTGAGTCAGCAGACTTCGCGTCGGCGGTCTCTGCGGCACTCTGCTTCGCCTCCTTCTCCGCCGCCCGGCGCGCGGCTTCCCGTTTTTTCTCCTTGCGCAGACGGCGCTCTTCCTCCGACTCTGACATGTATCGCGGTATGCAAACTAACTAGTACCTTTACTGTGGATTCTTCTGAAAAATAACAATGAACGTGTGACACAAGCACTTGCACAACGCGCCCTCACGTTTTTAGAGTTCACGCAGAGAAAGAAGAGAATGAGCTTAATTGAAGGACGGCTTGCGTAAAGAGCAACAACAGCTTTGATGAACAAAGAGAAAGCAATTGAAATACCGCGCTTAACATTAACCCCTTCTTCCGTGCGCCGTTGTCGAGAGGGGACATAAAAATTGAAAACACTCTAAATACGCTCAGCGTCGTTTGTTCCCCTCTTCTGTTTCTCGGTTTATTGCACATCTGATACGTATAACTCAGAGTTCTTTTGAATGAGATGCTACGTAACTAGAAATATATTTATGTATGTATATATATATATATACGTATGCGATATTGAACGCCCGCAGAGCCTCGCAGTCCGTCCTGGAATCGCATTATTCCTCTCGTTTCAACACTCCGCACGCATGTTAGTGCTCACCTATCATCTCTCGCCGTCAAAGAAATTGTGGTTTGAAGGAGGCGCGTCAACCAATGCGGAAAGCACGTTTTTTCGGGCTGTATTGCCCGTCTTCGCCGTCCTCGAAACTCCCTTGCCGGACCGCGCGACCCCTTGGCCGTCGCAGAAAGAGAATTCGCATTAGGAGAAGAAACTGCTGGCATCGCGGATTGCACATCGCGGAACAATGCAACAAAGTGGCGTTCCCGGCTGCCCCAGCCTGAGCACAGCGCCGCATAAACATCCGGTATGACACAGACACTCACCATGAAGAAGAGAAGCTGCAAAAGGTGCTCTGGCAAATGTTTCATTGTGAGTGTAGAAGGAGGGGCACTCCACGCCGATTTGCCCCGTCGCTGGGCCACGGGCGCTTTTTCCTGGTGTGTAATGTCGCTAAACCCTGCGCCACAGCGCGCAACCTCCGAACAGAGCCAATCCGTCAGCAGCAGGCCCGTGCTGTCCGCAAAACCCCTCTCCAGCAACGACATGCCTTCGGCGCAGCAACGGTGGAGGGATCCATCACCGCCCGCGGCCTCGTGCGAAGAACGCGACAGCAGCGTTGATGCCTCACTAGGCAAAGGAAACAGCGGCACGGCACCGCTGCACACGTCGAACGTTTGATGCGCGCACGACGGCAACAACATCACAGGTGCGGCACGCGTGAAGGATAATGCAAAAGGCACACCGCCGTCCAATACAGCCCGGTAGCCTTGTGGAACGTGCGCGGCGTGCTCGCGCAGATGACCCGCACGCAGCAGTGGGTGGCGTGGGTGCCGATGCGCGTCGCGCACAAACCGCCGCCACCGCGCCACATCCTCCTTTATTGCCTTTAACCGCGACGCACGTTGCTCGAACAGAGTACGCAGTACCAGCGGTACAGTGCACGCCTCCAGCAACACGTATAGCGACGGTGCAATGTACTTTGTGTACAGTTCCAAAAAGGTTATCACCGATGTGTTTCCTTTTTTCATTGTTGTTCCATTGCCGCCAAAGAGAAAACGAGAGGCGAAATGGTCAATAGGCTGAATGAGGTTGATGTAGCAGCGGTGCCCACATCGCAGAATCGATCCCAAAGGGCAATGCCCTCGATGACACGATGCTCCAACCGTGTGTACGGCACGCTGTTGGACTCACACAACTTCACGGCTGTCCGCATCGCTGCACAGCTTCTGGAGGGAGTCGTTTTGGAAGCAGATAAAGGTCTTTTAGCGTCGCCGCTTTCTTGGCAACTTGAGTTTGCGGAGATGAGAAAGTGTTCAGCATAATCAGCAAACGACATGCCGAAGATGTCCCAAAAAGGGAACGCGGCTATTGCTGCATCACGAGACATCACCGCACAGTCGTGACAGTTCCCTTGAGACGTCGCAGTGGTATCACTATGGTAGCTGAGACTCTGTTTGGCAGATCTTTTGTGTGGTGGCGCAAACGAAGAGATGGAGGAACTCTTCACCTTAGTGCCCAGTCCCTCCTTACTGTTGTCTTCTCGTGCAACGAATAGCGTTCCCTGCGTAAAACCATCCCCCAGCAGCACATCCTCTTCCGCCTTCCAATACCTACCGTAGCACAGCTCCACATACTGCACGTAACGCTTCCACTGTTGTCGGGTCAGTTCGAAGAAGTGTTCGTCGGTCGGCGCCGCGGTGCGTCCTCCCAAGGTCTGTAGATGCTGTTTATCTCGCTTGAAGAAGAAGCGTCAAGTATTTTCTCCGTAGCTTTACTGTCCTCAGACATCATCGCTTGTTGCCGGTGTGGTCCGTTAGCAGGCGAGGCACGACGAGGAAGGCGCGTGTTTTCGTCTCGGTTTGGGGTTGTCAGCAGCACTACCCGCGCCCCGCGCGCGGCGCCGAGCTCGACAAAAACTGTGTAGGTGTAAGCGGCCACGAGGTGTGGAGGAATGTGCTCGATCACCTCAATGCTGATCACCGCGTCCACCGTTGAGTTACCCTTTACGACACCGTTTTTCGTCATACATACCTTTGCCATCGTGGATGTTTGCGCAGAGGTGGAAATGGAAGTAGTTTGAGGGTAGGGCAGCCATTCTGCTGGTATCGTGGCGCTCGATGTCAAGTCGCCTTGTAGGCACTGCAGCGTACAATCGTCTGTGTACGCGGCAACAGAAACCCTGAAAAAGGCAAATGCTGCGACGCCACCCGCAACGCCGCAGCGTCGAGGTCGATCGCCGTTACGTGTGTCAGCTGTACGTGGCGCAACGAACACGCATTCATCACGAAGACAACAGAGTACCGTAAGAGCAACCAACGTCCACAATGCGACGACATCCGTAGCACTGTAAAACGTTGTGTACTAATTGTGACCTCTGGGAATAGAGGGGTGGCTCGAAGAAGAGGCCCCTCTCCTCTTCACTCAAATCCGCATGTATATCCGCACCGCTTCGTGGAGTGAGAGACATCGACGAGCCTTGAATTATTGCAACGCCACTGCTTTGTGAGCCTGAAAATAAAGGTGGCTGAAAGCAACGAGAATGATAAAAGTGTGTCAGTCGTTCCTTAGAGCGGAAGAATTTGCTATAAAACAACATTTTTTTTTTTGGGGGGGGTTTACCTTGTGCAAGCCACCAAGAAAGGCACTGCACATACACATCGACTAATTAGATTCTCTCTTCGAATGAATTCGAAATGCGGTCATTAAGCAACGAACACAGCATTTGGATGGATTACGCTTGTAGTAACAGCTGATTCTGGTTGTTTAGTCTTCCCCCCCCCACGCTTTGCTTCTTACACATTTCCTGCTGCACACAGAAAATCCTGTTTTGGACACATACTAACGTGTTTCCAAGTATTAAATTCTCCCCACACACACTATGTGTTTTGTATCAGGGTGATCGTGTCCTTGCTGCCCTTTCACGCCTCCTTTGCTACGATGGACCCTGGTACCTTCATTTGTAGTCCAGCGCCCAGCGGACTGCGTGCCCCGTCATAAGTGCGACCACCCTCCACGTACAGCCCCCGCTGTGGCTGTTGCTGCTGCTGTTGATGCATGGAGTGCACATAGCCATGCTGCATCTGTTGCTGTTGAAAAGAGGCCGCTTTGGACGGCCAACCTCCACCCCCTCTACCACACCCCCCGCACCGCCACGGCTCATCGCCAAAGGCATGGACGAGGTCGACACGTATGCGGCACCGCCGCCATTACTATTGTTGTTGCCTCCCGAGGCGTAGGTACGTCCCATTAAACCCGTGTTTTCGCCGCTGTACATGGGGTGTGGGTTGCTGGCGAAACTATCCATGTGGTATCCGTCCGGTCCAGGTGAAGCGTGCATATTACCAACACGTACGTATGGCTGCTGTTGCTGGTGTGGCGGTGGTGGATGCTGCTGCGGTTCCTGTTGCCCTATGACGCCACTGTTGCTGCCGTTGTGCTGATGTGCAGAGTACTGTGAATGGTGGTAATGGTGGGAGTAGTACTGTGAGCCTCCTCCCGCTGCTCCATCGTTACCCCCACCGCCGCTGTTGCCACCGGAAACCATCATTATTGGGTTCGGGACGTATCCGTTGTCGCTGCTGTTGAGATGAGAATGGGAAGTGTAGAGATAGTGTTGCTGCTGCTGTTGTTGATGTTGCGGTGATTGTTGCTGCTGCTGAATTTGTGCGTTGCGATGGCCACCCATACCGCCACCACCACCACCTTGCACGGTATAGTAATCTTCCTCTGCACCCACCATCATGTTCATGGTAATCGGGTCGTACGGAGCAACAGCACCACCCGCATGACCCATCGCGGGCCCAGGGGAGTACAGGCCGTGCGGCTGCATCATCGACGGTGGAGCAGCTCCAGCTGTGTTGTTGTTTAGTTGATGCTGTGGCCGCGGGGGTTGCATGACATCCACCTGTGTCCCGCACATCATTCCTCCCCCACCACCACGACTGCTGTTTACACCGTTGCCGTTACTCCCTTGATGTGTACTCGAGTACAACGTATTGTGGTTGTTATTGCCCTGTTGGGAGTCTGAGGGTAAAAGATACACCGGTGGGACCATTGCCTCCCCCAACGGACCTCCGTTGCGCGCTGCATCACTGATGTCCTCGCCGGCGATAGCTTCCTCCAACTCACTTCCCGCCTGTTCCACGGCGTTTTCACGACGCCCTAGACTGTTCATCTGCTGTTGCTGCTGCTGTGTGGAGCGTGCCTTTGCTCCACTTGGCGACGCGGTCGGACTTATTGCCGCTGCGGGGGAGCCGACAGAAACAGGGGCTCTGTGGATACAATGAGTGTCTGCTGCTGTTGATACACTTTTAGTGTTAGAAGTGGCAACAGCGTGAAACGTCAGCTGCGGCTCGCACATGCGGTGTATGTCCGGCGTACACAGCAGCGAGGGGGCGGTGCAGGTTGGGCACTGCGGCATCCCTTTTATTGCCATTTCATCTGCTCCTTCGTGGTTCCACGGGCAGTTCGAGGCGCTGTTCTTTCGAATGGAGTCGATGGAGCGCGGGAAGAGCAACTGCAGCACCGCCACCTCGCGCCGTGTACACTGCGAGTGCGGCGCAGGGTAACCGGGGTACAGCTCATCCTCCTCTTCTTCTTTTCCTCCAACACGACCACCTCCTACTACAGCTGCTGAAGTGTCAGCTTCACTGACCGGCGTGCCGAGGACAGGTTGTACTCCGTAAGAGCTGTTATTGTTGTTTTCTGTCCAGCTAGGGCAGCTGCTCGCCCCGCTGAGCACCAACTGCTGAGAAGCGGGGGAAGCGGTACCAGCGGAGTTGGAAGAAGAGGTCGAAGCAGCGGTCCCTTCTTCTCTTACTGCTGCTGCTGTTTGCACTGCCGTACCCACCACGTCTTGTTCGATGTTCCCGCCCAGCTGGTGCGACGCTACGTCGAGTAGACGCACTCCCTCCAGGAAAGCACGGCGGATGCGCTGGAGATGGTTGCGGCAGACGCCGCGCACCATGTTGCTACTCCACCGCAGCGGATCCAGCACATTCATGTCACGTACCGGGAAGACAGCGGTGTTGCACGAGGGGCACATCAACCCGCCGTCCTCGGCGGTGCAGCCCGCACGGTCGAGCTGCACGGGCGTTTGAACAATGCTTCCAGCACGCACTGCGCTGGTGCTGCGGCCTGTCTCATCTACACCTTTCTTCGCGTTCTCTGTATCGATGTTCTCACCGACAGCAGCAGCGCTGCCCGTCTGACGTGCAGTGTGCTTCGCCTGTCGCTCCGCCCTCCTCGACTGATTCACCTCGTCTAGCAGGTGCTTCACTCCACTCACGGTTAACAGCGGCTTCTGACGGCGGCGAATCAAGTGGCCAATTGTCGCCTCACCCTCCGCTGTCAGACCTAAAAAGTTTATATCCGTCGCCGCACGATCAGCCGCGGCGTCGCCCAGCAATGGCCGGCTGTGCGCCGCATCCACTTCGAGATAGCTCAAGTCCACCGGGTTGGAGCCAATTTTCTGCAGCGGCAGCGGTCCAAACGCGGTCACGCAGTAGTGGTCAAAGTCGAAGTGCGCGAAGAACTTAAGGAAGCGGGCGAGCAGGGTCACAGGAGACAGTTGGTGGAGGGAGCCAGTGGGGGCGTGGACGGGGCTGGTCCCGGTGCCTTCCTCTTTGTCTGCTACGTTGCCGCCACAGTGTTGCGCTGAACCTGCAGTACCCGCAGTGTCATTGTTCTCGTTGTCATTCCCACTACCCGCAGTCTTGTTACTGCTGGTGGTGCGCACTGAAGGTTGCTTTTCTCCTGCTGATTGTGTTACTCCGGCTGCAGATGCATCGCGGTCAGGTGAGCGCGAAGTGCTCGACAAGTCGACGTCAAGCTGTGTGGATGCATCGGCGTGCTTGGCAGTGGAGCTTCGCAGAGACTCTCCAAAACAGCGACTGCTGCTGTTGTCCCCTGTGCATTCTACGTCCTCCAGAAACTCCACCGTGTTCAGCATCGAGATGAGCATAACGGTCGCTGCGTAGGAACCAATATACCCTGCCTGCCCACCTAGCACGTGGGCCTCGTAACAGCTCCATGCTTTCAGCAGCAGCAGCGTTCGTTTTAACAAGTGCTGGCCGCCAATTGCAGCGTCCATCTCATGCAAGAAGCGGACGCAGTTCACCCCACCAAATTGCCCAATCGTGATGTCGTAATTACACCCCTCCATCACAAGCTTCAACACCCGCACCTCGGCCATCACGAGGGAGTCAACGAAGAGGGGCGTCTTGGCGTTTCGCAAGTAGTCCCGTACGCGGCCCAGGACCTCACCCGAAGCAATGGAGAGCACCGCGGGGGCGGCGAGGCGGGGTCGGCCGTCCGCGGTCGTCGTGAGCTGCATCGTGCCGTCCACATCTCCGGCACTGCTGTCGGTTGTAACGGGCGGCAGAGCCGGCTTCGTCGCAGCGGCGGCCCGCTGCGTAGCGGCCTCCTCCGCCGTCAGAAGCGGTGGTGGACTCTTACTCGCCTCGGGCGACAGCAGTCCGTCCACCTCCACAGTAACATCGTTGTCGCCATCAGGCAGGACCGTCCGCATATTAACGCTGCCGAATATGTAGAAGGAAATGTCACCGTAGTCGTGCCCAGTCTGTCGCCCGGCGTGACGCAGCGCTGCGGTGATGTACTCGGCGAGTGTGCGCAGCTGTGCACGGCGTCGCTGCAGACACGACAGGGAGGGAGTTAGATACGTTAACACCTCTTGCTCAATGAGGCGGCACAGACGTGGGCTCACTTCAGGGGTAAAATTAAAAGGGCGCGGTGCGGCATTGGCGGCGGCGGCGGCAGCAGCAGTGAGTGGTCTTCCCGTTGTGGAAGCCTTCGCTGAATAGCTTACCGGGCAGGATACCGGGCCCTTGCTTGAAGCGCCACCCCCGCGCGTGCTGCAGTTCAGATGCACGTTGTGCTCGCTACCCCGATAGTCGGTGCTGTGCAAACGGCGGTGTGGATCGTTCCTGCCGTTATGAAGCGAGTTCAGCGGCGTCACACCCGTGCTGCTGCTGCTGCTATGGTGCACGCCGTTGATCCCAGTACCCGACTGCAATCCTTGTGTGCTCACAGGATAGTATACCTGCGCTGTGGAGGCGGAGGGCGTCGAAGGGCCGTAATGCATCCCTCGCTGCCGTTGATAAAATTCATGTTGCTGTTGCTGCTGTTCTTGTTGCATAGCCGATGCGTAGACGGCTGTGTTGTCCATTCCCCCGCTGACGTAATACCTGGACGGCGTCCCAACGCCGCCATTGCCGCTGCTGTTGGTGTTGTTGCGCATCAAAGAGTATCCCCCGAGTACTTGCACCGGCATCATCGCACTGGTGTTGTTGTCGCAGTTGCTGCTTGCGCTGTGCTTCGAACAATTGTCGTTGCCGTTGCTACTATTTTTGTTGTTGCCGTAGTAGCCTTGAGCTGGCGTAGTGCGGCGATTCATCTGCACCTGTTGCTGCTGTGGCGGCGTTAGTTGCTGCAGCTGCTGATAACCGCCAACACCACCATCACGTCGATACGCTGATGCTTGTCGCATGCCGCTGCTGTTGGTGCTACCGATGTTGTACCCAGTGTTCTGGTTCATCATCATGCCTTGTGGAGGATAGGCCATACGTTGTTGCTGTTGAGCCTGCATCATTCGCTGGTGCACCTGATGTGACAGTGTCATGCCGTCAATGTGTGGGTTTCCACAGTACCCGTACGAAGCACTAACCCCACCACTCACCATCCCGACGCTGTTACTATTGTTGTTGGCAGCCAACACCATCTTAGTGACCGGGCTGTACCCTCCAACACTCACACCACCTCCGCCGCCGTTGAGCTGCGGCTGTTGCAACTGCATGTTGTTGTAATCAAGAACGCCACCGTAGCTGTTTGCGTGAACTGGTGGTGTCGTCATCCGTGCACCGGCCATCCGATCACCACCAACACCACTGGTGTTGCCCTCCTCGTATGTGGCATTCCCGCCTGGGTAGCCGCCGTAGCCCCCATAGCTCCCGTAATAGTTGCTGCTGTTGGCCTTGTTGTGACTGTGCTGGGCTTGGCTGTTATTGGCCGCAGCGGCAGCGGCAGCGGCAGCGGCTTGTCGTGCTGCGGCGTCCCCGCGAGAAGGGCGGCTGGTTGACGGACCAAGCGCCACAGGTGGTAAAGGGAACGATGTGTCTGCAGTTGCAGCGGTTGCAGCTGGGGAAACTGCGGCGGAGGTTGTGAGTGTTCCCTCGTCCTCGCCGGCACCTGATGCAGCGACTCCACCACCTCCACCACTACCAAAACCTTGCGCAGTAGGGCTCGTCGCGGCGACCGTCGTGTTTATGGCGGTGGAGCTTTCTCCTCCTCCTGGTGTACTGAGCGACGCAGCAGCAGCAGTGGTAGCAGCGGCAGTGGCAGCCTTCTTCTTCTTTATTTTCTTCTTCTTGCGTTTTTTTGAGGCGGAGGTGGTCGTCGTGGGGCTTGTCGCGTCATCTGTGAGCGTCACGCTCTCACGCGCCACCATCGAATCCGGTGTCGAAGGCGAGTAGGCGAGGAGCTGCACGGGCCCTGTCGGGCTCTTTTTCTCGGCTTTCCTCTCCCCCCTCGCTGCTTTCTTGTCCTCTGCGATTGACCTCACCACTGCAGTTGTTGCTGCCCCTGTCGCGTCTTCAGTAGCTCCTTTGATAGCCGGGACAGACAGTTGTGATGGGCTTTTGGTAGTTATCGAACGCACCCCTACAGCAGCACTAGGGGCAATTGGCTTTAACTTAGCGGATGTGCTCTTCACTGTCTCACTCAACGGCGCCTCACTGGACAGCGTAGACGGACCTTCTGTTGCTGCTGCTGCTGTTGTGGTCTCACTCTTTCCTTTCTGCTCACGCCCGCCCTCCGGTCGCGGCCCAGTGGCGATGCTGTTTCTGCCCCGTCGGCTCCCCTCCATCACCTCACTGCTCCAGCTCGCCACATTGTACTCATTCCCAGACGTCCCCAGACCCCGCCGAGAGGCAGAAGAGAAAAAAGCATGCTCGTCAACATTGACAACATCGCCACCTTTCTTACTCGTGCCGCCGCTGTTCGTGCAGCGAGGCAGTGCAAGGCTGCCATCGCTGCCGGCGGGAGGAAGAGATGTGCTGCGAGCGCGTAGGCGTTGAACGGGGGTGTCTACGAGGAACGGCCTCTCGCCCGCCCCCAGGTACGGCGTAGAAGCGGAGCTGCTGCTGTTATCCCCTGTTCCAGGGTACACACGATCTGGATTATTGTTGTTACTGTTATTTTTGTTGCTGCGTTCCAGCAGCGGTCGCTGCGGTGGTGACACCTTGTGTTGTGGCATCGTCATTGCTACTGTTGCTATTACCAGCGAAGGGTGAAGATTGCTGGTACTCTCACTCGCACCACATCTTGCAGTTCCATCAGCACACTTCGTAGATGTCAGTGCCGTATCGGAGACTGCAGTAGGTGCTGAACTGCTTGGCGTGCCCGTGGAGACGGAGGTCTTGCCAATTTTACTCGAATAAGTTTCAGCTACCTCCGCAGTTGAATGCGTCGGCTCATCGTTGCCTACAGTTTTCAAAAAGAGCTTTGGGGATTTTTGAAGCCATTGCTTTGTTTGCCGTAACGACACTGGGTATTTCTGTGCAGTGTCAAAGAGCGGCGCTGTCTGGCTTTCTTGTTGTGTAGATGCGCTAATGCCGGTCAGCCCACCTGTTTTTACGTCCAGGTTCGACCCTAAAGCAGTTGTGGAAGGTTCTGATGATACTGGTGCTAGTACCGAATCTGTTGCTAACGTTGAGGGAGCGGCGCTTACTGCTGAAGAAGTTAAATGCAGTTTCGACATCCCTTTCACAGAGCTGCTAGCCTCGTTCTCTGCAGCGGCTGCAACTGCTGACTTGCTTCTTTGACGCCAATCCTTCATGATTACGGTGAAACGAAATAAAAAAAAAGTGATTTAGAAGGAGCACCACTTAACCCTAATTGGCTGATTGACTTCACGGTCTAAACAGATGGCTTTTTTTTTACGTAGAGGAAAAAACAGAGAGCAAAAATGCGCCTTCCGTAAAAGAAGCTGTTACATACAGGAGCAACGAGAAAGGGGGAAAGCGCAGCCGTGCAGAAGAGAAAAACAAGATCGAAAGGTTCCGTTAAACAAAACAAAAAACAGGTGGTAAAGCCAAAGTGTCCGTTTTAGTAACGTATGCCAAGCCGCCGGTTGTGAGCCGCAAACCAGACTTCGAGTTAGCTTATCTCTTGTGGCTGCTATCAGAAGCCAAAACTAAACAAGTGGATGCTGCCTTTTCGCGTTGAAAGGAGGAAAACTCGCAGTGTTCTTTTTTGCTTGGCTGACGCTCCTCCTCTAGAGAAGCCGCTCTTGTGAAGCGTTCGAGTAATTCTGGGGAAAAAAGGTTCTGACCTGTTTGTTTGTTTTTATTGTCTGCTTACGTACTGTGTTGTTGTGCCTGCTGCTGTTGGTGTTGTTTTCTTCTTTGCGTTTCAGCACTTTGTTTGCGTGTTCGTTGTTTTTCTCGGCGGTGGGCCAACCTCAGCGAGCCACAAAGCCCCCGCCTCTTTTTTTTTTCGTCCACGCGAAGCAAACAAAGGGGGCGAAAAGGTAACCGTGCACCTACGAAGAGCAAAAAAAAAAAATAAAAAAAGAATTGCTGACAGCAGTAAGATTAAAGGAGTCTGTATGCGTCGAACGGCACAACTACGCTACTCCAAGGAGAACGCAAGTCTTCAAGGTGACAATCAAGGTGAAAAGCGACCCGGTTAAGACGGTTTTAAAGAAAATCCAAACCACACAAATTGCACGATAAAGGCGAGACGACAACAAGCGCCACACCTTTCCTTGGAAATGGGAAAGGAGAAAGTCGGTCCAGGCGAACCTACGGCTGGAACGAATATGAAACGCAACGCTCGGATAATATGCCTCGTGCTGCGTTACTCTAATACTCGTTGGCTCTCCAACGTAAGCTGTGGTACCTCAAAGTAGCAAAAAGAAAAAAGAATTGACAACAGAAAAACAAAAAGGGGGTCGTTCGGGTTTAACAAATGGGTTTTGGATGGTTTCGACCTCCAAATAATGGAATGCAGAGCAAAAGAGATGCTTCAGTGGAGTGGCTAAAACAAATCAACAGTGAGACACAGAGTCAACCGCACCGAAGCGAATGTCGCAAACAAAACGGGAAGTCTCTAACTTGTCTGTCTAAAAACCCAGAAATCGGTGTGGGTGTTTGTTGTTGTGAATTACCTGTCAACAAAAACAGACTTCATGTTAGGTGTTTTTCAGCAACCTCTCCTTCCGCCTTCACGAAAGAGACAGGACGATTGAAACTAAAAACAAAAATGTCAGCTGGAGAACGGAACGCAAACGAAAAGGTAGGAAGCGAATTGTAGTGAAAGAACCCCCTAGAAGGAAATACAGAGCAGAGAAATCGGCCGACGGTGCACTCGTGCAACCACAATCCAAAGAGCGTTGAGAACGGGAAGAAATCCACACACTCTCGGCACGACCAAGCGAACAAGCAACAACCGCTCGCACGAACGAAGCTCCCTGGCTAACACGACGACAACAGCAAGCCAAAAGGGAAAAAAGAGGAGCACACTCGAAGAAAGAAGCTCACCCACCGCAATTATTTAGGCTTAGTGTCGGTGGAGACGAGCCTCCACGCTTCCTAACGGGAAGCAAAGCAGGCGAGGTCACGAGGCAAGGTGAAAAAGCAGATGAGCAAAAGTAAGTTATTGCCTTACGGGGAGAAACACCAAAAAAAAAGGTAAAGGGTGAATAGACAAGAACATCAGCCCCTCAGCGTAAAAGGGAAAATAGGTGTCCGGTGTAAGTATTCAGATGAAAAACAAAAAGAGCAAGAAGTGGTTAAGAGATCAGCAATGACTCGTACAGGTGACGAGGTGAAAAAGCAGGGGTGCAGTGTGAGGTATCTAATAATCTGTCAGGAACTTACTTTAAAGGAGAACTAAGAGACGAGAACCTCTTTTTCACCCTCAAGTTCTCTGACGTTGCTTTTATTGTGAACACTGATGAACGAAAAAGAAAGACAATGTTGTTGACCATGGAGACCGATAGCCAAGCACGGAGATGTGGTGGATGCAAGAACAGCGTGTTGCCAAACATCAAAATGCGCAAAGGACCAAATGCAAATGAGTGCAGTTGAAGAAGGAATGCAAAGGACACAGAAAACAGAGGAATGAATAAGCAAGTGAAAGTACACACATGTTGCGCTGCAATTCGAGAGGCTTCTACTTCATTTGCAACCAACGCCGTCAGCATTATTTGTTGTTGCTGTTGTTTTGTCACAACTTACAACAGTAAATCCTTCGTCAGACGACAGCAAAGACTGAGTGTGATAGGGAAACTCCCCCTCTCGATAACACCGTTGAAACGCTCATTGCTGTGTCGTCTCCAATGCCAGAGCCCGTTAGAAAAAAAAAAGAGGTTCAGGACCGACACCGCTGTAACGTCAAGTGGTGAACACCGCCATTTCGCCTCCAAACCAGTGATTAGGCTTAGCCCTTCTTCGATATGAAAAAAAAAAAACGCAGTTAGCGTTGGTTTTTCGTTGCTGCACCGTACACGTCAATCAAGGAAAGAAGAAAGGAAACTATGAAGGTCAACTTCGTTGAGCAAGAACGGAATGTGGTGAGAAACCACCAAATGAACGAAGTAAATTCAAAACAAACAATACGTGAAACGCCCAAGAACACATACAAAAACAAAGAGTCTAATCTATTATCTACAAAAACGGGAGGAGGAGAGCGGAACTTAAGTTTGCTTACCACTTTTGAAACAATCTAGAGTACCAGTTTTCAATGTCGACGCTGTCAAGAACGACGCTCTCCCCAACTTGAGCACCTCTAGAAAGGAAACAAGAGGTCAAAGGAAAAAAAAAAACAGGATAAAGCTGAAGAGAATAACAAGAATGGGGAAAAGCTACGGTGTGTTCAGTATTTCTCTTTAATCCTGCCCCTCACGCACTACATGAGATACTTCATCTTCTCCAGCACCTGTGGGTACTTCTGCGTGATGAGGCGCATGTCTTCCATCTGAATGTATCCCTGTTTGCGGATGTCTAAGAAGCCCATGAGTCGGCGCGCCTCCTCGTCAATCACACGCCGCACCTCGCGATCGTGAACGTCGTAGTCGCCGACGTAGCGCGTAGCGGCTGTGATGACGGACTTGATATCGCCCAACGACAGGCAGCCGTCTCCGTCCTCGTCGTATGTATTGAAGATAACGTAGAAAAGATCCTCGGTACTGTACACAACGGCGACGTGGTAAATGAGAAATTTCTTGAATGTTATAACGCCATCGTTATCCAGGTCGTACCCACGGAAGAGGTGGCGGTAGTAATCACTGCCATCCTCGGCGGCTACCGCATCTGCCGCAGCCCTCGTTTTTATTTTCTCCCCCTTACTGCTGTTGTTGCTGATAAGTTTGTCAAAGACGCCGATTTGGTGGCGCTTGCGCTCCTCTTCGCGAATACTACGATCCTTGTACACACCAACGCCCTCGATGTACTGCTTGAACAGTACCGGGGTCATGACGCCGCTTGGTGCCGCCTTCATGAAACGTGTGTACAAGAAGGCGATGGCCTCCTCGGAGAGCCGATCTTTCACGACTTCCCGGTAGTCGTTCATCTGCTCTTGAGAAATACTCCCGCCCATCTTAACAGCTGTTTCCCCCAGTTCTCTTCTTTCCTTCCTTTTGTCAGATACCGTTGTGGTCTGTGAGTATCGGGATGCAGCTGGTCCGAACACTCAGTTTTCTATTTCTCATTTTAGCAAGTAAACAAAGGGTCAAGAAAGGCAGTCACAAGAACGGACGGAAAAGGGAAATGAAGTGTGGAAAGAGCACGACTTCAAGCGCACGGTGACCAACAACCACTGTAAGGGTGAGGAAATGACCATCAAGAGCATGAGTTTTTCATCGTCCTACATTGAAGCCAGAAATCTTCCTATGTTACAGCCAGTTGTTGTTGTTGTTGTTGTTTTTTAGTCAAGTCGCCGAAATTGACTGCCACTACAGGGAGCACGAGCAGGCCGCAATTTGCCTTGCCGAAGCAATCCAACGGGGTTATCTCTTTTGCTTGTTTGTGTGCGTGTGTGTGTGTGTGGGTGTGTGTGTGAAACGGTGGTGAAACGAAGTACAAAAGCTGCCCAAATGGTGAGGTTTAAAGCGAATAAGCTTCAGCTATCCAACCGGCCAACATGAATGAAGAAAGAAAAGCAGAGGTCGCGACCAGTGCATTTGCCGCACGATGAGGAACGGAACGGCACAATAGGACAAAATGCCCGTGTCTCACATAGAAGAAATCCCATAATCACGGCACTTGGCCTCTGATGCAAGCCGCCTAGTGTGAGGCGAACCCGTGGGAGTTGAATCCGACAACGAAACATGGCGCAGTGAAACAACGCAGTGCGAAACGGAACAAAGCGGTTGACTTACGCACCCATTAATTTGACCACTGCTTTACCTCAAAGCAATCAGCAAATGGTGATGATAGCTCTGTTTTGTTGTTGTTTGTGCTTAGTCGGGTCGAGTACTACTGACCGTCCTCCACGTCTGAGTCCAGCAGCGTCTTCCATCCGGGCGATGACGCAACGTGGCGCCGCGATAGCGGTGGTTGAGCCGTTGCCGCTGCTTTTTCTTTGGCTGCTGCTGTCACCACCGGCGCGGGAAATGAAGAAGTACATGCCGCGGCGGCAACACCATTACGAATACGGCTGCTATTGTTCCCGTAACTTAACGTCGGCACGGTCGTCACTACCACCGGTTTCATCGGTGTTGTGTCGACCGACGATGTCAGCGAAGGTCGCGTGGCCCGCGGCGACGACAGCGACGATGAACAGCTGCCATTTTGCGGAAGCGTGGAGGAGGCAGAGGCAGAAGTGTTCGTCCCACCACCACCCCCGTTGCGTTCGTGTTGTTGTCGCTGCATCAGTCGCAGTTCCGCCTGCAACGCACGCACCTCTGCCTGTGCACTCCGCCGCGCCGCCTTCACCGCATCCTCTTTTTCTGCGGCAAAGGTGCGGTGGAGGGCGGTGGCGCGGCGCTTTCGCAGAGCCACCTCTTCATGATGCTGCTGGCTCAGGAGAAGACGGCGCTGACGGGCCTCGTCGGATACCAACGCCTGGACCCGCCGCTCCCCGGCTGCTGAATTACTGGGACGTAGCTCTCCGCTCACATTATCATTACTACTGTTGCCGGAACGGGCCGTGTTTATTACTGTGAGGGGGGAGCCTGCAGGCGTAGTAGCAGCAGCACTAAAGGACGTGGTGGTAGAAATTGCGCTATTTTCGCTGTGGGTGGATTGGAAAACGCCTGTAGACGTGTGCTCTTCCGCGACTGGGGCAGAGTTGATTGACATTGCTGTTGGTGGTCCAACGCTGACGACGCTTGCATGAAACACACCGTTGTTCACCGTGGTGCTACTGTTACTGTGATTCGAATCAGCATAACTGTTCTTCTGCGCCGCGCCACCGCTCATGGGCGCTGCAAGTGGTGATGCGACACGCGACAGGTGCAAATCGTGACTTCCGTCCTCTTCTGCCTCTCTCCCATCAACCCTCAGCAGCTGCAGCGGGTCCGTACCACCAGATGTGAATGAGTTTGCCTGTGCTTCTGCTTCCCTCGTTTTCTGGATGTTTGACTCCGCAAGGAAAGAGGTGTGGAAAGCGCGTCGTGCTCTCCCCTCCGCTATTTCGACAGACATGCGATCCTGTGCTTCCGCTTCACTAAAGCACAACACCGTCAACGTGTACAACGCACGACGCGTAAAGAAACCACGCTGCGCCGTCTCTTCCGTAAGCAGCGCCGATTTTCGCTGTGCAAGGCGCTGCGCGTGGTAGCTGTGGGCCGCCTCCCGTCCCTTTAACTGACGCCGGTCACGGCCCTCTCGCCACTCCACCGAACACCGCTGCGCCCATTCCTGAAATGCGCAGCCGAGTTGCATGACGCCATGCCGCGCCGCGCTGCTGATCATGTTGCGGCGCACGAGCTCCTCCATCGACAGCGCTGCAAACTTCTTACGAAAAATTGTTTCAGCGAGGACGATGATGTGATGCCGCTGCAGCCGGCGCCAGGCAAGCTGCTCTTCCCGCTCAATGAACTGCTGCCGCTCGCTGGTTTCGTCAGTCTGCACGTACGTCAGCAAATCCTCCATCGTTAATTTCACTTCAGCCGCAGCAGCGGCCCCACTGGCGGCTTTTTGTTGCTTTAAGGCGCGTGCAGCGCCTTTAAATTGGCGCTCTTCCTCCGCCAGACGCACCGCCCGTTGCCGCTCTTCTTCTTTCGCCATTCGCTCGCGTCGCTGTTTCTCTAGCAATTCCTTGTCGGACTCTGTCAGGCCCCGGGTGGCACGCACGCGATGCAGAAATGGTGAGGGAGCACCAGCAGCTGCTTTGCTCCCCGGTAGTGGACTCGTAGTCCGCGCAGCAGCAGCACCAGGAAAAGTTGCCGTTGTCGTCCTACCAGACCGCATCGTAATACCGGCGGCAGTGCGTGGCGTGCTGGCAGATGGTGAGGTGGCCCGCGCGTTTAAACCACCTGTTGTTTGCCCACACGGTGTCAGGCCTCGTCGCGGTGTCGTTGTGGAAGTTGTTGCAGTTGTTGAGCGAGGGGAGTAAGTGCGCGCGGCCACCCCGCTTAAAGGCGTAGTCGTCGCATTCGGTACACAGCGCTGCACGGTGTGCCCCGACAAAGATGCTTTGCAGATGTGTGCTAGGTCGCTTCTACTCATGCCGCTATTGCTGTTGTTGTTGCTGGTGTGTCGACTGCTGGTGTGTGTGCTCGCCGCTGTCACCGGATTTTGATCCTGCGAGCGGTGCAGCACTGTGGAAGGGGAAGGCCCCTCGGCTGTTGCTGCTGAACATGCAGTGGTGGTGAATGTAGAAGTCATGTTGTGCTTCGTGTCTGTAAAACCCATAGATGTATTGGGGGGAGGGTTGCTGGACGACGTTGCGTCCTCTTCGTCGTTAAGGTGATCCTCGCTGCTGCTGCTGCTGCAAGCGTCGTCGTTGCCGCTGCTGACGGTGCTGTTAAGCAGAATGTGCACGCTGCTCTCACCGTCCATCGAACTCATCAGCGGCGTGTACCAGCCGCCACTACCACCGTCATTGCACTGGTGCGTGTCATTCGCACCGCACTCCTTCTCCTCACCACCACCTCCTCGAATGAACTCATCGCCATCCTCGTCATCCTTCGTCGTGGAGGTAGGTGTGGGTGTAGTCGGTGTGCCAAAGCCGAAGAGGTCGTTGCTACGGCTACCCGGAGAGAATGCTGCGGCCCCCGTCCTTCGCACCCGCGGAGTTCCGTTCCGGGCTGGAGTGCCCACACGTACCGTATTAGGCGCTGCAGCGCGCGTACGGCGATCGCTCAACCCACCATCTAAGTCTGATGTTGTTGTGTTGTTGGTAGTGCGTGGGGTAACGTTGCGGCTGCTGCCCCCTTCCGCCCCTCGTGCACTACCGCTGTTTGTCGCGGCGTAGCGGGCGCTGCCGGTGACACCTCCGCCCGTTCCCGTGCTGCTCGCACGCTTGTTGCCGGCGATGCGAGTAGCCATGCGGGGGGCAAACCCACGCTGCTGCTGCCAGCGCTGCTGTAATAGCTCTTCCTGTCGCTCCTGCTCTTTTCGCAGAGCCGCCCGCTCTCGCTCGCGTTGATCCTTCTTCTCCTTCTCGATCTGCTTCCTTAATTCTTGTTGACGCTCCTTCTCACGCTTACGGAACAACTCCTGCTGCGCTTTTGTGTACTGCGAGGTCGTCCTCTGCGGATCCTTCGGCGGCTGCGAGGTTGTGCGTGCCCGCGTCGCCGCCCGCTCGCTCTGCCGTTTGTATAGGTCCTTATAAATGTCCGACATGGACACCGGATTCACGCTGTATGGGTTGGACCCAAGGCTGCCGGCGCCGCAACTCCCGCCGCACTGCGCCAGTGCGCTGCGCAACGCAACATCGTAGCGCTTTTTGTGTTCTGGGTTTCCGAGTACCTCGTAGGCGCGGCTGATCTCGCGGAAGCGGTCAGCCGCAGACGGGTCGCCAATATTCTTGTCTGGATGATTCTTCAACGCCAGTGCCTTGTAGGCCACCCGCACCTCCTCCGTAGTACTGAAGTTCTTGATGCAGAGCACTTCGTATAGTCGCCTGTCTTGGAGGATCGACTGCGGTAGCGCCGGGGCGGTCATTGGGGAAAAACGGACGTAAAAAAGGGTAACGTGTTCGCTGTAAAAGCAAAACGGCACCCAACACAACGGCAAGGTTGAAAACGGCGTTGCAGGAGTGTGATAAAGGGACAGGTGAGAAGACCGCGCATAAAAGTAACGGCTCGCCTGTGCGGATTGGTGTTGACTGCGAATGTGCAAAGGGAAACGAGTGTGGGGGAATTGAAAAAGCTGTGCCGTGGAGAGATAAGACGATAATTCAAAAAGGAAAAAAAAAATGGTGGTTTGCTAGTAAGGAAGGAAAGATGATAAAGGTGAAAACGCAAATGTGTGGGAAAGCCACGCAATTATCGCTTACTTCCCCTCCCCCTGCTCCAGGTATGTACGTCTAATACACGCGTGTCCAAAGGAAAAAAAAAAGACGAAGTAGTGATAATTATGTCGTTCCTCGCCACACACCTTTTCGCTCTAATCCTCCTTTGAAACGACGGTGTGCCGGAAAAGCCAACCAGAACCGTTCAAAATGTTTAAAAAGTCCTGGAACAAAAACAGGCGGCTGCACAAGACCCCCTTCCCCTTCGTACGTTGCCTTCAAATATGCACGAAAGAAAAGGAAACACGTTATTGTGCTTCTCCTAAATCTCGTTAATATCGTTCAAGTTTAGTACGAGGGAAAACGTGTTTGATAGGAGAAAAGCTCAGTGAAAAGAGTGGTTGGTCAAAGCGCGAAGAGGTATTCCACAAACGTAGACGATGCCATCACATGAGCATGAACTAGTTTAGAAAGCACCGCTGCCGCCCCCACCCCTCTTTTTTTGCTGTCGAAAAAAAAAACAAATGCAACGAGCTGCAGCAGACGTCTGAGTACTCTTCAAGGTACAATAAGGACAGGGGCTGTGGACTACCAAACAGAGGGAAAGTGCTTCTCATAAATTCACTCCGAAGGCACGGCCCACCAGTTTTCGTTTGTTTACGCATGCTAGAGTCGGCCTTCTCGCACACTTTTCACTGTCTTTCTTTTTTGTTTCTTCTTCTTCGCTGAAGCTATAAACAGTCGCAGAGAACTTATATTTACAGAGCTTCCCTTCTTCCCCCGCGAGCGCACTGACACGAGTAATGACGTAAATCAACAACAACGGGCCATCACATCGCTATCTCGTAAGACACACACTTTCACGCACACCTTTTCAGCGCACACGCACTCAGTTCTTCACTGCACCACATAAGGCTCCTTTTTCATCATTTGCAGGCAGACGCGCACCGCTCTGGTTTCTCGTTGCAAGACTAATTAACAAGTACGCAACATACAGCGGGCGAGCAGGCGAGATACTTTAAAGCCAAAAAAAAAAGCATTTGCATAAACATATAGCCACACACCCAAACACGAACACATGAGCATTCGCTTGATGCCTACAGAAAGTACATCCAGTACGTGCAGCTGTATGTAGCTGTGAGCACCAAAAAAAAAAGAAAGAACAAGGGGTTACAAACACCGATCTTAAAAAACTTTTGTCCCTAGCGCGAAGCGGCCCCAGACGGTAAAAAGGCGGCAGAACATACATCTCCTAAATAAAACTTTAGTTTTCGTTACGATAAAAGTTCTGGAATACCAATCCAGCTGTTTTTTACGTTTGTTTTTCCGACGGTTTGCTTGTCGTGCTTTGCGTGCGTGCGTGCGTGTGTGTGTGTGTGTGTACGTGCGTGTGCCCGTGAGTGAATTGCTCATCGCAACACCATCTGTGTAGCTGGGAAAAAGGAGCAAAAGAAGAAAAGGCCTAAAAACCGGTGGATGGTATCCAGGCCTGCAAAACAATATTATATCGCTACTGCAGTCGCCACTGCAACCCTGTGTTCGATCAAACTGATTCAGGTGTGTTACTTTGCTAGGTTTTTGCCGCGTGTCTGATTGAATCTCCCTTATTCACTTTGTTTCTTAGCTTGAGGCAACACGTGAAAAGGAGGCTTTGCAATTTGCTTCATTCATTTCATTGTAGAAACGAACAGATATATAAACAAACCCACCCACCCACACACGCACACAAGCACACAAGCACGCACACATACACTGAGAGGGAAAAGGAAATTGAAGTTAAGTTCTGTTCGAAAACGGAGGTGAATGGCTTCGTTCAGGGCAGGAGTTGCACGAAAAAAAAGATAATTTTGAACATTCGCTTTTTTCTGTCAACATCAGGTAGAACACAGTGTAAATGAAATGGTGGTAGCGAATCAAAGCAAAGATTTGGTAGAGCTTAAAGCGACCCCCGGGGAGGCATCTATCAAGAACATTGAGGTATGCACATATGGAGAAGAAAAGAAAGCGAATCATAACGCTTAGTCGTCAGTTTCCATGGCACCTCCCTCTCAACTCTAATTTGTCAATGTCAGGAGAGCGAAAAGAAGAAAGTATGTAAAAGAGAAAAGGAAAAGGGTAGAAGAAAAATAAAGACCAAGTGCTCCTCGAAGAGGTTTACGTTCAAGTAACAACAAGTAGAAGTGCTGATGTGATATCAGGAACAATAGAACACACACCTTTTCAACGAACACGCGGTACGGAGAGTGAGAAAAAAAAAATGAAAGAAACTCCAAAGGGAAAAAAAAAAGGCCGCAGTACACCAAAAATTAGTAATAAAAGAACAACAACTTCGTAAAAGGAGAGAGAAAGGGCAAAGAAGCCCAATACGAATACAAGCAATCGTACACCACCACGTGAATGTTGATTCTACGAATCAAAATTCACCAAACAACCGTGGCGGATCACCGTCGCCGTCACCAATGAGAGGAATAATGATTGGGCCTCCCATTAGCTATACAGCCACCTCCTCATTTTCTTTTTCTGTTTCCTACAGCAACAAGGGGAATTTCGGCAATTGGCGCTACCGCAGTGGGACTAAGCGAAGGGGAGGAAATAAACAGATCAACAGACGTAACAGAAAAACAAGGTGAAATAAGAGCCGAGAAAGAGCGCCGCCCGCAGGTCTATCTTTTGGGGAAAAACCAGAAATCCGAGAGAAAGGGACAAAGTTAAAATCAAACGCTGATGTACTCCACTCGTTGACAACAAGCACAAAAGCAATACCACAAAACAGGTAGAAAAGGTAAAGCGAAAAAAAAAGGAGGGTGCAGAACCTATAAAAACACCCGCCACAAGCATAAAGGTCAACACCATTGCCATGTGGCGTAGGGAAGAGGGAGCACAGAAGAAGATAAGAAGGTTGATTGCGGCGCTAATATAGAGGAAAAAGAAGCAAAAAGAAAACCACACAACTGATGAACCCAAAGAGAAGAAAGAAGATAAGAGTAAACGAATCAACGGGAGGACACTCAAGTTTAACCTCGGCAACAGAAGGGAAAAAAAAAAAGAAATGAAGGGATGAATACAGTACGGGAAACAAGGAAGTAACGAAAAGAGATGAGGGAGATAAAGTAGAGTTTATTTTGGGTGCTCTCCCTCACCACACCCTGCACGAACACGAAAAAAAAAAAAAACCTCCGAAAAGGGGGAAATAATCTGTCGCGAAATAATGGGGTTTATTTGCTGCACGCTTTAAGCTTTTACGCTCTGACAACCATTGTTTATTACTTGTCTTTCTCTCCTTTTTTGTGCCTTTAATGTCCACCCGACTGCTGCGGCTTACGCTGACCTGCACGGAACGCACTGCGCGAATGACTATTGTTATTGCTGCCACTGCCGTTCCCGATCGTACCGAAGCTGCCGAGCCGATCGCCGGCGGTGTTCTTCATCGGCTTGGCCACATCACCGTCCTTGCTGCCAGACACCGTAGCCGATCCATCGAGGAAGCCGCTGCTGCTGTTGCCGCCGCCTTGGAGCATTGACTGCTGCTGCTGCTGGGAGTGGACCATACCGCCGCCATACCCGTTGTTTACGAAAGGCTGTGTTGTCCACGTGTTGTCCTGATGAAACTGCTGCGGCGGCGGCAGCTGTGGCTGTGGCTGGAACTGCTGCTGGAACTGTTGCTGGAACTGCTGCTGGAACTGCTGCTGGGGCATGCTGAAGTTCTGCACCATGTACCCTTGCTGTGGCTGCATCTGTGGCTGCATCTGCGGCTGCATCTGCGGCTGCATCTGTGGCTGCATCTGCGGCTGCATCTGTGGCTGCATCTGCGGCTGCATCTGTGGCAGCATCTGAGGATGCGTAGAGTAGACAGAGAAGTTGTACTCTCTGCTCCCGCTGGGCATCTGGGCCATATACTGCGTCGACTGCGGCATCTGCGGTGCGCCACCCAAAAACGGCTGCTGCTGCGGCGGTGGCTGCTGTTGAGGGTTGGGATGCGCTATGGCATACGCGGGTCCGTAGGCAAACTGCTGCTGCCCGGCAGGGGCCCCAGCAGCCGTCATGTACCCTCCCATCGGCTGCTGATGCTGCGGCTGCTGTTGCTGGAATTGCTGTGGTGTCATGGCAGGTGCCATCGCCGACTGCATCATGATCACACCAGGATTGCCGTTGTTACTGTTGCTTATACTTCCCTGCATGTTCGATTGCATCACATTGGTGTTGTTAAGCGCGTTCGGGTTCACCTGGTTTTCGTTGTTCATGCCACGTCTACCGCGGTGGCTGCCACCGCCGCCCATCCGCACGGCGTTGCTGGTGCTACCGCCGTTGTTGTTGTGCCGACCGTTGCGGTCACTGCGGCCGCCGTTTTGATTCACGTTGCCGCCGTACTCCGGGCTGCTCACATCAATGCCGTGGCCCAGCAGGAAGGCGTTTGTCAAGATGTTATTAGCGACCATCTTGCGCAGGAGGTGGCGCCCATATACAGACTGGTTCACGGTACCGACAAACGGCTGCACCAGCTCACTGACCCGCTCCCGCTGCGTGGCCGACACCACCTCAAAGAAGCGCTGCACGACGTAGTTTGCGTACGTGTCCTGCATCATCTGAATGAGGTAGTTGCCACGTTGGGCATCGCTCAGCGGCTTCTTCAGATGCTTGATAATTTCATCCCGCTCCTCCTCGCTTGCCGTGGTGACAATGCGTTCTGCCACGTTGCTGGCAAACTTGCTGCACGACAAAGCGTAGAGTTGCGGGGCCAGCTGCATGATGAAGCGGTGGCGCAGATCATCTGGGGCGTTCACCATGGCGTGCTGCACGACGTAGTTGCCATACTGGTGAATTGTAAACTCATTCACACGCGACAGAACGGCCTCCATCAGCGGACGCACGTTCACCGCCGCAACGTCGTGGCATTTCTCGAAGGTGCGCTGCAGCACGCGGCAGCCGTATGCATGGCAGGCCAGGTCGCCGAGATCAGGAATGAAGGCGTCAATGATGAACTGCGCATCGGCCGGGCACACCTCGACCACTTTCTGCACGACGTGGTTCGCGTTCTGGTCAAAGACGCACTCGACCACTTTGCCGTCGAGCTCGTGGATGATAGTGGCACGGTCGGTGGCCCGCATGTTTTCCAACGCCTTTTGCATCACACGGCAGCCGTAAGTCTGGCACGACAAGTTAATCAGCTGGCCCCGCACCTTCTCCGTCAGCCGCGACAGCAGCTTCGCCTCTTTGAGCTCCACCGATGCGTTAGGGTCGGCCTCGGCGCGAGGCAGAACATCAAACATCTTCTGCAGCACATAGTTGCCAAAAACATCTGTGACCAGCTCGTCAAAGTGTGGAATGACTTCGTTGAAAATCGGCAAGATGTTCTCCTGTTTCTCCAGAAGGCGTTGGACGAGGCGGCTGCCGTCTTGGTCCTTGCTGAAGCTGCGGACGAACCCCTTGATCTTCGGGTACTCCCACTCGGAGCGGAAGCCATCGATGTATGCCCTCACGAGGGCCTGCGCGGCGGCTTGTTCATCCACCACTCCACCTGCAGTTGCCTGCGGTGCCGCAACAGCAGTTGTTGCGGCTGACCGACACGCCACCGCCACCACAGCATCGCCACCTGCCTTCGGTTCCTCGCCAGACAATTGCACGCGGTCGCCGACAACACCGTTATGCTCGCCGCTCGTCACCGCAAACCCGGTGTCCTCGCCGGCGGCGGCGCCACGCAACTCGCGCATAAGGTGGTGACGGCGGCGTGTCAACGGGGGCAGCATACGTGGGTCGCGCGGGTTTTTCGAGTAGTAGAGGCGGTGGTACTCCTCGGTATAGCGGTACTCCTCGTCCGGGTCAACTTTATCCATCGCACCGAGGGAAAAGCTCCCGTTGGAGCCCATGATGGTTAGCACCATCGGCGCTGTCTCGGCACGGCGCACGTCGCGTGGATCGGCGATCAGTAAATCGTCTGCCTGGGCGGAGAACATATCTTCGCCATCTGCGGCGCCCCAGTCGAGGTCCTCGGCGCGTATGCCGACACCCAGATCCCAATTAGAGCCGGACATTGCTTCGTTACCGTTTCCGTTAGTGTACGTGATGGTGCACGAAAGAAGGGAGGGTGCGGTGTTCAACCTTTCCGTATATATATATATAGATAGATAGATAAAGAGAAAGAGAAGGGAAAGACTTGCTAGGCGTAACAGGGAAGAAGAGGCCAGTAGATGACAAAGCCAAAAGGGGAAAACGTCAGTGGAAAGAAAAGAAAAAAGAGAGAAGGAAACAACTTACTCACTATGAACACGGACGAAGGCGAGGGAGACGGAAAGAAGGAAACCACAGATACTATATACAGGTAAACGAGTGACCACAGGCAGCAATCAAGCACAAAGATGAGGCAAAGTCGAGAACGGGAGAAAACAATAGCGTTCTCTTCAAAAGTGTGTACGTGCGTGTCCGCGTATTTTGAAAAGGGAAAAAAAGCTTTTCCTCACAAAGGCACCGACTAGTTTCGTTTATAAGAAAGTGTGGTGTCAACAGATAGCACAACCTACACACAATCGCGCGCGTACAAGCACACAGGAGAGACGGGCCGAGCGACGTGTTAAGCGATGACAAGGGAATGAAAAAGATCTGGAGACCAACGACGCGCTTATCACAGAGAGAGAGAACTTGAGAAAAAAAGACGAAAGAAGATGTAGAAGCAGAAGAGTGTCTAACTGAGTCCTGTACTTAGTCTGACACGCGAGGGTCTTCGACAACGAATCAGAGGAAGAAGAAGCAACAGAGCGCCAGCAAAGGGAGGGGGGCGCACCAACGAAGAAACGTGTACAAAAACCTTTCTCACTACTTCACTTCTCTTTCGTATGCGGTTTACCTTCCATGAGAATGCAGATAAGTTTTTGTTCATTGAGCACAGAAAAAGGAGGAATGGAGATTCAGGGAAAAGCGCAGTTGACAAGGAAGACTTTTTTTTCTATCTACACGAAGGGGTCGACGATTTCCTTCCTAACGGTGCAATGCTCAGCACATCAAGGTGGCTATAAGAAACAGATGCAAAAGCTGAAGAGGGATCCAGCTGCCATTACGGCGCACGCAAAAGTCATGCACCACGCCATACGCGGCATGCTTTGTTTCTGCTGTTGTTTAGTGACGATGTCGTTCCTTAAAGACACGCGACTTTCGGGTTTTCATTTCCCACTCTATGGCGGTTCTCTTGAACCTTTGTTTCTACTGTTAGACTAACCGATGTACAGAGTAATTCGAACGATACACAAGGAAAAAAGAGCTTGCGGTACTCACCCAAAATAAACCTCTTCAAACGACACGTTACTTCGCAACGCAAGCAACCCGACAGCAACCAGTGCAGTTCAACTGCATTGAGTTTGTAACGGAGAAGACCACACCCACAGAGAACGAAGATGCAACGTGGGAATGCATCCCTCCCCCCCCACCGCAGAAAAAAAAAAAAAGGTGGCGTGCCAAATAGAACTTAAGGTGTTTGTGACGCGTTTCGAAAAAAGAGGAAACTGAGAAAGAAAACAACAAAAAATGGCGGATCTAGTGGTGAAGTCGATTCAAGAAGGACAAACACAAATAAAGAGCGAAGAAGTCACGTTTAAGGGTCGAAGACGTCAACAGCAGTTTCGCTACACGAGGTTTCTCCACACACAAACAAATGTACACAGATTTATTTACAGCCGAGACATAACTTGTTCAGGTTCAAGTAGCATGACGTGTTTGAGCGCACAAACGCGTTCATCGCCGGAGCAGCGGCAGCAGCAACATCCTCGCAAGCAGCCTCCTCCTCCACACGCTGCGTGGCTGCCACTTTGCCATCTGGGCTCAGCCAGCCTTCGCGCAAAGCCGGGTACGCATTGCGCTTCGCCGCCCGTCGTGCCGCGTTGCCCGCCGGCGCACTCACGTTCCGCCGCCGTGCGAAGTTGCCGGAAGTCAGGCCACTGTTCGCCGCGGCGTTACGCCCACGCGGTGAGCCGAGCCCTGTCGTTGCCGTTGCTGCCGCTGTCGGTGATGGTGGTGCCCGCAGCGCTGCAGCGCTCGTGTAGACCGAGTAGTAGTTCGACGTCAGACGCTCAAAAACGCCGCACTGCATCGCTGGTGCGTTCACCGCCGCTGTTCCACTGTTGTTTTTCGCACCAGCACCGCTGAAAGTAGAGTTTTTTTTGTTGTGCGGTGGCAGCTGGTGTGGATCGTGATAATTAGACGCGCTGCGGTGGTACAGCGGACCTCGTGCAGAGAACCAACCGCCACTGTTACTGTTGATGTTGCAGTTGTTGCTGTAATTCAACGTGTTCTCCTCCTGCAACGCACGGGCAGTGCAGGGAGAGCGGATGGTGGACGGGCAGTAGAAGTAACCCGCGGGTTGAATTTCAGCGTCGTGTATCGCTGTCCCGTTCGCGTCGTGTTCGTCGTCAAAGACCAAACTCGCACGGCGAATCGCCGGCACCGCTGAGGCAAGGTGCCGCAGTGCCTCCGTCAAGGCAGACGGTAGGGCATAATACTGCGATGCCTGCCGCTGCAGCGAAATGACCTCGCCGCTTTCCCGATAGACGTCGCGTGACTGCACGGCTGGGCAACCGCTGCGCAGCCGCTGAAAGCCGGCATCCGCGTTCTCAGCAGTGGCCCCCGAAGGAGCAGCGTATCCTGTGTGGAGTCGGGCGTAGTCGGTGTGGAGTCTAGCAAACGATGCCGTGGGCGTTGCTGCAACACTATTGTTGCTGCTGTTGTGCGGACGCGGCGTGGCGATCACTGGTGTGTGCGCCGCCCGCTTTTTCTTCAGAAAACGACCGGTAGTGAATGACGGCAACGAGTTGGCAGACTTTTTCTTGGTGGCCGCGGGTCCGGCGAGGGCAGGGGTCGTGCGGGGCGTCTTCGCCTTCTCCGCCTTCTTTACTGCTGGACCAGAACCACTGTGCAGGTGCAACGCAGAGGAGCACAGACGGCCAAACGTCATAACAGCACTCTCACCGCCGTTGTTGGTGTTCGTGTTCGTGCGGGCCAGCATCTGCAACCGTGGTGTGGTCATCAACTCACCGTTGCCTTCCGCCACGATGGCAGTGGAGACGGTGCGGCCAAAGTAGGCATGCAGGACGTCGGGGGTTTCTAGTGCGGAGGCCCCCGCGGCGCGGAAGGTGATGGACGACGAAGCAGGCTGTGGCACCGTTGCACCGAGAGCAGCGGACTCAAGTTGACGCCGGCGCTGGTTCGGGTGGGTAATGTAGGTCCCTGTTATGTCATCCCATGCCACGCCGCGCTTCATCAAGGAAGCATTGGCAACGCGACCTTGAGTCTGCGCCTTCACCGGCGAGTTTAACACCTCCGCGCTCCCTGCTTGAGGCTCCTTGTGGTTTGAGAGGCGCTTCCTGTGTGGCGACCACTGAGCAGGGAGGACAGAGGCAACAGTTGCGGAAACAGCAGTAGTAGTAGATGTTTGCTTCTTGCTGCTGGCTACGCTACCATCACTTTTACGCTTTGAGCCTTCTTCCTGAGACGCACGCGGCGTTGTAGTGCATTGTGGCTGCGGTAATACGGTGGCGGCCTCCGCAGCGGACCTGCGTGGAGTTGAAACAGCACCGCTTTGGCCGGAGCATCGCGATGTGCGCAACGCATCGGCGCCCGCAGTCGTTTTACCTGTTGCTGTGGTGATGGTGGACGCCGCGGTATGGCACTCACTTTGCGTCGACGAAAGTGCTGGTGTGGCGGGCTTGGCCCCCGTGACCGGCGCAGGAAGCTGCGGGCCGCGCACCGAGGCAACCAGTGCAGCCCAGTCCGCTGCACTCTTTGGCGCATTATTGTCATTGTTGTTGTTATTCCCGCTGATGCCGCTGGCCACCGACGGCGCTGTGCAAGACGGCGACACGCTGCTGTGCCCGCACGACAGCTCCGTATACGCCAGCTCCACTTCATCGCGGTAGCCTAGGGGTAGAGCGCGGCTGTTACGGTACGCATCCAACAGAGCCATTGCCTTCGCATCAGTAAAAGCAACGTGGTGTTGCTGCTGCTTTCGATGGGGATCGGAAGTTCCTTTACGAGCACGAAGCGTGGTCTTCGGAGATGGGAGGGAGGCTGCGGTCGCAGCCGTGGTCTCAACAGCACCTGCCTTGTAGTTCATGGCTTTAGCGGGCTTCGCCGCCACTGTCTTACGTGTTTTCTCTTCCTCGCCATCCTCAGTACTGTGCGGAGGTGCGGACACATCAGCAGCAACAGGAACAGGAGGGCAGGGTGAGGGGGACGGCACAATAGGTGTCTCGATGCGATGCGCTCCAGGCGGCGGCAGCACCGATGGCGAAACTTCGCGCACCGGCGCAGGAATATCCGCAGAGGCAGTAGCAGCAATAAATGTGGTGGTGGTTGGCATGGCGGACTTGCAGCTTGGCCGATCAACTGGAGCCGACGCCACTGGTAGCAATGCCGTGGTGTTACTGTTATTGCTGTTGGCATTTTCATCGTTGGGCTTTACCACACTGTCCAAGACCAGCGCAGGCACCGACGGCACGGCATTTCCCGACGCTGCGTTGCTGCGCAACTCGCGAGAACGCAGAGTAACAGTCGGAGGCATCTCCTCCTGGGTTTCTTCACCTTCGTCCTCCTCTCCAAAGTTGCGTGAGTCATCGTCGCGTCCAGACACGCTGGCACCGTGACGCAGTGCCCCGTCGCCGTTCTCCTCATCGTCTTTATCAGACATGGACGACACCGTCACGAGGGTGCACACCGACTCGCCGCGGCGAGCTGCGCTAACGCGGCGTGGTCGGCTACCACTACTGTGCCCCACACCAACACCACCACTGCCATTAACGGACAGCGACTGGGGCCGCATTATCTTTTGCTTCTGCGGTGTCGGCACCGGGCTCACGGCGATAGCTACGGCACCCGGCAAAGGGTCGGTGTTGTTGCTGCTGTTAAAAACACTGGAAGGAACAGCAGGCTTACTTGCGCCGAAAGGCTGGACGTTGGTGGGTAGAACCTTGAGGGCATTCTGTGCACTTGTCGTCACTGTCGCCGTGGCGAGGCGTGGCACCGAGGTGGAAGTAGACGACAGGCTCGCAGCGGACCGCGACGATTTGGACCGGCTTGCATCGATGTTGCTGTTGCTGTTGCGCACACTTGGACGGCTGCGGCTGCTGCCCTCCATGCTGCGTCGCTGCGAGGACGACGCAGGGGTGGGAGAGGCGCCACCATGACTTAAAACATACTCGACCGCAGCAGCCGCGTCGTTCATCTCGAAAAAAATTCGCAGAGCCTTGCAGCGCAAGTTCGGCGTGGCCCTCGCCAGTGTCCTACGTTCCTCCGTTGATAGGGTGCGCTCCGTGTAACGATCCAAGAGCGTCTGCATGGAGGCAGGGAGGACGGCAGCATCGTCGATGCGTGAGTTCTCCGCGGACGGTGAGGCGCGCTTGATTGTGGACATCGCTGCAGTCCTGGTGAGGAGTTGATTTTCTAAAGCGAAGCGTGAACGTTGAGTGTCAATCCAATGATAAAAAAAGACGAGAGTGCAACACAGAAATAAGTGGTCTAAAACCAAAAAAAAAAAATGAGGTGAAAGCACTGACTGGTTTTTTTTTTAGTCAAGAGTAAAACGCCAGTGCAGCTTCAAAGCCTGCTTTTGTGCTACGAATGACCTTTTGCTCGTTAAGTAATCAATCAGTAGAGAGAGGAAACGGGGAAAAGAAACGGATCTAAAAAGCTGTTTCTAAGAGCGAGAAGAGAACACGCCCAAGTCTAACGACTAGCCGGACAGTTGTAAACAGCAAAATTTGAGCAAAAGGGCTTTTGATAAGGAAGAGGTGGGGAGACGTGCTGAAGGAGAAAAGAGTCTAAGTGAATCTAATGAAGTACACTTGAGAGACAAGAAAACAAAAAAGGATGACGTACAAGTGAATAAAACAACTGCTGGGCGCCACAGCTGCAAGTGAGGGTGCAGGTCGAAAGAGGGAGAAGACGAAACGCTTAACGGTCAAAACTGAAGAAATCGAAGGTGAGAAGAACAGGTAGCGAAGTGCCAAAGATCGAGCACGCTTGGCTTCGAGTTATGTAGTGCGTCGTCGCTAACGTTGCGTTTGGGAGGGGTAATGGAAATAAGATGGAAGGGTTGCGTTGGTGAGCAAGAAGTGACACACAAAAAGCAAGAAACCCCAAGCTTGCCAAATGGATGAATGAATTGGATGGTGGCGCGTAAGAAGAACAGCAGGCGAGATGAAGATGGACCACCAACAATTCAAAAGTGAGTTTTGAGCTCAGTTGTTTTAGCGTAGCATAAGTGCGTGTTAACGAGCAGCACTATATCTTAGTTATGTCATCATAAACGTACGGGTTGCAGACGCTGAGCAAAGAAAAGGACGAAGGGGCTGGTTCCGCTCGTATACCAGTCCTTTTTTAACAAAAGCAATGCGTGTGCCTGCAGTTCCAGATTGTTTCGCTTTGTTTTTGATGGTTCGAGTTAAAGGAGAAAGTAGAAACAAAACAAAAAAAAGAAACCGAACTCACGGCGCAAGCACGAAAGTCGTAAACATGACGCAGACGCGACAGTGGACCTCACTTCTTCGCCAGCTTGGAGCCGATTGGGGCGCGGGCGTTGGCGGCCTTCTTCGCCGGAACCTTCTTCTTCGCGACTGTCTTCGTGGAGATCTTCTTGATAATCGCCTCCTTCTTGGACTGCTTGCGCTTCTTCTTGTTCACCGTTCGCTTGTTCGAGCGCTTCAGCTTCGCGTGCTCCTTCAGCGCCTGCTTCACGATGCGCTGCTCCTCGACGAGGAAGGCGCGCACGATGCGGTCGCGCACCTGGGCGTGGCTCAGCACACCGCCGTACGCGCGCGACACGCTCTTCTCGTGACGGGAAGCAAGCCGGGCGTCGATGTGGCGCAGCGCCTTCGTACCACCGAGACGCTTGTGTCCGAGCACCCACGGGGTGTGCACGCCCTGCGAACGCTTCGTGCGCTTCTGCATTACAAGCTTGTTGCCCGGGGTGCGGACCAGCTTCATGCGGTTGCCACGGGTGGCGTAGTGCATACGGCGGCGATACTGAACACGCGGACACGACATTTTTGTTGGTCTGAGGGTTCACTAAAAGAAAAAGTGAAGCAGCAAAGTTCCCTTCGCCAAGTTTCTTTGATTTGTTGACGCGGCATTCAAGATTGGGGTAAAGCGTGGAATGATAGGGAACGAGGAAAAGATAGGTAGCGAATAGGAATGCACCGCACTTGGTAGAAGAGTCCACAGAACAAAGGTCCCCGTTTTGGAAAAAAAAAATTGCGCAGCAAACAAACCGGATATCCACCACGCCGCGGCGCAATCGTTCCTCCTTTAGCAACAAAAATGAACACACGAATACGCCTTTTCTTCTCATCCGTGAAGCTCAGAAAGTACAACAAGCAAACGTTACTCGCACACAAGTCAAAACTATCGGCAACAAAGAATCGCCGCCGCAGCACAACTAAAGCCTTCCACACACCAGACACATTGTCGCTTATACCTGTGGTTGAGAGCTTTATAGAAGAAAGAACACAGAAGCACGCTACGAGAAGAAGTCACGCTTCGTCTTGGTCGGCAGCGCGGTCGGCTCCATCTCTACAAAGCGATCTCGCTCCTCCGGCGACTCGGCATTACCCTGCCGCACCTTCTGCACATCCAAGACGCGATCATTAAAGAGGCCACCGCCACAGGTCATCGCACGGCCCACCACCATCACCAACCAGTAGAGGAGGTGAATGTAGTCGCGGTCCTCGTAGGCTGTGTTGGGGTGTGCTTTTCGCAGCTCCACCCCCCAATCCACCTCATGCCACCTCTTTTCCCGGCAGGCGTCAATCACCATGCGGAGACGCACCTCAGGCGGGAGCGCCTCGAGTGGGTCATCGCGTTCCAGCACGACCTTCCCGGTGTTGTAAATGTCCGAGTAGCGCATGTGCTGCACCATGTACGCATAGTCGCGCTGGTCCTCCGGCGTCAGCCTCGCCACCACGTCCATCTCCTTCGTGTACACCATGAACACAACCCCTAAGAAACCAATTAAGAGAGCGATGAGGCCGAAATGAGTCAGCCGCAGAGCCCAACGAATCTGCCGCTCCGTAATGTTGCGGAAGGGTCGGTAGAGGCCGGCGTACCAGCGCGTCTCGACATAGCGGTTTACTATCTCCTGTTTTTCGTCGTCGGACAGCTGCACCGTCATCGGTCTCTGCCGACGAGAGTTGCGGCGGCGTAAGCCGTTTACAGCGTCAATTATGCGTTGCGCTGCTCGGGCGTCTGGGTCGAACTGCGACTTTCCTTTTAAGCGCTCAAGGTACATCAGAGGGTTTAGCGGCTGATTGCGGCGGCCTTTGGTGCCGCCCTTTACGAAGCTCCAGAATCCTCGCGACGGCCGTGTCAAGTTGGTTGACATCGGGAAGGACGTGGAAAAAGAATAGGAAGAGGATGCAAAATCGCCCGCGTTTTCTCCAGTGCTTCTTTCTTTCCCGTCAATCTTGGACGAGGAAGAGGCCACCGGAGAAGGTGCTGTGCTGCTTGATGCGACGTTGTACCGCGCGCGTCGCCGGGCAGCACGTTCAGTTTCCGCCTGCTGCTCCCTCTGCCGCTCCTTAAATTTCTGCGTTTTCTCCTCCCAGGTGCTCGAGCGGACACGGGTGGGGGTAGAACGCTGATACCGACGGCTGATGCACAATGGGGAGGAGGAACGACAAGAGACAGCAGCGGCGCTTGATGAAGCGACGATTATCGCTGTGACAAGCTCACCTCTTGAGCATGCCAACCGTGCGACCCTTGCATCTACAGCTGCCAACAGCGGTGAGGAGAAGCAGAACCGGAGCATATGCTTTGCAGTGGCCGTGAAGTTTTCTTATTACGTTTCTGTCTCCACTTCCCTCTTCGACCAAACGACAAGCGTGAAAATACGAATACGGCAGCCAAAAGGAAAGGACACGAAATAGCAATTACGAAAAATGGGAAAACTTGCAAAAGTCAAACGAGTCACAGAGCTCCATCACTTACACTACCGAGCGAGGAAGGCGGTGCACTTCAAAAAAAAAAAAAAAGACTTGGAGCGCCGTCTCTAGTCTGTCTCTCAGTGCACCAGTGAGAAGGGATGCAGTCGTTGAAAGGGAAACAGAAGTTAAGCACATGCTTCTGTTCTTCGCTCTGCTCCGGAAGCACGCAGCACAGTTGTGCATTCATGTGGCATTAAAAGCGTGAAGCTCACACCTAAGTCACGGTGGCCCACATCACTTCATGCTGCAGGGAGTGAAGTTATCATTTCATTGCGCTTTTCTTTTCCGCTTACGAAATGGCGAAACGAAGTCAACAACGTCAATAATACACCAACCGCTTTTGTTTTGGTTTGTTTATTTTTCTAGATCCTCCTACTAACCGTCTTCTTCCTACTCTGTGGAAGTAGAGAAGCAAGCAAACTAAAAAAAAAAAACGGAACGTAGCCTTGCTCTCAACAAAATGAAAAAGATAAAAAGATAAACAGCGTGTGTACGCTTAACTGTCCTTTTGAAGCTTAACGCTTGAGAAGACGTAGAGCTCGAAAAGATGCGTGAGTTCTGCGTATTTGAGCACGGGGAAAGCAACTCCAACGAGAAAGAAAAAGCAGCTGCAAAGTACGCAAAGACTTACTGCCTCGGTAAATGGGCTTCCGTTAGTACGTACATGCGCACCCCTTCGAAAGCGCTGAACGTTACCTCACGCAGCTTTGAGCAACGCCTTCTGATCTCAAAAGGTATAAGTTTATTTTGGTGGCTTTCATTTGCGAAAAATAGAAGATCAAACTCAACTGCCATGTCAACTTCGTTCAGCAAACAAACAAAAAGAGGTAAAAGCAGTATTTTCTCCTTTCGATTGTTTGTGCTCTCGCGTTCTGTCCCTCTGATACCTTTTGCGCCGATTTCTACCACAACCCTCTCCACCGCCGAGCCGATCTCTTTCTATGGGATAGTGTTCGTGGGTGAGGGTGATACCTTAAATGAAAAAGGTGGGCACAGAGTTGCAATGGAGGACCCGAGGCGTGTTTAACGATTAGGTTACGTTGAGAAGTTCAGAACAATAGATACTAAGAGAAGGATGCGGTTTTCTTGTTGTTTCTTTATTTTTTTTTTTGCGAAGCAGACGCGACAATTTCCTGCTCCGACAAATTGTAATGCACTACAGAACAGCAAAGGAAGTAAATGCGGTAAAGGCATTCCGTGCACATCCCAAGTTTAATGCAGTGAAAAGTGGAGTATGCTTTTTGAACACGGATAGGAATGACAAGCGTGTGTGTGTGTGGAGGAGGGAAGAGGGCAATGCGCAGAACACGCACCACAGATGGGTGCGCAAGTACATAAACGCAAGGGCAAAAAAGAGCGCACCCCCCCACACGCACACAAACATCCACCTCGGCCACTCTCGTCGACGGTTCAACAACAACGTTGCGTGTTCAGTAAGTGAGTGACAATGCTCCGCATAACAAAAAGAAAGAAAAGAGCCACCGTGACTTCTCGTGCTGCACAACTAATTGCCGTCACTACCGCTTTTGCTGTTTTTTTTTTTTATTGTTGTTGTTTTGTTTTGTTTTATCCTTACCCTGTTACTTTCCTACGTGCGTATATATATATGACTGTGCCAACTCGATTAACAAAAAGTGGAAAGGAAACTGAAAAACATGGAAGCTCTTTTCCCATCCGCAATTTCTTTCCTCGCTGTTGTTCAGCTGAGGCACTTCGCCCCCTCTCCAACTTCCTTTTTAAGGCTTGTGGTACACGGTACCCTGGCACGTGCGGTGCTCGTATTGCTCACCGGTGTAAATGTCGGTGAACAGCTCGCTCAGTGGGGTGACGGCGTGTTTCTGCGCCTTCTGTAGGTCCTGGTCTACCTGCTTCTTCACCTCCTTCTCCAGCTTGTTCATCTCTTCCTCGGTCATGATGCCCTCTGTTGACATGAACTCGCGCATCTTGTGAACCGCATCGCGCTCCTGCTTCACGTGTTGGATTTCGTCCTTGGTGCGGTACTGGCTATCGGGGTCTGACATGCTATGACCCATGTAGCGGTAGCAGTCCAGCTCCAGCACGATCGGGCCCTTGCCGGAGCGACAGTGGTCGCGGGCGTAGCGGGTGGCCTCTTGCACAGCGAGCACGTCCATGCCGTCGCACTTAATGCCAGGGATGTAGTCACCGCGGCGGTAGAACTCCGGCTGGTAGGAGCCGCGGGCTTCACTGGTGCCCATGCCAAAGTGGTTGTTTTCCACCGCAAAGATCACCGGGATGCGTTGGAGGGCAGCGATGTTCATCGACTCATACACCTGGCCCTGGTTGGCGGCGCCGTCGCCGTAAAAAGTCACCGCGACGTGCTTCGGGGCCTCGCGGTTCTCCATCGCGAACTTCCAGCCGAGGCCGGCGCCGAGGGACACCTGCGCGCCGACAATGCCGTTACCGCCGTAAAAGCCGTGCGACACGCTGTACATGTGCATCGATCCGCCCTTGCCCTTGCTGGATCCGCCGATACGGCCAAACATCTCCGCAAAGACTTGCTCAGGCGTGCCGCCGCGGCTGATGTACCAACCGTGGTCGCGGTAGCCCGTTACGATTGGATCCTCGTAGGTGAGGATGTTCTCCATACCGGCCGGAATGGCTTCCTGGCCAATGTAGAGGTGGCAGAAGCCGCGGATCTTCTTCAGCTTGTAGGACTGATCGCACAGAGACTCCATGCGGCGGATGCGGAACATGAGCTCGAGACTCTTTTTCATTTGCTCCGGGTCGTAGGTGGCCTCTGTCGGCAGCGGTGCCATGTCCTTGCGGTCTGCTGTGTGCAACTTGAAAGGACGCTGCGGCTTGAGGGCGACCGTCTTGGTGGCCAGCAGGCAACGAGTAGCGCAGTTGAACATGTTGGCGGTACGAAAAAGAGAAAGCTCAGAAAAAAAAAAAGAGATTTCTCTTTGAGTTTTTATATTTAAACCAGAAAAATGCAAAGCAAAAGCTGCGAGGCTTTTCTGAGGGCAGTGAGGGATGGAGAAACAGATCACAATAATGAGCAATCTTTGACCTGTAACATCGAAGGATGAAAAGACGCAATTTGTTGTTGTTTTTGTTGTGTGTGTGTACGTGTGTGTGTGTGTGTGTGTGTGTTTAGAGACATGGAAAGACAACAGTAAGCCCACGAAACAGCCAGCGAGAATTGTGCGAACAACGAGGAGAAACAGATGCGGTAAAGCGACAAAGCAAGGCCGTTTGGAGGCAGGAGAAGGAGTAAAGTTCAATAGTGATATGATGATTGGATGCAATTCTAGGTTAGCTTCGATCGTTTCTTCTCCCTTGACTATCTTTCCACGGCCCTCAAGAGTAGAAAGAGCTAACAAGTTCTTCCATTTACAATGGGTCAGATGCTTCGCACCGCAATACCGTGACGTAACGAGAGTAAAGCAGCTGCACGCGAGCGGGGAGAAAATAAAGAACATTAGCACTGGTACCTACGGTTCGGCACAGCAGCATGTACAGAGAGCCAATCACCTTTGCAGTCACAATCTACTCGCACGAGCCGATGAAGCAGCAATTTGATCGATTTTCCTTTTCCCTTCCACATACCGTCGACGCACTCTTTGCTGATTTATCTGGGTAGAGCCAAAACTCTCCTTGCTTCTGCTTCTACAAATAAAAACACTCGGACGGATTAGCAAAACAATTAATGAAACAAAAAAAAACAGATATAAACGGCGCATGCGCATCCTTTCTTAGCAAACAGGCAAAGAAAAAAAAAAGAAAAGGTATTGCGGGATCAAATTAGGGCCATAAAGCGTTAATAGAGAGAGGGACAAAAGCACGTCTTGACGACCTCGTCGTGTAGAGACGTTGATAACGCCTGCATATTGGAAACGAAATTCGAATGCACCGCACTTTTCAACTCGTCCGCCAACAAAGCTGTTGAAAAATTATAAACAAGTAAGAAAAGGAAAAACGGACCAAGAGAAGGGGGTGAAGAGCACCCCGCGCACATTTCTCTCAGAGAGCACGACCGTCAGGTTGGCCGAGTTGATGTGCGCAAAACTGACTACAAGTGCGAAGAAACGTCAAGACGTAAAGGCAAAAAAAAAAAAGGAAGAACAAAGACCTGATGGCAGACAAAGATAAATGCGAGGGTAGGGGGAAACTAAGGATAGTGAAGTGAAAAGGGGAAAAAGAAATCATAATAGTGCGCGACACCCTCTTCGGAGCTGCTGTCACCTCCACTTCACTCCACAGAATGTAAAAGAAAAAAAAGAGAGGGGCGTCTGGTCGGCAGCTGATAACTTGATACGCCCTTCAACTGTTTTGCTCTTCTGGGTGGCAAGCAAATGTAATCGTATTTACTCAAGAGCACATAAAAATTCTGGCGGCGAGAAGAAACAAAGCGTAAAAGGCGACTAAAGGGCAGGTGTGGACTTGATGCATCATTTGGAAAAGAAAGAAAGCGACCGTTGTAGCGAATCAACCAGCCATGGAGAATCGACGAGGAACGAAAAATGTGAAGAAAACCCGCAATAGATTTCTTCACCTAGTATTATATTGTAAAAGAGCGTTCAGGTAGACCGTCTGCCTGCGAGCGTCAGGAAGAGCCGAAGAAGCACCACCAAATGAGAGGAGTACAAAAACAGAAAAACTCATCGTGACACCCAAAGTAAATATACATTTTGGTTTGCGCGTCAAAGCGCCTCTTCTTTTTGCCCCCGTCCCTCGAATGTCCTTCGTATAGCGCCATTCCACTCGTGCGGGATCCTTCTTACACCTGACCTATGCTCTCTCTCGCTCAAATCCTCCACGAAGTTGCTTGTATTCGCTCATCAAACCTGTTCACTCCTTCTTTCTTCCTCCACTTAGCGAACTCAAGGGCCTTTTCACCTTTTTTTCTGTATTTTTCTTAGTCCAGCTCCCCCTCAGCGCCCGGGGCAGGCGCCTCCTCGTTCGCCGACGCCGCATTGTCCGCCGATGCCGATGCCGCCGCCGCCTCCGCCGCGACGTCCTCCTCGGCCTTCTTCTCCACCTCCGGCTTCTTTTCCTCCTTCGGCTTCGGCGGCGCGGGCTTCGTCATGACCTTGTTGATGCCCTGCTCGACCTCCACCGCCTTCTTCTCAAAGTCACCCGCCGTGATGGGTGTATCGGTCGTTTTCGGTGTCTCGTGCATCGCCGCCAGTTGGCTGTCCGCCCACGCGCAGGCCTCCTCAGCCGTGGCCGCCGCCGCCTGCAGCTCCGCCTCCGTGATGTGCTCCTTCTTACCCACAAAGTCCCTCGCCTTCTTCGCTGCGGCGGCCATGCGAGTCTTAAAGCCCTTCGCGGCGAACTCAGCGTCCTCGCGAGAGTGCAGGCGATTGTAAGCGGCATCGCCGATGGCACGGAGGGCCTGCACACGCCTCTCGTACTCGTCGTATGTCGCGCACTCGCCATCCTCGTAAAGCCATTGCTCATCCGCGTCGCACTGCTTTACAAAGTCTGCCGCGGCTTCCGCAGGAGTGTAGTCCGCCAGCATTCCACCCGCACTGAGGCGAGGGCGGAAGTCGAGGATGTAGCTCTCCAGCTCATTCTTCTTTTCCCGGGTGCGGACGATGCGGCAGTCGCGCTCGTGCATGTCGACCTCTGCCTTGCGGAAGCTGACGATGGACGCGCTCTTGTGGCCGATCACCTCAACATTCGGCTTCACAGAGACGGCGAGGGCGGACTCCTTCGTCTTTTTCACAGTTTTTGCCGGTGCCTCCTCGTTTTCCTTTTCGGCAGGAGGGGCCTGACCCTCCGCGGGAGCCTCACCAGATGCTGGCGCAGCTGCAGGAGCAGCAGCAGCAGCAGGGGCCGCCTCCTCCACCTCGTAGACGTCGATCGCTTCAGCACGCTCCACTTCGAGCAAGCCGTCCGGCTTCACATGAATGCGGACCTTCATCTCGTGCACGCTGCCCTTTGGCTTTGCTGGCGCACCAAACTCCCACTCGCCGATCACGTACTGCCCGGGCAGCACCAGGTCCTTCACCACTTCGTTCTCGTAGTCGTAGAAGGCGTATAGCTTCCACGGCCCGCTGTAGGGGAAGCGGACATCGAGCTTTTTCGGGTAGGTATCGGCCGCACCGAGCAGCTTCACCACCTTGTTCACGTCCGGAAGGAAGGGCACCTCGCTCGGCGAACGTGGGTTCTCGGCGTGGTAGCCGAGCAGAATCGGGTAGGTCGGCAGCTCGGAGATCTTGAACTCGCGGACCTGGAACTTGGGCGAGAGCATCGCCGCCACGATTGCGCAGCCGCGAGCTGTCGTCTCAGAGGCGTTAAGCGTGAAACTTGGCACGCGGCCCAGCACGTCCTCGACGAGCCGCTTCAGCATCGGGATACGGCAGCCACCACCAATCATCTCGATCGAGTGGAAGTCTTCGCGCGCCACGCCAGCCTCCACGAAGCCGCGCTCGATGACGGCCCGCACGCGGTCCAGCACCCCCTGGCAGAGGCCTTCCATCGTGGAGCGGTCAAAGGCGGGGATGTTGATGTCGATGTCCATCAAATTCTCCACGTTCAGCGGGGCGGACTGGTTCGCGGACAGAAGGTACTTCAATCGCTCGCAGGCCTGCAGCAGACGCAGCCGGGCCCGCTTGTTCTCCGTCACGTCCACCTTGTACCGCGACTTCACCTCATCGACCATGTGCTCGTAGAGGCAATAGTCGCAGTTGCGGGTGCCATTGTTGCGGTCGAAGGTGCGCGCCAGGATCTTGCAGTTACCGCGCCAGAACTTGCAGACGGAGAAGTCCGTCGCACCGTAGCCGATGTCGAGAATACCGACCACCTGGCCCTCCTCCTCCGTCTCCTTCAGCGAGGCACCGCGGAAGATGCCGTAGTCAACCGCCGAGGCGGTGGTCTCGTTGACGAGGGACATGCAATGCAGCCCCGCCACTTCAGCGGCCTGGTACATCAGCCGGCGCTGCTCCGCCGTGTAGTAGCTCGGTACGGTGATGACAAAGTCCCGCACATCCGCCTTCACCCGCGGATCCGTCGTCGCGGCCTCGTTGACGTACGATCGAAGCCGCTGCAGCATCATCGCCAGCACCTGCTCTGGGTAGAAACACTTCTCCTCATTGCAGTAGTTCACACTGAACATCAGCCGGCCCTCCTCATCACCCTTGACGTTGCACGTGAGAAACTTCCGCTCGATCGCCAGCTGTGGGTCGTCCATCCGCATGCCGATGAAACGCTTCACCAGAAAGACGGTGTTCTGTGCATTGCGCACGTAGCGGTCGAGGCCCTGCTCGCCAATGAAGCGCTCATCATCGAGGAAGGAAACGATGGTGGTCGTCTCACGCTTGCTGACCTCGTTCGTGACGATGTCAACGCCACCGTAACGTGTGATGGCAACGGTGGAGTTGAGGTTGCCAAAGTCAACGCCAAAAACCGACATATTGCTGTTGTTGATGCTGCTGTTTTTTCTCAGGAATAAACAAGCGTGTTAGAGCTGGACGTTGCCTCTCTCTTTTTTTTTTTGCTGTTGTTGGTCACTAAGGTGGAATCCTTCACTTGTGTACGACAAGCAACAAGACAAGAGTCGAGATCAGAGAAAAGAGAGTCTGGAGAGAGAAAACCCTCGGAAAAAGGGAAGGCAATATGATTTTAGTAGATAATAGTGGTAACAACGAATCAGTACGAGATTTGCCGTTTAGACGTATATTAAAAACCTGTATCTTATCCTTTCTTTTCTGTAACTGAAGACAAAGAAACAGCTGAATAAAAATAGGGGTTTAAAATAACAATAATCTGCGGGTGTGAAAACGCTTTGAAGGTGGCTGAATTGCGTCGCTGTGTGTTGTAGTGCGTATAGAACTTCTTTAAAGAGCTGTTTGGTTTTGTTGATTTGTTAGGCGGAGAGCAACGGAAATGTGCGCCGTTAAGAGAAGGAGTTGCAGATAAAAAGAGGTATTTCAAAAACAAAAAAAAAACAGCAGCAGATGTAAAATTCGGAGAGCTCATCATTTGTGTAATGTTATACCGTTGGTCTCGTTAAACTAAGCATTAGCACTCTCCATACACGTGCACAAATACTGTTTATTTCGTCGTTCTTCAACACAGCATTCATCAGCTCTGCTAGTCAGTTTTGTATGACCTTGCTTTCAGTGAATGTTGGGTGTCTTACCTTACGCTCTTGGTTGTAATCAGGGTGAAGCACGCAAAGGTCAGGATCAATTCAACGCTACCATAAGAATTTGAAGCACCTACGCTCCACTTTTTTATATTTGTTTACAAGGCCTTTGTTTTGATGTCGTTGTTGTTGTTTTCCTTCACAGTGTAGTGAGAAGCGTCCTGCGAACCAATGTGTAAATCTAAAGTCTAAGCAAACGGGGGAAGAAAACAGGCGAGAGAAAGAAGCCAGCGTCACTCACGGTCTCACAAACTAAAAACCAGTTTAACGCGCATTGTATTGCAAATGAACGCTAGCAACGTTGCCCTGACCCCCACCCACCCCTCCTTTTTTTTAATAGTCAGAGTTTTCCGCATCTTCAATGCCACGGCCGCGACGGCGACGAGGCAGAAGGGCGCATAGCGGAGATTTCGGGGTCTACATCACGTAGATTATGAGCAGCGGCAGCGCTAGCACTCGTGTTGTTTGCGCTGTGTATCGCTCGCACCGGGCTTCGATGCTGCACAACAGCAGCGGCAGTAGCACCACTACCACCACTGGTTCGTGCAAGGGAAGCTGAGGGTGTCGCATTAGCGCCAACAGCTCCACTGGAGACTCGAGGGGTGCCAGTGCTAGCCGCACCGCCACCGTTACTGGTGCTCAACGCACGCACGCCAGTCGGGTTAGTGTTGCGAAAGACGTGGTAACGCGTACTGCTCTCCTTCGCAGATGACACCATCCCGCCCACCCGCTGCGCCGCTGCGCTGGCCTCGCGACACACCCGCTCAAAGTCGTCCTCGCGGCGCGCCTGCATCTTCGCATCCTCGAGAAACGCGTCCAGCTTTTGTGTGAGTTGGTCCTTCTCCCGGCGCAGCAACTCCGTCTCCTCTTTGGCAGTGAGGGCGTCGCGGCGGGCGGCGTCGGCGGCTTGGCGCAGCTCCGGCAATTCCCGCAGCCGCCGCTGTAGCTCCTCCATCTGTCGTGACCACTGCGCATCACCCTCGCCGCGCTGCCTTAGCACCTTCACCTCCTCCCGCAGCGACGTGCACTCCCGTTGAATCACCTGGTACTGCTCGTGCAGCCGCAAGTTTTCGCGCATAAGCTGTTCCTTGTCCTGCGTTTGGCGATCCTGGGCCATGCTGGCTGTCTCCAGCTCGCCGCAGCGGGTGCGGAGAGTTTTGACTTCCTCCTGAAGCGACGCACGCGCTTTTTCCGACGCACGCCAATCCGTGTGCAGAATCGCGTAACGCTGCTCCTGCCGCGTCTTCTCTGCCTCTAGTGCAGCGACCAACTCCTCCTTTTCCTGTTCGAGTAACACGTTGCGCTTTTGCAGCTCTACAACTCGCGTGCTGCCCTCGCCCTGGGCAGCGCGCAGCTGCTCCGCTTCCGTCTGCGCTTTCTGCCGCTCTTCAGTCACCTCCTTCACCTGCCGCCGTAGCCCATCAACTTCATCACGGAGGCGGGCGGCGTCCTGCTCGAAGGTGCGATGCGCCGCCGAGGCAGCACTCTCCCGTGCAGCGATGTCATCGTACTGCCGCGCGGCCACCCGTGCAGCCTCCTGCGCCGCATCGAGCTCACGTCGCAATGCACTCATCTCGTGATCCATCACCGCCTGTACGCTCTGCAGCTCGGCGCGGTAGCGGGCCTCTGCGTCCTGTTGCTGCTGCAGTGTTTGCTGCTTGTGCTCAGCGTACTCGCGGCTGCGAGCGGCCAGGTTGCGCTCCACTACGTCCAGCTTTGCCGACGTCTCCTCCAGCGTGTGCTGCAGCGTCAAGGCGGTGTCGTCAGCGACTTCACAGTCGTGCTCGAGCTGGCGGACGCGGCTGTCGTACTCGTCTTGTATCGTGCGCTGTGTCGATTTCATTTCAGCAATCATTGCCTCTGCGCGGCGGCGTTCCTCGAGTAGCGTGGACTGCAACTCTTCAATTTGTGTAGTTGCCTCGCGCAGAGCTGCGTCTGCTTCGGTCAGTGCCGCTGACTTCCGACCCACCTCGCCGTCCTGTTCCTCCGTGAGTTTCTCCAGCTCTTCAATACGGCGTTGCATCGCGTCGTTTGCCTCCAGCAGCTCCGCCATCTCCTCCTCGTGTGCGCGTGCCAAGACGGTCTGTGACTCGACTAGCTGCTGCACTTTGCTCAGCCGCTCTGTCATCACTTCGAGTTGCCGCTGCGCGTAAGCGTGCTCCTCGGCGGTGACCGACCCGCCCTGCGTCGACTTAAGCCTCATCTCTGCCACTACTACGTCGTACTCGTTCTGCAAAAGCGTCAGCTGCTGCCACAGGTCTTTGTTCTCTGCCATAACGGCCAGCAGGAACTCGTGCGTCTCCTTTTCGAGTCCCTCGCGGTACGAAATCCACTGCTGGTCCACATCATCTAGCGCCGTCTCCGCCCGCTGCAGACGCGCCTCCATGTCGGTGGCTGCCGAGAGCACCCCGCTGCGCGCAACGAAGAAGTTTGTCTGAGACTCCTCATTGGACACAACCAGCGACTCGAGCGACGTCATCAGGCGGTCGAGGAGGGACTGATGCGTGTTCTGCATCTCCGTCTGCATGCGGCGCACCTCCACGGTAGGGATGTACTGTGAGCGATCTTCCAAGGTGCGCTGCACCTCTTTCGGGTCCAATCCGCGATTCGCCTCGAGTTGCTGCAGCTGCCGTTGCAGCCGCTCGTGCTCCCACTGCAGCTCGCGCAGGGCCAGTTTCTGCTCCTCACTCTCGCTCTGCACATGGTGGCGCTGGTTGCGTTCTTTGACGAGTTGCTCCTCCAGCCGCTTCATATCCGCCTCCGCGTTTGTCAGCTTCTCAACGGCGGCGCTGTAACGGTGGGTGAGGGAGGTGTAGGAAGCTTTCTGCTCATGTAGCTGTTGCCGCGTGTCGGCGAGGCGGCTACCCGTCTCATGTAGTTCTCCTTTTAGGCGGTCCATCTCGCGCTGTGTCTGCTGGAGCTGCTGCTGGAGAAGGTTGCGCTGGAAGTCGAGGCTAGCTTCGCTCGCGTAGGGAGGACTACTACTACTACCTGCGGCGAGAGACGCTGTTACTAAAGAAACGCTCTTCGCTGCCGCAGCAGTACCGCCCCCTCCATCTCCGTTCCTTGTAAAGGATGTCGAGGAAGCAGCAGGCGACTGTGGGCTACGCTGGAGGGCAGTGGTGGCTTTGTCGCTAAAGTCACCTATCTGCGGTCGGTCCGCGGGAACTGCGGCGGTGCCAAAGAGGCGCGGGTCGGCGTCCTCAAGTGGCACGATGAGTGACCCCTTGTGCATCGACGTCTAGTGAAAACGGAGAGAAAAGAAAAAAAAATCTAATAGTGGAGAATTGCAAAGCGTTGGTTTTCTTGTTTGGTATTCTCTTTGTACTGTTTTGCGTCGATGTGCGGCGGAGGCGGTCACTCGAATTCCGAAAGATGCTTAGCAGAAAAGGCGTGCGCTTGCGCCACCTATCTTTACTTTGGTGTGTGTGTGTGTGGTGTGTGTGTGTGTGTGTGTTAATTTATCCTCTACGCGCAGATCTAGGTGGCTGCTTCTTCTATACAGCAGCTGAGCGGGACTGTGGCAACGAATGCAGTCGAGTGTTGAGAAGGCAAGAATGGTAGTAAGGAGGAAAAAAGGTGAAGGGAAGCTAAAAGAGTGTCGCACAGAGTTCGTCAAAATGCATAAGATTTGTCCGTCAACCACACCACGCACTGAACGAAACAACATTCCCGCTTCAGAGATGTTCAAGTGAGTGTACGTAACACTACAATACACTTTTCCATTTTTTATTACTCTGTGTGCCACATGCTTCAGTTGCGAAGTCATGAGCAGGTGGTGTGGGTACCTGCTCAAATCTACTTGAAGGTGACGTTGCTTAGAATTGCCTTTCACTTCACAATAATTAGCATGATGGTGTTACTGTTATTATTTTGAAAGTGTGTGTGTGTGTGCTTTCCTTATTTACGAACAAACGAATGACGTGCAGAACTTTCCGCGATGAACGCGGCAGCTCTTTGCCTTGATATTGACGCTTTTCCTTCCGTCACCGTGACGTGTCAGCGCACTCATTTGAGGAAGACGAGAAAACTACTTAAACGCAAGCTTTTGCGTGGCGTTAACCATTGCACGGAAAAAGAGAAGGCACACAAGCTCAAGACAACGCAGCAACTGCCAATCACACCACAAAACAATAAGCGCGCCGTGCCAAAGGGCTTCTCCTCCTTCTATTCCTTTACTGAAAGGGGGGAAGCACACAAAGGTTAATAAAACCCCGAACTTCATGAGATAAAAACACTGTATGGAGACACTCCGCTTATTTCAACTCGTGAGTTTGGAGAAATAGTACTTGTGCATAGCATCCCGTGCATCCAGGCAAAGCCATTCAAGCTTTGTCTTCCCCGTGAAAGGGAAATGGGGACGTGAAAGAATTAAACTACGCACAGCTGCCTCACGAGATCAAACACACACACACCCACACCCGCTTGCAAGCGTTGAGCTGCGAAGCAAACATGACAACTTCGCAAGCACCACAACGAACAAGCAAAAAGAGACGTTTATTCGAATGAGCGTAAAACACATTGAAAAGTAAGAATGGGGCACGCACACTCTTAAAAACAACTTGAAGATCAAAAAAAAAAATTATATCTATATATATATAGATGAACGTATGTACGTAGCTTGTCTTAGCACAACCCAAAGCAACATTGCCCTCTTTCTTATTTTGCTGTATCTTTGCCAGCACAAGAACAGCGACCGCAGACAGAGAGAAAGGGGAAGGAAGTCACAGTATTCTGCTGATGTACCAAAACTCCTTTTTTTTCTGCTGCTGCGATTTTTATAAACACACACTCATGGTACCGAATGAATCGAAACGGGGAGAGAAAGGAGCTGCCGTCTGAAAGAACCTGCACGCACACGCACAAACAAAGAAAAAAAAAGCATAACCTTGACGAGACAATAACGCAAGGTCGCTGGTTGTCATCAACACCAGCGACCATACGGCACACGAAAGTAAATTCTTAAAAAAAAAAGCTATTTCACGACAATCAGAGAGTATTTCAGACGTTACGTGGAGAGTAGAACAAAAAAGGAAATGAAGCTTAATACTAAGGGTGACATTATCCGATTTACTAGCAAACAATCGGTTTACTGTGCCTTTGAGTAAATGGGCTTTACACGGTATCTTTCTTGATCGAAACAAAGACTCTGGGATAAAAACAGAATAGACGGTCCGAAAACTCGCGATGAAACATTAGAAACACAAAAGAATAACAGGAGGATTTCAATTCGTTTTTTTTTTTCCTTTGAAAAGAAAAAAAAAGGAGATACATTGGTTTTAGTAAGAAGAAGATTAAGAGAAAGTGTCAGTGTTCTCTGGGATCATTCAACAAAAACATGGGACTACTCCGCAACGCAGCCGGTCGTGGGCACGGACAGGTAAGCGTGAGATTCATTTTTTCTTTCCTTTCACCTGTGCTGCACGGAGAGATCAAAAGCAACATATTGCAGAGATGCACGTAAACTGGCAGACAAGAATACTCCACCGCCTCCACGTGATCTAGGAACTTCTCAGATCACTTCAACGCTTCGAGTCTGAGTACGTCTTTCTCCCTCCCTGCGTCTGCTACGTTCACATAAACAAAAAAAAAAACATAATTTGATGGTCACACAAAGCTACTGTTAAACTTCGGACAAGCGCAGCTGTCCATTCAAAGGCGGTCACACCTGCTAGTGAGTGTGCACGCATGAAGAGGGATTTTGCAAGTGTGTGTGGTGTGTCAAGAGGTTACATACATTACTTGATGGCACACGCACGCATCTTTCTTTCAGAAGCATCCGCTTCCCTCTCGTACTTATACGTTCAGACCGAAAGGTAAAGCAAATTGAATAAAGAATTGTGACGGAAAAAAAAAAACTAACGAGAGCAATGGAGTCTAAATTAAGAGAGCTGCTGTCAATTCAGGGCAACAAAGATTGGAATTCAAGAAGGTGAAGCGGAAAAACGGAGAAACGCACGATAAATGCCGGAAAGAAGCCATTTCAGTGAAAAAAAAAAACAGGAGAAAAGAAGCTAGAAACACGAAAGGACGGTGAAAAGGAAGAGCAATTGTTGCAGCTGTTTTATTTTCTTTTTGTTAGGATAATTGGCACAGCAGATCAGCTATCATAATTGCATACTCACCTGCGGAAAGGGAGAAAAAAAGAAAAAAGGAGAAAAAGCTGAGTGCGAGGAAATACGGGGTGAAGGAGCCAGCCCAGAAGGGGTCAAAAGCAACATGTTTTTTTTTTATAATTCATCTTTCTCTCTGTATGAAAGTTCTTACACTCAAACTTCGAGAGGAAAGAAAAAGTGAAAAGTGCTTCGTTTCTTTTTCTGGCTTTTGACTAAGTCGGTCACGCTTTGCATACAACACAAATTGCTTCTTTTCAAACGCGTCTGTGTATGTGTTTGTGTTTGTGTGTGTGTGTGTGTGTGTGTGCGTGTCACGGCACGCTTGCTCAATATTCTTTTTTTCCCCGTTGCAACGCTGTCTTTCCTAACCACAATGGCTTTCAAGGTTCGTTCATTCGTTGTTGCTGCTGTTACTGCCGCCACATTGCTTTTTGCTCGTTTGTTTGCTTCGCGTGTTACGGCGACCAAAAGGGATTGGATATAATATTAATAAAAAATTGCGGAGAAGAGGTGAAAGACAGCAACCTCTTCTGCTGACATTTACGTACAACTCTTCGGAACACGAAACAAACACGTTGAAAGGAAGAAACAGGTGGAAAAAGGAGGGGTGCAATAACCAAAAAAGGAAAATGAAAAGTTAAATCAAACTCAAGAAAATAAGATATTAACGAAGATCCAATGAGGTACAGGAATAACAGGAAAACCTCATTACGAGCAGTCCGCGAACTAAAAAAGAAAGAAGTAAGAAGAGGCACCTCTTCGTGATGGATCCTTTACACAAACTGAATCATACTGTCCATATAAATATTTGGAGAGGCTTGCACTACCACGAGCTGTGGATGCACATCAAAAACTAAAAAAAAAAAAACAGCCTTATATCACACGCTTGTCATGGACTACTCGAATTTACTTGTGCAAATCGAGGAAAAGACGAAATCGCAAACGGCGACGGCTTTAAACTTAAGCCGTCGAGGAGAACGAGAAAGCCAGACAAAAACTCGAAAAGGGAATAAAGAAGAGAGAGAGAGAGAGAGACAAAGCAAGGAAGGCAAAATAGTAGGCATAAGTACAAGGGACACAAACAGAATAGCACGCGCGAACAGAAACGGGAGGGAGCAAAAATACCAAATAAAAAAAAAGAAGAAGAAGAAGAAATGACGATCTAATATCGTTGGAACGCAAGAGGAGTCGCGGAATCGACTCAGAACAGCGCCACTGGATGCTAGGCGATATCGTGGAGAGGACGCAGGGAAGAAAAACAAAAGGAAGAAGGAAAGGAAGGGAGGAGTAACAAGGCAATGAAAAGACCACAAAGGACAATAGCACTCGGTTTTTAGAGAAGCGGAAGAAAGAAAATGGGAGAGAGAAAAAAAAAGCTACAAAACGCATACGAATGAGTAGACTCAACACGCATAAACGCAAGCAATGCAGCTTCCTTATTAAAATCAAAAAAAAAAAGAGAGAGAAGGCGAAAACAAACACACACACACAGCCGGATATACACAGGCCGGTAATTATAGTTTTAATAAACAGCTACATAAAGATACCCTCTTCTTGTTTCTAACGCTCTGCGTTGCATGCACTGCAACGAAGAAACGTGGCCCCGCCCACGTGGGAGCACGCGTTTGCACGTTACAGCTTCGATGGTCTCCGTCAAAATAGATGCCGGACTAAGCGAAAAGGAGGGAAAATAGCAGTATCATTGCTTCCTCCTTAGTTTGAGTACGTCACAGTCCGTGCGGATGTGGGCAAAAATGTCAAAGGACACTTTGTAAATACATGTTCATGCGTAAAGTTCACTAGGTCTCGTGGCGAGCCAAAGGGTGCCTTTTACGTTGTTGCTGTTGCTGTTTGTCGTTAGTAGATAGTGTGTTGAACTCAGCTGAAAGGGAAAAACGAAAAGAAACCCGAAAAAAAAAAAAACGACTACGTATACCACGAAAAAAAAAAGAGAGAGAACACAGACGGAATAACAAGAACAAATAACAAAAACTAAAAGGACAGAAAGAAAACGAAACAAGCGGGAAACATCGAAGCAATTGTAAAAATAGAGCGGAAGATTAAAATAGGTACTAAAAGAAAAAAGCGCATTCACAAACTTGCCGAGCCGTTAAAAGCAGGCTTTCTAAGCACCTTAATGTATCCTCTTCTCATTTTCCCGTTGAACTCAAACAACTAAATTCTAGTTCATTGTCAAAGCTAAAACTCGTCATGCCATCTTACACCCTCGCAACACTCGACGTACGCCAGGGATGGCAGCTAAAAATACGATAGCAGGAAGTAACAACTTGGAGAAAAAAAAAACGGGAAAACAAAAGGCTTAGGTGCGACAATTCGGAAAAACAACGAATAGAGAGCTTAAACGCTCAGCACGGAAAACTTCGCTGTTACGGGACTGTAGAGTTTTGAAGTGCACAATTACTAAACAATGGAACAAAAAAAAAACGGTTTAAGCAATATTGAGAAAAGTGAGCACCACCCTTCGCATGGAAACATGAAGAAAATAAAATATATATATATATATATATATATAAAATGAAAAAACGAAAAGGCAAATAAAGCAAAAGTGGCGCTTCATACACGTCCAACACTGCAGCGCGACCGAAGGCTTGTGTTGCTTAAGCTAGAGAATGAAGCCTCCACCTGTGGTTATTCTTTCTTTTTACTGGGGCTCGCGAGTGTTCCACGTTGAGTGCTTTATGTATTGTCTTTGTTGCTGTTGCTCGTGTTTGGCGCTTGAGAGCGAATATAATAGCACTAAACTAAGCCCTTAGGGGGATAGGGCAGGTAAAAGAAGAGAGGAGAATTGGAGAGTCCCTCACGGACTCACGAAACGCGGTCACCTTCCCCCACACATACACACGAACACGAAAAAAAAAAATTTTAAACAGTACCGAATAGAATAGAATAAAATGCCTGAAAAAACAAACAAAAAAAAAAGAAATCGTCAAAAATCAAACAAAGCAAATTCGAAAACTCCATTGCCGAACGCTTCTGTTAATAACCAGAAGAAGGAAAAGAGACAAAACGAAAACAACAACGTGAAACGGAAAACAGAAAAAAAAAGGAAAACGTGTGTGTACAGTTGTTCATGAGAGGCTTGTTGAAGCCTGCACGTTTCTTTCATTCCTTTCGTTACACGCTGTCATCAGATCCGGTGTGTGTGGGTAAGTGCGTGTCAGTGAATGCATGCGCACGCGTGCCAGGAAGACCATATAACATAAATACAAATATATGCATACGTATTTATGTATTTATTTATATATTCATATTTACGTTTATATAGCGGCGTTTGAACAGGGTGCCTTTACCAAAAGAGGAGAGCAAAGAACACTGATCCACTTTACTCAAATTGCTTACAAGAGGCTAGAGAAAAGACCCAGATAATCACATTTACGGGTTAAAAGAACACTTACAAGCAAGTGAGTAGAGAAGGTCAGAAAGGGGAAAAAAGGCGAGAAAGAAAAACCCTAAGAAAGAGAGAAACAGCAAAAGCCGAACCTTCATGTTAAGTCGGCTGATCACGACACCACGATCAGAGCCAAACAAAAGGGAAACAGAGAGAAGTCAAGGTGTGATAATGATCTGCAATATGGAGAGCGTTTTCAAGCGGACATTCGCAATGAAAACTAGACGAGAAATAAACAGAGAAACTCCAAATTAAAAACAAAAAGTCAAAGAAAAGCGAAGAGCTCAATTGAGAACAAAAAGGTGTTGTTCTGCAAAGAAGAAAAACCCCACGGTTCCTTTCACTTTACTTTACAGGTGGCTTTCACGACCTTGAAGTTGGTTCTTCTTCTTGCGCACGGGGCACTACCAATTGGAAAGGGAGAGCGAAGGCCGGGAAAGCAAAGGGATCCACTCAACGTGCGCTCGGACAGAGAAGAGAAAACGCTTAAGAGCATTACATGCGGCTAAAGTAAAAAAAAAAAAAACGTCCTTGATGATGGCGAAGAGAAAACCAATATCAACGAGAGGAAAAAAAAAAGAATGTCGGGCCCGCTGCTTTACTCATTCGCTCCTCGAGCAGTAACAACATGCAGTTGAATCCCAAAGGGGTTTTTAGTATGCGTTTTTGTTTTCTGTGTGATTTATCTTTCCGCTGATAGTTTTTTTGAGGGGTTCATGGCGCGAGATAACGAAAAGGGGGGGCTAAGCGACAGTGAAGCCTAGATTATATTTAAATAGAAGCACTTCAATCTAAAGAAAAAAAATGCTGAAAGTAACAAGAGGGATAAAAAAGAATGAACGAGAATAATCCTTAAAAGGCACATAGACAATTGTAACCAGCACATATACGTGAAACAAGAACAGTAAAGCACTGGGAGTTAACGAAGAAACGCTTCTCACATAAGAATAGATATATAGCGAGATAGGGGAGAAAGAGAAAAAAATGGAGTTTTACAACCGGATGCTTTCGTGGAAAGAGAAAACCGAAGTACTAAAGGCGAAACAATTCACACAGGCAAGGTACGACAGCCCCTCTAACGCGGCTGCTCCTGCTTTTCTCATTTCTGTGAGCGGGGCGTCTGATCGTTCATCTTGACACCTTCCGCGGCCCCGACAGGGCCAATCACAACAGCCTCCATCCCACCACGCGGCAGATACAGCAGCGTGCCGGCAGATGCGGTGTTCGTCAGCGTCTGCACCGCAAAAGGGGTCAGTGAGATATTAAACGACGGCACAATTTGGTGCGGGCTGGCCGCGGCTGGGGTGTGTAGCTGCATCGCCATGGCGTCCTGCAGACGGGCCAGAGTGGCCGGTGACAACATCGACTCCGGCGATGCAGCGACGCTCGTTGCCGTGGTCGAAACGGCACCACTGCGCACGGCGGGACGTACCGTGGCGCTCGAGTTACTTGTCTCCGTGTCGGACGAACCGCTGTGGCAGTGCTGCTGAAGCAAAAACTGCTGACGGGGCTGCAATTGCTGTTGCTGCTGCTGCTGAAAAACCTGGGATTGGGTTTGGGAGTGATCATTCGAAGTGGTGCTCGTGCTGCGCTGCACTACAATGGAGCTGAAAGCATGCCCGCTGCTCGCCGTCGGCATATCACGCTTCCGCGGGGCCCGCTTAAAGTCGCCCTGCACAAAAGGGTCCACGACAACCACGTGAATGCAGCTGCAACGCTCGCCCTGGTAGCACATTCCGTTGCTCTCGTAGCAGTCGCAGCTGCTGAGCGGGGCTCCGTTGCGGTCCCGCGACGACGCCTGTGCACCCCTCGTGACGAGGATGCGCTCCGATCGCACCTCTACCACTTTGCCGTCCACCTGCACAATCTTTCGCTTTTCCCCGGCCGGTAGCCGCGGGTACGTGCAGAGGCTCTCGTGGCGCCAGATGTAGTTCACGTGGATCGGGTGCGCCTCCAGCTTCGTGTAGTCGCAGTCCGCGTGCACAAACTTGCAGTTGCCGCTCATCGCACAGCTCTGTGGGTTGTAGGGGCGGTAGTTCCGGCACAGCACAAGACGCGTGATGTTCAACCGCGCCGGCGGTAGGTGCACAACCGCGCTGGCGGGCATATCGTACATGAACTTGAAGTCGGGGTCAAAAACTTCTACGGTGGTCTTGTTCGCGATCGTCTCAACGACCATTGCACTGCGGTTGACGTTGGCAGGTATGTTCATCGCCAGTGTATTGTTCACCAGCGTGCGGGAGCGCTGATCAGGGGACGTGTTGACAATACCACCGCTGCCCTGCACCGCCGCCATCGCACCCGTATTTGGGTTCATGGACAGACTGACTGGTGTGGCCGTCCTGTTGTTGGTGGTCGTGGTTGTGGTCGCGGTGGGCAGTCCATTAGCCACGAAGAAGGAGAAGTCGCCGCTGCTGTTCTGAAGGCTGCTGGTATTGCCACCAGGGGCGTTGAGAGAGGCCGAGAAGAAGCTGCTGGCGCTGCCGCTGTGCTCGATCGCGTACACAGCCTGCCCGCCCTGCTGACACAGCACACCCTGTGGCGGCGCCTGCCCCGTCGAGAGTATCGGCGTGCCGGTGGGCGAGGCGGAGAGGAAATACTTCACGCCGTCTGGAGTTTGGAAGGTGGGCGTTTTGCTTGGAAGCGCTCTTACCTGGCCTCTCTGCTGCTGCTGCTGGAGGTATATTTCAAGGGGGATTATCGACGAGCCGTTCAACGTGTTGAAGGAAATGGCATTCACGGAGGACGCCATGCTATGTTGCTGCTGCGGCGGCGATAGAGTTTGCTGGGGAATAAGGTTGCCATTCGCATCCACGAGGGAAAAGGTTGGTCGCATCTGCTGCGGTGCCTGCTGCTGCTGACACTGCTGCTGGGGCGGCGTCTGAGCGTCGCCATCGCTGCGGAAATGTGCCTGCGGAAAGTGAAGTTCGCCGGATGGAGCGTAGCCGGTGACCGGCACCGGACGGCCAAAGAGGCCAGAGACATCTTCGTACACGGGAGAAAACATACTTGATTTACTTTTTCTGTTGTTCCTGCTGTCTATGAGAAAGAGGTCTCTTATCTTCTTTTGCTCCCCACTTGTAGCAACAGTAGTGCAAATCAACGAATGAGTGTATGTGCCTGTGCACTCTTTTTTTCTTTTTTTTTTGCGGGTGAGTATTCCGGGAACACACACCAAATTTCAATTGAGAGAACAACGCCGAGAAAGGCTGAAACAAGAAAATGAGAAAAAGAGGGGGACCCGCCAGCGTTCCAAGTTCGAAAGGCTCTACCAACAAGGGAGAAAGACACGAAGAAGAAACACCCAAACAGAAACCGAAGAAAGAAAAGGAGAAGGAAATACAGAAAGCAAGGAAGAGGGAAAAAAAAACTAGAGTTCAAAGAACAAATTTGCGCACTCGACTATTTCTTGAGTAAGCGGAGGAGAAAAGGAGAACAAAGCTACTGGATGACACGGTAATATAAGGGGAAAAATGGTTAGAAAGGTGGCACAAAATAGAACTCACTTCGTTTTTATCCTATGACGGCTATTTTTTGCTGATTTGCTTTGAACGTATGTGTGTGTGTGTGTGTGTGTGTGTGTGAAAAACCGCAGGTTAGAGCGTCTTGTGTATGTAGTTGTGTATGACGCCTTGACGTACTCGCACGCGTACAAGGTTCTTGCTCACAGAAAACAGTGTCAGTACACACACAATGGAAAAAAAAATTTTGTTGAAAAGAGGGGTAATATGCCAAAAGAACACGGGCAGAGATCGAAACTGCTTGAATAATCTCCGCTTTATTCCTTGTAAAATAGCGCCTTGCCAGTCTGAAAGACACACAGTTAGACAAGGGAAGAAGTTCGAACACCGGAAAAAATGAAAAAAAAAAAACTGCCTAAAAAAGAAATAGTAGTAACGAGACAGGAAGTAAACGGGAAAAGGGCTTTATTTAGAGGGACTACTGGAAACGTGCTTGGTGGTGTGGGCTGAAGAGGGAATTCTCTTTTTTTTTTTTGCAAAAAGGTAAGAGTAACTCTACGTCACGTTGGCACTGTCGGAAAAGAAGATATGTGCGTATCTGGAAACTCCTCACCTTCGCGTCCGTCGGTCTGTGTGTGTGTGTGTGTGTGTGTGTATGTGTATGTGTATACGTGTGTGTGGAGATTAGCCTTCACATTCAGATCGACAAAATGAAGTATCGAGTAAGCTTGAAGGAAAGAAAAAGACACACCGTTTAGGACGAAGTAAAATGTAATTAGAGGTGCAAATAGCACGCACGTCAACAACGCAGAAAAGAAGAAAGGGTGAAACAGTAATTAGAGGACTCGCTCTGTGCCCTCTGAGAAAACTTTCGGTACTGCTCAATGCGTAATAACTTCTTTGCCTTTTAAATTGTATTTGTTCGCTCCTTATTTTTGCTACTGTGAGTCTGGGTTTGAAAAGAAAAACTAAAAAACTGCTCAAGACCCAAAGTTAAGTATATAATTAATGTTGTTTATTGGTTGATTCCGTAAGAAAACACAGCGTGAGGACTCTGAACACAAAGAAAAGAAGGTTTTGCCGATGTGAGAAGTAGAAACCCCCGAATGTGGCGTTTATTGTAGTCCAGATTATAAGTTGCAAGTAGCAGCGAACAATATATAGGGAACGAGGAGAAAAAGAATAGAGGTTTTTTTTGTCATTAGAGAGTTAAGACGCTCGAATTTCAAATGTGTGTGTTTTGTTTTTGTGAGTCTGATGTCGTGACCGCTGCGCAATTCGGACAAATTACGTTGAATGACCGTTGCTTCTTTCCGCAAGAGCACAGCGTCAGTGTGTGTTTGAGCAGCTTGTGGAGAGAACCACACGCAAACACACACAAGACCCTTCTGCATTCAAGCAGTGTAAAAAGTTTGCGTGGCTTAGGACGTATCTGCGTGAGCCTGTCTTTCTTTCTCAGCATGTGTCATCAATGGTGAACAGCCTTTGTTGCAACCCCCCAAAAAAGGCAACGAAAGAGGTCCCTTGATGCTCAGCCACACACATATATACGAATCAACGATCTGCTAGAGGGAGCGAGAGTAATGCCCACCAATGTTGCTTGTCCTGCCTGTACAAATATACGCGGGCCACAAAAGCAAAGACCATTTGATGACTTTGTTGTTGTTGTTGTTTTTGGTTTTACGCTCTTCACATTGTGTTCTTTTTTGTGGTTGTTGAAGACCAAAAAAGAGTTTGATTGATCTAAACCACGAGTTGCTGATAAAGCGTTGCTTAGCACGAACGATTAAAGTACAGGATTTTGAAGTAGACACACAGAAACAAAAATAATAATAAATACTTATATATATATATATATATATATATATATATGTTGTATCGTAATTACCTCTTTCGCTGTCACACTCCTTTTCGCTCCTTTCGTACGTAATACCTGCACGAACAGCATTACTCTACAAGCTTGAGCCCGCGCAGAATTGAAACGGGGGACAACAGAAAACACTCGAATACAGCTGCAAAGAAAAAAAGCTTGAATAACGGACGGGCCATTACGCCAACACACTACTTTGTCTCTCTCCTTTCTTGCTGCAGTTAGTGCCTTGGAGTCTCCTCAAGCCTCCCAAGTGCTCCACCGTGTTTCTTCTTTCGACATCGTCTTGGTGAAATTAAAATCCCTCACGATGCTCTCTTGTTTTTTGCTTGATGCACCTCAGAATGCAGACCAAAAACGCCCTTCTTTTCCAAGGGGCGAAAGAAAACCCAAGGGAGGTGGGCGAGGCGAGATCAAATGGGAGATGGGGGAGAAAAGATGACTTGCGCAGAAGTGTACATTCACACGTACATCTTAAGCGTACAGCAACGAGAGGCGGAGAGCCTCGAAACGAAAACCGATAATTAAAAAAACCCTATATATATATATATATATATGGGGGGGACAAAAGAAGAAGCTACACACAAGCGAGAGCGTACGAGAGGATGAAAGAGACAGACGCTAAAAAAAAAAAAAGAGGAAAACGGAAAGGTCCGACGAGGTCAGAAACGGACAAAAGGAAGAAGTGGCATTCAAAATGCACAAGTAACAGATATATAATACGGACGTCAGAAAAAAGGGGGGAAAAGAAGAGAATGATTAGCAGGTGATCCCACTGAGTGGAGCACAAATGATGACAGCAGCTCGGTATTTAGTCAAATCCACCTTGCAGTACAGAATGAAAGCAAAGAGCATAGTTGGGAATGGTACCTTTCCCCGTCGGGGTTGTTCCAAGTGTGTGAGTTTACGGGTTGGAAGACGATTACAAAACGGCCTTTCCTCCTTGTTCGTTCTTGTTTGACCTCTGCTCCTCTCCACTTCCCCAAGTGGACATGCCCTTGGCAAAAAAAAATCGTTCATCCGATAGGACAAAAAGAGGAATTCAAAATCCTCAAAAGAAAAAGGAGTTTTCTGAAGCAGGGGTTTCACACACATGAAAACGCACACACACACACACACACACACACATACACAACAACAACAACAACACTGCAGAAATAGAGGAACAAAGCCCTCAAAATGAAATAAAAAAACAAGCAAACGAAATAAAGTGAACCTATACGAGGATGGCGCACCGCAAGCGTTTTTCTTTGACCCAAATACTGAAACGATTGAATAAGACTACTTGAACAAGAAAAGTGCGTATCAGACGGCGTCGCTACTGCCAAAACACAACTCTCCACTAGGGAAAATCAAAAAAAAAACCAAAGCAAGTAAAGAGCGAGAGGGGAGAAAGAAGACAGGGAAGAGACGGAGCCGAAGAAAACCACTTACTGAAATGAAGGAGAAGAGGGAGAGGGGTGCAGCAATTCCGTTTAACGGCGGACAGCGATCACGGGAGACATGCACACATGCACAGCAGATTTCACGCTTGTCGGAAACTATACATCGCGAGTTTCCTCCCATACCCTTTGCGTTGGATTAGGAAGAACAAAAGAGAGAGAGAACCGACTGGAGATATGACGCATGTGCAAACGCTGCTGTCACTCAAAAGCAAAGCTGCATCTGAAAAAAAAAGCACTGCTTTCCTCAAGCACGAAGACAGTTTCGTTGAATCTGGCAACTTTGTGCTCCTCATGATCCCCCTATGTTGCAGAAAGTGATACCTGATCACACGCGCAGCAGTTACACCGCAAGCTTACCTCCGTCTTTTTACACTTTTCTGAATCATCTGTGCCTCTAAAACAGGAAACCAAGACGAAGCGCAGCAAGAAAACAAAGAAGCAAAGATGTAGCAAGGGAAAGACAACCGTGTAACCAGTCCTGAAGTTGCCTTTCTCCTATCACTGCTGCCTTCGTTCACCTTCCACACCTTCTGGCTCCAATTATTATTAACGAGTAGTACAACACACATAAAGAAAAAAAAAGACTTTTAAGGAGCATGCTACAATTTCTTTTTTACATGGGAGCTTATCGATAGCCGAGCAGTGTGCAACGCTGTTTGGATCGTCCCTACAAATATGAGGGAGGAGAAGGAGATGGAGAAGGCGAAGGTCACCACGACTCGCCACTGGAACTTGAGGGTGTGGCATTGACACTTCGCTTCTTGAACGTGACGAAGCTTGCAAGGGGGTCGGGTGGCGCCAAACGCTACACACAAGATGAAAAGAGAAATAGAGAAGAAAAGCAACAAAGCAGCAAGTTACTTAATAATAACAATAAGCGTGTGAGAAAACAAAACCGTAAAGTAAAAAAAAAGTGGGGTTTAAGACGGAATACTCTACTCATTTTCCTAGGCTCGCCAACGGTTTTCTATGGAGAATGTTAGAGTAGTCCGAAGCTGCCGGAGCTGTCACATCGAAAGAGAGTTTGTGATGCTGATTTCACGTAGTAATAGTTTTAAGGAAAGTCACTTTCTGCTGTTGTTCAAAGTCAATCTTGTTAAATCTATCGTCACTGTCTGCCCTGTGCAGTTCTCCCCTTCCGCCCTCAGCCCCCCACCAAATGATGTCGTCAGGCAGCAGGAATAAAGAGAGAAAATGGAAACGAAGAGGACCGAGGCAAGGGAGAAGAGACCAGCTAAGACGGCGTCCAAACACCGCGAATTGTTGTTTGAGCACAGCTCTTGAGAGTGATGCACCGCCGGAACGGCGATGAGGTGGGGAAGGGAGTTGATGGAGGAGGGAAGGAAGAATGACATCAAAACACAAAGAAAACAGAATAAACGCAACGAAGCTGCAGTGGATTGTAGTGACGAAGAGCGGGGAAAAAGAGCGCAGGAAAAGAGAGGTCTCACCTTCAGTAAGCAGAATAAAACAGTAAAAGAAGAAAACTTACTTCGTGTCATTACTCCTACCGTCACTACCGTGTTGCGAGGTACGCTAACGTGGACAGCCCACTTACAATAAAATCGCAAAAGAGGAACAAAGGCGGGAGAAAACAAAACTCGCGTGGAACTAGAGTAAAAACAAGGATAGAGAGCGAGTGTTCACAGCCTCGCCTCGGGCGTGTGTTTGCCCGTGGAGGTGCATCAGCGTTGCAGCAGGATTCTTGTAGAGGATACATGACGTGAATCAATCGGGCCCTGATGGGTAGTGGGGAAAGCTGCAGGTTGTATTTTACGCTTATCGTGTGCTTTAAAGGGCAGCAGGGGGGAGCTCCAAGGAAAAGAAAAAAAAAACACTAAAAGGGCAGAAATTCGCGCTCGAACGCAAAACCAAAAAAAAATTCTCTTCGAGCACGCGATGACGCTTGACCCGAAGCAGAAGTGGAAAAGAAGAGGAGGTCGGAAACGAAACAAGGCGCTAAGCATGCCGTTTTCGTTTTTCCTGTTTGTTTCTCGTAGCTTGTCTGTCCTTCTCCTACCGCTTCCATTACAACGACACACTTACATTGTCATCATTATTTCCTGGAAAAATGAATGTCCTTTTAATTAATCATTATTATTATTATTATTATTATTTGTGAAAGAACTCGTTTCCGCTCGCTTTAGATCGCACTCGAGACGGCGACACGCTTCAGCACACGTAAGACTACCACCATCGTTACTTTTTGATGGCTACTGCCAGCTGACAAAAGCTTGTCTGTATGTACATTTTGTCGTTTGTCCTAAAGCAAAGCACAACCAGTCGAATGACGAGATGCCGCTCAGATACCTTTGCGGGCCCCTTCCTTTCAAGTGAACACGTGAAGGCAGCAAGAACAACGTGGCTGCATGCTCTTCGCTAGTTATTTCAAGAGGTGGGAACAGGAACAGACAATACGCGATCAGTCCACAAAAACTAGTCATTTTGAACTATAAGTGCGCGCCTGTTTCGCCCGTCTTGATTGCGCTCCAGCAAAAGAAATAGTATTGATAGTACAAGACGTTTCTTTCAATGTGCGTTTGCACGATTGTTTAAGGCAGAGCAACGAAACAACTAAATGGGTTTCTCTCATATTTCTGCTTTCGCACCTCTCTCTCTTCCGCTTTCCTCCACATTATTCCTCTCCTCGTCAGGTGGACGCTAATCCTGCGTTATTAATCAGGGCGGTGTTTTCGCGACCTCTCAAAAATACTCGGAGGACTGATTTCATAGGCTATTGACAAAGCGGTGCTGCACGTTGCCTGCGGTGTAAGGGTCATGGCGGAAGCGGCTGCGGCGAGACTGCAACGTTACACTCTCCTGCAACGCCGCCACAGTCATCGCCCCCACGTCACCTCCGTTACCCTCATGACCCACTCGATCAAGCCGGAAGTTCGGCAGAAGGTGCGTCAACGCAGCGCAGGTTTGCGCAGTTTCGGTGTTGGCGGTGGCCCCGTCAGTACTTCTGTTCTGGTTTGGTAGGCGGCCCGTGGAGTGCGAGGTGCGTGGGGCGCTGCCTAGCACCTCTCCATGGCCTTCTACATCACCGGCACCGTCGATGTCACCGACGTCAGCGTCCTCCTCATCCTCTTCATTGCTGGTAAGACGTATCGGGTCGCGGGCCGGTGGCAACGGCGGTGCGGGCGGACCGACGACGTATGCCACGTTGCCCCCGCCTCCAATCTCGGCCGCAGCAGCCCAAGGTATCGACGACGTTGAGGCCTCCGTCGGCGTCTGCACGCCGCGGCCACGTGTGGAGACGACCGGAAACGCGAAAAACGACTCTGCGGGGCTGTGCACCGTGCCACCGGCGCCGCGGCCGCCACTGCTGTGTGACGAGACACCGCGCGGGCTCTGCCGGCGGTACTCCGGGCCGTTGACCGGAGCACCATCCGCGGCCCCTTCCGCGCGCGTAACCGGAGTGTTGTGACCCGCACTGACGACATTCACGGCCGGCGTTGACGCTGCGGGATTGTGCATGGACAGCGAGGCGTTGTAGGGAGAGTCCGACGACACGGCATGGCCTTGCGGGGACCGCAGCGCGATGCTACTGCCGCCCGCCGAGGCAACCACCGTTGGCGACTGCACCGAGGTGGTGGAAGAGGACTCGTTGTAAAAGGACGCGATTGTGGTTGGATTCATTGGCGTCATTGAACCGGAGGCGTGGGACCGCATGGACGAGAGGCACTGCCCTTGTAGCTGCTGAGGAACACTGCCGATCCGCGCATGCAGAGCAGCACCGACAACCGCTCCAGCAGTGGCGTCCCGACGTCGTCGTGTCCGGGGAATGACATTTACCATGTGCGCGTTCGCCACTCCTGCTGTTGCGTTGTTCATGACGGCATTCGCCAAGTTGCCGCTGTTGCTCGTGTGGCTTGCATTGAACAAGTCACTGTCGGCGAAGCTTCCGTAGTCATAGTTGGACAAATTCAAGCCCATGGGGTAGTGCGGGGACAGCGGGAGCTGCTGCTGCTGTTGGAATGAAAACTGCTGCTGCTGTTGTTGTTGCCGTGAGTGTATCTGCGGACTTCGTGAAAAATATGGTGACTCGATGTCGCTCGGCGCCAACCACGTGAGCTGCGGCGGCGTGAAGACATTCCCGCTGCCCACTGGAGGCGTAAACATCTCCTGCGCACCGTACGGCTGACCAACGCCAACGTTACCGCTGTACCCCGTCAAGGAGCGGTGCGGGTAAGTGGCAGGCGCAATAGAGAAGTCAGACGGCCGGAGAGGAGAAAAAAAAGTGTTTGCCGACACGCTGCTGCTATGATTCGCCTCGTGTAGCGTGTCTTCGCGCGTATCGAGTACATACCGTTGCTGCTGTTGCTGCTGCTGGGCAAACACGTCTTCCACCGTGTGAGAAAAGCTGGCTGTGAGCGGCGGGGAAGCGGCGCTTCGCAACTCGTCAAATCGCTGTGATGCGTGTCCACTGTTGCTGCGATCTACACTGCACACCGGGGCTTTGTTGATACCCTCCTCAGTCACCTGCAGTTGTGGGGGAAGGCAAGCACTAGTTGCCGACACACGTGAAGTCGATGTAGTAGTAGTAGTAGGGTTTGTCGAAACTGCAATTAATGCGTTAGCGTTGGCAATGTTGTTTTTGTCGTTGTGCTGTTCGTTTGAATTGGCGCGTATGTGGCTGCGGCTTGACGCGTTCACACTATTCTCGATGTTATCCACTGCGCCGAGGCGAATTTTCGCGCTGACTGGCGCTGGCCCTTTCTTCTCATTCGACACCGCCGCGCTCCCAGAGCTAGGCGGACGCGTCGACTTGGACGAGCCATCGGGTGTTAGTGGGGCACGGATGCCACGACTGTTGGCGTTGCTGCCACCGCGCCCGCCTTTAGTACTCGTCGCAATACGTGGATTCGTGTTACTCGCCTCGTCCACGGCACCTTTTCCCTTGCCAGTGGAAGAGTGATGCTGGCCTCGCCCCGGTGCCCGTTTAAAGTCGCCCTGCACGTTTGGATCGACGTGCACCGCGTGGATAAAGTTGCAGCGCTCGCCACGGTTGCACATGCGATTGAAGTAGTAATGTGCACAGTGTGAGAGCGGCGCTGTCTGCTCTAGCTCTGCTGAACTGGCCAGACCAGACCGTACCGACTGCAGGCAGATCATGTACGCCTGTGACCCCTTCGTGACGAGAATGCGCTCCGATGGAATGAGAGTGGCGGGCTGCTTGTTGTTTGGTGCCCAGACGGTAAACACATCCCCGGCCGGTAGCCGCGGGTACGTGCAGAGGCTCTCGTGGCGCCAGATGTAGTTCACGTGGATCGGGTGCGCCTCCAGCTTCGTGTAGTCGCAGTCCGCGTGCACAAACTTGCAGTTGCCGCTCATCGCACAGCTCTGTGGGTTGTAGGGGCGGTAGTTCCGGCACAGCACAAGACGCGTGATGTTCAACCGCGCCGGCGGTAGGTGCACAACCGCGCTGGCGGGCATATCGTACATGAACTTGAAGTCGGGGTCAAAGATCTCCACCACGTCAGCATCGGTAGGCGGTTGCTGTTGTTGCTGCTGCATCTGTCGGTGCTGCGACGTAAACATCTGGCTGCCAGCCTGTGATTGCAGGCAAAGATCAGCAGGGTACGTCATTGCGGATCTTGTGAAACAGCCCGGGTACATGTGCGGAGCTTCTCTTCTACTAGTGTTAGTAAACTTCTTTTTAAGAAGCAGCAGCAAAGGGAGGAAAGAAAAGAAAGGTGAAAGAGAATAATTCGAGGACAGCGGCCCAATAAACCACAAAGGATAAAAGAACGAGGCGCTTCGGAAACCAAAAAGAGGTGATCTGCTAAAGGGCAAAACGAAAGGAGGGCACTGCTACGTTATACACCGGGTGGTTAAAAAGACACAAAAAGAGAAAAGAAAAGGGCAGCAAAAAATAAAAAAAAAGAGATGGAGTATAAGTAGTCTGATGGGAACGGAACAACAAGAAGAGAAAAAACGGAGAAGATACACGAGAAGAGAAAAGCTACCAAAATAAAATGATCAGCAAGAAAAAGCACTTGATACCTCGACGCGCCTTGGGAAATTTCTCTGTCTGTTTATCAACCGCCTTCAATTCTTGCCTAAAGACTTAATAAAAGAGGGAAAATATTAGAAAAGGAGATCAGTCGCGTGATCAGTGCAACAGTCGTCGACTCAGCTTTTCTTCTTTTAGTTCCTTTTGATCTTTAACTTTCCTCTTGTGTCAAACTACAAATCTCCACAAATCGACGCGTTTTAGGTCAAACGAAAGCACCAAAAGGTAGGTCCGGAGAGATACAGATTGCAGTGACAAAAAAAAAAACTCTCTCAGTTTGTGCTTTTACATCTGACTGTCTACCGGACACCTTTACGCAACTGATTCACCTCTTTCTACGCTAATAATGGAGAGTGTATGTCGAAAAAAAAAAAAACGAAAAGGCGTGACGGTGTTAAGAAAAAATGTCCTGAGCGAGCGGAACCGCTGCTCCTGTTCTCAACTGCGTGTGTATTTTGTTCCTGCCACCCCTTCGGGTACGTAAAAGTAATTAGAATCAAGGAGAATGAATGAGTGCGAGCCTTCCCGAGAACTGAGAGTCCACCGTCGCCTCACAAAGGCAGCTTTTGGTCTCCCTTAGGTGAAAACAAAAAGTAAGGTTAAGAAAGACCTTAAAGAGCGGCAATTGAAACGCGGAACGGCGACAGCTTAGGAAAACAGGTTGGCGGCCTGAGGAGAGAGGCACGGACTATATAATATAATAATATATATGTATATGCTATCGTAAGATTCTATTTTTTTTACGCTTGAGATGATGAAACGATAAAAGGGCGCGGCGTCCGGGCAGAAGAGTGAAATAAGCAAATACACAACTGTCCTGTTGTCCCTTCTCTCTGTCGCTTATGTGTGATGGGAACTTTTGGGAGAAATCAGTGAAAAAAAAAAGAACTGTTGCTCTCACCCGCGCCCAAATTGCAGCCTATTATGCTTGAATTCGACTGTGAAAGGCACACAACAAAGAAGCGTTAGGGGCTCAGTAACAACAAAAAAAAGAGAAAATATACGTCGCTGTACCTCCCCAATTTGGATAAAATGGAAAGAGAAGCAGTTTACGACGAAGAGTCGAGGAAAAACAAAAGGAGAACAGCTTGTAGGTGAAAGCAAAATTAAAAAAAGACTGAGAATCAGCCAAACCTGGTTGAGAAAAGGCGTTTAAAACGTCCGGGGAGGTGAAATGAAATAGAGAGAGGGGTGTGTTAAGAGAGGGTAGGCTTGTGTACAGTTAAGACAGATAGGAAGTGACTGAAAAACAGAAATATAGAAGAAACTCTTTTACAGAACTGAGCCAATTAATTCAATAATTAACGAGATGGAAGCCAAAGGAAGATAATGCTAGTGGACAAGGGGAGGGGGAAAAATGGGCAATGCGCTGAACGGAACGCGGTGACAGGGGAAAGGGTAACGAAGGAAGACAGAGGTGTTAGAGAAGACAAAGAGTACCTCCTCAAACTTGAGTGTCACCCAGAAGAAAACGAATCGATTGAACACAAGATTAAACCAAAGGGGAAAAAACGCGTGACGCACCTAAAGTTCTCTTTTGTTCTATTAGCACAGCAGAGCCTCGGAAACTCAACGCGTACACCACTAGGAATGCTACAGACGGGAAAAATGCAGCTCAGAGAAACCCCTTCCTAAGAAGGGGGTAGGTCTTTTGTTGCGGTTTTCTCGGCCAACGTGTATGTGATACGCCTTACAGGGCTGTGTAGCTTAATCCCTGTTGTGCTCTACGAAAAAACAGAGAGACAGAAGCAGCGGTTGAACAACAAGGAGAACCTAAAAGGGCTTTCTCTTTTAAAAGTGAAGGGAACGAAGTAGTAAATTGACTTTTGAGAAGCGACCACAAAATCGAGAGAGGCAAAAATAAGAAGAGGCTAGTCGGGGGGAGGGGGGAGGGCACCAAACGAAAAGGGCAGTATATATATCAATTCGGCAAAAAGCTTGAAATCTGGAGAATGGGGATCTCTTAAAATGAATAGATGTATATGCAGCTCAAGACAAAAGAGAAACCCAAAAAAAAAAGTGTCGAGCCTGAAAGCGTACGCGACCTTGAACTTCTTCACTGAGTTAAAAAGAGGAGAGGGGGGAAAACACACAAAAGGCGAAATATGATAATGGGAGAGGAAACAACAATACTCTGTTTTCGATTTGCTCTAATGCGTTTCTTTCCACAACTATTTCGTTCCCTGACCACGTAGCAAAGTGTTGGGCAGAGTGTTGTAAAGGTTGAACTTCTTTCAAGTGCTTTTCTGGCCGCTGATCCTTTTCACTGCAGACCTCAGTGCAACACAGTTTCTTCAAAAGTAAGAGCTCGCTCACGCTCACGACACGCGGAGAGCAAATCCTACTGCACTGTTGAATAGCAGAAAAGGAAAAAAAGATGATTTTTCCCGCTTACGAGGTTCCTCCAAATAGCGTGCGAAGACGAAAGTGGAAGAACGCAGGTTGCTACGAACAGAATCAAAGACAGGGAAAAAAGCGTTTTTGTATATAGAAAGGGAGACAGGGAGAAACCCCAAAAGGGGAAAAACACAATGTCAGTTGAGCACTGAAGCAGAAAAGTTGGGGTACTTCCGGTGCACGCTGTACCCCAGCTAGAGGGTGTAGGTGGTAACTTGAAAAAAAAAAAATCAACTTGGATCAGAAGACAAAGAAAAGAAGCAAAGCAGAAAAAGGCAATACGCAGAAAGAAGACAGGTAGAAGAGATTAAATGTAAAAGCAAGTGACAAGACGGGGAGCGATTATTGTTGAACTTCAGAAAAATATAAACAGAATTAGATTGATGTTCGAAACGAAGACTGAGCACAGCTGTCCGAAGCTGTGGTAAGAACCTAAAAAAAAAAAGGGTTGTAGAATTAATAAGTAGGGAAGTGGAAGGTAAAAAATAAGCACACCGGAAGAGACTAGGAGAAGTGATGGACAAAGCAAAAGATGACAGGAGACGAAAACAGTGATTTGCCAGACTAACGAACCACTCAACAACAGGATTGTCGGTCAGTTGAGAGTCGACAAAGCTACGAACTTTTGTGGAAAAACAAATCCAGCAAGAAGCCGCTCTGATCTGTTCCCTGCCCCTCCTCTTGTGCCTGTTGCTAGTTGGTACAAGATCTTGTCTAAACTAAGCCTCGACGCGGAAAGAAAACAATCAACTCGAGCTATAAGCGCGGCAAAACTGTGCAGGCAGAGAGAAGAGAAAACAATCTTTTTATCTGTTTTCCCTGCTTCTACCTTCGCGGACACGAAAAACTCAGAAGCGTTACTAGCTGAGCAGGAACGAGCGTGTGTAGCTTCTTCTTTACCTCGAAAGATCGTTGTAAGCGGCACGGTAATAACAGAATGAAAAGGCTACTCAGCTCCTTTTATTTCCCTGTGTTAACCTGCCTTTTCTGCTGCCACGTGAATCTGTTCAACTTTAGTTGTTGTTGTTCTTTCGTCTCCGGAGGTTTGACCTCTTTTTTTCAAGTGTTTTCCCCGGGTTTTCTGGAAGTCCAAGTGTGTTAATTGTTGAAATAAAACAACGAAAATTTCACTTTGTTCTTCCTTTCTGTTAGCTGTTTTTTTTTTTAATGATGATGCTGCTAAGTAGACTCTGCTTCCTTTCCTTTTACGTCTTCTTTTAACTTGCTTTTAGAGGAAAGAAAAAAAAAAGACGAGAAAGCTGCGGATCTGCGAATCGCTTTACGGCAAACTGCAATCGCGACTCTTTTTTTTTTTTTTTGATGCTCCCCTCTTTGACTCTCGGCTGAAAACGCCCGTGAAGTTAGGGGCACGACAGAAAAGAAAAACCAATTAAGCGAGAAAACGAGAAGGTAACACTACTAAAATAAGAGGAAAAGGACTGGAAGGGGGAATGAGGGAAAGAAGCCACTGAAGTGAAGATGAGCAGAATCACGGAATAGCGTGAGGGAAAGCAAAAGACTTCAGATTAAGTGCAATTTAGCAAAGAGAAGAAAAAAAGGAGAAAGCTGTAATGAAAGATATATTAAGCCGCTGATGCACTACTTCACTTGCTTACTTTGTGGCTGATCGACTTTGCAATCGGCTCCAGGACAAGGCAAACAAACACAGGTATTCCAGACAGAAAAAATGCTACGCTGTGTTCTTTCTTTACGTTTGATTTACCTTCCTTTCCTTACAACGTGTAGGAAGCTCTTCACAAAAACCAAGCAGCACTACAAGTTGTCTTGAGCACACAGGTGGGAACCCAAAAACGGAAACAGCCGTTGTCGAGACCCAAGTCAGGGTGCGCGTGTACTTCAAAACGTCAAAAACTGAGACGAGGGAGAGCTCAAAAAGAGCAGCTGTATTAAAACGGGAAAAAAAAAAAATGATGACTTTATAACAAACCAAAAAGATGCGACGGTGGGGATTGATTAGATGAAGCCTCTGTAATAGAGCTTTTTTTTAAAGACAAAACAACGAACGTGATTTACCGCCGTCTTCGTTTCTCACCTGGCTTTCAAGAATTTGTTTCTTTTATTCCGTACAAGCCACTGCAACAAATACACACGCACACACGCGCGGAAGGCACCTGCCTTCTCACTACACGAAAATCGTAAGGAGTCGGTGTGTTTTGTGGGAGCAAAAAAAAGAGAGAAAAACAATAAGATCTTTGAGTATAATGGCAGTACCTCTTTTTTCTTGAGAGAGCCTGCCCCTACGAAGCTTTCGTTGGGACAGCAGCAAAGAAAGAAAATGAAATTGAAAATTAAAAGAAGAACTCGTCTTTTCTCTCTATTTTCTTTTTCTTTTTTTTTTTGGCGATTTCCAGAGCTGTCACGTTCTTCGGTTCAGCACCCTTCTGTAACTGCAGTTTTCCTTACTTCTAACACGTTCGCAAGCTTTTCCTCCAAAGGCGCGTATCTAGGTTGCTCCCAAACAACTAGTATAACTGTGGACTGCTTCTTTCCGTGAGTGATGACGCACAGCCACAAGGTTCCTTTTAATATAAGAGCAGTTGACAAGCTACCTTTTTTTTACCGCTACTTTTCAGCTTTTCCTTCCCTCCAGTTCCACTCTTGACGTCGTACTATCTGACTACCGCCAACGATCGTGACACACCCAGAATGCACAGATTGGCAAGAGAACGGTCAGCTAAAGACACGAGCTCAATGCAGAGAAAAAAAAAACGCAGTGGCTTCGTTTACGCAATATATATATATATATATATATATATATATAAGAAAAAGGAGTGAAGAAGCTAGCACGGCCTTTCTCTTCAATCAAGCTTAAAGATCCGATCGATTGTCGACTAAATGCAAGGAGTGGGTTAGTTCAATAAACCTTCTTCTTTCGCGAAACGGGGTTGAGATGCTACGAGAGGACTAATTTCGTGGTTTGCCGCCAACAAAAAAAAAAGATAAAGCAGAATCCTATCGGAAGCCAATGGCAGAGCACCCGAATGGACGCGCCTGCGCGTTTGCAATGCACTGTGGGGCAAACAAAATCGAGAGCAGATGACCCCCCTCTGCGGTGACGTTCTCTGTCAGACAAAGAGAAAGGAAATAAAAGAAAAGACTGATGAAAAGTACAGAAGCCAGAAGTGTAAGTTGGGCTTGAGGGGAAATGAGGGAAAGTGTGGAAGACTGAGCGCTTAGGGAAAATGTCAACAACGAAAAGAATAAACGAAAGAAAAGGCCAAGAGGAGGGCAACTAAATACACGCGGTGTTCCTGCGTTTGTGTGAGCGTGTGTGTGTGTGTGTGTGTGTGTGTGTGTGTGTGTGCTTCCAAAAGATGGGGGGCACAACTACTCACTTGATAGGGAAAAGTGAGACAGGATTATGAGGAAGAAAAGCCTAGCACCTATTCAAACTTCGATCTCTTCACTTAAATACCGCCACTCCCAGGCAGGGAGGACGCCGAAAGAACCTACAAACGGAAAACGAAACGAAAGAGAGAGCTAATAAATAAATAAAAAAACGTGAAAAGAAAAGAGAAGAAAGCAAAACGGCGTGCAGCAGCTACGCAGCTGTGGGACACTTAAGACGAAAGAGAAGAATTCAAAGACCGAAAGGGAAAAGAACGGAAAACAGAGAACGGGAACAAACAAATTGGAAATAGAAAAAAAAAAAATAGTGACGCCTAAGGGTACAAGAAGGTAAACAGGCCAACAGCAGAGATCGACTTACAATCCTCTGATACTACTGTTAGTGTGGGTCTTTATCGTTTCTGCTTCAGATACCTTTAGATGTAAAAAACGAACGGAGACAAGACGGCTTTTATTGTCGCGCCCCAACAGCTTTTTTCTTCTTTAAGAGTTTGGGTGCAAAGGAAAAGAACTACGTAGAAAAAGGTAAGAGAAACGTATAAGTCTACACAAACGGAGATGCCTAGTAGCAACTCGGTAAGTACACAGTTATACAAATACAATTGAACGCACTAAATAGGTCTCAACGAAGGTAAGAGGCAATCAAAACAAAAAGATCTCTCTCTGTTTTGTTTTGTTTTTTTGTCTCTTAAAGGAGAAATAACTCTCGAAAGGATCGGGAAAGATAAAAATAAAAGGAGAAAAAGTGGTAAACACGCTTCAGAGGAACAACTCGGCTCGCAGCGATAATTCCCGTCGTGTATTTTGTGTACAGCCTTTTGTGAAACTGGCCAGTTCGCTTATAATGAACCCGTTTTCCTTCTTTTTGTTGTTGCCAATCTGATGAATGTCTTTGAGAAAGTTTGTTTGACTTAATTCTGCACTTTAATTACCTCCTGGTTTTTCTTTCCCTTACCGTTCCACCAACTCTACAGTAGAGGCTCTGTAAAGAAGAAAAGCGGTGAAAGCTAAAAAGAAAGCCAAATACACAAGAAAACTGACAAGGGGAATGGTGTAAAAACCACGAAGGTACTTAAAGAAACGTGAAAAGGGTTTTTCAGAAAAGAAACCAACAACTCGAAAGTGGGCCAAGGAGTGGGTAAGCAGCGACGTTCAAAACAACGAACTGTTGCGGTGGCTTTTTCTTTTCTTATTTCTTCTTTTATCAAATGGCGCAAAGGGAAATAGGAGCAGGCGTTGTTCTTCTCAGTTCGCTTGTTTGTTGTTGTTGTTGTTTTGTGTGTTTGTGCGATTGTGTGGTGTAAAGAGCGCCTCAGTTCTTATCTTTTTGATTTGAAATCAAATGACTGTCTTTTTCTTGGAGGCTTTAAGCAAAAATATATATACCCTTTCAGACGAGGTTGTTTTCGATGAAGTAATTGGTTGGTAAACGAACGTTCAAAACAGAAACAGCAAGATGTTCAGGAAATCAGATGAGTGAAGTACAAGAATTCAAGTAATGTTATTGCCACGCAGCAACCACACAGATACACACACACACACACAAGGCGTAAGCTGTCGCTTCGAACACCATTACTCACACGATGCACCAAATAGCACGACCTTTTCTGCACAACTCGCAAACGCCCACGCGTCGCGAGAAGTGGTGAGACGCACTCATAGCAATGAAAAACGAGTTTGAAAAGGCTAGAAAAACGACACGTATAAAAGCCCTTCCACCCGACACGCAGAAAAAAAAACACTTGCTTGTCAGCGTACTATCCGTGAAACGGTTCCTCTTCTTCTTCCAAGTAAAAAAAAAAAAGGCGCCCCACGTTCTTTTATATTTTATTCCTGTTTCCTCCCTTTTTTTTTATTTCCTTTTTTCCCCCGTATTGTTCGTCACACAAAAATAAAATGAACCGGCCAATATAGCGCGCTGTTGATATTATTTTATTTTGTCTTGTTTTTGATGGTGTAAAGTACAGAACAAAAAACTGTTCTGAGGGGACAACCTGCCTCACATTCCCTCAGCAACGAAGCCAAAAGAAAAGCAGAAATGCAGGTGTTATTTAGTACACAGAGAAAGAGAGAGAGTTGTGCAAACGGAAGAAAGAAGCCAAAATGCCTTCGCTTTCGTTTTTTCCCCTTTCGCGGATGCGCACATTTACGTGAGCAAAAGGGGGAAAAAATCCTCAGCATTTAAAAGAAAACCAAAGTTAACGCTATACTGCAGTATTTCGGCAGTATTCAGCAGATAATACACACTGAGATTCCCACTGCACACAAGGTGCACCTAAGTGGTTTTTTTCAGCGCACAGCAATAAACCAAAAACAAGAACTGTGAAGCACACACCAAAAAGAAAAAGAACTTTACTTCTACGAGTAACAAGTCGTAGACTTTGCTTTCCTCTTACCCCAATAAAATCGGGGAGAAAAAGAAATCGAAACGAACACGCCCCAGAGACACGTACAGGAACACAAATTGACCACACTTATTTTTCTATATCTTAGCCATGCCCCTTTCCTTCCCCTTTTAATTTCTTCGCTTTGTTTTCTGCCCCTTATATACGTGATGACGGAGACGGCGGCATCCACGCTGAGGTCTCAAGGTCGCCGTAGAACGACCAATCAATCGGGCCGTTGCTCAGGCTGCCCAACGACTGACCCAGTGGGGAAACAGGACTGACCGGCGTGGCGCCGCCGTTGCCGCCACCACCGCCTATGCCTGCATGCGCCGGCACCAGCAAATACACCCCGTTGGAGTTCCTCAAGTGCGACGGTGGAGGCGGCACCAACGTAGCTGGGACGAACCCCGCAGCAGCTGCGCCGCTGTTCGAAAACATCATGTACGGCCCGCTGCCGTTAGCCGGGGAATTGCCGAAGGGGTAGCCCATCGCACCAGGGGGCGGCGGCGGCGGTTGCGGTGTGTAGACGTTAGGCGCGAACCCGAAAGCGCTGCAAGGCGGATGTTGCTGCAGCGGCAGCAGCGGGGGTGGCGGGGGTGGCGGGGGCGGGGGAGGTGGCGGCATGGCGAGCACATTCGATGTCACCGACGCCGCCGTTCCTGTTGTTGCTCCCGTCGCACCACTGCTGTTGTGCGTTGATGGCCCACGCTGAACAGGGGACGTCGGCGATTTCGCGACAATCGGGGCGACGGCAGTTGGCGCCGGTGCCCGTTTAAAGTCGCCCTGCACGTTTGGATCGACGTGCACCGCGTGGATAAAGTTGCAGCGCTCGCCACGGTTGCACATGCGATTGAAGTAGTAATGTGCACAGTGTGAGAGGGGTGCCGCGTGCCCACGCCAGTTCGTGCTGCCGCGCGTCATGAGGATGCGCTCCGACGGAATTACCTCCGATGGTTGGCGCTCGTTCGGCGCGAGTACCGTCAACTCATCCCCGGGAGGCAACCGCGGGTAGGTGCACAGCTCAAGGCTACGCCACGCGTAGTTCACATGGATGCTGCAGCGCGATGCATTTGTCACATCGGCGTGCACAAACTTGCACAGCTCCCCTTTGCTGCATTTACCCGGATTCTCCGGGGAATAATTGCGGCACAGCACGAGCCGCGATACACCGAGCGAAGGATGTGGGCGGTGCACTACTTGCGAGGCTGGGATGGACAACAGCGTCGTGAAGTCCGAGTCGTAGACGTTTACGACAGGCTCGCGGCTGTCCTGATTGCTGTGGCGGCTGCTGTTGCTCTGCGCACTCAGAGGTGTCAGAGGAGCCGCAGCGCCGCCTATCTGCTGCTGCTGCTGTATGTGCTGTGCAGACAGTTGCATGGAGGTGAGGGAAAGGCTCACTAGGTCCACTCGAGGCGTCGTGCTCGTTGGCGACGGTGAGCCGGAGCGCGGCGCGCATGGCGAGGTGGGCGAGGGCGACACACCGCCAACGCCGCTGCCTTTGCCCGTCCCACTGGTCGTGGACATAGAAAAAATTGCGTACTTCTGGGCGTCGCTTAGCACGTCTTCGTCCAACTCCGTCTGCGCAACCGCCACGTCGTTGATCGACGGTGTCGCCGTCATGCTCGGCGTAAGGTTGCCGTTGAGGCTGTTGCTGCTAACATCGTTGATGTTGCTGTTGAGGGTGTGGTGGTGCGAGCCGAGTGGTATTTTGGCTGCTGTTGTCGTTGTTGCGACATTCGACTCGTTCACACCGTTGCCAATTCCACTCAATGCAGCAGTACGGTTTGCTGCCGGCGGCATCGACGCCGTCTTGGGCAATGTGCCGACCGCCATCGGCGAGGCGAACTTCACTGACGGGGTGATGCTGAGAGTGTGAGGGCTGTTGCTGTGGGATGAGGGGGTGCTGCGAAAACCGTTAATGAGCAGAGGAGCGGGGCACGGGCTACCTTTGTTGAGGACAGTGTGCGTAGTGGTGGCGGGGGTAGCGCCGATGGGTACGGGGGCGGTGATGTTGCCGTTATTGCTCTTACGTCCACTCACTGCGTTAAACGTGGTGCTTACAGCAGAGGTGGGTAGCGTGTGGGGCGACTTGGCAGCGGTGGTGGCGGCGCTCAATGGGACATCGCCACCCACAACGCCTACGTTAGCCGACACAGCGGACGTGCTCGACGGCGAGCGTCCCGGCACGACGCCAATGTTCCCACCGCTGCTTAAGTCGCCGAAGTGCGACTGGTAGGACGAAGAGGCGCTCGTGAAAAAATTCGTCGAAGACACGGTCGCGGGTGAGTTTGTGCCGTTTGTGTGTATCACCGTACCGTTGTTGCCGCTACTGCCTCCAGCACCACCACTCACCGCGAACCCGGGTGTTGTCACACTCGACGACGCAAAGTGTGACTTGATGTTCGGCACGGCAGACATGATGAGACAAGGGAAAGCAAATAAAAGAAAAAAAAAGGAAAGAAGACTTGCCAATGTCAAGTAATGGTAATAAACTATTGAAGGTCCTTTCACGCTAGCACGAATGACGAAAAGAGGAGCTAACAAAGAAAAAAAAAAACTTTTGATGAACTTTTTAGAGTGAAACGATGGATCCGCTTGAGCCCAGCACGCAGCTTGTTGTTTTTGTTTCTTTAGCTTAAAACCACCTTTGCAATGTCCAGGTTTACGAGTCAAAAACAAAAAGAAATGAGAGAATTGAAAGATATCCCTTTACCTTGTATGATTTCCTCCTTTGTTCCTTGTTTTTCTCTTTTTACTTCAGGTGCTGAACACTCGCAGCTGGACCTCTTCTTAAAAGACCCTACCTCGCCTGAAAAAAAAAACAAGGTAACAGCGGTTGAACGGTGATGCGGACCGCAGCCACTCCCCTGAAAATGAGCCACTGAGGAAGGTCCTTGAGCTGGAACAGAAGAAGCTTCAGGCTTTTACTTGCTCTCCTGAAAACGCTGCTTTCTTCTCCTTTCTTTCCAAAAGTGAAGACGCGAGCAAACTGGAAAACAAGGTGTGTATAAATAAATAAATAAATATATATATATATATATATATATATATATACGGTCGGCAACGTTGATTTTTTTTTCTGTTTGTAAGAAAGAGGTGCCGCGCACAAACAGAAAACACACACACACACAGTTTTGATGACGGAGCTGTCGCAGAGGAAGAGAAGGGGAGCAGGGACACAATTAAACGTCAGTTTATAAAATGACAAAGAAAGCTGAGGAGTCTTTCTGAATTTAATTGCAACACTCTAATACGGCTGGGTACGGAAACAAAAGCAAAACAGAGGAATAAACGGAACTACAAAAATAATAAGTGCGGAATGAAATACGTCGCTAGGCAAAGGTGGTAAAAGCTTCTATTGGGTTCACCACGTACTGTATTTCATATTAGTGGTTTTACAATAAGAGAGGTGACGAAAAGAGAAATAGCTAATTAAAATGCGTAGACAAGACGTTGAAATAAAAAAATTTTTGATGACCGTCTACAGCACAGACAAGAAGCAAGATAGAGGGAGAGTTAACTAGAAGAGAAAGCAAAAGAAAAAACTTTTGCTGTCTTTCTGCAGGTCCACTCAATAACAAACAAGTTTGAAAGAACAAGAAAGCAAAACAAGAGCTTAAGATAGAAAAGACAAAACCGTTGAAAGTAGTAGAAAATGTGCACTGTTAGTGGAGTCACCAGAGCTACGCGTACCCGTCTCCAAGAAGCCCCTTTGAGCAGTGATGACGCACTTCACGTGTTTGTTTGTTTACTTTTAAATAGGAACGAATGCGTGACTCGCCGAGTCACACGGCAACTCTTCCGTCTAGGAGGTGAAGAAAAGAGGCAGCAGCAAAGAAAAGAGAAGTAAACAAAAGTTGAAGAAGCAAACACTGGAAAACAAAACACAGAGGAGGAGTACGCAAAGGGGTTTTCCCTTACTTTCTATTTTACTTTTTCTTTTTCTTTTTGAGGTGGGCGAAAGCAAATGAACGAGGTGTGGTTTTGCTTTTGCCTGCGCTGATAGCAGCTTTGTTCAAAGAGGAAAAAATGGAAAGGACCAACGGAGGATGAATACAGAAGCGCACACAAAACAACTTTTTTTTTTTCTTTAAAAGAGAGACAGAAACTAATTTGTGGTACCAGATTGGTTTAGGCAATATGACGGCTGGATACTTTCAAACTGAGAAAAATTAGATCACTTATAAACACTATACAGAACGTCGGCGTGTCTACTTCCTATTACCCTTCATTCCTCTCAAAGCGCGGTGAAACGGAGGAAAATGAAGAGAGAATAATGCTTGGTAGCTGCGGGCGCCAGAGAAAACAGAAAAAAAAAGGCGAGAAAAAAGGGGGTGTCACCTGTGCTACGTGTCCCTCCTTCAAGAATGTGAAAGGCTGCCTGGTAGGGGCCACGTGTTGCCACACTGAGAAAGAGTGAATAAAGAACGCCAAATTGAGAAAAAAAGAAAAATCAGAAAAGACAAATTCTCTGAACTCTCGCTTAGTGAATATGAAAACGACAGAAGGGAAAAGGGAGAAAAAAAAAAATAGAGTTGTTGTAGGTCGACACAGTGTCGGTACACGTCGTGTGCTGTATATTTATACACAGATAAGAGAAGTTACTCAAACCAAGTAGAGTGGCGCAGGTGAAGAGTTCGACAGAAACCAATAAACTTCTTTTCCCCTCTTCGAAAGCGTTTTGAGTAGAATCCGGCTTCGCCACCTGTAAATATTCTTTCTCTCCCTGCAAGTAACCAGCAACAAATTATAGAAAACAAAATAATAGAAGTTATTTTGATGTTGATAGCTGTTGTGGCCAGCGATGACGCTGGTCGCTTTTTTTTTTTCTTAATCCACAGTATGGATAGTAGATTAGAAGTTGGCAGACGGCACTTACGTACGTTCCACGCTGTCTTTGAATTCAATTTGATTATCTGAAGGCCAACAAAAGTAGGTGTGTGAAGAACGTGAGGCGTTGCTGGGTTTCTTCACAAAAAAAAAGTATAATATGGTAGAAAATAAGATATAATAGCAATAGTAATATGAATATATATATCTATATAGATATATAGATATATATATATGTATATATTTATTTATTTATATCACTACCGTTGGTTAGGAGTTCTTGAAAACTGTGAAGCTTGGCAAGGTAGTAGGAACGCTTTCCTATTTCTTTCGTTGCGGAGATGTCCCAAGTTCAGGAAAGAGAAATCTGTGATTTCTAACTAAGGAGAAGGAGGAGGAAGATTAGTCCAACTACTTGGGTCACCAGCATCACATGCTCCTTCAAGTGTCTCACATAGCAGCTGCACCTCGGTGTTCATATCCAGTGGCGGCACTTGCTTCCTCCGAGGATACTAATCACCGTGACCTCCGATGTACAGGGCCAAAAAAATAAGCACGCAGGGGCCAGTAATACTATCAAAGGAACAACTCGCCCAGCCAGCTGTGGCCCGCACAAATCGGGAAGCAAAGAATTACAATAGCCAAAAAGCCTCTGTTCGGCACTTTTCACAGCAATAGCTAGTTGAGTTTCTTTTTTTTTCTCTTTGGAGAGTAGATTCCCGTACTCGTTACCGGAAATGAAGTGCAGAGCACACTTGACTGGAAAGGGAGGTAAACGAAGGCACCAAATAAGTGGGTCTTACATAAATGCTGGTCTGAGGAAATGAAAAGACAAAATACAACACTCGGGACAGTAAGCCCTTCGACGCTGATGATTAAGAACTGCGTGAGAGCGTCCGGCGACCGGAATAACCAAAAAAAGAAAAAAGCAGAAGTCAAAATAAGAGGGAGGGAGAGAGGACGCAAGAGCCCTGGGGAGAGTGAAAGAATAAATGCAAAGAAGCAGACGCTTGACTTCAGCCAGAGGCGTTTAGAACAAAACTTTGTTCGGGTTAGCGCGTACTTAATGGTTTCCCTGATGATATAATAATAATAATAACTAGTAGTAATAAATAAATGAGACAGTGGGGATCAAAAACTCTGACGTAGAGGGGGCGGGTGCGTGGGCGGTTGAAAAATAAACTACTCGCAACCAGGGCAAACCGAACGCGATAGGCCTCAGTATGGCAAACTCGCAGGAGAAGGAGGGAAGAGGAAATGAGGAACGTAGATGCTCAGCTAGGGTAGAAACCCACTCTTATAGACCTCGGAAGAGGACCGGATCACTCGACGCGCCGGAATCACATCAGATCAGGCTTCCTGAAAATGGCTTCAGTATCCCCTGCAACAATCAGTGTGTGTGTGTGTGTGGGTGTGTACGTGTGGCGTGTGTACGTGTTGCACCAAAAACGGCTTAAAGGTGAGAAGGAAAAGAAGGGAGGAAAACAACAGTGTGTATGGTGACGCGTAGCCAAAACGTCGAGCTGGCAAAGAAAGTAATAATCGACGATGACAAACTTCAAGCATTAGGGTCCTCACCGCATTTCAAATAAGCAGAGGACGCTGATCAATCAAGCAACGCTCCCGACTAGGTGCTAGCGGTGATAAAATCCAGCGCTACGTGGGAAAAAAAATGTTCTACAGCAGTAAATGACTCACTGTAAGGCGGAAATGACTCTGTCTAAACTACACAAATTAATATTAGCTGACTTTTATGCGTCACAACAACCTTATTATTTTGAAGAGCTGATCTGTTACCCAAAGTTGTCAAACTCGATGTCCACCGTTTCCACGTGGTTCTCTGATTCCGTTTCATTCCTTGATAAAGGAGAGCAACTGTTCCGCAAGTGCACTTTTGGTGAGTGTGTGGTGTGTTATTCATTCGAACTAACAAAAGGAAAGGAAAATGGGGAGCACGCACAAACACAAACATGTGAAAAAGGATAGAAGGAGAAACGAAATCTAAAAGGAGACGGTAAACGAGCCCCACACACATGCGGCAGAAAACTGTCAAGATGCAGAGAAATGCGTTCATGTCAGCGTGCGCCGAGGAAATCGAGCATGTACCACATAAAAAAAAAATTAAAGGAAAAGCAAATCAGTACTCCATGGCATTTAAAATTTGGAAGCGGTGTAGAACCCTCCAGCGCGCGTAGAAAACGAGGATGCAGGAAACAGCAGTTACAGGCTAAGACGTTGTTCTCCTGGGAGTGTCAGATAAATTGAAGCTTGAAACACGGAACTAGATTTGCAAAAAGCAACGGAAAAAGCAAATGCGACGACAGAAGAAAAGAAAGGACAAAGATAATACAGGAAAACAACACAACAATAACATAGATTCACGCGTTACAACGTGATGAATGCTAAGAGAAAGAAAATAGAATTGCAAACCAAAACACAGCAACACAAGCTCACACGTGTATTCAAAACTTATCCAGGCTCGTTACGCACCGTCTTCTACGGTGGATTTGCCGCTCTTCTTATCCTTCGCCTCCACCGAGTCGTCACTCGCAGCGCGAATGCGGGCAATTAAAACACTCGTCGAGATACCTGGTGTGCGGGGTACCGTACGCAGGATACCCAGGCGGCGCGGCACGGCGTAGTACGTGTCCGTCGGCGTATTATACTCCTCCCCGCACACCACAATGTGAATGTTGTAGTAGCGAATCATCTCTTCCGTCACGCCGGATACCGGCGAGTTCGGAATAACCTCCGAGACGTACTTGCATAGCCGCACCTCGTCTACACGCTCTTGCGTCGTCATAATAGGCGGACGCTTGTACGAGGCACACTCCTCATCTCCGCAAACGCCGACGATCAGACGGTTGCCAAACTTCAGCGCGTTCGCCATCAACTTCTTGTGCCCGGCGTGGCATAGATCAAAGACACCATCAATAAAAACGTTGCAGACTGGGGTAAAAAGGGGCACGTTCAACGAGTAGGACAGGTCGACTAGCATCGCGATTAAATACATGATCGTGCCGACCACCGAGAAGACGTCGTTGAAGAGGGAACCGAGGCAGAGGAAGAACACGACGGCGTGGATGCGGCGACGGGCGAGGTGGCTGATGTACACCTCAGTCGACAGAAGCCCAACGATCATTGCATCACCCACGACACTCAGCAAGTTGTACTGACTCAGCGGAAGAAGGTAAAACACGGGCAGCACACGTGCAGCGAGGCAAAGCACGATGATGCCTTTGTACCGCTTCTTCATCTTCAGCAAACCGATGTTTGCGAAAGTGAGAATCACGAGTGTGTTGTAGCCCATCTGAGCGTGTGCCAGCATATAGCCCAGAATGTTGCGGCACACATCGGGGAAAAACCATCGCGCGATTAGCAGCAGCACCATCAGAAACGACAGCTCAGAATCACGGAAAAGGTACGTGGCGACGTAAGCGAGGTTCTTCACCTTGTCTTTCTTTAGGTTCGACGCGTTGATTCGACCGAGCACCGTGTTTAGCTCCACAAGCTGCAGCGTCAACAAGAAGTACCACTTCGACCCAATGTCCTCGATGTGGAAGATTTCGAGCAGCGTCAGCGCCATAAAGACACGCGCCATGGAGGAACAGATGCGAGAGAAAATGTCGCCGAGGCTGGTCGCGCTGCGGCACCGCTTCGCGTGCACACCGTCGACCGACCCGCAGATGATGGAGATCACGAGCAGCAGCATTGCCAGTACCGTGGCCGTCTGCACCGTGCGGTCCGTGTGGAAGAAGTCCGTGTAAGCTGTCTGCGGAGGCTGCAGGATGCTGCTCCCTCCGCCCCCCGCCCCACCGTCAGGTCCGCCGGTGGCCCCGACCGTGTGTGCAAACTTCGCCCAGTTCAACTTATCCTGCCCGAGGTCCACGGTGCCAAGCGGGACCTGGCCAGCACCGCGGAGGCCGAAGGCCTGCAGCGTTGACTTCATGTCATCCAACACCTCCCTCGACCCCGAGTTGCCGTCGCCAAAATGGTAGTAGGTGCTAATGAGTTGGTAGGCCTGCATACTGCTCAGCAAGCCAGCGAGGGTGATCGCGTTTGGTGCGACCTGGTCGCTGAGGCAGGTGTAGCTGATGAGGCGCCATAGTGGGTGGAAGAGGCGGGTGACGAAGCTGATAGGCCGAGTGTTAACGTCGCTGTTGGCGCGGTAAATAAGTTCTCGCTCCTCTGTGGTGAAAAGAAAGCTGTGCTCGAGCAGGTGCGACGACATCTGTTGTAGGATTGGGAGGACGAATATATGACAGCTACCAAAAGGAGAGGAGAAGAAAACGATTTTGATGGTCTTCTGATAGTTTCTGCTTGAGTATAGGTATTCTTGTGTGTGGGTGGGTGTGATTGTCTTGTAGTGCGGAAAGGCGGCCTTAACAAAAAACGATATGAGTAAATTGCCTGCTACTACCGATGAATAGAGAAGGTTTTTTTGAGGGTTTTTTTTGGTGTGCGATAGAAGAGCAAACTCCCAAAAGCAAAAAAAAAAGAGGAGTTACTGGACACTTCAGCAAAGAAGTCTCTACAAAACTAAAAGACACAAAGGATGTGTTTCACTTGAGGGGAAAAGTCAACAGAGCAGTTTACAGCTCCAGTTAAGCTCCATTCGACAAAATCCACTCAATGCAGCGGAGCAGTTGACTAAATTCTGTGTGGGGTGTTTGTTTGTGTAGCTCTTTTGTTTGCCTGTTTTACTAAGCTGTTATGGTATGGATTTGGTGAGACGCCTGCACGACAGCAGCACGTAACACAATCTTTTTTTTGTTATTCGCGAAAATAGGTGCCGTTTTGTTTGCTTCAGATCGAGATGCAGACAAAGACGTTTATGCACTCTCCACTGCCCTTGCGCAGCATTTACAAGGAAGTAAGAAGAAGGAGATGAAGAGGGGATGGGGAGAGAAGGCGCTAAGTTTCCTCTTCGTGGTTTTGCTAAAACGCTACACGGGATGCAAGCGCGCACGCGTACCTACGTGGAATGAGACCCATTATCGCAGGTGATGCAAGGGAGAAAGGGTCTTGTCCATTAGACGAGACCGCAAACAAACACTTTTCCTATCGCCTCGTTTTCTCGTGTTCTAGCACGCGTGTTAGACACTAGAAGGGACACTCGTACACAAAGACAACTATCACCAGGGACGCTCGGGAAGCACAGCCTGAGATTAACACTTGAGTTCATGGACGTATTAACTCAATTTCCGGATTGTTAAAGCACTGATGACATTCAATCACGGTTTTTTACGTTTTCTGATTTATGTTCGTTTGCTTCATTTGCGACGGAGAGACACGAACAGGCCCATGTTTTGTTGTTGTGGTTGTTTGGTTCTTTTAGTTGTAGACCGACAACACTAAGAGAATGATGTAAGTCAATGGTATACATAACGCACTCACTGCAACAGATCCTGTACATCCAGCAATTTGCAAAAAGGTCAGAGAGAAGAAAGACAACAGACAGGCACGCGAAACCCGCTTAAGGAAAAAAAAAACCTGCTTTGGCTTCAGCTACTATGAGCCAGAAATCACGGGCGTTAGTGGATGCGTCCAAATCTCCTGTAAACGAGGTGGGTGCTCCGCGCCGGCGTCTTCAACTGCAGACGCGTAATGGCTAGTGCACACACGCACACACACACACACGCACACCTTAGAAGGGGGAGGAACAGAAGTGAGAAAACTCTGAGGTACGAAAAGGGGGAAGAGCAAAGAACGAAAAAAAGAAAAAATCCTAAAGCCACCTTTATCTTTGTAAAATTGGAGAGAACAAGAGCTGACGTAATCGTAGGGTATCACAACAGCATAGGAACTAATAAGAGGTGGAACAACAACAAGAAAAGCACACAAGAGATGTGGAAAAACACAGTGAAAAGACACGCCAATCAACTGGCGAATTGATGTGCACGCACAAATACTCCATTACTCAACAATAATAATAAGGTGCTTATAGTTCCAGCAAAAAAATCAATTTTGGACCGAAGGTAAAAAAAAAAAAGCTCTACTCTTTGCCTCACTACGCTTGTTGTTAAGCTCATCGCAACGTGAACCACTCAAAAGTACAGAGTCAGGATCAAGAAGAAGTGGGATGGAGTCGTCCACAGCACAAAAAGAAAAGAAAAACAGAACGCTCTAACATACAGAAACGAATGGAAAAAAAAAGTTAAAGGGGGGAAATAGCTGCACGCACGACAACTAACAAACCAAACGAGAGAAGAGGGAGAGGGAAATTAGTGAAAGCTGAGACTCTCGGTTCACCCATTACTATTCGCCCTCTTCCTCAATCACCTCCTCCACCAGATAAACGCCCAACAGTGCCCGTGAGAGCACCTCGGCGGAGCATTCAAAGCTCGCACCCCAGCGACACGGATCGCCCTCCAAAAGCTGCACCGAGCCTACACTATTCTCCGGTGCACCGGGCACCACAATGGGTGCCTTGTGCCCGGCCTCATCATCACCGTTGTCCTCTTCATCATCTTCTCCTACGACGTGCACGCGGTTGACTACACCCACCGACGTTCCAGGCACACCGTGCAGCACGCCGGTGTCGTAGGCCACCAGCGAGATGGTCAAAAGGCCGCTCACACCACTGCAGGCACGCAGCAGCGCCAGTGGATCTTTGCGGGGCTCCTCGTTCCCCTTGAGCACGTCCACCGCCCGCAGTGGTAGCCTCAGTGTTGCAAACGCGTTGTTCGCGATGGTCACCACGTCCTGGCTGTCGACGGGTTGCGTCCGCCAGTCGTGAACACTGAAAGAAGGCAGGGCGTAGAGGAAATCCTCGCCGCTGAAGATGTTATTGTACCGTTTGTACTTGCGCTTTTCATCCTCCTCGAAGCTCAGTGGCGCACCACCGAGCATTGTGGGAGTCTCAATGTTCATCATCATCTCCGTCGCTGCCAGCGCAAGGCATGAGCAGGCAGCGGAGAAGATCGGCTTAAAGGGGTGGTGCACCAGCGCATGAGCCATGTCGTAGCCCTTCACATTCTCGTACGCCGCCTCTTGTGTGGTCTCTGTGGTCAGCAGGATCATGCCGCGGGAGCGCAAATCAATGTTGTCCCAACTGCACATGGCACTGAACAGCACCGACAAGGGGCAGGCAAAGGTGCGGTAGAAGGACGAGGGGTTGGCGTCGGAGAGTACCACCATCTTCGTCGAAGCCTCATAGTCCATGACGAAGGCAAAGCTGCTCCCGTTGCCGCCGTTCCACACCGCCGGGTCTGACGCGACGATGTCAACGTCATACTTCACAATCAATTTGCGCTTCGTTGACTCCTCCAACACGTGCTGAATCGCCTGTAGTAAATCGTCCTCCGTCCACACTTTGTAATCCGATGGTCGGCTGCCAGTGGGCAAGCCGGCCGCCTTCATTTCCTCAGCGGTGGGTGGAGGGTTGCCCTCGTAGAAGTCGAAGTGCGACGTTTTCACGCTCACGGCGTCATCGAGTGCATAGTGGGAGTAGTTCTCAATCGCCAAGGCCGCCCCCTCTAGCGGCATGTGGTGCGAAAGGAAGTAAGAGATGTGCAAACCGGAGAAATTGAGGAAGCGCTCGACGTTGGTGCCAGGGAACCCCAGCCGCTCCACCGCGTCCGCCAGCACCGTCACCGGATACGGCTTCGCCGGGTACTCGAAGCGCTGGTATTGCATCGGTGCCGGTGGAGGCAGGAAGTACTTGGCACACCGCAGCACGCTTTCCTGGAACTGCTTGCCGTTAAGCGCCTTGATAACCTTCTTATCCTTCGAGGACACGATGTAGCCGTACCCCATGACTGCGTTGTAGAGGCGCATGAGCGGCACATGCCAGGTCTTGCGGAATCGTTTCACGTTCACGTCGGCCAGGCGCACTATCCCCCGCTCTTGGTCGAGGCCGATTACGATGGCAAAGTGCGCCGGCTCGCTGCGGCTGTCGATACGCACGTTGAGGCCTATGTTAATGTCAAAGCTGATCAGCATGACGCTCTGCGACTTCACAACGAGCTGCAGGTGGCCGAGGAACTCCGTGTCGCTGATGTTCGGCTGTCCGTCTTCAGCCCCGTCGCGGCGGGCCGGCAAGATGAGGCTGATACGGACGTCCTGGTTTATCTGCAGCTGCTGGAGAAAGAGGTGGTACCATACGTAGGCGGTGGCAACGGATGCTTTATTGCTGACACCAACGATCATCGACAGCGGCAAGCGCAGCTGCTGGCATATCTTCGTCAGCGGGATGCCGCGCAGCTTCACATCGCATACGTTCACCTTGCTCAACAAGTTGCGGCTACTCTGCTTACGGCGGGCGTTGTCACTGAGGAGGAAGGTGACGGAGAGATGATGCAGCATTGCCAGCCCGAGCACGTGCGGGGCAATCTTCACATCCAGGACGCTCGTCATCAACCCACCAGCGCTGCTGCCGTCCAGGACGTAAAGGGGGAAGATGGACGGCACTTTGGGAGCGAAGTCGGAGCTGCGGAAGACGCGCACGAAGCCGCGCGACAAAGAGGCGTAGGGGTCCGACTGGTTCACTGACTGATACAGCACCTGCAGGCTGACCGTTTGCTGGTCCAGCACAAGGTTCGCAAAGACGCCCTCGAAGCGGCGCGCCTTTACTGCAGTCATCACCTCCTTTTCATCTTCCTCGTCAACGTCAGGGTAGTTCAGCGGGTACTGTTCCTTGGTAAGGTACGGCGTCAAAATTGTGGCGGCGTCCTTCACCGGGTCGAAGCTCAGCAATATACCGAAGTGGCCGAACGACGTGGGCACGTAGCGCGCCGTCTGCATCACAGCAGCCGCTTCTTCGTCTGTGTCGCACATGTTGCTGCGCAGCCGCAACTGGGCCTGCTCCATCACGTACGGCTCGTAGTTGAAGATGTACATGGACTTCTCGTCGGCAACATGCCGCATCAACTCCTTACGAAAGTGTGCCAGGCTCGTAATCGGTGTGTGCTCGCCCATGCCGGTGACGCTGTCCTCCGACTCCGGGTCGAGCACCTCGGTGTCGAAGGTGGCCTGCTCGCAGTGGACGTTCTGCAGCTCCTTCAGCTCCTCCTCATCCAAATACTTCACGGCCTCTTCGTCCTCATCGAACTCGTCAGCGGCACAGTTGCTGTTATAGGACGTGTTGCGGTGAAAACGGGTGTGGATGTAATCGTTGGTGACATCGTACAGCTCGGCTAGCGTCACCGTCGGGAGGGCAATGTAATGCACGCCCATGTGGTTCGTCTTCAGCAACTTCTCCACCGACGTCGGGATACCGGAGATGAAACTTATAGCGAGTGCGGCGCAGCAGAGCCACGAACACGGCGCACCGGGCAGCAGCATCTTCTCCACGTCGTGTTTGTCATACACACCGTCGCGGCTGTGCGGCAGCACGTCGCTGAAGCGCGGGATCGGCGCGAAGAAGTGCTCGCGGACATGCTTGACGGCGTAGCTTTGTCGGCGCGTCACGTCGCTCATCCCGTCCACTGCCTTGGCGTTGTCTACGCCAGGGCTTGTGTCGTCGGCGATGAGGGCGCCGCTGCCCATTGATGCATCCAGTGATACGCGGCGGCGCTGCCGGCCGACGACGAAGACCTGTCCCGACTCGCTGGCGAATGACTTATCGCCGTGGTCGCCCACCATTGACGCACCGGACACCGAGGTCGTAACTGCGATAGGGAGGGCGAGGGACGCTCCACCGCTGCCGCCGGTATTCGTGTTGCCCTCATTCTCCTCAATGCTCATCTTAATTCCTCGTCGACCAGCACCACCGTTGCTGCTGCTGCTGTTCGTGTTTCCGCCGGCAGTATTCTTCTTAAATCCAATGCCCTGCCGTACCACCGCGCCTTCTTTACGGGCGGTGGAGTTCGAGACGAGCGAAGTGCCGGCCGGGGCCGCCTGAGCGGGCGGCGGCGGCTTCGGCTTCACAAAGCTGCGCTGTGCCGCCGCCGGCAGGTAGCTACCGCCATCGTGTAGTTCGTCGTCGTCGCTGCTGCCAGAGTTGTCGGACTCACTGCTGCCTTCAGGCGTGTCGACAACGTTGCCCCCGTCCAGGGAGAAGTGCGACCGCGACGGAGCCGTCGTCGCGGCAGGGGCGTGGGCCATAATCGTCGTCTTCGAAGCCTCTGCCTTCGTTGATGCTGCGGTGGTGGCGGTGGTATGTGGTGCTTTCGCGGCCGACCCGGGCGGCGACGGCGTCGGCGACAGGCCCCGCAGCGCCACCTGCGCCGTCCCGGCTGCCGCCGCAGCTGCACCACGCGGGAACTTCCCGGTGTTGGAAGTAGTGGACTCGTTCATCTTCACCAGTAGTGATTCAGCGGGTTTCTGGATCGGCTGGAGGTGATGATTGACACCGGCCGGGTTGCCCGGCAGCTCCGACGACGCCAGCGACGACGGCAGCGGCGACGCACGACGAAAGCCGTTCTTGCCTGACCCACCGCCGGTGTTGGAAGCATTGGGGGGTTCGGACAGCCCCGACGGAGGGGCCGGCTGCTGCTGCTGTGGTTGCTGCTTCATCTCTTCATGAATGCGGTTGAGCTTTTCCTCTATCGCCTTGAGCTGGGCGGCGGTCTTCTCATACGCGGCGTTCACAGCCTCCACGGCGGTGCGGTCGCTAATCGCCACACTAGCCGTGCTGAGCGTGCAAGCCGAGGTGGGCGGTGTTGTGCCGCCTACCCCAATCCGTGATCCTACTGCACCAGACGGCTGTGGGTGGGTGGCGTTGACAGTGGCGACACGTGAGGTGGGGTTCAGCGTGACACGGGGCATGTGCCGCATGTGCGCACTGGCAGTCATTGCCGTCACGGCGCCGTTGCTGTTGGTGTTGGTGTTATTGTTGCCGGTGGTTCTCCCATTTGCGCCTTGAATGGAGCCCCGCCCGGTGGTGGTGCCGACGCTGTAAGGCGCGTTATAGGACATTTGCTGAGAGTAGCAAGTGAGATGAACAAAAGAGAGGTTCAAGAGGGTGGCTGAAAGTGTTGCGATGGAACCAACTGACTTTCGTCGTTTCCTACTCTAAGCGCTTTTCTGGTGAGTTCCAGAGAAGGGCCGTGGGAGTGGCGAGAAAAAAGAAAAGAGCACAGTTGACAACTGTGAGTGATCGGAATAAATAATAATGAATTAGCTGCCGTCTCTTATCTCTTGGCTAGTTACATCAACTGAGGCGAGACAGAGAGCTTAGAATTACTAATGGGGAGAAAACAGCAAAGAAAAGTAAAGAAACTCTAAAACAAGGGATGACGTTTAGCGGAATGGTAAGTGAGTGCAGGTTATCAATCTCTAGAGTTCCAAAACTGCTTTCGGTTTCCTTTCTTAAGTATCTGCTCAACCCTTGTTGGGAGGGGGCCTGAAAAAACAAAAAAGTCGAACTCTCTTGGATTCCCGAGAGGATGGAGAGTTGTCGCGAAAGGAAATCGGGCGTGTGCTATCTACACGTGGCCGATAACGAGGCCACCATTTTACAGCGGAAATGGAAAAAGACGGAAAGCAGGAAATAATCGTAGAAGACGTTGAATAGGGGAGGGGAGAAGTCAGCAGCAAAAATGTTGCAAACAAATGGGAAATGAAGAGAATGACAGCTGCTACAGAGATCAACCTATTCAAAGAAGTTACAGCGTGGGCAGTCATACCATTAAGTAGTTAATCCCGGATCAAATAGCATTGCTTATGACTCGGAAACGGGTTTGTTCACGTTGTTGTTGCTTTCTTTCACTCTCCAAGTTGAGTTACCAATTCTGTAACAACGGAAGAAATAGTAAGCTCGAATAGCAAGACAACAAAAAGCCACACAAATACCGTGTCAGGCTTTCTACCTCCTCCCTCACCTCGCTACTCCACCTTCCCTGTGAGACCGACGTTGTAGGCCAGCCAGAGCACCGCGCAAAGGAGGCCTACAGCGTTGGCAAGCAACGCTACCTCGCGAACCGTGTCCCACCACGACCACCGCCCCGTCACGTCGCCGGACCCGCCAAAGCGGCGTTGCCATTCCTCCTGCCCCTCCGCAGCGGTGCACAGAACAACATCCGCCACCACCGGGTAGGTGCGCGGCGACAGCCACGACGCCTTGGCCAGGTTGCCATACGCACCGTGCGACTGCGTCTCAATGGGGACGGCAATGGTGGAAAAGGAGATGGTGGGCGAAGATGCCGGTGAGGCAGAAGTTACAGCTCCTGCGTTATCGTCGCTGCCGTCCGCAGCGCTTGAAGGAGGAGAGGACGACGCGGCAACAACGCTTACGCAGGGCAACGTAATTCCGGCAGTGGGCCCTGCAGCAGACAGGGACGCATTCGTGTTTCCTGAAAGTGCTTGCTCTTCTGTCGCTGTACCTGGTCCCTCACCAGTGGCAACGCCTGCTTCCTGGCTTGGGTAACGCCGACGCAGACCCCCGCCCACCGCTGCTGGAGGTGAAGAAGAAGGGGCTCCTGGATTGTTGATTTGTGCCGCCGCTGCGGCGTGCTGCTGCACCACAACATCCATTCCGTCAACCATAGAAACCGCATTAGCTGCCGTAGCTGACAGACCTGGTGCGTTGCCATCGCATCCATTGTCCCTCTCTTCCACTGCTGCGGAGGTTGCAGTCTCCGCCACTGCGCCGTCCACTTGACAGGCGTACGGCAGCAAATATGCCTCGTACTTCTCAGCGCCGATTTCGTAGTAGTCCTTCAGCAAGCGATGCAGCTGAAAGCCACGGCGGGCGTAGAGCTGATTCGCCTTTCGATTCCCCGGCAAGCAATGCAGCCACACCTCCCGCATACCCATCTGCACGAGGAATTTCTTGGCGTCGCGCCGCACCTCCTCAGCTTCCTCGTCCGTCAGCAAGTCTGGGGCAAGCTGATCGCGGTAGCGTTGGGCGTCAATTTCTTCTTCGGTGAGACCGCGCGCACGCAGCCGCTGGCGGGTTCGGCGGTCTTCCCACCACGTCAACGCCTCTGGCATGTAGGCTGATACGACTTGATGTAACAAGGAAAAAAAAAACGATGTTGAGGCTGCCTCTGCAGCTTTTTTATTCGCGACAGTGGCAATAGAGGTAGAAGCCTTGGTTGCCAGTGAAGCGGCGCCGTCATCGTCCTTCTTGTGTCGGCCCCTGTCATCAGCATCTAAGTTTGTAGCTTGGTTGCCGTTGCAAGCTGCGTTTTTTCCATGAACTGCATTATCAACTTCTTCACGTGAGGCGTTACGCTTTCTCAGCTGTGCAGCCACCAGCATCGCGATCAGCTTGCGCTCGTCGTAGTGCAAGAAATCTTGCGCGTAAAGCGGCCGTTGCTGAGTGACGTAGACGAGGAAACGGTGCAGCAGCGCACTGCCCAGCCCGCAGCGTTGAAAGCGTGGGTCGACCACAAAAGAGCCGATGTACGCAGTCGGGTTCGTGAAAAGGTGCCCAGCATCATGGCGAGCGTATGCGCACTGGCCTATAATAAATCCGATCACCTCCGTGTACACATTACCCTTACCCTTGTCCTCAGCTTTGGTGTCTTTTCCACCAGCATTCATCGTGTTGTCTGGCCCCTTCGCCTCCGCATCTTGTTTGCGTTTTGCAATATACTCCAGCTCCGTCAGCGTTGTATCAATCTGCGCACGCTCCTGTATCGCCTTCACCGTCAGCGGCAGCCTCGAGGCGGACGGCGGCACCAGCCGTGGACCCATTGCTGCCTCCGCGGGCGACGGCGTGTAACCAGGGAACCACGCCAACGGCGCACCCTCCCCGCTCAGCATCCAATCCACCCCTTCGTCCCCCCTGTCCATCGCAACCGCGTCGGCCAGCCGCGCGTATGTTTCAGTTGTGACCGTCGCGACCAGACCCATGCAGGCATCATGGTCCAACAGCCACTCGTAGTACGCTGGACTGTAGCTGAGCGGGAAGGCGTCTTCGTGCATTTCATAGACGCGGCGAAGGTCTGCTGCCTCGAAACCCCAGCGTAGTTGAACCAAAATACAAGACGAAGGAGAGGGAAAAGGCATCACCGTCGATTGCCCAGGATTAGTTGAAATTGCTCCCTCTTTCTGCGGTTGCTGCGCGTGTTCCGCGTACAGTGACAACGGCGTGGGTGTCGAAACCGGCTGCTGCGCTGCTGCTGGCCTAGCCCAAGGAGGGGTGCCTTTGTAGTTGCCTTTTTTGTTCTCGTTTAGCTCCTCCCTTTCCTCTTCCTCATCCTCCACTTCTTCTCCGCGGTGCGCGTCTACGTGATCATCTGATCGGCCCTCTGTAAACCTAGAGGAGCACGGCAAGGGCGAGGCAGCTGAACCTGAGCTGGAAGGACTTCGGTTGCGTGGGGCTCTGGGCTCCACGGGAGAGCTCGATGCGAAGAAGGGTGGAGTGGAGCTGCTTGGCCGAAGGATCAATTCCACAATTTCAGGCTTGGGGTAGCGCCGGTATGTCTCGACTGTTTCTACCTCGGCAGAAGTGCGACTACTGGAAAGTGCAGTGCCAAACATCGTAGTTCGTGACTTTTAAGTGTTTCGAGCTATGTACGCCAAAATACAAAGGTGGAACAGATAGGCAAATACATATCGTGCGCTTTTCTCGTTTGTTTTCACTGAACGTAACGCAGTCGTGACAGGGGGTTGCAGCTGAAACGGTGGGAAACGCACTAAAATTGTTGTAGAACAGGGGAATAACAAAGAAGTAAAACTGTAAGAAAAAAAATGGAGCAGGTGGGGGTTAGAAAGAGGAGATGCTTAGCAACCATCAGCTCTTCGAGAACGCTTCTACTTCATCTAACATTGCCTAAATAGACAAAAAAAAAACACCCACAAGTAACTAAAGAGGCTCGTTGAATCTCACCGATGAGATAAGTTCAGTTGCCGCTGGGTCGTCCCACAAAGCTCTTTGTAGCTTTCACGTCTACTTTTTGCATGTAAACTAACTCATTTAACTCTCACTTTCAAACCCGCCCTGACGAACGACGGTTTCCTTTCACGGTTATTTTGTTGTTGCTGTTGCTCTTTTTTGCTTTTATGCGTAACTCTCCCAGCCTAACGCTCTGCAATTTCTTAGAAAAGCTAATGCGTCATCCGGTGCAAAAGGGGAAAGAAGTTACTTTAGGATTTTGATGTCATCTGAGTAACGGTACGAAAGGAGAAGCAAGAAAAAACTCGAAAGCGCAATCGCCTGTGTTTCCTTTCTGGTAGATTTTCGTGTCTGCGTCACTGAAACGTCATTGATGGCAAAAAAGAGATGAATTAAACCGACAAGCACAAGTAGAGCCCAGATGTAGAAGAAGTTAAGGTTGCACACAGCGGAATCGTGTGGAAATACATAAATGATAGAGCAAGAATGACGCACGCGGATTCCCACTCGCATATCAGCTTTATGTTCCCGCCCTTTGTGAAGGGTATAAACAGCTCCGCTGCAGCTCTCTTAATACTTTTGTTTTCCAACTCTGCTCATCGTTCGGCTGTCTGCAACTATCATGTGTGGGAGGCGCTTCGCCCCTCCAACGATCTCAACGCAACGTCTTCCCAAAGAAACAGTATACCACACAAATAGAACGCCTACCTATATGTCAGCTCATTTGTGCAGAGGAAAGACGCGATCGACTTTAGGGGGAAAAAAAGCTACGAGGCAACCGTCGTCGTTGATCACCTACTTACATTCCTCAGTCGCCAAGAGAACCGGAAAGAAAAAAAAAAGGAAGCGAAAGTGAAAAAAAAAAGGAAAGTTAAGAAACAAACCAAAAGTAAGAAGAACAAAACAACTTTTGATACGATCTCAACATTAGGGAGTGGCGGACCCGATAACTAGAAATGTAGAGCTATAGATAACTGTGCATATATATCGTTACACAGTGGCACATCTAAATAGTGTGTCTGTGTGTGGTGTGTGTGTGCCTTTAATGCTGTTGGGGGTGAAAGGTGCTTAAGAAAGGAAAATAAACTTGCCGGGAGGAGGCAGTAGATTAGAATACCACACCACCTCAACCTTCAGTCGTGAGAGTTGCAGAAAGAACCAAAAACAGAAACTTGAAGAGAGCACGACGTTGGCAAGATCATCTAGCAACACGCAGGGTATATATATATATATATATATAGTTAGTTAGTTAGTTAAATTAACTGCGAACCACGTTTCAATTGCCGCAAATAACAAACTGCTTTACGTGGTTTATCCAGTTGCTCTGTGCCAATTCTCATCTTGAGTTTTATGGCAAAGACACCACCGCGAAAAAATGATCGAGGCAAAAGGAAAAAAAAAAATAATAATAATAATAATGAGTCACAGAGAAAAAGATACACACGGGTGTGGCGGCACGGTTGAGTTTCTAAACAAACGGCAACAGCTACCCCCTTCGCGTGCGCTTCTTCGTTGCGTCTCTTTACCGGTTTTCCCCCTTTTTGCTACGATTTCACGCGGTCAACTGTGCGCAGCGACTACGTGGGTTTGTGCACCAATTTTGGCGCGGGGGCGTATTACGTTCTGGTGTTTTCCTGTACTACACCTGATTGCTAGTGTATGTGTCGGCTGAAGTGGGGGGAGGAAACGAAGAGCAAGGGGAGTCACACTCTTTGCCGCAATTAATCCCTATCTACTACAACACACATCGGTATCCTCGAAACACACAGGGAGAGTCCGATAGCTCATTAGAAACTCCTGCAGTTACGCCAACTTCTTAGAAGCGTTGCTCTGCTTGACCTTACGTGTGATGTACTCAATGGTGAAAAAGCACAGAACCGTGTGCATTGCGCAGCGGCAAAAGTACGGGAGGAAGGCGTCGTACATTGCCAACACACCCTCCTCCTTCGCGATGCGGCCAATGCACTGCACCACGTTGTGGTACTTCTTCTCCACACCCGCGCCAAGCTTCGCCTCGGCCGACATCCGCACACGCGCCACCTCCACCGGCATCGTCACGGCACTGTAGATGAGCGCGGTGATAGCGCTCGCGATGTTCACAACGATGTTATCGTCCAGCGGCGAGGGCCGCTTCACATTGCGCTTGCGCAGCATCGTCAGCACCTGGTCGTGCACGGCCACCTGCGAGATGCCAACGAGGGCCGCACGCGAACCAAGCGCGCCGAAGCCGCTCCACAGACCCGACACGCCGCGGCTCTTCAGCACGCTGTTCAGCGCACCGATAATCGACAGCTTGCCGGTGCCCTTGCTTGTCGTCTGCAGTACCAGGCACACCTCCACAGGGGAGGACAGAAAGGAGGCAAAGACGCCAGCGCTCGCACCGGCCAAGGCGCGATCAAGGACCGAGGCTGAGGCCGGATCAGCCGACTTCTTCAGCCCCATCGCCACCTCACCCTGGAGGATGCCATCACGGAAGATCGGGTAGCAGCCCAGACGTGCCGTGGTGTACACCACCTGGCGCATCAGACCGCTGGACAGGCCCGTGTAGAAACCCTTCTTGGCAGTTGCCTTGAGGGAGGCGAGCTGGCTCGTCCCGGGTGGTGCCATCATGACGGTGTTCTTCCACATTTCAAAAGGGTGGGTGAAGCACCATCCGAACATGCCGGCGAAGCCGGAGATGCAGAGCGTCTGCCATCGCGGGATCGGCGGGGCGGGTGCCGCGGCCTTCTTCGGCGACGGGAGGGCGGCAGCAGCAGAGTTCTGAGACATTTTGTTTTCTACTCTGTTTCGATTCTGTTAAGATAGATTATCAAATTACACTGCTGCTTCGAAACAACCGTGTGCTGTGTTCTTTTGATGAATACGGTTGGGTTTTTTTTCTCCGATGGACTTCGAGTGATAGTACAGAGAAACCGAGATGATGAACAGCCTTCAGTTCGTGTGTATCAGACGAAGAGAACGAAGGGATGTAATAGGAAAAAAGAAGGAAACAATAACAAAGATACTACTGTAATTATATACGGGAGTGGTAGTTGAGGTTTGTTAGTTAGGTCTGGGCGAACGTCCGATTGATTTTGACGTAATTGCCGTAAAATCAGTCATAATAACATGTTTGTAAATGGTGCGTCGGGCACAGGTGTGAAACAGCGGAAAGGAAAAGAGCGACGGAGAGAAACAAAAACAGAGAGTGGACATGTTGGCTTGAAAAACACCTGTTTGTTTTATGTGTGTGTGTGTATGTGTGTGTGTGTGTGTTGCGATCAGGTAGACCCAAGAAAACTTCACTTTTTCGTGAGAAGAAGCAATGGTGTGAGGGGCATTACCTGCTGTGAAGAACCGCACATCTTCTTTTTGCTCATGGTTTTAAACGTTCGACTAGCGTTGCTGTAATAGCAGCCCAATCCCATCGTGAAGCCGTAGTTGCCACACCTTACATATATAGGAGCGGGCACTATTAAAAAAAAAAAAAAATATATATATATATATATCGACGACATGAAAACGAAAACGCAGAAGTAAAACTCGAAAAGGAGGAAAAGGTCGCGTGCCAAAACGTGGACCGTTGGAAGGCCTTAAAGGTAGGTCTCACCGAGTCCATTAACCCACACTCAAAGCTCTGAGCTCGGTTTGTCACTTCCTTAACCCAAATCAAAAAAAGAAAAAGGAATAGCACAAAAGGGCGCCTCTACAGAGATTGGAGAGCAGCACAGGGGGGTAGACTTGTTGAAGTGATCCCGTATCCTTGCCGCCAAACATGACGAAATCAAAGAGCGCCGAAGGAAAAGAATTTACTATTCGTCTTTTTAGAAAATGCCGGAACCAAAAGCGGCGATTGAAGCAAGGAACAGTGACGACAAGATAAAGCACAAAAGGCCAGCGTGCCCTTGCTTCCATTTTCAGGACAGTACTTTTTTTTCCTCCGCTTGATCAAACCTGCGGACGACAGCTATTGGCGTTGGCTTTTGTCGCCAGTAACTATCACGGATTTTTTTATTTTTTGGAGGAAATGCAGCGCTTTCTCAAATGCTCCCTATTTTGTTGGTGTACTCCAATACGTAGCTGCACAGACCCGGGGATTGACAGTCGTGGGCGCGCTTCGCAGGGTTGTAAGATGCTCATTGCGCGTTTAACGAGTCTCTTTACCTTTGGTGCACTGTACCGTTCTTGGAAAGCAGCCAAGCACTGCTGTTACGCAAAAACGCCCACACAAAACGCGAAGAGAGGGAAAGCTGGAAAAAGAAAGCAGAACAAGAGCGCATATCAGGTCGCGGATTAAACCGATTGTGTGTGATTTCCAGTTTACATTTTTCGGTTTTCCATTGTTCGATCATTGGCTGCAGCTTGCAATCTTCTGGCGACGCTCACGCAACTGCCGAGTCAAATATCCAATGACAGAGAAGCAGATGACAGTGTGTGTTGCGCAGCGGCAAAAGTACGGGAGGAAGGCGTCGTACATTGCCAACACACCCTCCTCCTTCGCGATGCGGCCAATGCACTGCACCACGTTGTGGTACTTCTTCTCCACACCCGCGCCAAGCTTCGCCTCGGCCGACATCCGCACACGCGCCACCTCCACCGGCATCGTCACGGCACTGTAGATGAGCGCGGTGATAGCGCTCGCGATGTTCACAACGATGTTATCGTCCAGCGGCGAGGGCCGCTTCACATTGCGCTTGCGCAGCATCGTCAGCACCTGGTCGTGCACGGCCACCTGCGAGATGCCAACGAGGGCCGCACGCGAACCAAGCGCGCCGAAGCCGCTCCACAGACCCGACACGCCGCGGCTCTTCAGCACGCTGTTCAGCGCACCGATAATCGACAGCTTGCCGGTGCCCTTGCTTGTCGTCTGCAGTACCAGGCACACCTCCACAGGGGAGGACAGAAAGGAGGCAAAGACGCCAGCGCTCGCACCGGCCAAGGCGCGATCAAGGACCGAGGCTGAGGCCGGATCAGCCGACTTCTTCAGCCCCATCGCCACCTCACCCTGGAGGATGCCATCACGGAAGATCGGGTAGCAGCCCAGACGTGCCGTGGTGTACACCACCTGGCGCATCAGACCGCTGGACAGGCCCGTGTAGAAACCCTTCTTGGCAGTTGCCTTGAGGGAGGCGAGCTGGCTCGTCCCGGGTGGTGCCATCATGACGGTGTTCTTCCACATTTCAAAAGGGTGGGTGAAGCACCAGCCGAACATGCCGGCGAAGCCGGAGATGCAGAGCGTCTGCCATCCCGGGATCGGCGGGGTGGGTGAGACTTCCCTCGTTGCAGACATGGTGATCGTGCATTTTAGGGAGTTCAGCAACGTTTTTGGTTGTTGCGGGTGTCTCTCCCAAGTGGTGTGCCGCAGGTGTCTGTGGCGATGTGACCTATTGTGGCAAAAAGAACGACCGGTTTGCCTTTGTGTGTGTGTGCCAGTGCGGGAATGTGTGCAGATAAGTGCGTGTTCGCTGTGGACCGCAGTGAAGGTGCCGCAGTTCAGTAGAGTGTCAAAGGGGAGAAAAAACGGATCTGGCGACGACGGCAGAGAGGGTAGGGGGAGCACAAAAGCCAAGCACACGCATTGATTGCCTTCCGTTGCACAAAACGCACATGCGCTCCTACGAACTTGTTGCGGGTAGTTGTTCAGAAACAAAACGAACACCTTTTACCGTTGATCAAACCATGCAGCAACTTGCGTTTTCTTTTGAGTGCTCTAGTGCCCTGTTGTGCTTGCTTGGTGGTGAGAGCTTCTGTTGATTTGTTCTGGCGACGCTGGGTCGTTCGATGAGGGGACGTAATCAGGCCAAAACAAAAGTGTATGCAGAGAAAAGCCACCGTACGGGAGGTCTTTTTCGTCTACGCATCTTCTTGTGGCGAGTCTTCAATGTCACTTTCTACATCTTCCACAGCACGCGCCGGCGGTGCGCGCACACACAAAAGCTCGTGCCTTCCTGCAGCTGCGGAGCCCGTATGACTTCCTTCAATTTCTCCTCCCTCCTGTTCCTCCGCATTCATTAGCAGCGCCTCATCACACGCAGCCGCTACTGCGCACCGCCGCAGCACCCCCCGCCAGTGGTCATACAAGTGTATTGGGGTGCGGCCCTCCCTCCAGACGTTGCGGTAGGCATGGAAGATGTACTGAAATTTGCCGGGGCCTTGCCCGAACTGCGCTACGCCGTGCATAATCGCTGCGTCCTCTCTAGCGCTAAACTTGTGGCGGCGCTTAACCGTACGGCTATCGTTATTGCGGGTGCTGCTTTTGTTCTGTTTCTCGAATGATAACGCTAGTGGAAGTACGTTGTCAAACGGTGATGTTGTTGGTGCTGCTGCTGCTGGTGTTTGCATGCTTACAGTGGTGGAGGAAAAACGAAGACGATTGCTCTGCGTTGGTTGAGCAGGAAGTTCTGAGTTTGACTGCAGCGTCAGTGTTGCAGAAACACCACTTCTAGAAGGAGGTACTGTAGGGGTGGAGGGGCCATCTCGATGCCGCTGTGCCGGTGTGAAGCCGATACCAGCATTCTTATTCCTGTTATTGGTGGTGGCAAGGTTGCCGTTGCCTACTTGTGGCAGGGAGCGTTGCTCTTCTAAAGCTGCCGTGAATGCGTCAAAAGCGCGGATAGCAGCTGACACGCGCGCTTGTTCTGCGTCTTGATACGCCGTTGTCGAGTGGATGGAACTTTTGCTGTTGCTACCGCCGTTGCTAGCAGGCTGACTCTTGTTTCTTGTAGAAGCGGAAGAAAGCGCGTTGCGGTGCTGCTCACCAGATGACGAGATCGTTTGTGAAAGGCAGCATGTTTTTCGATATTCACTTTTATCGGTGTTGTTGCGCTCCTCAGCTGCGGGAGTGGCTGTTACCGTAACAGGCACAGTCCAGCGCACTGCGGAGATGGCCGGCAGCCGCTGCAACATCATCACTGCGTCGACATCACCATCCTCACCGGCGGTGTCTACTTCAGATCCAACGCTCTCTACCACCTCACGGTTCCTGTCGTTGTTAGGAAAGCTGTTACGCTTCATGCTCGCACATTTGGCCTCCGCGATCGCTGTTGGAGGAGCCCCTGCAGACCGGGAAGTGCTGTTGGAGTCATCTGCCGCTGCAGCAGCACTAACAGCACTTGTACTTTTCGGTGCCGAGGCATTGACGCCACGAATCACGTTCGTCTGGCTTTCTCCTTGGTCTTGCCCAGAGAGAGGGTTGACATACAAAAAGGTAGAGTAGTGCTCTTGCAGCACAGCCACGAGGGCGGCGAGATCGATGGAGAGGTCACCCTTTGAGCTCGCGTGTGAAGGCACCTCTGTTTCACAATCTTTTTCCTTTTCCCTATCGCTGTTTTTTTCTTGATCTTCGCGAGATCGCTTGCGTGACGGAGTTAACGCTGTTTGAGATTCGTCTGCAACTTCGTTATCGGTAGTGGTTGGTTTTCGTGCGCTTTTGATAATGGTCTCCACATTTCGCAAGACACTGCGCAGGAGCAGCTTCAGATCCCTGTCATCTTGTAAAGTTCCGTTGTTCTGATACTCCCCACAGCTGCGCGTACGAAAGCGAGAAGCCTCCAGCTTACAAGCAGGCAGTGACAGCAGCATGGCACACGTTGACACTGCAAAGGCACCAAAGTTATCTTCCCTTTCTTCTTTGTTTTCAGGCTGTCTCGGTGATATCACGGAGGGAAGCGATGCACTTTCGTCCAATAGCGCGTCCTTTTTAGCCGGAAAGACACAACGGTAAAGTAATCGATACAGATCATGCATTTTAAGTGGGCAAGTTTTACCTTTACCAACACCGGTGTGAGGGCTTCCTTGTCCAGCGTCATTTCCCAATGATCGTTCCGTTTCCATTGGCAGGCGCACCGTTGTTTGACCCGTGTGCTGTATCACATAGGTCAGTAACGCCGCCACCAAGCCCTCACGGTATGTACAAGTCTGCCAAAAGAGCGGATTGCATGAAATTGCGGGCAGCATCAACAGTGCCAGTACCCCCTCGCTGTTGGAGCGGCGTATGTGACTGAGGAAAATGGAGTGCAGAACATCGAAGTAATGCACGTCTAATGGAGATGTGGACGCCGGTGGCGTGGGCGACACGTTGGAGGCAAGAGTAGAGGAGAGAGTGACACTTGGCGGGCTGCCAAGTGCAGTCGTAGTTTGAAGAGACATGTGTTCTTATTATGCCTTTCGGTAGGCCTTGTATCAGCTGGTTTTAAGTATATGTGTCTATATCGGTCTGAAGTGTTGTTTTTTTATTTCTTTCTTCGCCGCTGAGAGTACTCACGTGTAGGGTTTTCTAGAGGTGGCAAGGAAATGCAGGCATAAAAACTCTGTTTCTTCTATGAGTGGCACACCGTGACCTCCCGGAAAAATCGACGTCTCTTAAACGATCGTGGGTCACATTAAACCTCTTTATCGCAGAAAGTTCTTGCGTTGAAAGCAGACGTAGCACCTTTTGTCAGGTTCTATAAGTTATATTTGCGAAAACTTAATGCACTGTGTTGACCGCCCTGACAGCATAAACAGCATAATTAACACGTGAATGCGCTGAAAAGCGATAGAGGGGAAAGATGAAAGCTGAGAGTGAAGATGCTACCATGGCGTTTCTTGGGCAGTTCAGGTTTTGAGAAAGCCCGATCACCTTTGTCAAGTCACCAAGACGGGTCTTCACCAAGCTATTAACGCGGATCGCTGGACGACTTGTTTTTTTTGTTGTTGTTGTTTGGCTTAGTTTTGCATTGTTCTTCGTGCAGTAACAAACCGGTGACAGTGCCGTGATGTAAGTGACACGATTATCTTTCCGTTTTGATTTGCTGGTTTGCCCGCATCCACCGACGAGTCACTCGCATTTTCTTCTGTCTTTGTTCTCGCCTTTGTTTTTTTTTTTTTTCACAACTCATAGAGGCTGCATAATCTAGTTTACATTAGGGGGAAAAAAGCAAGGAACAAAAACAATAAAGAGGAGCAGCCAAAAGGGGACAGTAGTGTACGCGTGCTGCGACCGCTCATCCTTAATCGATGGCGAAGATGTACTTGTTCGACAGCGGCAGCGTGTCCCGTTTCGCCTGCGCAATCTGTTCCATCCGCTCCTGCTCCTTTTCCGCAGCCAGCTTGCGGCGTGCTTTGGCGGCTTGCACCTCCATCGCCCGCGCGGCCTCAGCCGCCTCCGCCTCCTCGCGTGCTTTTGCCACCTGCATTTCCGCTTCCATCATAGCGGCCCAGGCCTGCTGACGGGCACGTACCGCCTCGACGTCGTCCTTCACTACGCGCGCGTCTTTTAACGCATTCAACGCAGCGGACGGGCCACCGCCTTTGCAAACGAACGGGATCTCCTCTCCCTTCTCCCCTTTTGTTTCTGTAACGGTTGGATCCGTGTGCTGTGTGGCACTTGTCACTTGGGTCGCTGACTCATCCGCCTCAGCATTCGCTTGTTCAGTAGTTGACTGTGAATTTTTCGCGGGGGCAGAGGCGGCGGCAGCAGCGGCAATACGCGCTGCCCTTGCCGCACCCACCTCCGCCATCATGGCGGCCACGCGATCTTGGTTGCCGATGTGCGACACTTCCGGTTTGCTGGACGGAGGGGGTGCCGTTGCAGTCGTGAAGGACGTTGCTGCTGTTGCTGCCGGAGACACGGTATCAGCGGACAAATCCCCCAACCTTTTACTACTGTACTGTCCCGGACTTGACGAGGTCGGTGCGTCAGGTGCAAAGGAAGAAACGTTTTGTACAGACTGCGATTTGGTGCATTTCCCCCCTCTGTCGCTGTCGTGCATTACTAACGCAACTGCCACTGGCGGGGCTTCACTCGCATTCGTTGTTTCCATCAGCTGCCCGTCCGTGTCCATTGACTTCGATTCGTTCTCCTCCGTCGTACCACTCACAGCACCAGGAAGTGTCCTGCGCAACTCCTCCGCTGTCGGTACCCCCTGCGGCAGGGGCGGCGGTACCACTTTCAGCGTCAGCGTCAAGACACCACGGCTGCGGTCGAACTGTGCCTGTTTCGGCACGTCTTCCACTCTGAAAGGCAGCGTCAACTCCCCTGCATAGACTGGCTGATCTTCGGTGCGGTCAATACGCACGGTTCGGCCCTCCTCCGTAATCGCAATGTCCAGCGCTGCCGCACGCCGCACCCCGGCAAAGGTGAGCTTCACAATCAGCTCCTCCGGGACACCGATGCGCTTGTCAGAAACGGACCAACGCCATGCGTCGGTGAGGTCAATGGAGCCGCGGTGGGAAATAGTGTGCGGCGGGAGCTGTGGAGATTCGGTCGTTGTTACGGATGCCACGTCGGGCGATGCAACGGGTTTCGTCGTTAGCACTGAGGCAGACTCATCCAAGGAATCTGCCTTCTTTTCCACTGAAGCAGAAGAGGAGTTTTGAGCAGCTTTTGTCGTGGCTTCTGCGTTCTTTAGGGGTTTCTCGGAATCGGGAATGTGTCTTGTTGGCCGCTGCAGCACCGGCGCCTTTGGGTCCACAGCAAACGGGTTCACCCCTTCCTTCGACCGCAGGGTCTGGTTCTGCGGGGTGCCAATGGACTTAATGGAGCTCGGCAGACGGCGGAACTTGAACCCGTTCGACTCGCCGTAGCCACTGTTTACGTGCTCAACCGCGATCTCAGTCAGGAAACACATGAACTTGTTGCTACGCTCCGCCAGGGCGAGCGTGGACGGGTGAAAGACCACGTCATGCACAATGCAGGGCAACTGTCCGGATGTGGTGGTAGCGCTGGTGCTTGGAACAGTTGCGGCGTACTCAGCTGGAATGTGAGCATCAGGTGAGGAAGGCACCGGGTTGTACGCTTCCACTCGACGGCGTGAGACCGACACGGGCACTTCCCAATTGCTGCTGCTGCGGTCGCCTGTGGTGTGCTCCGTAAAAGTTTTTACCTTCTCACTCTGACACATGTTCAGATAAGATCGCACAGGGGGGATTTTGGATGCGTCAGACACTCCAACCTGCTTCGCCTCTGCCGCCGTCAGGCGCGTGTTGGAAGGCTCTAGTAACTCGACGACGTAGGCAGGTCGCGGAAAGACGAATTCAAAGCTGAAGTCGCCGCTCTCGCGCGCCTCCCGCTCTGCTTGCTCGAGGTACGCCTCCTCCTCGCGGCGGGTCTCCGGGTCTTCGAGAGACTTTATGTAATCGTGCATGAGCTCTAGAAAAACGGGATCCTTCATTTTTTCCTGAATGACATGCAGTTCCTCCGGTGTGGCCTGGAACTTCTCCGCAGCGGAGCCGCCGTCGGCAGATGTGCCGACCTTGCCTCGCGCCAAATTAACACGTTCCAGAGGCATTACCTATTCGAGCCTAGCAAACTGTTGTTGAGGTCGTGTGTGTGTGTGTGTGTGTGTGCGTAGAAAGCAAGCGAAAAAGAACAAATATATATATATATCGATGCAGAATAATAATGATAATAAAAAAACGCCACGTCCGAACGGGCGTTAACAGGGAAGACCTGGAAACTCGTTCCCCTTTTTGCCGAGTTTGTGTGAAAAGCGATAGAGATGAACAGATCCGGAACAGTAAGACCGAGAAAGGACGTGTTGTGTATTACTGAAAAGCGCACTGGGAGGTGCGGTGATTAACTACTTCGTAGGCGGGCAGGAAGTGAAGGCAAAATCAATGAGTCGAAGAAGTGGTAGTGGATATTCTTTTTTTTTTTTGGTGATGTAAGCAGCAGATGAAAAACGTTCGACGCCCGGGAGCTCAGCCACCGAGGGCACTGAGACCTGTTTTCTAGGAACAACAAATTATTTCCTCTTTTGATCAGTCTTTGGTGGTGTTTGCTTTCGTTTGTGTATAAACAGCTGTTTCGCTTTAATAAAGCAACCGTGGTGGTGTCTTGAGAAGACCTGCCTGCAAAAGAGGCAGAAATGAAACGTAAGGAGAAAAACAAACGCAGTCCTCAAGGTGGAAAGCAGGTGTGGAGCACCGAGGGAGAGAAAAGCAAAGTGCATACACACAGGAGAGCGCATACGAGGTACGCAGAAGTAAAGGCACGAGCAGCGAAACGGACGAAGGAGACCTGGACAAAGAAGTCTTCGGCAAGAAGAACCCGGTCAAGCGGCGTGCACACACGCGTTATGAAAAAGCGCCTCCAATACTTCTGGCCGAAAAAAACAATCACCGGAAAGAAAAACGGAAGGCAGCGCCTACCCACAGAAAACGCAGGCGACAACGCTACCGAATATACAAGGAAAGCACAACACGCACGCGCACACACACACACACAAGAGGAAATGGAGGAAGGGGAGGACGGTATTCAGGAAACTTTTAGAAGCGATAAAAAAAAAAGGGGTCTATCGTATGCATTTTTTTTTCTTAGTTAATAGGCCACAGGCACTTGCAGAGAAACGGAAGTAGCCGATTTCCGTACAGTAAAGTGAACTACGAGGCGTTTAACAGAAAAAAGAATGAAAAAACGTAATGGAGAAACAAGCAAAGTAAGGCGAACAAATAGAGGCGTGCCAAATCCAAGGGAAAAGAGAGGAAAGGTGGAGTTCGGCCTCGGCACGTGCTGAACAAGAACTCTTACATCTGTTACCCACTACCTGCGTCAAGTGCCGCACACTGTAAAGCGTGTATAGATGCTTGGTGTGTGTGTGTGTGTGTGTGTGTGTGTGTGCTCTCTCGGGTGTGCTGACCGTCTAGAAAAAAAGAAGAAATACAGCGTTTACATGATACCAACACCGTGTGAACCTGAGCCAAACCCTCTTTGAAAACTCTCTGATCGAGATTAAAAAAGAAAAGGAAGAGAGAGAAGGAGCAGTCACATCGCTAGTGTCACAACAGGATGCAAGTGAACAGCAGCATCACCGCGGGGACGAGCGGCGGCGCTGACCGGATCGGCTGTGTTGCGCGTTCGTCGTCGATGAAGCCTCATGACACGTCTTCGTCGTGTTATTTGACGGCAGCGTCGACGGCGGGTTGCGCAGCGAGTCCAGAGAGGTATTCGTCCTTCGCAGCGTACCGCGGCGTGTCGTCCCAATCCCGCGGCCTTGGTTGATTTTCGGCATAAAAGTGCAGCCGTGCAGGCGGTACAGTTGCTCCTGCGTGGGTCGTGTCTGGGCGGCGATGCGGTGCATGCGATCGCGCATCGGCTCCGTGTAGAGCCTCCGGACCTGCTCAGACTGCCGCGTCTTTGCCTGAGACTGCGCCAGCACAGCATTCCGCACTGCACGTCCGTACTGGTCGGCTAGATGGTCCTTGTGGAGGTGCGAAATGTACCTGCCTGCGTCGCCGGGCAGCGAGGGCCCACGGACAGGGGGGGGAGCGTGGTGGAGGGGCGGCGGCGCCGTTTTGAGTGGGGGCGGCAACGGCTGCGTGGTGCGCAGGTGATCGCGGCGACGGCTGGAGAAATGCAGCCCCCTTAATCCGCTCGGGTAGAGGTTGATGTCTTTGTTGTTGTTATTGATATTGTTTCTGTTCTGAAAAGACGTGTTGACGGCCGGAGAAAGGACGGTGAAGGAGCCCTGCAGGGAATTAACCAACTCATTCTCAGGCACGCGGCGGAAATTAGACCTGTACATCCGGAGGGCCCGCGGCGACTGCTGAAACGACGACACGCCAGAAGTTATAGAGTGAATGGAAGCGGGCGGTGGTGGTGCAGGTGTCACGGGCTCCCGCCACCGTCGCGGTTCCTCTACCTCTTCGCATAGGCAATAACTGTGCCTACCGCTCCATCCGTCTTCTGTTCGCGACGCTGTTATTGCTGATGTGGCTGTTGTCGCATCCGATGGTGCGTTGAAGGGCAACTGCGCGGGGAAAGAATAGGGGTGTGGGGGTGGTCGGTGGGCGTAGCGGGTGCCCGTCGCCACCGTCGTCCGCCACGGCTCGTAGGCCACGGCCGAGCCGCTCTGATGAGGCGCCTGCAGCTCGTTTCTGTACTCGGACACTCCAAAAGAATACTCATACTCGACTGCATTGTGTTCTCCAATCTCGTCTGCCGAGCCTTCCACGTCCACCCGTGTCGCGTAGCGCGCGAGGCCCATCTCTCCTTCCACTGTCGAGAGATCAGGGGGGGACGAGGGGAAGGGCAGCCGCTCTCGCCAGCGCTCCACCGTGCCGCCGCTGCGGTGGGCAAACTGCAGTCGACGCACCAGCGCCTCCCGCCACCGCCGCTCCTCTGCGCTAGCCCACTCATCTAACGCGTCATTTTGTGGTTGTTGCTGTTCTTGCTGCCGATGTTCTTGAACGTTGAGGAGGGTGTTGTTCTCGGTGGAATTTGTCCCCTCGATCCATCTTCCGCCGTTTACATACGTGGCGAGTGGCGTGCCCAGAAGATTGCGATGCGCTGCGGCTAGGAGAATTTCGAGCGTGGTGCCGGCGGAGGGCCGGCGCAAGCGTGAACGCAGCGGTGGGCTCTGCGAAGTGTTGTGTGGCGGGGACATCGGGGGAGAAGGAGCTATTCTCGAACCTCGGCCTGCCGCCGCGGCTACAGGAACTGCTGCAGTTGGCGTCGTCGCTGGCGGAGTCGTCTGCCGCTGCTGTGTGTCATCTGCCTTTGTTGGAGCCGCCGGGGGCTGCTCAAGCGCGCCCACGCCAGTGGTGATGCTTACTGACACTGATGCGTGTGTGTCGATTTGGTCATGAAGACGATGGGAATTATTGTTGTCGCCCTCTGCAGGCTCCGCTGTATGTCCAGCTGCGTGCTCCTCATGAGCGCCAGTCACGCTCTGTCGCTCATCTTTATCTGGCTTCCCCGCCGGGTGGATCGGCGGCGTGATGGAGGACCGCTTTATGTTCTCCGTGTGTCGAATCCCCCCGTCTTGTGCAACGCTCACGCCACCCTCTGCCCCTGCCGTCCCTGCAACGCGTTTGACGTGAAAGGAGTTGATGGCTTGATCCGGAGTCTCCTGCGAGTCACACGTGGATTGCAGCTTCTTGCCGCTGAAGCTGCTGTGGTAGCTGTCACTCTGTGTAGGCCGGCTGTATTTCGAGGTGGTCGGAGTGCATTCAATTGGGTCAACCCTACCTCCCCCAGCACTGTCACTGCCACCACCACCACCAGCATATCGCGTCGCGGGCGGCAACACGAGCAGCGACGGCTGGTTGTCGAAGACGCACATGTCCGGCGCCGAGGTTGCTGAGTAAGGCGGGAAGGCGGAGTGCATCCGCGCCATCTGCGTCTGTTGTACCAGCATGAGTCGCTGCATCTGCTCCAGCTGCTCCTCCAGGTGCGTCATGCGCTCCAACGCAGCCCTCAGGGCCACCGGGGCATCAGCCGAAGTTGCCTCTGAGCCTTTCCGCATCTCCCGTTTATTGGTTCGCCACCCTTTGCTCTCTGCAGAACTGCCTCTACCACTACTTGTGTCGTTTCTGTCGCTGTTGCATTCAGTACTTCCGCAGTTTGACCAGGTGTGCTGTGTATTGTGGCTCGCCTTCGACGATGGCACCCTCAACGACGGCTGATGGTGTTGGATGACATCGCAGTTGTGGTTGTGCATCGACGAGTAGGACGACGCGGTGGTCGGCGGCGAGTGCGGATTGGACGATAGCGCGGATGAAGGTAGCGTACCCGAGGATGAAGAAGAGAGGGCAGACATGGAAGCAACGAGTGGGATATCGGACCGCTGCGGGCGCGAGGGGGCCAGCAGCTCCGAGTTGGATAGAGAGACTTGGAACTCGGGAAGGAGAACGTTCGACTGTGACTGTGGCGCGCTCCTCGACGGCGCCGACGCGGAAAGCAGCGAAGCTGCGGAGAGTGGCGACAAGCGGGGCCTTAAAGAAACTCCAGGTAGTGGAGCGCTATGTTCCCCCGGCACCTTTGTAATAGCTGGCTTCTCGTCGCTCTCGTGTTCTCCCTTTTTATACGGTTCACTGTTGCCACTCAATGGCCTGGCTGCAGACTTCGGTGATGAAGACGATGATTCCTCGGCATCGCTTTCGACGTTCACCAGGACCCTGTCGTCGTCGAAATTCGCGTGCGCCATCGTCGGATGCGCTCCCCCCGAGACCTCGTTCTGCGGAACCCCCCGTTTAAGTTCAATTTCTTTTTCCCCGTCTACTGGTTGATCGTACTCCTCCAATCTCTTGTCTTTCGAATATGCAGAGTTATTTGTATCTACGGAACTCGGCTTGCGCAGCAACGCCGATTTCTTCGGGTTCTCTGGCGGGTCATAGCGCTCGTGCGGTTGATCGCGGCTGCTGCTGCTGCTGCCGCTGCCTTGATCACTATTGCCGCTGCTGCTGCCGGCGTCGTCACTACTGCAGTTGTGGTCGCTGTCACTGCTGTGCGACGAGAAGTCAACACTCTCCACCTCGAAAATCTCCAGTTCCGGCGGTGTTGGCGGTTGGACGCCACCTGGGCTAATCACCTGTTGCTGTGCGGAGGGCCCTGCAGCAAGGAAGACATTGCCCGCTGCAGCGGCAGTGTTGTTACCAGCGCCTGCTACTACGATACTCGAAGAGTTAAAAGAGACACCTGGTAGACCGCTGCTGTGCCTGCTGCTGTTTGCACCAGCTCTAGTTACCGTCGATGCCACCTGGGACATTGTCTTCACAACAGACGTGCTCGAGCTATCCGTGGTTGCTGGCGCCACTGTTGTCGTTGCTGTAGGGGGTTGAGTTGTTGTTATTGCCCCTCTCTCTGCGGTCCGCTTCCCGGTCAGAGGCGAACGACTCGACGGTCGCGACGGCGAGATCGAGGGATTCGTCACCCCACCCGCGCTCATGTGGTCCATTGATTGTAGCAATGAACTCCTAGCGGCCCCCTGAGCCGACGTGTGGGTGAAGTGCGCGCTTCTCGCGTCGTCGCGGCGGGCGTGGACGGCGGCGGCAGCCACGGCGGCGAGCAGCGGCGGGGCGTCGATATCGTCCAGCAGCATCCATCGCTGCATTTCGTCGTTGATGTGCAACCGGACCGCCTCACGATCCATCAGCATCGTGGATGAGAAAGTGCTGTAGGGGTTGGAGGTGGCGGGCATGCTGTGGGCACTGATGGTACCCAGTGCTGCGTTGGTGGTTGCCATCCCGGCAGCACCGGCATTCAAGGTGGCAGTGGTTATTACTGCTGTTGGCGTGGTGGTCCTTGTCGTTACAGCGGCGGCGGCAGTGGCGTTGATTGTGGGCATCGTTGCTGCTGCAGCGGTGCGGCCACTGGCGCTGTCGATGAGTGACCAGTTGTCAAGCCCTGCAGGCGCGCCGTTGCGTATGGCCACCACGTCGCCGCCTGTGCCGGCGGGGGCGTTGCGTGCGTTTGCGCCAGCGTCAGAAGTGCCATCACCATCAGTACGGATATCCGTGCTTTGCTTGAATGCCGAAGCTGGATGTGCGATGTTGACAAAGGCATCCTGGGCGGAGGAAGATATCGGGTACTCCTGCGCTACCGGCAGCTCCATCACATGTGCAAAGGTCGAGAAGGTCGTGTAGACGTGATCGGGGTGGGTGACGCCCAGCAACTCGGCTTTATTCGCCATGTTCATGAATATGTTTCCGTGGTGGCGCATCGGTGGGTTCTGCGTGTCGCGCGTGCCCTCATATAAATTGATGGCCGCAGTGGTGGCGGTTGCTCTGCGTGACCGCTCAATGTCCCCGGTAGAGTCGACAGAGTGCAGTTTCGCCCCCTTCGTACGAGCAGCACTGTTGTTCGCGGTGACGGTGGTATCCGTGGAGTTGCGACCTGTTGACGTCGATCCGCCGGCCGTCCGCGTCGACTGTGTCGCGCTGCGTAAGGTCGCCGACGTGCACAGCGACGCCGGCACTTCCAACGGTCCCTCCTCACCGACCGTGGGAAGAGCCGTGGAGCTCGTTTCGCGGCTGCCGCCCTGTGTGGTTGTTGGGGTCTGCGGTGAAGTCAGTTCCACCCGACACCAATGCTCCGCCTGCAGCCGTGCCGCGGTGGTGAGGGCCACTGAGTGATATGGAGTGGGCGGGGTGACCAGCACTAGGCCCCACGCCGCCGTGTTAAACTCCACTGCGCTGGAGGACGCGTTGTGGTCGTCAGACGGGTGCAACGTCCGCTGCTGCTGTGAGAGCTGTTCCTGCTGCCGTTGTTGCGTGTGTACGTGTTGTGCTGCACTGACCGACGCTGAAGCAGGGCGTGGGGGGAGCGGAGCATAACTCTTGGCACCTATTGTTGTCGCTGCTACTGCGCGAGGTGCATCTGGCTTTCCAGCAATGTCGCCCTCTCCACTGTTGTTCTTATTTGTGCCTTTCCATTGGAGGCTGTTGTTGTAGCTACTTGTACTCACCCCAGTGCCGAGAATGGAGTGGACCGTGAACGCATTTCCTGTCCCAACGAAGTCCTCCTCCACGTATAGTTCTCTGGTGTTACATGTGTCGCCATCGTCTTCACATTCGTTACCTTCCGCGTACCCACGCTCATAGTTGCTGCTGCCCGCCGTGTTCGTTGTGGTACTTCGGTCACCCTCAATTGGATTCCTGTTGCTGCTCATCTCTTGCCGTTGAGCACTACTGAGTGTAAATGTCCGTTTGACATGTTGCTGGATACTCGGCCCTTGGGTACATAGAGAGTTTGTCATTGGCACACACTCGTACTGAATTACGTTCGATCGTGTGAAAATGGAGCAGAACTGATGCGTGTCCAGTTGCCGCTGCTGATGTTGCTGGTCTTCGAAACCTCCTGTTTCGTTTCCGTTATTCTCTTCCACTCCCTTTGTAACGCCGTGTGACACCGGCGCATCGGCAGCACTTGTTGCTGCTGTTTTCTTCGTTATTATTTCAGGTTCACGGTAGTCCAGCACTGCAGCCACAAACGGTGCCGGCATCATGCGAATGGTCGATGAAAAACCGCCAGCGCCGCCAACGTAGTAACTCGCGGCGAAGGCACAAGCACCAGGCAGCGGCAATGTGAGCCGTGGTGGCAGCGCCAGGCTCAGCACGGAGGAGGTCATCGTAAGTGAGGCTTGGTGCGAGGCGACGATGTGGTACACACCACCGTTGGGGGCCATCAGCACGGCGAGGCAGCCGAGCGGCTCCAAACTACTGTTGAGGACACCCATGGCGGCAGTGGACAGGTTGCTGAAACGACGGTTGGGGTTGGTGGTGGTGTTCGCGGTAGAGCGAGAAGCGGTGGAACTCAGCTGCATGACTTTCGCATCTGCGGCATCGTCCTTGTCCTCCACCTCCGTCAGCGCCTCGAAGGATAGAAAGAGCTCCGTGCAGGTGCGGTTCTCGCCGAATGCACATCGCGGGTCGGCACCTGAAGCAGCCCGCTCAGACCTCCGCGAGTCCCCCGCAAGTGGGCAAGTGGCGGGATTTGTCTTGCTGGTGTTGTTGTTGGTTTTTGAGAGAGAGGGAGGAAGAGGAGACTCTGCAGCGTGCAGGCGTCGCCTTTCGCCGATGTACTCCCCAAAGACCTCTCGTGCCATCACGAAGGAGCTCAGCAGCCCGGCCACGACACGACGCGCCGGAAGCGGTAGCGGCGAGTTCGATGGCAGCGATGACGGGCCCCCGTAAGTCGGGACGTGGTGCAGCGACGGTGGGCCGTTTGCAGTAGACGCAGCTGGTGTCCCGGTCATGCTGTGTGCATTGGTTTCCACTACAGTTGAAGTTCCCACAGCAGCGACAGGGGGAGAAGTCATCATCAGGCCTATCGGTGCTGCTGCTCTTGTTGCTGTTGTTGTTGCTCCTCCCATGTCCGCTGCATTTGGCAACGACGATGACAGTGACAATGGCACCGCGGCAACAGAGCTGCGTGAAGCATTGCGCGCCAACCCCGGCAACAGCGAGGAAGCTTTACCGTTGTCGAGGCCGTCAACGATGCTCTCCGAGTACGCCGTGGTGGAGTGCCGCGCCACGTGCGTGAGGCTGTGCCGCGTCACGGGCTCCTCGACTACACCGGGCAGCCGCCGCGTAACGGAGGAGCCAGGAAACAAGAAAGGGCGACTATTGCTGGTGTTGGCGTTGAGGTTATGCCCGCTGATACTCAGCCCGCGTGAATTCGTGGCGCTGAGATTGGCGTCGCTGCCGGAGAAAACGGCGGCGACAACCGACGCGCCGGCAGTGGGCAGCCCGGTGAAGGACGGGACGGCGCCGTCGCTGCGGTCGGCGCGGCTGCCGCTCGTCGACGGATTTTCCTCTAGTGTGACCGTGTCCGCGAAATTGTGACCACCCGCGCTGTCGGTGGTCGAGGTGAGAGGGGCCGACCCGGGAAGCCGCACAGTGCACTTGAACTCACACTCCACCACAGACGCGGCGGCGTGGTCGCATAAGACAAACGACTGCGAGGAGGTTGGGAAGGCGGTGTCCGCGGCGCCGATGTGCAGCAGCCACAGACCTAGCAGACTCTCAAAGTCGGCGTTGAGGGCGTGCTGCAGCAACGGGTCCTCGGTGACGGACACGTTGTAGTCATGCGTCGACGTCGCCAAGCCCGCCACCTTCGACGTGCGGAACGCGCCAAGCGACTGCAAGTGCTCTAGAAACATCAGCCCAGCCGCGCGCCGTGGCAGGGGGAAGCGGGTGGTGAACTCGCAGCTGGCCATCTTCGCCTCTGCCGCGCCGCTCAGGGAGACGCAGACGCCGCTGACAGAGGCCTCGATGCTAGTGTTCTGCAGCGTGACCATTCCATGGTCCGTTGCCACGACTCCGGCAATTCCACACCGCTCAATGACGGAGGAATTCACCTTTGCCTGGCCGTAATCTGTCACAAGTACACCGACACCCATAACTTGCAGAATGTTTGTGAACTCAATCGTCGCCGCGGCCCGGTCCCGCACCTCGACAGCTGCCCAGGTGATGGACGGGCCTTCGAAAGAGCTGTCGGTGACGCTAACGTGGCAGCCGTCGAGGCACACTAGCGAGGTCCCAACGCAGCCGCCGTAGAGGTCGCACTGGTTCAACACGCAGTAACCATCGCCGTGCACTTCAAGCACACTCGTCGCAGCGCTGTAGTGCATGCTGGCCATCGTGCCAAAGGTAGCCACGACTTTGGATGGCGCCATTGAGCTCGCGCGCTTGCCCCGCGACAGCTCCGTACACGTTGGTGAGGCGGAGGCGCTGCTGTTCAAAAGGGAAACGCGCCGCCGCTCACCTATCACCCGCATTGCTACCGGCAGGCTGAAGCCGGCGCGCAGGCCGAAGACACCGCTGTTGTTGCGAACCCCCGCAAAGCGTGACGGGGTGCCGCCCCATGGTGGTGGCCGCTGTGCACTGCCATTGTTAGTATTATTAATGTTCATCGTCCCGCGGTCCTGTGAGACGGGGGGGTCGGCCCGGCCACTCAGCTGTCGATTATCTTCGGAGCTGTCTGTGCATGGTTCATCCGCTGCATCGCTGAGCGACACCTTCGCCAAATCACCAACGACGGTGGATGTTGGGAAGGTCGGCCGCCGCGACCTCTCGTCGCTGTCCCCTCTATTACGTGTGGTACTAATACTGTTGTTATCAATATCCCCACGGGTCTCCGAGGTCAGCGGGTGAGAAGAGAAGTGCTGACACAGCTGCGAGGTGCTGCGGTGGCCAAAGCAGCAGTTTACAAACTGCACGGGGCCTTTGCCTTTAACCGAGACGTGTGCTGCGAAGACGACGTCGACAAACGAGATGGCTGCTTCGGCGATAATCTCCAGCGGGTCGAGGAAAATGACACTCTCGGGCAGCGTCGACAACGAGGCGTGCGAGCGCCGGGACGACGCCTTGCTCATCCGCCACAGCGCTGACCGTGCGCAGGATTTGGCGAGCTGATGTAGCTGCTGCGTGGTGGCCTGCGGCACCGTCGCACCGACCTTCCTCGATGCCCCTCCCACTGATACGGTTTTGTTGGGGATGGTTGAAGTGGAAGTTTGCTGCCGTTGTTGAGATGGAGGCGACGCCGGCGGACTACTCAGCCCTGTCAATGCCTCCTTCGTTGAATGAAACGAGGTCTGCATGAGGGAGGAGAATTGCTCGATAGGCCGCTGGTACGGAGAGGACGTCGTGGTTGTCATCTGTTGCTGTTGTCGCCGCTCTTGGGAGGAAGGTGGGACAGACGTTGAGGCGTTAACCACCGTCGGCACCCCCGACATAACCGATGTGCTGCCGAACGTGTTGCTGTTGTTGTGCGGACCGGTGGATAAGTTCAGCGGCAGCTGTGGGCCCGCCTCCGCGGCACAGCGAATGAGACACGGGGCGGTGTTGTGAATGACACGCACGCGGCGGTACGCGCCAAACAACTCAAACGGCGGGCGAGTCCGATTACCAACACCGTTATTACAACCACCACCGTACGGGCCCTCAGCCTCTTTTTCCAGATTACTGAACACTTTGACATTCGTTGCTGCCGTGGTGAAAGAGGTGGTCGCGGTCTTCTCGATCAGGTTACTTAAAGCTGATACGTCACTGTTCGAAGGCAGGGTGGTGGACGCCTCCGCACCGGTGCCTGTTTCCACAGTGCTCGTGGAGTCGAGCGTGTCCTCCGTGCCTCCGACCGCGGCGTGTAAAGACGTACGCAGCGGCGCATTGATGTTGCTGACACCGCCGGTGGAGTTTAAGACGAAGCACCGCGGCGCCGCTATGAAACAGAGATCGTTTTCGGCGGTGTGCGGTGTGACGTAAACAGTTTCCCAGCTCTCGAAGCTGTCCTCCTCACTGCCCGTCGGCGCGGCCCCGTTCCCATTCACATCCGTCTGCATCTCCAAACAAAGAAAACGACAGTAAAATGATGAGCAAGCACTAGAAAAAGAGAGAAGTAGTCACCAATAAAAACCGTAAAAAATGCAACAATAACAAAAACGCAGAAGAACAATATACGTAAGCAAGACCAGACGAAACGGAACGAAGAAGCAAAATTAATATAATGGGCAATGGTTACAGGCTACCACTCTGTGTGTCTATACGAATATAGATAATTGGATGTAGATAGATAGAGATGTGTGTGTGTATGTGCCTTATGTACACGCAAAAACAACACTGAAGCAAAGAAAAAAGGGAAAACGGAGAAAAGACGGCTGTCTCGACAGCGTCGGCTGATTTAACGGTGTTTAAGAAGTCTCCTGGAACAACGTCCTTCGTTGATTGTCTTTTTTTTTTTTGGAGTTCGTCGATTTAAAAAAAAAAAGGAGGAGCTATTTGTAAACAACGAAAAAAAAAAAAGAATATGCGAAAAGACGCCTCGCACCAACAGATAAAACGCCAATCAAATCTAGCCGTAGTTCTTCTTCTTTGTGTGTGTGTGTGTGTGTGTGTGTGAGCACTTGCTAGTCCTGTAAAAACCTCTCTATATTCCCGCCTTCCGACACTCAACTTTTCCCAACGCAACTTAGCCTTTGATAATTCCTTCTTATTGCCGTTCACTTTTGGAAGCAAATAAACTAATCGTCAAGTCTCAATGGTTGTTGCTAAAGACTCTTTTCATTGCTCCGAGAGGAAGAAAGATAGGGGTGTTGTACTTCTTTCGAAAACGCTCCACTGGACAAAACAAAAAGAGAAATGTAAGAGACACTACCCAGCTGTAAAGGAACGGGAGGAAAAGGCAAAAACGGGAATTCCAAGAAGAACGCAAAACGAGAATAGTAATTAAAAAGTGAGAATTCGAAGAAACACGTCAGGCGAAAGGACTAGCGAAGAAAGAGAGTACGGTGTGTGCTGCCACTGACGCCTGTCGCAAACCCGCGGCGAAATCAGAAAAGCAAATATTCGGTGGAAAACGAATGCAAAAAAACGACGCTGGGAAAACAACGTAGAAAGCCACGAGGTGGATAGGAAGAGCTGGAAGCTACGTTGAGAGCCAAGCATTACAGGAGTGTGATCGTCTTTTAGTGTGTAAACGCACTTTCTTTTAATGATGGTGTTTAGCTTGTAGGGAACAGGGAAGTCTCGCAAAGAATCCCAAAAACTAAGAAAGGAAAAAAGTACTTCGGATTGGGACTTAGAGAAAAAAAAAAAGGCACGTATATAGAGTGCAAAGAGAAGGGGGACAGCGGAGTAAAAGGCAATAAACGTTGAAGGAGAGTAAGTTTATAGAAGTAAGTGTGAATTGAAACCAAAGTGTATAAGGAGAAGTGAAAACCAGAGATAGAAAGGACGCTGTTTGGGCAACAAAAAAAAAAACTCAATGCACTATAATAGGAAAAGGAAAAAACAAAAAGAGATAATCCTGACAGTAGGAATATATTAATGCTAACGAGAGCGGAAAGACGTAGTTGAAGTTTACTATATATATATATATATGAGAACGAGCAGAGAGTTCAAAAAAAAAAACGACTTTTAAATCTTTTCGCTTTTTAACTGTCACAGTGACTTTCTCTCTTTGCAGCTAAACCAAGTACTAGCTGCTGAGCACGGGAATATAAACCAAAGCAGGGAAGGTTAGATGTCTGATTATTATTACCGTATAAATTCGTGTTGATGTCTGTTATTCGAAATAAGTTCCCTCACCTTATATAACGCCCAATCTTCGTTTTTGCGGGAGGGTAACTCAGCGCCGCTGAAGGAAGTGTTGCGTAGGAAACACAAGGGTAACGACACATAAAGGAAAAGAGGGAACGAGAAATAATTAAAAAGCCAAGCCGACGAAAACGACGCACGTCTCTCGCTTTCTTTGTGTGTGCCTGCGTTGGCAGAGGAGACAAGCCTCAGGATCGGATGGAGGGCACCCTACTTGTTGCTTTATTCTATTTTTAGTGCGCTAAAGAGACGCACAGATGCACCGCCACGCCTGACTTCGGTAGATAAAGGAGGATAAGTACGTTTCTTGCCGCCTTTATGTTTCTTGTTTTTTTTTGTTTGTCTCCCTTGACAGCGCGCTGAGAAGGTCTGTAACAGATGAAGTCACTGACACTGGTAGGATGAAACGGCACGGGTCTGCTTAATTCAAAACCCGTATAAGTGGTGTACGTGAATAACTTCAGGGAGAGATGTTGTGAGGAAGGAAAACAAGCGCTGAGTGAACGCAAATATTTAGTTTCGTCGGGAAAAAAATTGAGAGGAAAAAAGTGGCGGAATCACTTTAGGAAAAAGAGGAGTAGAGTGGCACCGTTAATCGCTTGAGCGAGAAGGCAAACGGTAATCCAAACCCAATCAGTTTACGCAAGGGGGAAAAGAAGAAGAGGTGACGTGTTACGTCCAAACTAATCTCTTTTGTTTTTTCGTACGACACTTTTGGTTTTTTTTTTCAAGTCCCCGAAAAAACAGAACGCAACGTTGCGACGTAGAGATGTCCAAGTAAACTAAAACAAAAAAAACAGGCGAAACTAATTTGCTGCCGTGTTGACAATGCTTAAGGAGGCCCAGCTGTAAGGAAAACAATAAACAAATAAAAAAGAGGTCCTCTTATAGCGCGAACAGAGGAGCAAAGGCTTGAAGACAAGAAACGAGTTCAGTATATCTGTTTGTCTGCTCCCACTTGCGACTAAACCGTAAAAAGAAGAAGAGAGTCGGAAAACAAAAAAAAAGTAAACAGCAAGCAGTGCAGCACAGTGGAACAAAAGAGGAATTGATTGACTTTCTATCGGCTATGCCCGACATGAAGGTGTGTGCGCAGAGAGATATGTTTGTCTTGCACACCCGTAGTGTAGAATCTGTGTCGCAATGCGGTGTGTGACGGTGGCAAATCCGGGACATAAAAGCAATGATACGTACCGGTTGAGAAGAGGGGGGAAGAAGCAAAAAGGATAGAGGAAAGGCTCCTCTCTCAACTACGAACATATAGCTGAGAGTCACTCGCTAAACGGGTATATCAAACGTGCGATGCAGCAAGAGTGGCACATTCAGTATCCGCTCCTTCTATTTAACGCTAATGGTTTTGTTACCGTCTCTTTAGCAAAGGCAATCGTACTGTGATGAACAACTAACCTACCAAAGCATCCACTTCAATGCGCCGTGAACTCAACGACCACCCCACAACCAGCAACATAAGGAAATGGTAGCATTTGCATTTACTGTATTCTCACTAGCGATGAAACTTCCGTGCTATCGCGTGTTTGTACGTGTGTACTTGTGTCTTTAGAAGCAGTAGAACGCGTAGTAGAGGAAGTAGAAGAGGAAGGCGAAGAAGCTGAAGGACACACAGGAAACAACGCAGTACGGGTGTCCACCCGCCGCTCCGCCACCAGTCCAGCCACCTCCATCAAGTCTCTCGCGCTGTACACAGCGTCGCAGGGTGGCACGAAGCCCCACTGCAACCGCCAACTAGCACTGCCCTCTGCTGTGTTGACCTCCTGTTGACCGGGGTGCAGCAAATACCGCAGCTCGTGCAACAGCCGCCGTGTGGCTACCTTATCACTGCTGCTGCTGTCTCCGGTGTGTAGTACCGTTGCCGCTGCCGCTGCGGGTGCTGAGGTAGGGTGAGAGAAGAGTGCCTCCATGACGTCTTGCATCCTCTCAAAGTCCGCAGCACGCCTTGTGTTTTTTTCGTGTTTCCCGCCATCGCTATCAAGACCGCCGTATGCACTAACATCGTCCCTTTCGTCTTGTGCACCAAACGGCATAGACGCTGTGGGGCATCCCTGCAGCAACGCCGGCCGCGGTGGCGGCCGCGTGCCTGCCCGTCGATAGGCCGCTTCGGGCGCAGATGCGTAGCACAGCGTCAGCTCCTCTCCAGCAGCGATATCGCGTATGGCGAAGAGGTGTACGTATGGCTGATAGAGCAGCTCTTCGGGCACCCCAGCAAACAAGTTATCCACCACGTCCAGCCCACACACAGTTTCCTCCGTAGCCATCGTGTAGTAGCAGTTGGGCAGCGGGCTGTGGTTTAACTTGTCGATCATAGGGAGCAAGCAGCTGCTGCCGGCGCGGTGTGCGAGGACGAGGCTTACCCACCACGCGTACGCTTCCTTGGAGAGGCGGCTGCGTAGATAGTCGCTGAGGGGCTCGCCGGACATGTCCTCGTGGAAGAAGGCGAGAAGAGAGAGGGCGGGGCTATCCAGGACAGCAGCAGCATCGTCCCTGTCAGTAGTACCACTTTCCGGTGCTTCGGTAGACGGTAACCCTATTTGCAGTTGTGCACTGTGGTCATTCGATGCAACATTACCACTCTTCGCCGCGGCTTCCGCTTCAAAGGTCTTCCGCAGTTCCGCCGGCTTCAAAAAGGGCAGGTTCTTGCACGGTACCACGCTGTCACATAGGTAAGTAGCATACCCGTGATGCGCCGCACCTTCCGTCGCCGCAGCATCGACAAGCTGCGCCACCAACTCCTCCACCTGCATAAAGAAGGCGAGCAACGGGTCGGAGGCGGCGGGTGGGTTAGCAAAGAGTACCGCCTCAGTGGGGATGCTCATGAGAAACATCCCAGCCGGGATGGGCTGTGTCGCGTACCACCGACTGCACTCCTCGTAGTTAGTCGGACGCAGCAGCTGTGATGGCAAGGTGTGTCCTCCTTTTGTTGCTGATTGCAATGGTGGAGAGGAAGTCCCCTGTGTATATCCTGAAGTGATGTACGGCGGAGGAGAGAGCAGCAGCAGCGGAGACACGAGAAATTTGAGATTGCGAATTGCCGACTGCACGACAGCAACATCTTGCGGGCGAGGGCGCAGCCACAAAGTGGATGTCGACGACTGTTGTTTATTCGCTCCTGTTATTGTTCTTGTGGAACCGGCGTTTGAGTGGGGGAGGGAGGATGACGACGTAACAACACGTACCGGCATCCACGGCACCTCCGCTTCACTACTCGAATTAGCTTCGTTGCCCTTGACGTCATCTTCAGTTATTCTCCAACGTCGCTGGACGCGTTGCTTGAGTTTTTGACGCCACAACCGCAGAGGTTTTTCGCCGATGCCAAGCTCTTGGCAAAAGAATACGATCGTTTCATCGCCCTCCTCTTTGTTTTGCGGGTCGGGTGGAAACACACTGCTTGAAGCCGGAGAGGAGCATATGGGTTTAGGGAACGTAGAGGGAGTCGCAGCGTTTTTCCCAATCCCTGTCCCCTGCACGGGGATCTGCGGCTGTGACTGCTCGTACAGACGCTGCAGCACCGGCAACGATCTGTGGATATTTTGCAGCAGCAGCGATCCTCTGCGACACACTGAGCGACGCATTGATTAAAACAGTGAAAGGCGGTATTCGGAACGATTATAATCCCTGCGAAAGAGAAAGTGGAACAAAGCTGCTTTTTTGATTACTACATAATTTGTTTGTTTATCTGATTCACTCCAAACACAAAGCGAGGGATCTGCCGTGGTGAGACCTCACTTAAAACCATTTTGAGCTGAAAGGATCGGGAATGCAGAAAGAAGGAATCAACGAATGTGAAATCGCAAACAGTAAAGAGTTCAGCAGCTGATGAGGAAGACGGTGGTTGTGCGCCGCTTGAAACAAAGGCAGCTCACAAGGACCCAGAGGAGCAACAGATTGCCTACAGTGTCACCGTTTTCGTTGCTGTTTAGAGGAAGTGATAATCACTTGTCAAAGGCTAGCTTTACGAAAAGAGCAACAGCATTTCTGAAGCCTTCATTAAGTGTTGATTTCACCATCATCTGACTTGTAGAGTGTAGTCAAAACCTTAAAGTCCCTCTCGTTGGGTTCGCCAAACACCTAGTGGATTAGTTTTTCTCCAAACGCCTCACTTCCCCGCTTTCGTTCATATTTGAAATTTGTTTGTTTGTCGCGCTCAGAGGTTGACCTTGGTCGCATTGCTTACCTTACACAGTGATCCTCCGCTAAAACCTGTCAACAGGCGATTGCAAACCATACTCAATGAAAATGGAAGGAAAAGAAAAGAAGCGTATCAACGTTCCAGACGCGGTGAAAGGACAAGCCTACTGTTTTTGTTCAGACCCGAAATTATATTCTGCTGTGTTCTCAGCAACTGACCGCAACCTATACTTTTTCTGGTGCGCACGGAAACAAACAAAACGGAAGGAAAGCGTAATACGACAAAAAAAGGAAAAGGGAAATACACGTTGGTGGATGATTGGAACAAAAAGAGTCAATGTGCTGATAAAAAGAAAACGAGAAAAACAAAAAAAAAAGAACGGATCGGAGAGGCTAAAGACGTTGTTTACAAGTACAATGCGCACCCGGCAACGTGTGCGTATTTGCATTTCTCCACTCCTTCACCCTCTGGATTCACTACTGCACTCCAAAATAATAACTCAAATAAATAAATAACTCTGAAACAAGGCGTGAGACACGAAGAAAGCCAACACAGGTCAGGTGAATCACTCCTTCATCTCCACAGTTTTAGTCTCTTCTTTTTTTTTGCAGTGGGGCCTTTATAGCAGCACAGCGAGACGCGTGTTGGTGCCGCAAAAAGAAAACGAAAAAGCTCAGCGTTGCAATTACACCAGAAACAAAAGAAAGAGTGAAAAGGAAACGCAACACACAGCCTTATAAAATAACCCTTCACGTGAAACACACAGAAAGTCAGCTCGCTCATGAAACTTAAAACAATGTCAAAAAACACAAAAAAGGGGAACGAAAACTAAAGTGAACGAGACTGGAGCAAAACGAAATGGGTGGCAAGCTGGAAACGAACTAAAAGAGCTGATCAGCACACTTAATTACGCGGACCAACAAACAAGAACACGGGATTCCGTCTCTGTCTTTGTCTTTTGGCTATCATTGAAATGGTTTAAATCGTTCCTTCGGTGGAGAGGCGTTAACATAGTACTACCGCGTATGTGTGCCTGACGCAGAAAAGCGTTTGGGAAATAGTATAAAACTGCGTGCTTGCGATCCAAGGGAAAATGCACTTCCCGATGAATAAATCGAGCCACGAGTCTACTTATGGCAGCTTTATGAGGGAAAAGAACAAGAATGGAGCACAAACACTCATATGTGTAGCAACGGATCAGCGCAAGAGAGATAAAGGCAAAAAAGCAGATTCAATACGTTTGGTCAGGGACGGTGAGCGCACAGTCATGCCAGCAACACGCAGGGGAGGCAGGACTTAAGAATAATAAAAAGCAAGCACCGCGATTCCATTATATCGGCCTAATAAGCTTCGTGAAGGCACTTACTCGATTCGCAATAGTGTGAGCGTCGAACACCGCGTCGCTGAGCAACGGCGTGGTCGGCGCATTTAGCAGCGGCGTCACACGATCCGCCAGCGAGGTCGCCGAGAAGGACGGTGCAGCAACGCGAGAAACGGAAGCTTCTTCTACCGACGTCGCACGTTCTGCCTCCACCTTCGGGAAGGCGGACATTGTAGAGGCGGCCAGCACACGCGCCGCGCCACGCTGCAGTTCCGTAAGCTGCGACAGCGCCAGCCGCACCTCTCGTTCGCACCGACTCGCATAGGTGGTTGTTGTCGTCGTAGACGTTGCCTCCGCTGCCTTTTCGCCGCTTTGCTTCATGTAGTCGACCAGTGCAACACAAAACTCCAGAAACCCCGGTTTCGTCGCCGCCGTCGCAACGGTCAGCACCGTGGCATTCCACAGCACCTTGTTCAGACAGTTCCGCAGCGCCGCCGCCTCCGCAGATGCCACCACCGCCTTTTCGCTTTCAACCTGCTTGTTCTCGTTGTCGTTGTCGTCACGGGTTTGCTGAAGCGTCTGCATCACCTCCAGCGCGTACGTCACCGTCAAGGCCAGTGTTCGAAGAACGGCGAATGCGCGGAACGGAGCGCGGTAGGCCACAGACGCATCCGGGTCGTGGTGCAGTTGTGTGCACGAGACACCGAAGTCGTCAATGGCTACTTCCTCCCAACTTCTCAGAGCTCTGGCGACCACCTTGGCGCTGGTCATGGACGGCCTGCGTGCACCGTCGCAGCTGTTATTACTCGCGGTGAAGTTGCTCCCCGCCTGCAGCGTCGTGGACACCAACTCCTGTGTATCGGAGGAGAAGACTGGCAGCAGCAGGTTTCGCCAGCCCCAGAAACCGTAACGGCGCACCATCGACTCCCGATCCTCCTCGTTGCGCGTGGCGGCGTAGGCCTGCCGCACGCGGGCGTAGGGAGCCGCGGCGAGGTAGCTGCTGGCTTGCGTGTTGCTGCAGCTGCCAACCTGCGTATTTTGCAGCAGTTGGTACATGCGGAAAGTCGACTCCGTCAGCGAAAGCGGCACGACGCGTTGGCCACCGTGGAAGCGTACGTTGCGCGGCCAGTACGGGTGGATGTCTTCATCCTTTTTCGCGCCGTTTGCTAGCGCCGTGCTGGCCGATGCTGCGTGAAACTGCCACTCATCGTAAGGCAGCTCAATCAGGATACCACTACGGGCAGCGGTGGTGCCGTGCAAAGACTCGTTGGCGTCGGCGTCCCACTGTGAAGCAGCAGTGATAATGCTGACCGGCTCATGCGCGGATTTCTTCTCTTCTTGCTCCTCGTCTTCGCTTTCTTTGTCTTCTGCCTTCCCACCCCACGGCAACGACAGGCACGCCGTCGCGTCGGTGCTGAATACGAAGGAGACGGCCTGCCCCTCCGGCACATCTACCACGACGGCGTAGCAGCGCTCGAAACACCCGTCCTCCTCGCTGCGCACGGTCGACTCCGACGTGCGCATCGAGTTCGTCTCCGCCGTGGCCACCAAAGCCGTATTATTGTTGCTGGTGCTGTTGGAATGTACGGTGGTGCTGCTCACCCCTCCGGATCCCTCATGAAGGTTATGCAGGTTCACGTACTGCCGTTGGCAGCCGCGCGGCATCGTCGCGGCCAAGACGCTCGGCGCGTCCACCCCCGACCCCTCGTGGTCGTGGATGCACAGCAGCACCTCCTTTTCCATCTCAATTGGGGCGGTGGAAGTCCACGCCGTGCGAGGCGGCACCACGGCAAGATTTGACGAGCCGAGTGCGGTCGTCGCCCACCGCGATTGCGTGGACGACCGGCTGCGGCCGCGGTGCAGAGGTGTGTTGGAGACGGAGGCAGCGTCCTCCTGTTCCCGCAGTGCGTGTGACGGGATCTGCACGAGGCGGACCGTGGCGGCCGGCGCTGTGAGCACGTGGTGTTTCAGGCGAATGAAGAGAAACCCGCCGCTCTCCCGGTGAGTCGGAGAAGGGGGGATAGGGGAGACTGTGAGAGAGTGCTGGGCCGCCGCATCCACTGACTGTTTCGCTGGCGTACTTCTGGGCGACTTGACGGACGTGCTGTGCTCACCGTTGTGTAAAATAGAAGCCGTCAGGAAGCTATCCTTGCCGCCACCGTTACTCCCGGTGCAGACCGGCGATGAGACGGACGTGGTGACGCCTGTAGTAGCAGCCGTCGTGGTGGCAGCAATGGCCCCTGAGCCGTATAGCACGTGTCCCCAGCACCCGCGCCACGGCCCGCAGACGCGGTCGCCATCCATTTCGTGGTAAGTGAGCGGCTTTCTCTGACGACGTCGGGCGCCGTTGCCGTTGTTGTTACGCCGGGGCGGAGTCGAACAGGTGGTGTGTACACTGCCCTCGTCACCGTCGACGTCCACCTCGCTGGCTCGCACCAAACTGAGCTTGAGGGAGCTCAAAGAGGACGATGCCGCCTGCGTGATTGACGACGACGGGGACGCCGTCGGCTTCGTCAGGAAAGGCCCGTTGCACAGCAATAAAAAAGATGGGGCAACGTCGTCATCGGCATTTGTTGTCACGCCCATGCTGTCCTCCCCGAGCGAGTCGCCTTCATCGCTGCCGCTGCTGTGCTGAGCGGCGGTGCCCTTCACTTCGGCGGTCGCGGTCACGGCAACCAACGACGTCGCCTCCCGCGCCGCGCCGTTCTCCTCCTCATACATCTTCACACGAGCTCGCCGCAACCCGTTGCGGAACAACTGCTCATTCTGCAGCTCCTTTACCGTTTCAGCAAACTCGTCCACGTTGAAGAGGTCGGATAAGGCTGTGAACACGTGGAACAGCGTCAGGCTGGACTGCCAGTAGTTGTTCATAGGGCCATGCAAGGGCTGCAGCTGCTCCACTTCATCCCCGTGCAGAGGAGCGGGGCAGACACCACTGGCCTTGGATGCGAAATTCTCATACGAAAGGGCAATCAGGTGTGGCACCTCATCCACCGCCACGCCGGTGGCTCGGCGGTGTGGCAGCTCCACGGTGAGATGCGCACGCGGGGCCACAAACGGGTAGCCTGCCGGCACCCGCACCCACACGTGTACGACTTCCCCCGCCATCGGACCACTCACAGGTACGACTTCCACGTGCAGCTGCACGCGAACCTCGTCGGCTTTGAAGTAACCGCGGTCTTTGCGGTAGACCTGCGCATCGGGCCGCACTCGCACCCGGGGAACGGGGTGGTGCAGGCACACCTCCTTCAGCTCCGCCAGCAAGCGCCGCATCAGCGGGTCCGTGAGGTGCGGTGAGCGGCTCTCATCAGCTTCGTGGGTGTCGCTGGCAGCTGGGGAGAAGGCGGTGGCATCGCCCTCAGCGAGGCGCAGCTCCAGCGCCCTCAGCGGACACACGAACGGCTGCAAGTGACGCACGACGAGCTGGCGGCGCACGTAGCGCAGTCCGGCATCCTCGACCTGCTGCTGCGGCGGCGGCGGCGGACGCCCCGCCAGCAGCTTCGACCCGGCAGTGCTCAGCGGCGCCGCAGAGGGGTCCGCTTTCATGTTGCCTGCCTTCATCGCGTGCAGTTCGTCGTCGTCGTCTTTCTGTCCACCGCTGCGCTGCTGCCGTACCTCTGCACAGGCGGCATCGAAGTCTGCCTGGGTGAAGTGGAGGCCGTGGTCCTCAAAACACAACCGCTTCGGCTTGGGTGGCGGGACGACGTGAGCAGAAGCAACGCCGCCCTCAGCGCCTGATACCTTCTTCACCGACATGGTCGACGGGGCCAGCTTGGGGACGCTGAGGGAGAGAGGCTGATGTGTCGAATCCTTCTCCTCCTCTTCGCTGGAATTATCCGTAGCAAGCTGTGGGGCGGACTCTGAGCCGTCGTGGTCGTCGTCCTGATCATTCGGGCGGGTCTCGCGCAACGAGGGCGTACGCGTAGAGGCGTTCTCGGCCACCGGAGCGTCGCCGTCCTCCTCCTCCTCACCATCGGTCTTCCTTTCAGTCAAGGCAAGAACGACTAAGCCGCTGCCCTCCTCCATGTCCTTGCTGGTGTTTGACTTCTCGTGGTCATCCGAGTTCACCGTACTGTTGTGGGCGTTCTTCTGCACCCCCGTCGACACCCGGATGGGGGAGTGCATGCTTGCTGACGACTGCCTCGCACTATCCGTTTTTTCTGCTGCATCTGCTGGTGCTGCACACGCGGAGTCGTTCCTCAGCGGTGTCTTCGCGGACGCGTTATTGTGGGGAGAGCTGCGTGTGTTCACCGTGGTCGCAGGGGTCACGTCGGTGTTGCCGCTGTTGTTGGGTGGCTCCATAGCACTCTTCAGAGCATCCTCCGGCGGCGCAGACAAGGGAACGGTGGTGGCGGAAAAGACGCGAGCCATGAGCTTGCGCACCTGAGCAACAATGGCCACCTCCATCTGCGTCTCTGCTGCTGCCCTCTTGGCATGCCAAAGCTCCCACGTCTCTGCCTCTGCCAGGTCAACCGCCACGTTGGTGCTGTGTCCAGTGGCAATGCGTTCCATCGCCGCCAGCGCCGCCGCCTCTCCTGCGCGCGCCTCGGCGACGTCAACCGATTGCTCACCGTGGAAGAGGGTCGCGCAGGCATATACCCGGGCCAGTCTCTCCTGCGCCGCGGTGGAGTGCAGCTTTCGTGCAGCGGTCAGCAGCTCGTCCTCTTCAATGGAAACGTGTCCTTTGCTCTGTTTCATGGACGACTGCGGCATGGCTTAATTAGCCTTGTTTGTTTAGAAAACACCGACTATGAAAAAATGAAGAGAATAGAGCGCGATCTTCACCTGGTAACAGCTGCACTGAATAACAGGGGATCCTTTTACTGTTCTTGAAGCGCAACACCCAGATCGAGGAAACGAAAAGAATGAAGAAGAAAAGGATGTTAATATGTCTTCTACAGAGGAAAAGGAGAAAATGTCCGTGTCAGGCGGCACAAACAAACACGGCTGTCAAACGGTAAAAAGGGAGAGGTACGTTGAGCGAGAGAAAACACAGGACAGCAAAAAGCAGAGAAATTCACACAACGAGTAAGGGAAGTGTTGGTTCTTTTTTTTTTTCTTCTTTAGACTCACGCCCCACAGTTGTTTTCTTTTTGTTTTTACTTAGGTGTGACGCACTTGCAGATAACGTCCACACAGCCAAACACTATCCTGCGAAAATAGCTGCTTAATGAGGTTATAGTGGAAAGCTCAAAAGGGGAGGAAGAACAAGGATAGTGTGAAGTGAAGAAGCGTGGAGAATTGAGGCTGGGGGGACGCAGAGGATGAATAAGTGACTCACAACGGGAAAGAAAACCGAAAGAAAAAGAGTGTCCTCTTGATCCTGGGAAGCACACAAAACAGGGATTTAAAAAGGCAGTAAAAGCAGAAGAGAGAAGGAAAAAGGAAAACGCGTGAAGTTGCAGGAGAGTGGAGCAGTGGAACAAGAAAAATTACAGTAACAGGACAAGGACCTCAAAAAAGAAAAGAAGTCTCGCGATTTGGTTCTCTCAGCCTAACTGATCGTCGGAAAACACGCAATTATATTGGAAAAAGCTGTGAGTGTTTTAAAATACGACGGTGAATAGGATGCAAAGCGATGTAAGCAGCGCAGCTACAAAGAAAAAAGGAAAGATAACGCTCTTTAAAAGCACCCACACACCAGAAGGGAGGAAAAACAAATAAATAGATGTTTACACTCGAGCAGAGAAACGAGAGCAGTTTTACCTGGCATAAACAGGAGAGAGATCAATCTTCAACTAAACGAATAAAGGAAACAAGAAACAATAGAAAAAATGAGGCAGTGCTGGGAAAAAAGACAAAATCCCAGGAGCAAATCCGAATGTTTAGAAGGAAGGGATGGAAACGGCGCAACTATTTGTAACGCGCTATCCACAGTGAGGCTCAACACCACGGCGTAACGTTTCTTTCTGTTCCCTGCTGCCCACACAAAGCAAATTACAGAGAGACCAAAATCATACACGAATGCACACACAAGTTGAGTAACTCAAAGGGAAGTGATATCCGCGGCGCACTACGTTTGATTGATTTTCTCTTGGTTTTGTCTTTTTTTTTTAATTTCTTCCCATCAACGTGATGTGTGCACAGGTAGCTGATACCCTGTACAAGAGGAATTCAGAGAAAACGTTACACTCACCGGTAGAACGTGTGGCAGCGTAGAGTGAGACGTCAATCGAAATAGGCAAAACGGAAACACAATTTACCACAAACAAGTAGAGAGAGCTACAAGAACCAAGAAAATGCTGGACGCAGGGCAGTTTGTGCAGGCAAGAAAAGGGGAAAACCCCACAGATTCAGAAGTCTGAAAGAATACGTAAACTGTAAGAAGCTAGAGTAGTGACGATCAATATACACAACAAAACGGAAGCTAGCCGCGAACCCCGTAACAGCTCTCCGGCTTGGCTTTTGGATCAAGGTCAACTAATTTGGTGTTCCCCCCTCCTCTGTTGTTTCCTACACCACGCAATTACAACGATGTGTTCTTTTTCTTACAATCTCTTATGAGAACCCCTGTCAATATGAAATAACCAATAGAAAATATAAGAGGTTGGCGGAATATAGAGTCGTGAGTTGTAATGGAGTTTACAGGGCGGTCGACTTCGGTGCGCCTACGTAGTGTTCTACTTTGTCGGTCACGAAGAGTAAGGCTCTCGCACCAAAAAAGCACAAGGACAATCAGGTTTTCTGGTCGTTGTTCCCGTAACTGAACCCGTAGGAGCGATGGCTTTTCTTTTTTCCTACTAGTGTAAGCGATAAGCCACCAAGTAAAGAAAGACGGCAGAGAGGAAAAAAAAAGAAGAGCAATCGTTAAACGCGCTCCGCACACACACGTTCACAAGAGCACAGGAGATTGAAGAACGGCGTACCTGCTCGCCTTCAGCGACGTGTTGAGTACGCCACCACGTCACCACATTATTGTGCCAAAAACTGAAGATCACTTGACCTTACATACCGAAGCACAGAAAAACGAGTTCCGTGTTCTTCGAGAGAAACAAACACGCACGTCAACCTGACCGGTTCACTATAAAACCTCTTCAACGTCTGAATTTAATAATTCGTGTTTCAGCTTAGATCGTAAGTCAACAGCTGCAGCAACGTGCAACACTAGACAAAGCGCCCCGGGAACCACTGTTCTCCTTACTCACAGAGTTGACCGCAACAAAACACTGAGTAACAGATCGAAAAGAGCAACGATAAACGCAGCACTAACTACGCACAACACACAAAAAGAAAGACATCAACGCACCAGTCAACAGCAAACACGGTTCTTCCACTACTCCCACGTCAAGCAACAACAGCAACCACAGAGTAACACAACGATTATAACCACCGTTGATCACACGAACCCGACAACATGACTCCAAGTAACACTTTAGTAGCTGCGACCGAACAGCACCCACGTCGTGGCGGGCTTCGTGCAGCTCTTGCAGATGCACGTGTGGCCCTCCACCGGGCCGGGCTGCGTGAACGGGATGCACAGCGTCTTTGCACCCATGCTCGGCGCACGGGCGTCTTCGCGCGTGTCCGCCGACTGCGCGGCCTTCGACTCCTCGGCGCTGTCCTTCTTCACCTGGTCCTCGCAGTCCATCGACCCGCACCACGGCGCCAGGATCACACACTTCCGGTTCAGCGTCGGCACGAACTCCGTCCAGTCCGTCAGCTGCACGCGGTGCGCATCCATCGTTTCTTTCGCACGCGCGTACATCTGCGCCTGGATGTCCTCCAGCAGCGCCGCCACCGTCGTCGGCGCCTGCGGGTTCCATGCGATCGTCCGCTTCTCTCCGTTGAACCGCAGCGCCAGCGCCAGCTTGTTCTCCGCCAGCTCCTTCGGCCCCAGCTCCACGCGCAGCGGCACACCCTTCACCTCCCAGTGATTGAACCGCCACCCGGGGCTGTAGTTGTCGCGCAGGTCGCACTTCGCGCGCACGCCCGCGTCGCACAGCTCGCCCTCCAGTCGCCGGCAACTCTTCAACAGCTCCTCGCGCGCCGCCTCCGTCGTGTCCTTCGTGATCCCCACCGGGATGATGATCACCTGCGTCGACGCAACGCGCGGTGGCATCACCATACCGCGGTTGTCGCCGTGCACCATGATCATCACACCGATCACACGCGTCGACAGCCCCCAGCTGTTCTGCCACGGGATCAGCGTCTGCTCGTTGTTCTCCGGGTCCTGGAAGTTGATGCCGAACATCTTGCCGAAGTTCTGCCCCAGGTTGTGGCTCGTCGCACCCTGGCACCCGCGTCCCACCGCCTCGATGTACGTCTCCACCGTCGTCGTGTAGTAGCCACCCGCGAACTTCTCCTTCTCCGTCTTCTTGCCGCGCACCACCGGCACAGCCAGCAGCTGCTCGTACACCGCCGCGTAGCACTCCAGGATCTCCAGCACCTCCTTCGCGCAGTCCTCCGCCTTCGCCCACGCGCAGTGGCCCTCCTGCCACAGGAACTCGCGCGTGCGGATGAACGGCGTCGGGTGCGAGAACTCCCACCGGATTACGTTGTTCCACATGTTCAGCCGCACCGGCAGGTCGCGGTGCGACCGGATCCACTTCGCGTAGTACGGGTACATCACCGTCTCGCTCGTCGGACGCAACGCCACCGGCTGCTCCAGGTCCGTATCGCCCGCACGCGTCACCCACGCCACCTCCGGCGCGAAGCCCTCAATGTGCTCCTTCTCACGCTCCAGGCAGTTGCGCGACACGAACATCGGGAAGTAGCAGTCCTCCACACCCAGTCGCTCGATCTTGCCGCCCAGGAAGCGCTGCACGCACTTCCACACGTAGAACGCCCAGGGCCGGATGATGTAGCACCCCGACACGTCGTGGTACTCAATCATCTCCGCCTTTGTGATCACGTCGATGTACCACGCCGAGAAATTATCCTCCCGCTTCACCGCAATCCCCAGCTTCGTCTCCCCAGCGGCAGCGGCGGCGGCAGGCGCGGTCGCCTTCTTCGGCTCCGGGTTCGCGTGCTTCTTCTCTGCCCTCGTGTTTGCCGAGGTCGCAGACGCCGGCGACGCCGTGCTCGTGCTGAAGTCGACAACCTTGTACGGGTAGTTGATCTTGTCCATAAACTTCGCCAGCTGATCCCAAACGACAAGGCAGCTTTTGTCGTTGCGGCATGGGTGCAGCACAAACGGTATCGATGAGTCCTTGAGGTTCTTGTCCAGCAGCACCGTGATGTTGCGCTTGTCCAGATTGTTGACCAGGGCGAAGGGTGTCACGGAGCCTTGAACCACCGACAAGTTATCGCTTAGACACTCCTCGGGGGCAAAGCGAAGACTCTTCGTACCGGCCGCATTCTGCACAAGCTTCATATCTGTGGTGGTAGTGTGAATGGCAGTGACCAAAACCAACTCGCCCTTTTTGCCTTTCAGAAACATGTTCTTGGTTCCGACACATGGTACACCAAATCGCTCCAGCTCCTTGTTCGCCGCCTCCACGGTACGCTTCTCCTCATGCTGGATGGTGGGGAGCTCAATATTGAGTTCCTTCAGCAGACCCAGGAGCACCGACTCACCTTTGCACATTACGGCGGACATTTGTGACGCAGGAGGAAACAGGTGTTTTGACAACTGTAATCTTGAAAAGTTGCTGCGTCGCGAAAGCTGACAAGTATAAAGGGGGAGTCAAAGAGAGCTCATATGAAACTGAAGCTCGGTTGGCTCGACGTGATAGGAAGCTGTTGGCCTGGGTCAAATAGACTATTCCTCACAAGCAAGTCAAAAGGTCGATAACGCTAACGTTCAGAGCTTGGGTTGTCGCCCCCAATATTGGTAAGTAATAACAGCGATATATACGTGCGTGTCACGTATTTATAATTACAGTCGGTCGGTCTTAAAAGGAAAAAAAACTGCTCGCAGAGCGTGAACGTGCTTAAAACACCCAGCTAGACAAAGCTATCAAACGCAGGCAATAATGTTGTTGACCAGTAATGCGGAGGCTGTGACACCTAAGCTCCTTGCTGCATCGTTGAACAAAAAAAAATGAGAAAAGCAGGCGTGAAATCCAACACAAAAACAGGGCAGGAAAAGAACGAACTTTGTGTGTCAACGGAAGAAGCCGCTAATAAACCTACACACATATTTGCTCCTTAGGAGTACACCACACCAGAGAGCTTTCTACACGGAGGTTCATCAGAGACATGCAAGTCTTTTGGTTCTTGTACTGCCTCGGCAGCACGTGACCCTTCGGTTTAACGCAGAAAAGGTAATGGCGTCACATTTCCTTGCTGCGAACTTCGCAGCTTCTCTCTTCCGCACACACAAGAGCGGCTCGTTAAAGGCCAACACGCGCAGTTGATTCACGAGGGAACCTCCCCCCTTCTCTTCCTCCGGTAAGTCACAAACACGAATCCTGCCGCAACGCAAGGTACCGTCCTTTAGCTCGCACGCCGATGTACGCTGCAACCGTTAAGCATCTTAGCCGGACACAGAAAAAGAACGTCCCCTTGTCTCCAGGTGCACAAATAAATAAAGAAGACCCAAAACTTGAGAGCTCATTGGTGAAAATGGAGACCTGCACGACAACCAGCAGAGAACCCCACAACCTTAGGCAAGAAAGAAAGAAAGCACAGCCAACTTCGTGTGAAGCCCGTAAATCCCGTCAAGCCACTACTATACTGCCCAACGCACGAGCACTTTCCCGTGCAAACAGTGGTAACGTGAAACCACGAAACACACGGCACAACAACCTCCGCTTAAACGTCAGTATTCTATAGAAGCAACAGGTGAGCCCGTTCGCCCGTGCACTCACTACTACACTGCAAAACACACTTACTTCATTTCGAAGCGTCCGAGACACAAGTAGCAATAGACAACAAAAAGATGCTTCGAGCTTAGTAGCTGCGACCGAACAGCACCCACGTCGTGGCGGGCTTCGTGCAGCTCTTGCAGATGCACGTGTGGCCCTCCACCGGGCCGGGCTGCGTGAACGGGATGCACAGCGTCTTTGCACCCATGCTCGGCGCACGGGCGTCTTCGCGCGTGTCCGCCGACTGCGCGGCCTTCGACTCCTCGGCGCTGTCCTTCTTCACCTGGTCCTCGCAGTCCATCGACCCGCACCACGGCGCCAGGATCACACACTTCCGGTTCAGCGTCGGCACGAACTCCGTCCAGTCCGTCAGCTGCACGCGGTGCGCATCCATCGTTTCTTTCGCACGCGCGTACATCTGCGCCTGGATGTCCTCCAGCAGCGCCGCCACCGTCGTCGGCGCCTGCGGGTTCCATGCGATCGTCCGCTTCTCTCCGTTGAACCGCAGCGCCAGCGCCAGCTTGTTCTCCGCCAGCTCCTTCGGCCCCAGCTCCACGCGCAGCGGCACACCCTTCACCTCCCAGTGATTGAACCGCCACCCGGGGCTGTAGTTGTCGCGCAGGTCGCACTTCGCGCGCACGCCCGCGTCGCACAGCTCGCCCTCCAGTCGCCGGCAACTCTTCAACAGCTCCTCGCGCGCCGCCTCCGTCGTGTCCTTCGTGATCCCCACCGGGATGATGATCACCTGCGTCGACGCAACGCGCGGTGGCATCACCATACCGCGGTTGTCGCCGTGCACCATGATCATCACACCGATCACACGCGTCGACAGCCCCCAGCTGTTCTGCCACGGGATCAGCGTCTGCTCGTTGTTCTCCGGGTCCTGGAAGTTGATGCCGAACATCTTGCCGAAGTTCTGCCCCAGGTTGTGGCTCGTCGCACCCTGGCACCCGCGTCCCACCGCCTCGATGTACGTCTCCACCGTCGTCGTGTAGTAGCCACCCGCGAACTTCTCCTTCTCCGTCTTCTTGCCGCGCACCACCGGCACAGCCAGCAGCTGCTCGTACACCGCCGCGTAGCACTCCAGGATCTCCAGCACCTCCTTCGCGCAGTCCTCCGCCTTCGCCCACGCGCAGTGGCCCTCCTGCCACAGGAACTCGCGCGTGCGGATGAACGGCGTCGGGTGCGAGAACTCCCACCGGATTACGTTGTTCCACATGTTCAGCCGCACCGGCAGGTCGCGGTGCGACCGGATCCACTTCGCGTAGTACGGGTACATCACCGTCTCGCTCGTCGGACGCAACGCCACCGGCTGCTCCAGGTCCGTATCGCCCGCACGCGTCACCCACGCCACCTCCGGCGCGAAGCCCTCAATGTGCTCCTTCTCACGCTCCAGGCAGTTGCGCGACACGAACATCGGGAAGTAGCAGTCCTCCACACCCAGTCGCTCGATCTTGCCGCCCAGGAAGCGCTGCACGCACTTCCACACGTAGAACGCCCAGGGCCGGATGATGTAGCACCCCGACACGTCGTGGTACTCAATCATCTCCGCCTTTGTGATCACGTCGATGTACCACGCCGAGAAATTATCCTCCCGCTTCACCGCAATCCCCAGCTTCGTCTCCCCAGCGGCAGCGGCGGCGGCAGGCGCGGTCGCCTTCTTCGGCTCCGGGTTCGCGTGCTTCTTCTCTGCCCTCGTGTTTGCCGAGGTCGCAGACGCCGGCGACGCCGTGCTCGTGCTGAAGTCGACAACCTTGTACGGGTAGTTGATCTTGTCCATGTACATCTTGATCTGCTCGAACGTCACGACGATGGTGTGGTCGTTGCGGCACACGCAGAAGGCGAGCGGGACGGGTGACGTCTCCAGGCTCTTGTCCAGCAGCACCGTGATGTTGCGCTTGTCCAGATTGTTGATCAGCGGGAACGGTGTCACACAACCTTGCACCACCTTCAGGTTGTCGTGCAGCACCTCGCTGTTCACGAAGCGCAGCTCCTTCGTGCCGGTCATGCTCTGGATCACCTTCAGGTCCGTTGGCACCTCCTTCCGCGCCGTCACCAGCACCAGCTCGCCCTTCTTGCTCTTCAGAAAGAGCGTCTTGGTGCCGACGGCGGTGATGCCCATCTGCTCCCTCAGCAGCCCGAGGACGTCCTCGACACTGGCGTTCTCGTCGTGGTGCAAGATCGGCGTCTCCTGGCCCAACTCCTGGAAGGTCGCCTTGACCTCGTCGAAGCCCTCGCAGTCTGCAGAGGACATTGTTACGGTGGTTTTAGTAGTGTTAGTGGTTTCCCGTTCCAACGTGTGTGTTGTGGACTCACAACGCTGGGCAAACGCGCCGGTACACACAAAGAGACAAGAATTAGTTAAGGAGGAGACTTGTGCTACGTTGTTCGAAAACTGACGTGCTGCAGAGCCAAAAGAAGAATGTGTGCGAAGTTGTATAAACGAAGGCGATTTCGGTGTCTGGACTTCGCAAAGATAACTGCTGGGTGTTGAACAAGAGAAGGTAGCTATCGAGAGGAGAGATGAATGCTGGCAGTAGCGGAAGACCTTGGGTTGACGCATGCAATGCTACGCAAATGATAGAAGAGAGCGTAAGTGGCTAAAGCACTGCGAGGAGACGGGAATGACGTCAACGATAACGCAAATGTGAGGACGAAGTAAAAGGGACAAGAGAAATAACGTTGTACGAAGATACGGAGAGCAGCAACACTATGGGATGTATTGCAAGAGGCTACTGTGGAAAGAAAAATAACCGACAACACCATCTGACAATCAAGCCAGTCCAGTTTTCTCAGTACCCCTGGAGAATACAGTGGCGATTTGTAGCAAGCATTAAAGCTGTGGAAACCATTATGACGTTTTAGCAGCATGCTACCCTTTCAATTTGCTTTTCTGCTGCAAAGAAAATAAACACCATGTGAAGATGCCCTCTAAGGAAGGCGACAAGTAGGGTAATCTGAAATGCTGGGCCCAACGGTCACGCAAAGTCCAGTATCATAAAAGGGGGTACTCTCAAGACTCGTATGCAGGAAACCACACTTTCGGCACCGCGGGCAGCACATGTGCCCTTACCGCATCACAGTGAACTTTGTGTGCAAATCCATCGCCTGCAAATCCTCTAGTTTACGCTTGCCGTAGTTTAACTGCCACTCGATCTTTAAAATGTTCTTGCGAGGCACATCACGATGCTTGTCGAACTCAGAGCGAATATAGGCGGCGAGGTTGCGACGCGTGTCAGCATCCTCCATACGCCGCACCTCGCGCAACATGCTGCGGTACATGTTGAGGATCTCAATCTGAACCCCACTGTGCCGCAGTGCAACAGCTGCGCGATCAGATGCCGCACGCAGTCCACGTCCCGTGTTTCCGTCTTTCTTGTCTGCAAACATGTGGGCCCGCAACCGCGCCCGCACCGCCTCATCATCCATACCCGGTGCCCCAGCCGCAGCAACAGCAGTAGGGGTGGGTGACCCACGGACGATCTTGGTGTGCTTCGTGCGTGCTGACGGCGAGCCGCGCGCAGCAGCGTCGATGTGGCCGCGTTCATGCTCGTTGTGGTCATCCCTGTGGTCGTGGTCGCTGCGGCCGCCATCTCCATGGTGGAGCAGCTCTTCCATCCACTCTGACAGCGGGGTGGCCGCAGCGCTCATTACACCGATGTTGCCGACATGGTTGGTGACGTTGGAAGTTGGCGAAGCTGAAGCAGTAGCAGTAGTAGCAGCAGAACTGCCGTGTGGTCCGCGCTCCGGGTACATTGGATTGCCCCGGTAACGCTCCTGAGTAGCGTACATAGTATCTCGATAAACCTTGGTTAAGGTGTCAAAGGGGAAGTTGTGGGTGTTGCCACCCCTGTCGCGCCGTTGATGTAGTAAGCACCCTGTACTTCGCAAACAACCCTTCATCGTGACGAATACTAAGAGATAGGGGTATTTTGCGTAGCTGAAAGATGTGTACAGCAGGTGTTTTCTTCGTCTGAAAAACCTACGAACAGCAGGAAGTGCTTGTGAAGTGCTAATCAGGATGACGCGCAGACACAAAGAGAAGGCTGAGTGTTTGTAGGAGAGCCAAAAGGGGAAGAAAATGCTACCAATTGGCAACCCAAGATTTCGCCGTCTCACAGAAGGGAGCTTCTTTTTTTGCTGTTGTTGTTGGTACGAAAACTGCGAGCACGCTGACAGCATGGATTAACTTGTTCTACTGAAAGATGAGGGCACAGTGAAGCAAACCCAGCCTTTGCTTTCCTCCCCCGTTTTTCAAGTACGCCGATTTGACTGTGAAGACCGCACGAAGAATAAAAAAAAAAAACGAGAACAAATGAAAGCACGTCAACTTCGAATCCAAAAAAAAAAGCACTGCACTCGTCAATCCAGCCCGTCGTAGTCGTCCTCAGTGTACCACCCAGTCTCTGGTTTCAACTTCTCACCGGAGGTCGCCCGTGTCTGACGGTCCTTAAGTGACTGAAGTTGACGGTGCACCGCAGGGGCGATTGCCTCCACCTCCCGCTGTACCTCTTCGCACACCACACGCATACTGGAGGTCAACTGCACAGCCGGCTGGTATCGCAGCGCGGAAAAGAAGCGCAGCTCCTCTGCGATGCTGACCAGACGAACAACTGGGCGCGATCCCGTACTTGACCGCTTAGTGTTGCTTGCAGTTCCCGTCTTTATCTCCGAGTCGAAGTGGTTGTCGGAAGAGCTGGTGTTGCCCCGGGTCAGCCAGTCTTGCAAAGCGGCCTCCCACTCCAGTGCGACGCGCTGGCTCTGCCCGCTCTCGTCATACACGCGGAAGAGCTGGTGGCTATGCGCAACAGTCGTCCAGGGTAGCAAAAAAAAACGGGATGAGGAAGAGGCAGTGGCAGCATCAGCCGTCACCTCCTCGGCAGTGGCCCACAGCGCCTCCGGGCTGCCTAGCCACCTCCACGTTACACCTCCCACACCCGGTGCGTCATCTGCTGCTTCAACTTCGTCAAGACTGACCGCTACCAGCTCCTCCAGCTCCTCCACTAACTCCCACTGCGACGTGCAGCCGGACGGTGTACCGGATGGAGGCCGCTGACATGATTGTAGAACAGCGCCGTTAAACAGCACAAGCGACCACTCGTCCACGAACACAACACCGCTCAAATCAAGGCAGCTGTCGTTGTCGCTGTTAGCGTGGTGATGGCGAGAGAAAGGTGGTGAAACTGACGACGAAAAAGACGTGGGAGTGGAGCCTGCCATGAGACACTGCAGAAGTGACCTTAGTGAGGAGGGAAGGTGGTGGATAGCGCCTGTACGGTGTGTTGCAATAACGCCACCTGCCTTCACTGAACAAAACTGCTGCTGAGTAAGCAGCAAAACGTGGATGTGCAGAGCTAAGGTGAGAAGCCCAAGTCGCTGCCGCAGTCGCCGCTGTCCCTCCTCCACGGACTCCAGCATTTCACGATTCACGGCTACTGGGACCAGTTGAGGAGCGGTGCGCTGCCACACACTGAAAAATGCAGCGCTCGTGTACTCAAGGACCCACTTTGCGTAAGCGTCTTTGTCCTCCAGCCGGTCGGTCAGCGAAGAGGACGCGTCAATGCGCAGGCCGTCAAACACAAAGCACTGCAACGCGGTGAGTCGGATGCCCTCGACAAGGGCGGAGATGGATTGCTGCCCGGGGCGTGGCAAAACCTGCTGTGCCGTCTGAAGTCCAGGCCGTCCGCCCACACTCTCATAGACGGACTGCGCAGCTTTCATAGCGGCTGTGTACGAATGAAGCGTGAGCGATACCTCCCTTCCTTGCTGAGCAAGATTACCTACGTCGCTGCTGCCGTGCTTCCCCTGGCTTCCGTTCCCACTGCCGACCTCCAATATTCCCTCACCAGATACTGCTTTGAGATACGAGAGCCACTTGTCAAAGGTTAACACGTGCAAAGGGAGAGACACCGTATGTTGACTGCAAGTGTCGTACAGAGCCCACAGGGCCGGTTCCACCACGCGGAATGCCAAGGTGCGAAGCGTGTGATCGAAAGAGATAATGCTGGCGGTTGTCGGAGTTTCTCTTGCTGTGACAACCGCTGCTGTCGGCATCGCACCACCATTTACAACCGAAGTTTCCTCCTTGCTGACGTCTGCTCCGCTCATACCTAATGTGCCTGGGCAAGTGCGGTGTGCTGCGGTGATGGACGATGCGATCAGCACGGAGCCCTCCGGGCCTTCTTCGAGCAGACTCGTGCGGCGTTCCTCCATCACCACGCGTACTAGGGCACGCGCCGCACCGCAAAGCCGCCGCATCACCCCCTCCTGTTGACGTCCGTCCACATCCACAAACCACAGCTGCGTACCCACTAGTAATGACGTTTTTTTGTATTCCAGTGGCTGGGCAGGAGTTTTCCTCAGAGCCACTTCACGTGCGTCCTCCACATCACGCACGTGGTGCAGCAGCACCTCGCACAGACGCTTCAACGTGTGCAACCTCGTTTTTTGCGGAAGCAGCGTGTACGCCGTCGCCGTGGTGGACGTGGTTGCACCGGGCGATGGCGTGTTGTCCGCCTCTCTGGTCCGCTGAACTGGATTCGCAGCAGCGGCGTAATGGCATCTACTCTGCTGCTTCAGCTTTTCGAGTCGCCGAAAAGCAGCAACCAACACTTTGGTCACAGCAGTGAAGGCAAGCCGCACCGGAGCGTCTGCAAGGGAAACTCTATTCTCACAAGAAGAATTAAGCACTGAGAGAGTAGAAGCCGAAGACACAGCTGATACATTATCTTCAAGGAGCATCACGTACTCATATAGCGGCTGAACGAAGCGAAGTATCACGTCTGGATCATCATGTGTGTCACTCCGCTCAGCGCTACCGTCAACTCCTTGCAACAAGAGCTCATCCAGCTCTAACGAAAGAAGCACTGTAGCGTCATTTTTTGTCTTGTTTGTATGGCACACATCCAGCTGCTGTTGTTGCGCTTGTCGTTCCTCGACAAAAGTGTGCTGCAACGCTGTCAAGCGCAGCAGAAAGCGCCGATATACGTCGTCGTCTGCTATACGCAGTGTTAGCTGAGGAAGGGTGTTACACTTTGAACTACCGTTCGGCACAGAAAAAGGCAGTTGAACGAATGAGACACCACCGCCTACTTCCGAAATTGAGGCAAGTGATTTACCCAATACACCGTTGTTCACAAACACGTCACATTTAGTTTTCTCGTCTCCGTCAGCCGAAGTCGTTGAAGGAAGATGAACACCGGCCTCTTTAACATCCTGTTCAGTAAAATGCGCTAGGGCACGCCGCACGCCAGGCAAGCAGAGCAGTGGCTTATCGCCGCTCCACCACAGTGCGTCTGCTAGCATTGTCCCGCTGCTACGCGCAGTCCGACTTATTGAGTGTCTGCACAACTGGAAGAGAAGCGACAGCTGTCTCTCACAGAGAGCCGCTAAGGACGAATTTGTGGAATTTGACATCAGAGAAGGGGCTTCTTTAGAGTTGAGGAATGGGGCGAGCTTACGAATAAGAGGTGGCAACAGCTCCTCGAGAGGTGGCAACGCTGTGTCACAATCACTCTGACCTTCGCTGTCTCTGCTATATCTTCGAGTTGCGTACTGGTTCACCATCCACGGCAGCCACTGCTGCACAGGGATTGCCGCCTCCGACGTGGGCAGTGTACAGAGCCACTCCAGAATGAGTGGCACAACAGGTTCAACTTGCGTGTGCGGTGGGCGCTGCGGCGTGCCGTCGCCCAACAATGGCAGCAGCGGACACAGCACCACCGCTGTTACTGTGGCCAGCGCCTGAGCCTGACGAACTTGGGACGAGGAGAAAGGTGACAGGGGTGCGTTGTCTGCGGTGGTGGGGCTGCAGAGTGTTAGAGAGGGGTAGAGGTACCGGTTGGACCAGCCTTTAGTAGAGTGTGCAACATTAAAAATGGTGTTGTTTTTGGTATCAACATTGTTCTTCACGCTCGTCCATACAGCGTAGCCTAAACGCTGCAGCACCCGCACGCATAACAGTGGGTGCAATCCCTCTGTGACAGGTGCTGACTCTATGTTGACAGGGTGTGACAACAGCAAGCGCAGCAACTGGTCAACCACCCACAGCTCTTCCTCTCCCTCGTTCCTTTTCTCGTCTGGCACCTTTCGAGAGGACGAAGGAGGAGGATGGGCAGCAAGATGTAGCCGCACGCATTGCGACAGCGGACTTAGCGACGGGGCAATCGACTTTTGGACACTACGCGCTGGCGACTTCTGTTTGAAAGAGGATATAGGTCCAACGCCTACCCTACCGTAGTCATGTTCAGTGGAATGGAAACGTAGCTGATGAAAGACCGCCGGCTTCTTTAGAACAAAAAAAGTACCATGACATCTAGTTTCTGCGCTGTCAGCAATGACTTGGGTCACTCTCCGTGAACTAAACAGACCTAACGTCGCGGGTTTCCTCATATCATTCGATAACAATTCCTGTTTTCATGTGGCTTTGCAATTAGTGGAAGATCCCTATCACGAGCAGGATTTTTGGTAGATCAGAAGTGTGTACTAGGCGATAACGTCAAATACTTAAAAAGGATAAGGCAAAAACAAAAAAAAATGAGAGCGGGGCAAAGGGAGATCAAACAAGTAATCGAAGATGGTAAATTGCTAGGAAAAAAAAATGACAGGTCTTGCGTCCAGCAGAATACTGCTGCACACGGCTTTCCACAAGAAGTCAAAAGCAGGTACATCGTGTTGACATGAAACTCGCTCAGCGAAATCAAAAGCAAAGATGCTGAAAACCGACATTTTTATTTTTCATAACCTTCTTTTCATCAGCTCCGCATAGTACTTGTCGACATGCCAGTTGCGCACTAAAGGAAGTAACAACACCCTGTCTGCTTGCGCCACTCTCCAATTTCTTTGTTTCAAAAACTAACTGTAACGTTCCTTTACCCCTTTTTCAATGCTAGTCCTTACGGCGAAGGTGAGCTGAGGAGCGACTGGAGAAGAGACTCCTGCTGCTGCCAAACTTCACGGTGACGATGCAGCGAGGCCTGTGTGTGACGCGCTGCCACCTCGCTCACGTGCGGCGACCCACCAAAGCCGGAGGATGGGGTCGAGCCCACTGAGGAGGTAAAAGCACGGAGAGGTGGGGTACGCTCTGATAGCAGCGAGACGGGCGTGCGAGCAGGTGTGACACCGCCCTGTATATAACCTCGTTCCGTCTTATCGACTGGTCTCTCATCTGCTAAAGACACTTGTGCTGGCCGTCCCTTTGCTGTTGGTATGCGAGCATTAGTCCAACTTGAAGAAATTGCTGATGCGGCACTGGTATTTGTACCTGCATCAGGCTCCACAGATCCCGAAGAAGATTTGAAGAAGCTTTGCAGGCGCTTCTCCGGCGATAGCGGAGCAGACGTCGCCAACGGACATGAGGCTCGTCTGGGGTGCAACTCACTACGGAAGGGCGAAAGTGATGACGAGGACGCTGCTATTGATTCGGATACCGTTTCCACTGCCATCGCGGGGAGCTGTAAGGGCGCTAACTGATCTTGCACGGGCCTCAGCGATACAGACGTCGCCGTGGAAGTTGTACTGACGGTGGTGAAAAAAGAAGGAGCTGATAGAACGTTGCGGAACAGCGGCCCGTGCAACGGCGCTAGCAGCGACGATTCATCTTCGACCTCTTCCAATACGTCGGTCTTCCGCGCAGAAACGTTTTTACGCATGGCAGTGGGTTTTGCCAACTCAGCTGCCACGGCTGCTAGTGGATTCACACTAATTCGGAGGGGTAACGCACGTAGACCAAAAGGTGCAGACTCTGTCAGAGGTGCATCCATGCTTTTCTCTCCCTGACTCGATAAGAGAATATTGTTGTGTATTTGCTCCATCGTGCTCTCTGCGGTGCTGCTCACGTTATCAATGCCATCATCCTCTGTACCTCCGCGACTGCGTGGGAGCGATGTCGACGCTGTTGTGTGGCTTCTGCCATCGGCCGAGGTCGTCAACCCACGAGACGACTTTTCACGTGACGAAGACAAAGACGCGACGCGCACTGCACCTAATTGCGCAACTGTGCTGACGCCCTTATTCTCATCACGGACCTGAAGAGGAACGGAGGAGGGCAAAGTGCGCAACGTTCCGTCATCAACAAACATCTTCCCGCGTTGGGGCAGTGGTGACGCTGGTGTGTGGCGCAGCCAGACATTGCCTTGATCGTTCACACCTTCGCTATAATTACGCTTTTGAAACGCGTCGACGGGGTGTTGGCATGTTGGGGATGGGGACGTAGGCGATGAGATCGGCGGCGACGGGGAGGCGCTGATGGTACGTTCCCATGGTAATGCCTCCGGACTCATCTGTGGAAGCGTAACCGCAGCGGCTACTGTCTCGCGCGAACGGTCGAACAGCACCCGTGGTACACCTGGTGGTGTTGATTGTAAGTCATCACTTCCTGCACCAGAGGCACTCCCAGTAGCAAGAGCAGCAGCGAATTGGGTTTGAACAGCTGCGTCGCCTGTGTATGGTCTCAACGCGGCCATAAGTCTCGCGGGTGCCGCTGACTCACGCAGAGCAATTCGCAGCGACATCTCCTTTACCCGAAGGGCCTCCTTTGCGTCGGCCAACTCACGTCTGAGGTCCTCAATGGTGCTTGAAAGGCGGTCGTACTCGTCCTCCGCCTGCAGCCGCGTCTCTCGCAGTTCCGCCTGCAATTGCTTGACACGATCTTTCAGTACATTATGCTGGGCCCCTTGCGCTGCTGCAGCTGCTACTTTTGCCTCAGGCAGCTGAGTTTTCAACGCTACCACCTCCTCAACAGCGCAACTCTTGCTTTCTGACGAACTCTCCTGCGGTTCTAATGCACTCGATTGCGTAACTGCGATGTCCCTATCCATTTGGGGCGAATCAATTGGTTGATCTGCCACCATTAACGCGCTGGTAGCAGCTGCCCTCTCAGCGCTGATAGCTGCCGCAAATTGCTCTGCATCGTGCAGCCTCTCCATCAACTGGAGATGTACAGTGTCCCTATCTAACAGCTGCTGCTGCAACAGGCGCACCTGCTCGCTCTGCTCTCCGATGAGCTCGTTACGGTCGGCGCGCACCACCTCCAGCTCTGCCCGCAGCGCTGCGTGGTGCTGAGCGAAGCGCGGCAATGCTTCTGAGAGGTGGCGAAGAAGAAGATTCAGATGTTTGGTGTCATCACTGCTGTTCTCTTCGGGAACCGACAAAGGAGAGCTCTCACATACCGAAGTGACTTTACCGTCGATTTGCAACGTTCCCTCGGCATCAGACGTCGTCGCCGTCTTCGTCTTCACGGTAACCTCCAGGTTTGCGTCTTCATCGTCCAGAATACGTTGAAAGTTACTCAGCAGCTCGCTTAACTGCGCTATAAAGGGCTTCAGCTCAACCGCAGGCACTGCGGATCGTGCGGCGTTAGTCGCAGAAGTCTCTGTGGATTCACTTTCGTTAACCTTACCCTTTTCCTTTGCCTCTGAAGCTTGCTCCTGCGAAACCCGCTGCTGCAGCTGCTCTTGCTGTTCCACCTGTTGCTGTGTGTATCGCATGAGCTGCTCCTCCTTCGCCAGAAGCTGCGTTTCCAGTTCGTCGCAACGAAGGTCTTGTGTAACACACATCTCCCGCCAACTCTCTGACTCACGCTCCGCGATGTCCAGGCGCACTCGCATCGCTTCCATCTCACCCACAGCCTCAGCGTACTGCTTGGCAAGGATTGCAGAGGGTGGGGGTGGGGAGGAGGACACAGGGACTACACTAATTACTTCTGGTCTCGTAAGAAATACATCAGTGTCGGTGCCTAAACGACGCGTTGCGGTTACCGTGGCCTCGTCGTTAACCTCCCGCTCAAACGCTATGCTGCTTGAGGAGACAGTTGCGGGCTCGGTTTGCACAGCCACCGCATTACGCGTTGGCGCAGGTTCCTCTGCAGCGGCATCGGTTGTAACTTTCACCTTATATACCTCTGCAGGGCCACGTCGGATCACCGAAGAGGTCAGCGAGGCGGTATCTTGGGCACTGCCACCGTGCGTCAAGCCTGCCTGACCACTCCCCTCCACATGTGGCCTCGGCACGATGTAGCGCATGGCGTACTCCGTCACCTCTTCTAGGATCGCCTCCCCTTCTGTCGTACGCGGAACAGATGCTGATCCTTCTGCCAGCATGTCAGCTTGTCTGCCATCGTCCGGGCCGATTGCCCGTGCGCCGTCCACCACGCCAACTTCATTGTTTCCGTATGTACGAGAAAGTGAATTTGGGGACAAACTTCTGATGGCTGCCCTGCCGTCGAATGATGACTCCACTGGTCCCGCCGCTCCACCAGCCACTACTGCGGTCATTGCTGGGTCTTCAATGGAGTGAGAAGCGAGCGACGTATCTCGCGTTGGTGGTTGACCCTCGGTATTACCTGTATCCGTGTTACGGCGAGTCTCGGAGCTGAAGCCGGCATGAGAAGCTCGAGTGGTGGCGGTATCACAACGGTCACCGTTAGAAAGCTTTTGATCCGTCCTGCTCCATTGTGCAGTCAACAGCTTTGACTGACTGTCGTAAGCTGCTTGCAACTGGGAGAGTTGGTGCTCGAGCTCACTGCTGCGGTGATACCAGTACACCGCCTCATCCTGCAGCTGCAGCTGTTCATACTCCGCCAGCGACTGCCGCAGTGACAACGGTAGGGGTGATTGCGACGACGATGCAGCGAGGCGCGCTTTTTGGCGTTTGTGTGTGAAAAGTGGAATCCCGCGAAGTGCCGTTGACGCTGATGGTCCTCTAACAGCCGGTAAAACGCCTTGACGACCTCGTGTAAAGGATGCAAACTCACCGAACACCGGTGTCTTGGCGTGTGGAGCAGAGCCACAAAGTGGCTGCGAGAGCTGCGGTGCTGTGTGTGCTGCGGTCGAGAAAGCTTGTCTATACCAGCTCGTGTGCGTTGTTACTACGCTGTTGTTGGCTCTGCCAAGGTAAGCTGGCATCGCTGCAACGTCACCCTCAACTCCCGAAATAGTAAAGTTACTCATATTTAAAGGCAACTCGTTTGCCGAAGCACTTATCCCCTTAGCAGCTGCGCGTAGGTAGGGATTCCTACTGTTTTCATATTGTCTGGGGAAACCGCGTAGCGGGTCAGAGCTCCACGGTGCTGCTGAAATGCCGCTACCACCGCGGATCGCGTTCTCACGTTTTGACGCTTCAAGCTTTACCTTTCCACAATTATTATAGTAATCACCAAAGCTGGTGTAACTCTCTGGTCCATTTGCAGGAAGTTTCGGTGTAGGCAAGGCGGCCGCGTCGCACTTCCTCGCGTCGACCTTTTCAGCAATTGCGTCTACGCCTGTCGGTGCAGTGGGCGCGTTGGGAAAACGCGCACGTGTCGAATCGTATAGCGATCCAGTGACGTCATTGTCTTTGTCCTCAAAAAAAGACTGACGGGTGTTGCTCAGTGTACGTCCATGTAACGCTCGCTGCTGCGGAATGGGCGGCGGAATCGGCAATGGTGAACCTGTTCCCGCCGTTGTTGTGTTTATAATATCAATGGTTGTAGCTAAGTTGACGCTAATATCCTGCGTATTCGACGCGAGATCTTCACTGGTGAGTTTGGGATCGAGAAAGCTCTGATTTACGGATGCAACGGAGGGTGTGGAGGCGTTACGGCGAAAGGTACCGGTAGATGGTGATACCTGAGACGACGTCGCCATTCCATTCGAAGTTGTCAAAACGGACATGAATTTGAAATCCAAGGCGTCTATTCCTGCTTCTCTGTTCCTTCGGCTTCTGCCACGGAGTGCAATGATTTGGCAACTTCGGTAGACAACGGGAACTCCTTGTGAAGCCGACGTTAAGCGGCAAATCTATGTTACTTCTTTTTTATATCGATCTACAGAAAAGCGGAAGGTTAGACTTAAAATAACTATCCGGTTAGTAAAAGTGCGTGGGCACGGTACAGCGTTCTGTATCTATTTACGCTGCTCTTCAATTCCATCTTTTTTTGCTATGTGAGTGTGTTCGTCTCGAAAGTTTGCGCAACCGGTATGTCAATGGAGTTGGCCAAAACACGCGGCATTATGCAAAAGCAAAGAGGAGGGAGAGGAAAACTAATGGTAAGTGGGTGTTTAAGCAAAGTTCATGAAGCATAATCACGTCAAGCCATCCCTGACAAGCACTTACAAGCGCTTTGTTCGCTTAAGTCAGTAATGAACAAGAACCACTGCTAAACAGTATGATGTTACTCACTTGGTACCGATGCAGTAAGAGCAGAGGGTTCTGCATTTCAATAACATCTAACGTTCAAGTGGGTCACCGCATCAACCGTCGTCGGCAGCGTTAAAAAGCCTGTTAGGTTATGAACTTGTGTAAAATTTCTGGAAATCCGCAAAAAGTTCTGTTATTGTATCCTGCTTTCTTCGTGTTCGGTTCATAAGTCATTTGGTTTCGAGATGCACACGAGCTGAATCATACGAAAAACGGGATAGTGCGTTGACATAAACCAAACCTTATCTCAGCACAAAAAACTCCCTGAAGAGAAAAAATGCCGAACAAAGCGGACGAGATGAAACTGGCGCAAAAGGAGAGCATGACAGCACTAAAAAAAAAGTCAATGCGCTATACGGCGAAGCAAAAAAAAAAAAAACTACGCAAAAGGTCCAGCACGGAGGCACGTTAAATAACTCCCGAAAAGCTTACCAGCTGACAGTAGCTACCACACGTGACACAGCAGTAAAGATGCACAAACTCCTGCGTTCATTTGACGCGGTTGTCGCTTAGTTGATCTTCGTGTTGAGACCTATTGGCGCTAAAGTCGGCTTCGGAGGAGTTAAGGAAGTGTCATCCGACTGCTCATTCAGCCAGTGCTTACGCTGCGCCGCGACCTCTAACTCGCGCTCGCGCACCGCCATCATCGACGCCCGTCGGCGCCAGAAGGAGAAGTTCTCGTAGAAGAAGCGATCCTCCAGGTGAAAGTCCTCCGTCTGGCCGCCGTTCGACCATGGGGCACCGATCGGCGCGTTCGCGTAGGGCCAGAAGCGCACGCCCGTCTGGTCCATCAAGCAGCTACGCCACTCCCACTCCTCGTCGCGGCAGAAAAAGACGGCACGGGCCGGTTCCGTCATGTGGCACTTTAGCAACGTCGCGGATTGCTGCGGGCACAGGCGGAAGGAAGCTTCAGCGGCCTGCATGAAGCCGGATACGGTATCCGTGTCCTCCTCAACGCACTTCAGCGGATTCGCACGCCAGTAGTAGCAGTCGCGGGAGGCGCTGATGCGATCCTGCAGACCAGGGAGCGCCTGAAAGAGAGGGGCGAAGGCACGCAACACCGGGGCTGGAATACCGTCACGGAAAATGCCCTCCAGCGGCTTCTCAAACTGGTCCATGTTCGGCTAATGTGTGCTAGTTAAGAAGAGAAATGCTAAAGTCCTCAGTGGCAGCAGCTATAAAACATGACAGGTGTGACTTATACGCTCCTTTTGATAGCCGTTACGGTGATAAGTGTTTGTTTCACCTTCCTCTAAATGTGTTCGATACCAGGATAACTATCCTCTAGACACGTAAAACAGCAGAGGCAATACTATCTTTGTTGCTTTGCGCTGTCAAACAGCTGGTGTCGCTACTCAGTGGATGCCTGGCCCTTTTGAGTAGTCTACTACCACGGGAGAGAGGCGCGGGGTACTATCCACCAGCTAATGCTTGATAACTGTTGGCTGTGTAGCCTGAATGAGGTAGGAAAAGAAGACGCTGCAGAAAAGGGAGGCGAGCATCAACACAAAAACGAGGGAGAGGAAGCAGGTGGGCCTCAGAAGAAGTTAAGACGTTGTAAAGAAGACCGTGCATAACAGTGAGTGTGAGGCTATCAGTCCATCAGTGGGTCAGCACACGCAAATGGTCATCCCACAGAGTGACTCACAGAAAATGACTTAGAGGAAGCAAAAAAAAAAAGAACACGCTTTACCGTACTTCGACTTGTTGCTCGCCTGAACTATGGAGGAGAATGTGTCTGTGGGGCATTCTTCGGCTGGCAGACTACACAGAACAACTCTCTTCCTTTTAAATTAACGCGAAGAACACGTCGTTGTTTGCTCGGTGTCCCTGTGATATCACAGCTTTGTTCAAAGCGCAACCATTTTTTTTTGTTGTTGTTTACCTTTAGTTAATTAATACTCTCCCGGTGTGATATATTTGGGAAGTAAATAGAAGACGTAAACGACGACTGCGCGTTTGTTTGTTTGTTTTTTTTTTCTCATACTTCACTGCAGCGGGGAAAAAAAGAGGCAAAAGAAACTCCTGGAAGAGGGGAGAAAGAAGACGCAACAGCACTCAACAACACTCCAACAAAAAGCCACAGCAAAGCGCTAAAACGTAGCACCGAATAACAAAAAACAAAAGCTGCATGGAACAGCTTCCAGAGCAACGATTAGAAACAAAAAGAAGGCGGACGTCAGTACAGAGTACAATGCCGGAGTGCTAATTGAGAGGAGGCATTTTAAATTGAAAAAAAAGGGTGAAGATCGCCCTCATTGTCTGTTGTTGTACAAATTATGGCGGAACACTAGTACACACGCAGTAGTGCAAACATGCCTTTCGCACTCATATCAGTTCTGCTAAAAAAAAAAAGGAAAGCCGCAACGGAGAACAAATACCGGAATAACGTTAGGCTCGCATTAGTCTCTCCTCTTCAGCTCCCGCCTCGATAACTAGCTCCCACAACAACAATTGCTTGAAAGTGCTCTTCCACTTTAGTGCTGAGTGGAGCTCATCGACGGCGCCGGCGGTACGAGGAGGCTTTGAATCTCCTCGACATGCTGTGCGTGGCGCAGGGCCACCTTCGCAGCGTCGTTACGGCGGAAGTACACACGCGCCAGCACGGAAAGGAAGAGAGTCACAGTGTAGATGATGGCGCCGTTGTAGCACGCCTTCGCCTTTGCGTCGCTGTCCCATCCGTTTTCTACAGTCATGATGGCAAACGAGACAGCTTTGGCGCTGAACATGCGACCAAACAGCACGAGGTGAACAATCCCTAACAGAGAGAACACCGCGCAGCATGTCGCACACGAATCGTAGCCCATGGCTGCTTTGTCGGGCACAACGAAACAACAAAGTTAACAATAAAAATCGTAATGCTAGTGCTGCAAGGTAATCAACTTCGCCGTCCACAGAAGACGCAACAGCTTGCAAGGGTTTTTCACTACCGAAGCTAGTTGTACGTGAAATTGCGTGAGTAATGGGCAGAACAATTGTATACGATTTCAGAGTAAGGAGAAGGGGGGAAAGTAAAAGTGGAAGTAAAAGTAGAAGGTGATGTGAGTGTACAGCAGTACCACAGTCCTAATCTTGAGTACAGGAACTAACGAGGCTCTAAAGATACACTTGAGCAAGGGCCAAAAGGAAAACAGTGAAAATTGCATTTTTAACTCTTGGTGCAATAGTACTTCTGGAGTGGAAAGCTTTCGTTACAAAGGTGTCTCCAAACCGGAGCGAAGTGTGTTCAGGTGATCGAGGCAATAAAGGAAAAAAACAACTCAAAAGTCAGAGACTAGCAATAGGAAAGAGAAGAGGGGAAGATAGAAAAAAGCACCGTCGTAAAAATAATCGCTCCTCTCGACTATTCCATTATCCACTCATTTCTCGATCAGGCCTTAGATCACAAAGCCCTGTTGTGCAGCGAAAGGGGTAGAAATGAAAAAGGGATGCCAGTGACGATAAGTGAAATAGAATCAGTAATGAAGGCCGGAAGTTAGACAGCTAAAAAAAAAAAAATCGCACGCGCGTGTCCTGTTCCCGTCAAGTATAGTGTTTAAGGCAGGAGGTGGAACCGCAGCTCTTGTCGCTGATCAACCAAAAAAAAGCAGAACTACAAGAAGGAAAGAAAGAACAAGGCACAGAAGAGGAAAAGTTGCTCGAGTTGGCCGTTAAACACTGTTAAAAGTTCAGCACGTGCCACCAATTGTGCATCGATTCAATTTCTACAGGACGCTCTTTTCCGAGGCACAGAAAGTTATAGCTTTTTCCAGTCTCAACGCTGCAAAAAAAAAAAACGGCTTTGCAGCTTTCGGCCTTCAATAACCGAGAAGACATCCTGTGTTTGTGACATCCACAGCGTGTCAACAGAGCCGTTGTCTAGTATATCGCAATGTAACGACCCGATATATATATATATATATATATATTGCGCAAAGGTATGAGAAAGACCCTACGCCTCGTAACTGACACGGCTTTTCATCAGTCAGTCGTGATTCGACGCAGAGGCAGACGCTTTATGATTTCATTTTCATTTCTTTTCGGTTGGACGTTCATGCGAGAAGCCTCGCACACAAAAAAAAAGAGAATAACAGGAGTGAGAAAGTAGTGAGAACTAAAAAAAGTCAAGTGGCCACAAAAGGGGAAAAAGGGAGAGAAGAAACAAAGCGACAAGGAGGAGAGAAAGCCGCGCTCTGTTGAGGAACTCTGCAACAAGAACCAAAATGTTCGCATGGGGTTTCAATGCCTTAAAATGTGCAGAACGAAAAGCATGCTGCTACCAGCGATGAGCTTAGGTACTTCTGTTCGTACTGAATTACAGCGCATCTCTTCACCCCAATTGGTGAAAGGAAACGACAAACGTAAACGAAGGCAACTTAGTTTGTGTTTTGTTTTGTTGTTTTCTTTTTTTTTTTGCAAAGTGACATCTGCAACGGCGAAACACACGCACATACACTACTGAAGCAACAAAAAAAGCAAATGACGGTTTCAACAGAAGCGGGAGAGCTTCCAACACCTACGCCTTAATAACACAATGCACGGAAACGAGCAGGGGTAAATGTGACAATGGAAGTCGAACAGCCATCTTTTTGTTTCCACACGCACTTGGGAAATAACAACTGTTATACATGTATATATATATATATATATATATGTATATTCATACGGCTAGCAACAGAGGGTAAAAAGAAAAAAGCGCTCGTAGGAAAAACGCAACATCCCGTGATCGAAAGGAAAAAAGGTGTCTAATAAAGTCCAAAACAAACTACTCAGACTACCTTTAATTTGTATACCTAGCGCTCTGATGTACATTCCATCACTGAATATTACTTCCTCCTGCTTATTCACCTTTCGTTTTTGTTTTTGTTTTTCCGACAAGTGTCCCACGGGAAGTCACAAAGTGTTTTACGTTGCATCGTCTCATTCAAACGGCGAGAAAGAGACAGGGAACGAGCCCAAGAAGACGTACCATTGGTACAAAAGCGATATGTTCAACTTAAGTTATGGTGCAAACTCCATCTTGATCGGAAATGAAACGCAAAAACAAAGTCTACCAACACACGCAAGAGAAGCAAAACGCACAGTTGCTGTTGTTGTTTTTTGGATGTCTTTCTCTTCGCAAACACGTAAAGGAAATGAAAGAGATAAAGAAGCAACCAAAGCAATATCAAACAGCAAATCTGAATATGTAGGGCGAAAGACAGTTTATTCGGACCGGCAAAAAGGAAACACCAGAGGAAAAAAAAAGCAGTAAGGCATCTCAACACGAACGCAAGACGAAAACTAACGTTAAACAAAGCAACATAACGTATACGGAAGTGAGCGAAAGACTTGCAAAAAGGTAGTTGCAAAACACGAAACAATGTACTCAGCGAGAGCTGAAGGCAATAAAAAATGAGTAAACTGGGCAAGCACGTGGACAAGTAAGCACACTCACGAGACAGAAATAGGCAACACTATGGAAAGAAGACACCGAAGAGGGAAATCCTCGGGAAGAGATAATATGAATTCTCTTTAGTGTTACTACGTCTCCCTCTCGTCTTCAGGCTTCTTCGGGGGCTGCGGTAAATCTGCTACGCCACTTCACTTTTCTAGTGCAACGTGAAACCACGTGCAAATCAGCTGCCGCTGTGTACGTGAAGTTTGTGCGCGTGTCAAACGCCTGCTCCATATTCTGTACCCCAGCAGCTATGTGCACAGAAAAACCTCTACACACTTCTACAACAACTTACATAGCTAGTCGAGGGTCTTCAGGCTATTTGCGGAGCAAACCGACAAAGAAAACAAAAGTAGAGGAGCATGTGGGAGCAAACTAGTGCCAAACAACAGATATGGGAAATCAGATTTTTACCGGCTAGGTAAGTAAATCGATAGTCCCCCTCGCATGCAGGTAAGTTGATCGAATCATCTGGCTGCTCATCTTAGTTGGAAGCAGCGGCAGAGTTGGCACTGCCAGCGCTTAGCGAAGGCATGTGCAACAGCGTGGAAATAGGTGCACGGCACACAGGGCACACCGGCTTGTGCTTCAGCAGCTGCTCGCCACAGTCCTTGCACATGCACATATGACGACACGGCATTACCGCTGTGTCCTTCGGGTTCGTCAGGCAAATAACGCACAAGCCGTCCTCGTCGTCCTCGATAGTGGAGCCGATCATGACCGAACCACCACTGTTGCCGGGTGCCGGTGACGCACCTTCGTTGTCCGCGCCGTACAGGTTCTCTACAGCGTAAGCATTGCCGCCGGCGGTGACGATTTGACTGATGACGCGGCGCTTCGGCTTCTCGGCAAGGTCGACGGCAGTGTGTTCCGTGTGCTCCACCTTCGTCTCTTCCTCTGCGTGGTTGTTCGTGTTGCTATTATCTTGGCCATCGTCCTTCTTGCGCAGCTCGGTGGCTTTGTACCGAATCACAATCACGCACGGCATCTGCTTAGGGTAGTGCTTGTTAAACACCTTCTCCTTCTCCTCCAGTGAGTTCACGTCGAGCTTCATCGTAATCTTGCGGTTCTCCTGAGGGCCACGGATCTCCGTCTTCGTCGGCTCCAGCTTCGGCTTGTTGGGCATGTAGTAGACGCTGCCGCCCTGCACAAATTCCTTCACACCGGTGTGGATCTCGTAGGTGAGGCTGTCACATATGCTGGTGATGTAGAAAGTGAGCACCTGCGTCTCTGGGACGTAGCTGACGGTGGACGCCTCTACAGTTGCCAGCATCTTCACCATCTGGCCCTCCTGCACGCCACCACGTTCATTGCCGCCGCCCTGAGTGTTGTTCGCGCCCGGGGCGTTTCTATTGGTGGACTGTTGTTGCTGCTGTTGGGGTGTGGGTGACTGGTTCTGCGACGGGGGTACGGCACTGTTGCCACTCGGCGGGTTACGCTGACGCGAGTTATTATTGTCGTACTGGCCGGCTAAGTGCGAAGGCATGTTAGCCGGGGGTTGGCGGCCGCCTGGGGCGGTACTGCGACCACCACCGGCACGCTGCTGCGATTGCGTGCGCTGCGTCGAGTTCTTCTGTCCCATTTCCTCCTCTTGAACACGTGAGCTTTTTTTCTCTTTCGTGGGTGTGTGAAGAGAGAATTAACTCCGGAAGTGTGGCAGCTTACGCCCTTGGTGTCTGTGAGAAAAACAGTGGTGAAATAAATGTGTATAAATGTAACGACGGCGTCGAGAGTGTCTGTTTTCCTTTTTAGGAGGAGGGAGCGTGCACACCCACACGTGATTTGACAACTACGACGGTGATTTCGGTTACTTTGCTGGTAGAGTGAAACTTGAGTCTTCCTAAAAAAACTAAGCTAGCAGTTCCCCTACTTCCTGCTTAATCCTCACAGCTAGAAAAAGGTGAATCGGGGAGTGATAGGGTATTCGCCGTTTTCAACCACTTGCTTTTGGCACACAATACCAAAAAAAAAAAAGACTTCAAAAAGCGGAGACAAAAAGCTATACAAGTTGCAGAAAAGCAAAAGCGAAGAAACCCAAAATAGCGTTGTGAAATTTCGTCACTACTCTATTTTCGATCCTTCTGACTAGTTTTTCTTTCGAATTGTCAAGGATTCACTTTTGAGGGGTGACAGTGGTAAGTTAGAGAAGAGGCTGAAACACAAGAGAGAGGAATTGCAACATTGTGGATGCGAGGTGGTATAGTCGTTAGTAAGGGAATTACGAAGCTGGTTGTTGAAACTGAAGGTCTATACGAAGCAAGTTAATTTGAGAGTTGGGTGTGCTTCTAAGCAAAGACGAGTTTCCCTTTCACTTTTGAAGACCTCTCATTTTTTAGTGTTTCTCTTTGCATTTTGTTTTGTTTGTTTTGGGTCTCTAAGTGCAAAGGGTAATGTAGGTTGGGAAAAAAAAAAACTATTGAAAAGCAGACGTAAAACAGCCGTCGAAAAGCGAGGCAAGAAAACACCACAAATTGTCTTTGTCACAGAGTCAGACCTGAGGTCGCGTCACTTGTCTTAAGACAGCCATCGTTTCCTTCAGTTTCCGTAGCCGTAGTGACGAACGGCTGCATTGCCGCGGCGCACAACGGGTTGGCGCGTCGACTGGGACGCTGCCATGGAGCTCAGCTTCCCACGCACGTCGTCGATCTCACGCTCCAGCGACGCTAGCCGCTCCTGCGCCGCCTGGGCGGAGAAGCCGCTCACCGCTGACGCGGCCGCCGACGGTGCGCCTCCGGCTGTGCCAAACCCACGTGTGGAGTTTACATCGGACAGCGTCTCATGAGTTGGACCAGCAGACAAATTGTGCGGCACTCCTAATGCAGCGCCGCCTTGGGTAGTGCGTGCCTGTTGCGGCGAGAGGTTTTGTGCTGCCGCATTGAGGTTGTCGCGGCTGAGAGCGTTGCCACCTTCCTCCAGCGCCTGAAGAGCCGCGGCGAGCAACTCAGGCGAGATCCGCACGGTTTTGGCCGGCGACGCATCGGCCACCGAGTATGACGGCCCACCAGAAATCGGGCCGCTGCGAACGACGCTGTCTCCAGCGCGCATCCGGTAAGCCTCGCGCAACTGTGCCTTTAGCAACGAGTTCAAGTCGATCAGTGACTGCTTCTCGGCCCCCAACGCCACGACGTCCTGCTTAGCCAGCTGCAGTTCCTTTTTAAGTCGATCGCGTTCTAGCAGGGCCGTCTGCAGCTGCTGTTCGAGCTGGACGCAACGCTTCCGCAACACCTCGGCCTCTTGCATCATGAAGGCCGCCTTGGAGTCTGGCAAAACGGGTGGGAACGGCACGCTAACCGCATCGTCTTCGTTGCCGCCCGCCTTTGCACCATGGTGGTGTAATCGCTGCTCATTACGGAGGCTCGTAGAAGACTTGCTTTTGCGCGACGACGCGGAGGAGGAAAAACTCTTAGAGGAAGTGGCAGACGACGAGCGCGACAGTTCCTTTCCTTTGTACCGGCGGCGACGACGCTGGCGGTCGAGTCCGCGCACCATCTCCTCGTACGACTGACGCATTTTGCTGTATTCGGCCCGCATTTGCTGCTGCTGGCGCTGTAACGCGCGCGACACCTGTTCGCTCAGCCCCAAACCCATCGCTGTTGTCGTCGCTGTCGTCGCGGTGTCCAGGTGATAGGATTTGTTACCTGCGAAGGCGCCGAGGGCGGTGGACGGCTCATCGCCCATCAGCACCTGCACCCGCATCATTTCGGTTTGGTAGCGCACCAGCTCGTCCTCCTTCTCCCTCACGGTGTCTCGCAGGAGCTGCTGCTCGGCCCTTGCACCAGCCAACTCCTGCTGCAGTTCCACCATCCGCTGCTGCGACTCTTTTGCCGCTTTCAAAATAGGATCGTTCTGCAGTTCTGCCGTGAAAGCGGCCACCTGCTGCCGCACCTCCTCGTTTGTGTGCTCCAGCTCTGTCACGCGCCGCTGCAGCTGCTCCTTCTCGATCCGCAACGTCTGCACCGCACTCCGTTCTTCCTTGTAGTCCTCTAGCAGGTGAAGCTGGTCCTCGAGGGTGTGCCGGGCGGCCTCACTGGCGTGCAGCTCCCGCGTGAGTCGCATGGCCTCCCCCTGTGCCTTCTCCAGCGCCATGTGGTGCAGCTTTGTCTCTTGCTGCATCTCTTCCCGCAACAGCTGCAGCTGCCTCTCTGTCTGGCTGCACTTCTCCTCCCAAGCGGTGCGCTCCTGCCGGCCGCTTGTCGCAGTCTTGTCTTCCTCGCTTTTCCAGCGCCGCACCTCAGCTTCCAGTCGCTCCGCCACCACCTCCCACTTCTCGCACTTCTCCTTCGTGAGAACCAGCTCCTGCCGAGCGCTGTCGCAGGCGGTGCGGCAGCGCTCCAGCTCCTTATTCAGCCGCTCAGCCTCCTCTGCGGCGAGGCGGCGCTGCTTCTCGAGCTCGCGCTGGGTGTCCTGCAGTGTCTGCTCCGCAGCTGCAGTCGCGGCCATGGCGTCGTCGTTTTGCCGCAGCAGTGCCTGCCGCTCTCTCGTGTAGCGGGCAATGTCATCGTCGAATTGCGTTTTCAGGTGCTGCAAGCGCTCCTGTGCCTCGGAGAGCGTCGCTTGCAGACGGGTGCGCTCAAGTTCTAGGCGAGAGGCGCGCGCATTCTCCTCTCGGGTCGCAGCCTCTGCAGCAGCTGTCTTCCTCTCCGCTTCAGCGGTCACACGCGTGAGCCGCTCCTCCACCTCCCTCTTTGCAAGCGCAGCTTCCTGAACAAAGGCTTCATGACGCTCTTGGGTAATCTCTATTTCGTGCAAAAGGCCTGCTTTTGCTTCTTCGAGGACGGCGATCCTCCGGTCATCATCCGCCTTGGTCTGACGCGCAGCTTTTAACTCCCGCTGCAGCCCCGTCAGCTCGTTCTGGAGGCGGCCCACTTGCTGCTTGCACCGCTCATCCGCCTCCATGGTAATGGATACGCTGCGGTCGGCGAGGGCAGTACGCTCATCCTCCAGCAGTTTCACCTGCTCCTTGTACCACTGGTGCTGCTCCTTCTGCTCCTGCTCCAGCGCAGTCTCCTTGGCGCGAATATTATCAAACAGATGGCGTTCCTTTATGGCGTAGTCCTTCTGCACCTGAGAGACGGCAGCGTCGCGCTCCTCCTCAGCCTCGCGCACGCGCTGCCGCGCCGCCCGAAGCTCCGCCTCTGCGACGTCGACTTTCTTGCCTGTCCGCGCTGCCTCGTCCGTCAGCCGCTTCAACTCGCGGTAGAGCCGCTGCAGCTGCGCTGAGGCCTCCTCCAGCGCGGCGTCACGCTCGGCAATTAAGTTGTAGTTAAACTGGTAGTCCTCCTCCAGCTTGCGCAGACGGGAGGTGAGGGTGGCCACCTCCTCATCACGCAGCGCCAGTGAGTGCTCGAGGGACTGAATGTGGTGTTCGACGGCGTAGCGCAGCTCGTTTTGCTTGTGCTCGATGTCGACGTAGTCCACAGTCGAGGTAGGTGAAGCGCTGCGCTGGCAGGCACGGAAGGACGACGATGCCCGCCGCGGCGACGACGAAGCAGACATTTCACGCTGCGAAGCGGAAGAGTTGGTGAGGTACGGGTACGCCTCGGTAGACAGCCCCGCTATTGCGGATGCAGCTGTGGGCGGGGCAGTGGGTGGGCGGCCGAGAACGGAAGCGATCGGAACCGAGGCGGGACGCCGCCCAGGTGGTCCCTCTTCAATCGGTCGAGTCGACGGCGGCGGAGGCTGGACGCGCTCTCGCTGCTCTTGCTCCAGTTGTCGCTGCCGCAGCCGTGTGAATAGCGCCTCGGTGGCGCGCGCCGTGTCGAAGAGTGCAGATGGATGTCGCAGTGCAGGTGGGTTGCGCACCTCCCTTTCAGGGTCGTTTCCGTCCACGTCGTTAATCACCTTGTTCCCTCTCTCTTTTTCTCCCTCGGACGCAACGCATTCCTTCTCCGCGTGTGTGCGCGGACCCGTCCACTGCGCTCCATAATCTACGGCGTTGCAGGACGGGTATCCAGAGGTACCGCTGTCGCTGCTACCTGTAGGCGCACAAGCCGCATGCATCAATGGCCGCCCCTCCGATGAACCGAAGTTCAACGCAGAAATCGTGGCTGTAGGCGGCGGCGGAGCGCTTACATGACCGTCAGCCTCACACCCAGCGTCCTCTCTACTCGAACATGACGACCCCTGCGACGAAAAAAGCTGTTCCATATCTGCAAGTGTTTTCGGTCAACGCAGAGAATTTCACAGGAATCAAACCGGCGACTATTAGGTTTTTGTCTGTTTTGTTCACAATGTAAATGGAAGTGCGATCTATGTACCGGGAGGCTAAAAGAAGAAGGAATTGTACAGATGTATGGAATAGGCGTGAATGCCGTTGCACTTACCAAGACTCACTGAGAGTTTCCTCAGAACAAGACAAAGGTGTGCACAACAAAAGGTTGAACGGACAAAAAAAAAATAGAAACAAATAGAATGGAAGTATTTTGAGAAAACTTCAGTTGCTATGACATCGAAGGAAAGAAAGCGTAGATCATCAGCTCATTTACATCAAAGAAAGAAAAAGAGAAAGACAACGGTGAAGTAAAGCTTAGAAAAGCTCCCACTAGAGCCAGTGAAAAACTATAGTTTCACCAATGTTTACTGTAATTCAAGCAGTCGAATACATTCCTTTGAAGAAAGAAGCTTTTCTGAAGGCAGCAGCTTGCATTAATACTATCAGAAAGAACGAACTTGTTCCCCCCTCCTTTCTTTTCCCAAAGCCGAGTTTCGCAGACTTCTCCGTACAATTTGACTATTTTCCCACTTTATTTGTTTCCGACACGACAACGAACGGCTGGCAGAGAAACAACCGAAATAGAAGGAGAAAAAAAAAAGTGTGCAAGCAGGCACTCCAAATAACACGAGGTAGAAAAAAATTGAAAATACCCAGAAGAAAAAAGAGCAACTGATATGAAAGTCAGTGCAATACGAACTTGCGCAAAATCAAAGGAGTGATTGGAGAGTTGAAGGAGGTCACAGTAGCACTTAAAATGCCCCGGCCTGACTTTTGAAATCGCCGTTCTGTTCTCTCATAAGAGATTATTTGGTGAGAAGCACGAGAAGAGAAACGGTAGCGAAAACAAAAGAGATCGACACAAATAAGACGAGAAGAGCCAGAATACAAACAAACAAGTTTTTTTATCGACGATAACCATAACAATACATGCACAGGGCATTTGCGTCACCGCCAGCACTACGATTTCGCAACTGAAACGCTCCCTATCGTTCCTGCTTAAACTTGGTGCATATCGTTGTTTTCTCCTACTTGCCTTGCCGTTCGCACACACACCAAGCCCACGAAACAGTGTTTTTCAAGCTTTAAGTCTGGCGTTAAACCGAAAGAGGAGGTCCTTCCAGTCGTACACGCTTCCTCGGAGCAACGCGTAATTAAGATCCAAACGTTGCTATTTCATGTGAAGTTCTTGGTCACAGAGGACGAAAAACGGATCCTCAACCATGTCAACACGAGAACCAGCAACAAACGGCACGCAAGAATCAATTGAAGGAAAAAAGCCCGCTGTAACTTTTTTTTTTTTTGCACTGGAGACAAACGGCCAAGAGAAGAGCTGCGCTTTATATAAAAAGCAAATGGCAGCAGCGAACGAGGAGGAAAAAAAGGTCCTAAGAGCACGCGTTAAAATAAAACAAGGCAGCACTTCAACAGATAATTGCTGTTTCTCGGCATCTTGCATCAACAACAACTAGAGGTACTTGTGGCGGCTGCTTGGTTGCGCTCCTCAACGCGCTCACCGCGTGGGGCCAAAACACCACCACGGGAGCCGACGCCGCCACGGTTGCCCAGACCCTGGTCGAGCAGCTTCGACGCTAAATCTAGGAAGACCTGTTCGACGTTGTTGTTATCCTTCGCCGAGGTCTCGTAGAAACCGGCGAGCTGCTCCTCTGCGGCAAGGCGCCGACCATCCTCAAAAGCTACCTGCCGCAGGGACTCCAAATCCTTCTTGTTGCCCACCAGCACAATCACAAGAGAGGGGTCGGCGTTCGCGCGCAACTCCTTTACCCACGTCTGTGCCTTCTTGATGCTCTCGCCGTTCGTTATGTCGTAGACGACGAGGGCACCGCAGGCCCCGCGGTAGTAGATGGGGGCAAGCGAGCGGAAGCGCTCCTGGCCGGCCGTGTCCCAAATTTCGAACTTGAGGGCGCGCATCTGCTGCTGCAGGGCGTGAGTCGCGGTGCCGCCCGACGCGGCTCCGACCTCGCGTGTCGGCGGCACCATTACCGTCTTGGATAGGAAGGCGGCGCCAATTGTGGTTTCTTGGTTCGCTAGGAACTCGTTGCGGGTGAAGCGAAGGGCGATGGAGCTTTTGCCGGCGCCGGACTCGCCCAGCATCACTACCTTGGCTGACGTAGCCTCCATCAGCTGAGGTGGTTGCGAGTGCATGGTTGGTGAGTTGATGCTGCTTGTGGAAATCTGTAGATGTATGACCGCAAACAATACGCTCACCGTAGCTCTTGTAGTGTCGAATTGTAGGTGATTGCGTAAAAAAGCAGCGTTTCTGAGTGTGGAGCAATAAAATCACTGCTCAGTGTCGAGCGCAAGTATATACAGCAGGATAGGCAAAACTTTTTGGAAAAAAACAGCGAAAGAAATGAAGCAAGTGCTACTTAGAAATAAACAAATGTATTTATTTCCGGAGAGTGGAAAAAACACGGTATGCAAAACGAGAGATGTATATATATATATATGTGTGTGTGTGTGTCTTTTACTGTGTAGGCGCTACGTGGCAGGATTCAATTACAAGTAAATTATCAGAAGAGAACGTATCAAGTAGGGCGAAAGGCGGAGAGTGTTACGCGTGAAAAGGCTGGAAAGGAGAGGAACTAGAGACAATCTTTAAAATAGGAGGATTCCGTTCTCCTCCGCTTGTGCATTTTACCCTTTCCTAAAGTGAGTTAATTAAGTGCCTTTAACAATATGCCTTGCTAGACCACCAAGATTTTATATTGATCGGCATCGATACGCACTAATCGCAACCGCTTTGAGACTACACCGACGCCCTGAGACTGCTTAACTGACGAGGTGCAACAGCAACAGCGCTTTGCACACTTTTAATCTTCATGTACTACTTTCCGCTTTCTTTTCGCGGGAAGCAGTGATTGGCGGCGACACGAAAGCAAAAAAAAAAAAACGCACATGAAGACAGCAATAATTAACGGGAGCTTGAGTTGCACCAATCGCTCTTGCCAAACGCGGAGGAAACGCCAGCATCTAGCCATTTGAAAACGTACACCATCTCATGTCAGTCTCGCGCGGCGAAGCGCAAGACGATCCCCATCCTTTCGACAAAGATACTCAGTGGTTCATCATTAGTCCCAAAAGGGAACAGGAATGTGTCGACACTGCTAATTAAAGACAAAAAAAAAGTGCTGCAATAGAGCATCAACAATAAGAACAGCTAGCAATCAGACCAGGCTCAATGTATGTATCCGCAATAGATGTCGGATACTGCAGAGCTGCGCGTGCACACTAATAATAATAACAAAAGTAGCGATGGAGCTGCGACGAAAGGGATGAGGCTCAGTAAAAAAGAGATCGCACGTTCGTTAACGATTCCGTGCCCTACTAGATTCATTCTCCACCATCACCACTGTCTCTTCCCTTGCTCTCTTTTTTGCAGGTCCTCACATAAGCCTGCAACCGTTACCAGCGGACGGCAACGACGAGTGCAGTTCCGGCCACATCGTCCCTTTCCGCTCGAGATCCTTTACTGCCTTCACAGCGCAGTCCGGGAGCGTTGAGAGTGGCGTGAGGAACAGAATTGTGTGTGCTGCTCTCCCGGCGGGACTCTTGCCCACAACAGTGGACAGCGGCATCGCAGGGTAAAGCAACGACTGCGCCTCGCGGTGAATGGGGAGCGTGACGGTGAACAACTTCCACGGCTTCCCGGTTCGCACTGCCGGCGAGCTCACCGCGGCACGATCAATCGCCATGTCCAGTGCACGACCTAGTGCAAGGCTTTTGGCTGTGTGCATGAAAAAGGATGGGACAGGTGCGAACCTCTCATAGTTCTCGTCCAGCGCACCGCCGCTGGAAGAGGAAGGCATGGGGATGAGAAAGCACACGAGGCAGGTCACCATATCCGACGGCAGCTCCGTCGCCTTGCCAACCGCCTTGTCAGGTGAATTACTAGGGTGGGACAGCAGCTGCACCACCGAGGTGGCTTCTGTACCGAGCGGCGACACCACTTCTGCGCAGTCATTTCGCTTGCTTGGGGAAACAGAAGCCTTCCGTGCGACCGCAGCCTGGCAGTCGTGTTGGATGGGGCCTCGGTGCTGCAAGCAGAAGACGTGCCCGCACTGATCACACGTCACCCGCATCTCGGACTTCTCGTCGCAGCCTTTGACGCTGCACGGGCGGGGGCCGCAGGCGCGCCCACGCCCACCGTTTTCCCCGCTGCGGCCCACACAGGCGTCGGCCCCGCAACGGACCGCCGTCGAGCTTCCCTGTTGGGCGTCGCGGCAGCCGCGGTCGATGTGGCGCGAGACTGCCTCGTCCATGGTCTGCCGGGGGTACTCGGGCGGTACCACACGATGGCACAGGGGGCAACTGCCCACACGCACATCCACCACCGCCGGGCAGTTATGTGCACTCAGTGTCAAATGATGGGTGCAGAACCGCTTGCGGCAGTTGGAGCAATAGGCCGGCAGCAGATCTATCTCAGTACACCCCTCGTACTGGCACATCTGCTCGTCCCTGTCGTATACTCCAACCTGCATCTTGACCGATCAGAATTACGTAGAAGGGAAACGACAATAACCTTATGATGAATAAGACACTCACAGCTCATTAGAATATCAGCTAGCAGAAAAAAAAAAAAAGAAACGAAGTCACGACGAAAGCGTCGAACAGTAGTACATAAAACAGTAGGAACAGTGATCAATAATAAGTGGGCAGATGTAACTCTGCAAGAACAATTTGGGCAGGTCAAAGCTGAGAGCCACTCGAATCTTCTCCTACCCTTCTTTATCAAAAGTACAGATTAATAAAAGGGCAGCGTCGCGATACCCTTATCAATAACAAGAGATGCACCCTGTGAGGGTTTCTTCACTCATGATTAAAAAAGCAAAAAATAAAGACCAAGGAAGGCGAATGGGAAACGAGTTAGTAGGGCGAAACCGTGGTCGACAATGAAATCAGGGTAGAATTGCCATTGAGATTTATAAAAGCAAATTTCCAAGGGGAACACAGAAATGAAAACCGTGCAAGCATGCCGATAATCTTATCTGTGTGCTTCCACAAAGGCAAGTGCACCACGTGCGAGTTAAAGAGAAAATTCCCCCATACTCCTCTTTCAAATAATTTATCCTCTCCTGTTTACTACTGCTTTCTGTCAACTGTTAGCTTAGATTGTTAAAAGATTATTACGCGATGAATTTCGTAAGTAGGACGTGAAACCCATTGCTCGATGTTGATCAAGACAAAAAAATTTAAAAAAATTCAGCACAGCTGACTCTTCTTGTTGTGATGCATTGCGTCCCTGCTGCAGAAATACACAGCCACCAAAAAACAAAAGAGTAAAAGGTGCTGAACGAGACAAAACACCGAGCTTAGCATATTGTTACCTCTCTGTGTCGTCATACTCAGCAGCATCTGCGACGCCAGAGATGCCCGCAACCGCAGACTTTTCTGCCAGCGTGGCACACTCAACATCGTTGATGTCGAAGTACGTCATGAGTCCAAAAGAGCGCAGCGAACCGTCAATTGCCAACTCCAATTTGTGCCCGCTCAGCGTCGCACTCAGGTACCAGGGCGCGCTCGCTCCCTCCTCCTCCGAGACGATTCCCACCAACACACCACCGACCTCCACCTCGGAATTGAGAAGGTCAGTCAGGTCGTCCACAGCGCCGTCTGTCGAAGCACCATCGCTAACTTGAGCCAGTATCGCCTCCAAGCGGCCACCCTTCCTTACCAATGTGTTCGGCCCGCTATTCGCCGCCACCACAGCAGAGTTGCCGCCGAGCACGGTGCGCCAGTGCTCACGCATGTAGACCTGGCCGTTGCGAAAGAGATCCTCTACCAGCTGCCGGTGCTCCGCGACACGAAAGATCAATTTGCGCTGCGTAAATCGAGACGCGAGAAATGCGGCGGACTCCACTACGGCGCGCCAGCGGCAGTTCGCGTGCGAAAGAAAGTGACCGTCGTACGCCTCAAAGGCGCGCACGCCGACGGCGACGACTTCCACGCCAGGGCCCTTGTACGGACGAGTGCGCAGTACCAAGTCAGCCAACGCCGGTGTGGCAAGGACGATGCGGCGCGATGGACCGCCGTTGGGGTTGAGATGGTAAAGCGGAACGAGGCCACCCTCACTCTTTTGTGCGTCGACACAACGCGCCGTCGCAGCAACCGCGGCACTCGAGTTGAAGTAGGAAAAGCTGGAAGGGTCGTGACGATCGAAGCCGTAGAAGGTCGCGATGGAGACCCAGTTCTCGTCCTCGGCACAGACAGGTTCCCACAATCTTCCCTTTGTCCACTGATTGAGCTTGTTGCGCACCACCGCCGGTGCAGTCCAGTCGGGCTGCTTGACCTTACGAAACGCCGCAACAAAAAAGCCGCCGGTGTCGTCGCGATGGGGCAAGATGCGCAGGACCTTGCTACCGTCGTACGCGCCGGGCACCACGGGCTGCTGCAGCCCCTCCACGTTGGGAAAGTGGATGCCGCCACTGGAGTGCAGGTGAAAACCTTTGCCTGCTAGAGTCGCATTCACATCAATGAGCTCGACGCTGTCGCCGAAGAGCTCCAGCCCGGCACAAACCACCTCCTCGTCCTCCTTCGGGTTCATACTGCACGTGCTGTACACCAGGATGCCCCCGTCGGCAAGCAGGTCGAGGCCGCGGCGCAGCAGGGCTCGCTGGGTAGGCACGAGCGACTTTACGTAGCTGACGGACCACGTCGTGGCGACGGAACGCTCCTTGCGAATAGTGCCGTCGCCGCTGCACGGGACATCACAGATGACGCGGTCAAACTGCCGTTCCACCGGCTCCGTTGCGGGGTTTGCGGGGTCGTCGAGGTATAGCCGCGGCCACTGCATTGCGTCGCAGCGGGTCGACATCACATTCGGGGCGTGATAACGCTTCAGGCGAGCAGGCAGCGTCTGTGTCGCCTTTACCCGGTCCTTCTCGTTCGCGACGAGCAAGCCACGGCACATCTCCGGCGTCCAACCGCCCTTCAGCATCTCATCCAACGCCTGCAACGTCTTGCTTCCCGGTGCGGCGCAGAGGTCAATGACACTGTGATGCGGCTGCACGTCGAGCACCTGTACGGGAATGGCGGACACCACCTCCTGAAAAGACACAGAGCTCGAGGAATGCAGCGTACGGCAGATGTACTCGACACGTTTGTTGCAGTGGTAATCTCTGTTGTGACACGAGTACAGCTCGGCACTCGGAGGAAATGACGGCACTGGACGAACAATCTCGCTCACATCAGGACGGCCTAAAGTGCGCCTGGCGATGGCTTCCAGAACGCGCTCGCTGTGGTGTATGCGGAGCGTCATGGGTAGCGGTGTTGCCATGCTGTGGATAAAGCACGACCACTCCGCGTCGTCCGCACTTGTCGTACTTGAGCCTGAAGTGGTGCCAAATTCCTCTCCCACGGATTCTCTGTTGGATGGAAGCGCCGCAGCAGCTGCAGCGCTGCGAGCGGCGGGAGAAGACGGATCATCGCCGTGAATAATTGCATTGAAACGCCTTCCCTTGTAGTATTGCAAAAAGGGCGAAGTTTCGTCTAACGGACCGCTGGACGCTGCCGCCGTGCGCCGCCGCTCATGCACGTTCACCGGCCCTGAAGCTTGCGATATGGCGAAACACAGCTCTACGACGTGGATCTTGTCCACTGTCGACTGACTGCGTGGGACACGGCGGGCAATGCGCAACACATCCACTGCACCATCCGGGCAGGCGTCCTCGCCAAGAACTGACAGCAGTTTCTCCAGTCCGCTGCCAGAGATCGTTGCGTCACTCTCATCCTCTGCGTCACCCCTCGCACCTTTCGCATCGGACGAACTCGACAGCTCGGCACAAGCGTGAGCAGGGATGACGAAGTGTGCGGTCAGATAGCTTCGTGCATCCTCGCCAGCGGGGATGAGTTTCACAAGCTTTGCTAAGGCGGCGGGAAGTTTCTCGCGCTCCCGCTGGCGGCGCTGCTCGCGACGCTTCATTTGGCAATAATAGAAACAAGGAGAACCGGAAAACTATCTAACGAGGAGGTGGGTAAAGCAAGGTCAAGCAAAAGGCCAGTGCGCTCGGTGTTCGTTACTCGAAAATGCAACTAAAAAGCTTCATACAGTAGAAAAGCAGGCAACATTATTTAGGAGGCGTCAATTTGAGGCGAATACAAGGACAAGAGAATGCAAAGGATACCGAAATGACAACGGCACGGGCTTTCAATTGAGGGGTTTAGCCGGTGTTGAAACCCCCTTGCTGTATCACCTCCGTTCAACTAAGAGAGCAAAGGTATAAACGGAACATGATCGCTTGAGACCTTATGTAACTTAATAAGATAAAAGGGGACCTGTCTTATTGGTTTTCTAATGCGACCTGGCAATCGATCTTATTTTCTCTCTTTGGACACCATAAGAGCGAAAGAAGGCAATAATAACGGTAATAATGAAGAACTTTTTTCCAAGCGTGCGAAACGCTTCCCCACCTCACAACTCCAGCAAGCCTGAAATGATTCGATATGCGACACATTAAGTTGAACGAGCGCAGAATCCAGAAGTCGTTCAGCGGCAGATGGGCAAATTCTCGTTTCTGACGCTTTAGAGTGAAACAGACGAAATGAAAAACACGAAGCTTCTGCCTTCTACCTCATGTAGCCTAACTGGTGTTGAACACAGCTGGCAGCTCGCAGGAGCAGCAGCGTCGTTCGAACCCCGGCAATTGCTTCTTGAAAGGTCACCGCTACGAAAAACCTGCAATACCTTGTTAGACCTCCCAGAATTGTTTCCCATCCTTGTTCCGCAAGTCGCGATCGGCGCCGTGGCGCAGCAAGTACCGTCCTATCTCTTCATTGTTGTCCATAGACGCGTAGAACAGCGCCGAGTCGCCGTGAAAGTCTTGGAGATTGAGGAAACGCCGCCGAGCAGCTTCATTGGCGCCGTTTTTCTTTTGACTCGCCGTCACGAGGTACTCTACCAGGTCCATGTTTCCACGGTTCACTGCCCGATGGAGCGCGGTTTGGCCGCGATGGTTCTGGTGGTCGAGGTTGGCACCGCGCTCCACTAAAAAGCGCACGACGTTAGAATGCCCACGACCGGCGGCAAGTAGTAGGGGCGTCAGCCCCGTTGCGTCTTCTGAGTTGATGATCGCAGATACGGCAGACTCAGGCGTGGCGTCCAGTGGCTTGGAGATCCCCTGGATCTCCTCTTTAAGCGTTGCACTTTCCGCCTTCCCATTTTCGCCACCAGCGGGCTCTTTTGGCGTAACGCTTGTGGCGGTGTCAGGCTGTGTCTCATGGAGATTGTATCGCATGGCCTTCCAGGCAATGTAGTCAGAGAGCTCTGCGACGCTCTTGTCTAGAAGTTCATGCAACAGATCAATAGGCGCGCCAACGCCACAGGCCGTCGCAAAAGGTGTTGTCCACTCTTCGTCCTCAGTCAAGACTGGCGAGTTGTACGGATTGCCCATCAAGATGCGCGCGAGATCAAAGTTCTTGAGCGCTACTGCCCAGTGCAACGCTGTCCGGCCATCGTTATCCTGGTAACCCCACACCCCACAACGGCCAGACTCACCGCTAGGAGAAGTTTTGCACGACGCAACGTTGTTGGCGGCTTGCAATTCATCTAAGGGGACCACCTGGCGGAGGCGTGTGATGATAGCGTCAACGTCAGACCCGCGGCACAGCTCCGAAAGATGCGCTTCCGCTGACATTGTGTCCTTTTTTTCGTCTTTTGCACGTGTGCGTGTGTAAACGTGAGAAGACACAGCTACCTTTTTATCTCCTTTTTTGTACCCGTGACGATCAAGGAAAGGCGTGATTAGAGTTTGAAGAAAGGTAGGGGGAGAGAGAAATAAGCAAACCAGCAGATCATAATTATAGAACCAGGGGAATGAACTCGTTTTACTTGTGACTGCGCGTTTCTGCTAGAAAGCTCCCAGGCGTTGAGCCGTGTAGCGTCAGTAATAGTCGCGACCGCACATGCAGGGAGACTGTTATTATTCGAAACTGTTCAATTGATTCTCATACTAGATTCTCTCCCTTGTTTTCTAGCGACAAAGGTTTCCTCTGACGTAATACAGTTTTCCGTTTCGTTTTTGACTGTCGCGTGCATTCCCTCAGAGGCCCAAATACAAACGCGGTTGTGAGCACAGTAAATGGGGTGAAAAGGCAAAGAAAAGGTAAGCAAAGGTTCCATAAATAAGAGAAGAAAAATCCACATTAAGCCTGCTATTGCCGTAAAAGAAATTGAAACACAAGTAATGATGATTTATGTACATTGGCAAAAACTGAGTTGTTGGTGCTGCCATGTAAAGACGAGTATTGTGGTTGTCGAGCTCCTAGAGTGTGTCGGAAAAAAAAAGAGAAACAAAAGCAGAGACCCGACCCCTAAACACACATAACAACAAAAAGAGAAAACCTCATCCGACCGTCTTTTACCAAGGTTGCTTGTAGAGAAGTACTTCCCCTTTTACGTCCTGAGTACCACGGCATAAGAGGGCAATTGAAAGAGGAAAAGCTAATCCTGTACATTGGAAGGGAAGCGCATGAAAAGAACAGAAGAAAAGTGATAAAATAGACTCACGAAAAAGAACTTCGTGCGCCAAACCACCGCTGCCGAACAGAGCGTCGATTCGCCTTTTTTGTATTTTTCATGAGTCGTCGTGACTAGCCCAATACGCCTTGTTCTCCTCCACCAGTCCAACCGCAAAGCGCATATCGGGGAGCAGCTCCGCAACCTGCTCAAAGAAGGGCAAAATGATGTAATTCATGAAAGCAATCTGGCTTTTTGCTAAACTCGGCTCCAGACGGTCCATAAATGGACTACATTCTAATCCAAGGTTGCGTTCACGGTCACCTTGTTGGTAAAACTCGTCCGACACCTTTCCTCCCCACGGCAGGTAAATGTCGAGAGGACGTCCGCAGTTGGAGATATCAGCCATCTTCAGAGCAATGGACAGGCACAGGATTTGCTCATCGGGTTTCGTGAAGGTCGCCCGCTCCTGCATTTTGCCCTTCAAGCTTGCTACAAACTTTCCGTGAGAGCCCATGTCTGTGGCCAGCACCATTTCAATCATCGTCTCACGAATCTCGTGTCGCTGCGCGGCGCTGAAGTTGCCCAGGATGTCGAAGACGGGGTTCTTCATAAGCTCGAAGATGCTGCTCACGTGCAGGTTTTCCAGGACACTGCGGTCGTTGTACAGTATTGCGAGGTAGCTGCTAGTTTTAATGTGAAAGTTGTTATTGATACCAGGGTGGTTGAAGTCGTGTACCGCAGCAGCGAGAAGGGCAGAGAAGACCTGCAGGTCGGTCAGCTCACACCGCTTGGCAAGACCGCCACGCGAAATGATGTAGTGCGTGATCTGCAGCACATCGGCGGCGTGCATGGAATTGTGGTACGGGTTGCCGTGGTAACCCGCCTCCACAGCGCTGATCCAGTTGAGTGCGACCTGCTCGTCAATGTTGAACTTCTGCAAGAAGTCATTCTTGCATAAAAGGGCATACATGGTCACCAAAAGAGACCCGCCGTTCGGCTGAACAGGCAACGAGAGGTAGTCGTCACCGCTCATTGCGGATTGGACGTCGAAGACGCGGTAGCTCCACGAGTCGATCGTCTCCAGCGCCTTCCACAACGCGGCACGCTTGCCTTTCAGCAGGCCCACCTGCGTGACGAGTTCCGTCTGCGAGAACGGCTTTACCACACGGTTAGCAGGAGACGAGGAGTCGCACTGTTCGGGAGAAAGCCAGCGGCTCTTAATCATTCGCAGAAGAAGCAGATCGAAGTCTTTACACGTACGGTCGCCGAGAGGGTTCGGCAGCCGTGAGTTATTATTCTCGCCGAAGGCTCTACGTTCATTTTCTTTGATCGTCTTCCAGACGTTTTCGCTGTTGTCCGTGCTGTTGACACCAAGCTTCGCCAGGAGTTCGGCTTTGCGCTTGCTATAAACCTCTTGCTTTTGCCGATTACGCGTCAAGTTCTCGTTCAGCGCCACGAGCTCGCGATCTAGACCCTCGCGCTTCGCTACAGCAGCCTCTTCTTCTGTCTTCAGCCGTGCCAACCTTTGCTCGTGCTCTTTGGGGTGGGAGTAGATGGAGTGCGACTGCACGAGATGGTCCAATATGTAGTTCTGCTGATCCTCAGCAGTGTAGGCGAGGGTAAACGTTAACGATTTTCCCTTCACATTCCCCTCGCAGCGCACCTCCAGCAAACTTGCGATGTGGCTGCCGTCAGCAGCGTGAGGAGCAACAACGGCAGCAACGGCCGCGGCAGCCGTTTCCTGATTCTCAGGACGGTGGATGGAAATTCTGTCAGCGTGAAAGGCGTTGCCAAGCTCATGAAAGAATGAACCCCAGTCTGGTTGGTCCGTCAAAGAGCTCTGCAACCCTTGAAGGGCATTTTCGCCTAATTGGCACTTGTAAGATGCCCCGTTGGAGACGTCGTAAGCACGCAACGTTAGCTCGTCCGCCATGTCGCTCATCCCTGCCATCACCGAAACAGTGTCGTCGCAGACTGCATATATGCATACCTGCTTTCGCAGCTGCTCTTTAAACCCTAGCATCCCGCAAGGCACCACCGTCCTGTTCTTTTCGTGTGTGTGTTTGTGTGTGTGTGTGAATATTGCGAACCTCGTCAAGAGAGGGGGGGATCGAAAGGAAAAAGTAGTTTTAACGGAACGAACACAGAAAACAAAATTTCAAGTGCCTAACTTTTTTTCGCTGTTTCCTAGTCACATTGGTTTGATTCAAGATCGAGGCGGAGGTTAAACGTAAGAGAAAGACATTATTGTGACTTCCAACCAAAAATTTCAGTCGCGGTCTTTGAGACGCATACACATGCTTTCTTTCCCACACACACACACACACACAGGACCACATAGAAAGCAGACCAGGTACCTTTGCTTCACGTTTCCACGCACTGGCCTTGTGTGCCGTACACACGCACAGAGAGACTTCTGCACGCAGAAACACACGCACACACACATGCACACGCACTCAAAATCATTGAACCCCCGAGGAGAACCTATCTGCAGTAGCGTGGCACAAGAGGAAAGAAAAAGTTGAAGAGATCCAGAGAGGACATTAAACAGCAAAAAGCACCAATATCCTCTCCGCTGAGCCGGAAGTCCTTTTAACTCCTTTCTTTTTTATATAAGCTGCATGTATTGTAACAGACAGCGACGGTTGTGTATATATAAATTACTCAACACTACCCACCTAACCGAACCCTGTTTTCTTGCTGCTGTTGACTCGAATCGTAAAGAGCACCTTAAATAGTCGTTGTTCTCTCGTTTCATACGAAGTAAAAAAAAAAAGAATGTGAAGTACTTTGCATTAGCTTCTCTTCGCCTGTTTTGAAAAGCAACGCTAGCTTTTGACTTACACCAGAGCGAAAAAGAAGCTTTAATACCCCCTGGAATTAAGTGGAATGATTTTGCAATGGACAAACGACAGGACAACAAACAAGTGAAGAAAGGTGAAGGGAAAAGGACGTCTTAGCGGCTTCTGCAAGTAAATCAGGAAGAAAAGTAGGTCACGTCAAAACACGGAAAACAAGGAAAGACCCGAGAAGAAACAAACATGTTTAATCATAAAAGGACACTGTACATGCAAAATCAAGGAGCCGACTGCGAACAACGGAGACTACTGTCTCACCCGCTAGCCTTTTCGGGGAAACGACGTGTTTGCACTCACAATATCATCCACCAATTTTAACAAATCACCGTTTTAGGAAGAGTAAATGCAGAGGAAAAGAAGAATTGATTCAAAAGCAGGCTAGGTGCAAATGTTCATTGGATCAACAAGCAAAGAAAAACAGGAATAGAACAAACAAAAGAGTATCCTACACCCCACCTTTAAAATAGCTTTCCCCACTGTCGGAAAACACACTCAGTAACATAGACTCGAGAACAGCTTCTCAAAGCAAAACATCAGGTACAGAAAAAGAGGGCTCCTTCACGACCTTTTTTGTCTTCCTACTCGCTCGCCTTCTCTTTTACCTTCGACGAAGACGGAAAAAAAAACCTGAGTCACAGTCGTTTTAGATATATACACAATTTTCACTTCGTAGTGGTCAGCCTCAAGCAATCGATGACAACGAGAGAAAAAAATGGGGCCGTCTGCATAACGGCTGTCGGGAAAAGAACAAAATCAACACGAGGACCTAACAACAGAAAAGGCTTTGAATGTGGCTTTTCGAGCAATCTCGTATCAATGACGTTGCTGACGGGTTGCTTAAAAAAAGCTGCGCTGCTTCTTCCCGTCCGTTTTTGAACATTATTCGGACCAGAGATATCTAGGTGGATGTGATGAAAAACTCAACGAAACGGTCTCCCTCTCGCCGATGAAAGCCTCAATGACATAAAAGAGGACAATTAGAGAAAAGGAAAAGAAAAACTGTCGTTATTGTACATCGCTTCCTTTGTTTGAGGATAGAAAAAAAGAAAATTTTTGCAAATAACGTGTTATATATATCCTATATATAAGGTTCTAGGAGTACATCAAAAAAAATCCACAACATTCACAGCTTCAACCTCTGTCCGTTCATAGCGACGACAACGTACAACGTCACCGCAGGTCAGACAGCAAAGCGAGAAAACCCAAAGCAGCTGATAGCAAAAGTAGACAAAAAGGCAGCCTTTTTCCGTTTCTCTTAATTTTCGAATTCACGCTTCGCACCTCCTCATGACCGACAAGAGCCTTGAAAAGAGAAAAATGAAAAGGTGATAGTGTTAGGAAAACAAAAGCGCAAAAGACGCAACTTCTGTAAACGTCCAGGTTCTACAATTAAAAAGAAAAGAACACTAAAAACTGCCTTATCGATAGATTCTGTTGCGTCAATCAACGCTTTGTTTGCTGCTGGCGACATTGCTACTACTCATCAGCGTAGTGGCCGTCGCAGAAGTTTGCGAAGCAATCCTGCTGCGCCTGTGTCAGGGTACGCAAGGGATTGAGAGGGCTCTCCGGGTACTTGTCGAAGTAGTGAGTGTCGCCGGGCTTGTGGTTGCGCACGGGAATAGGCGCCGGAATTTTCTTGGCTAGCACCACATTCCAGTCTACACCGTTAAAGTACTTGTGGTTCTTAATGTCCTCTGCACCGTTTGCGAGGTTTCCGAGACGTTTCGTTGGGTCTAACGAGAGGAGCCCCTTGATCAGGTCACGCGCTTTCGGGTCTACCCAGCGAGGAAATAGAACTTTTCCAACCAGAATCTTCTCGTACGTCTTCATCGGGCTGTCGTCGAAGAACGGCGGATAGCCGACCAGCATTTCATAGAGAAGGATACCGAGCGCCCACCAGTCTACAGCCCCGTTGTGGCCCTTGCTCTGAATGATCTCCGGGGCTAAGTACTCTGGCGTTCCGCAAAGCGTGAACGTCCGCTCCGTCACTCGCTTCGCAAAGCCGAAATCGGTGATTTTGATATTGCCATCTTGGTCAAGTAAGATGTTCTCAGGCTTCAGGTCGCGGTAGATAATCGCCTTGCTGTGGAGGTACTCAAACGCTAGAATAACCTCTGCGCAGTAGAACTTAGATACATCGTTTGGGAACTTACCCGCCTTGCGCAAGTGCGAAAAAAGCTCACCGCCTACTACGTATTCGAGAAGAATATACAAGCGGTTTTTGTCCATGAATCCACGTAGCATATTCACGATGAAGGGGTGGTTGATCTCCTGGAGGATGCTGGCCTCGGCCATGACGTGGTCGACCTGCTTCATGCGTAGAATTTCCTGCTTCTTCAGAATCTTCAACGCTGCGTACTTGCCTGATTCTTTGTGCTTCACCAAGCGCACACGACCGAAGGTGCCTGTGCCCACCGTTTCCCGCATCTCCAGGTCACTCAGCTTCCATTTCGAAGCCTCACCCTTGGTAATCATTGCGCCGCGCAAAAGCAAACTGATTGATAAGTATAGAATTGGGCAGAAAGCGGGGAGCTTGTGCCGAATACACAAAAGCGTTGAGCCTTTTTCTTCTTTATTCACCGGTCTGTGTATTTGAAACGTTGCTTGATGGCCGCAAAAGCAAACACGGAAAACGATGGATAGGAATGTATAGAAAGAAGAAAACTCGTGGAAGAAGGAAGCCAGTTTTTCTTTACGGAATATCTCGGTCTTCTGTTTTGTTTGATGTTACGCTTAAAGAATTCTCACAGAGGAGGATTCAATGAGCACCTTAGCGTTCCTAGTCGTATCTAGAAAGCAGGATAGCAAGAGGGGAAATAAAAGGAAAAGGGAAGAAACCAGATCATTTCACTAAAAAAAACACAACCAAATCCATTTCCCAGTTAGTAAACGCATGTTATTGGAAAGAAAAATCGCACAAGCCACAAACAATGAAAGAGAGAAAACGCTATTGAGTTTGGTACTTAACTGACTACACCTCCGGTATCGTATCAGACCGTTGTTCATCCTACCGTTACAGTCCGCTGTATCGCTTAGATTCAAACGCAAGCGAACCGCAGTCGTTTTCCTGCGTGTGGCCGCTAGAAGGAGTTGAAACTTGGGTGAAGATCAAATCAACAGCGTGTACGTTTCTAATTTCTTTTTTTTGTCGTCTTTTTTTTCTTTTTGATAGCAGTACGGAGCTCCGCTCTGACGTAGCTCAACAAGTGGCAGCAAAAGGGATGTAATAGTTCGGTGAGACACGACGAGACATACAATAAGTAAAAAAATGTCATAACAATACGGTAAAAAAAAAGAGAAAAATACAGGCAACCGTGGCGCCACCTCGATAGATTAAAAAAAATTAGGGAAACTAATCCCTGTCGACTGCGCTGTTTTCCAGCCTTCTTCTATCTCTAGCAAAACACCAGGATTCCCTTTCGCACGCCCCTTCAACTGACCCAGCAAATCGGAATCGTTGTTGCGCTTGCATTCTGCCCCGGCACCAAACCAATCCCCACACAAGACGTAGTACTCCATCCGGACCTCAATCTGCGGAATCCGTGCGATGTACTGCTTCGCCTGCTGCGGACGCTGGTAGGACAGCAACGCTGTCACGTAAGCTTCACCGTCGAGGAGTGTTTTCTTGTTCGAAGTTACGCCGCTCATGTTGTCGATAAGATCCCATTGCCCGGTACTCAAGTACGCGCTCAACATGCACCACTGGTACATCTTTTCCGGGATGCAGAAGTCGCTCCTCAGCCGCTGCGCAACGGATGTCCTCCCGTGCTCCAGGACGTAACGAATTGTGTCGGCCGCACTGGCTTGCAGAAAGCGGCAGTCTCTGAATTCCTTCATCAACAGCGTTTGCTCCTCAATGAGCTTGCTCTGCAGCTGCAGGTACCGCTCTTCCGTCACGGAAGGTGGAAGAGGAGCGCTGCCGCCGACAATGGGGGAGAAAGCTGTGGTGGCAGGCGGAGGCCGTGGACCCCGCTCCACTGCCTTTTTCAGTGACACAGTAGCTGCCTGAATGTCCACGCTCTTACATTCCTGCAGCATTTCCCAATCGACACTTTCAACGGAGTGGGAAAGAGTGTTGCTCAGGCGCGTTTCCTCTTGGAAGAAACTGCGGAGGTGAAAGAACGCTTGGGTGCGCGGGTTTTTGTTGAAGAACTCCACCATGAGGTTTTGGTTTCCTTCGCACACACCCACGTACTGCAGGAGTAAATCGCACGATAACTTGTGCGTAGTCAGCGTCCCAATCACTGCAGAGCCGCGAGTGCGGATCAGGTGCATCATCACGGTAAAAAGTAAATCTGCGTCAGCAGAACTCATTGCACGCCTCAGAGCAACGTCAGCCTCGCCAATGCCGAGCAGCATGGGAACCTGTTTGTTAGGGTTCGTTTCCGCGTCGAGAAGGACTAGGGCAGCGGTTCCGCAGCCGGCAAGTTTTGCCTGTTGAGCAAGCTCCGCAAACTCGTTGAAATCGCACGCTTTGAGCTTCTTAACAATCTGCGTTGCCGCAGCCTTTTCTTCCTCCTTTCCCTGCGTGGCGACGCCGCGGAGCTTGCTCATTGCCCAGCTGATCATGACAGGCTTCCTGTCCAGCCCAAGCACTTCTGCGACGCAAAACGCGACCTGATGTTCGTTGCACAAGACCAGACGCTGGAGCAGCCGCTCCTCTCCCAAACATATCAGCTGGCGATCGGTCAGTATCATCCCGATCGACTCAAAGCGCAAATGATTGCGGACGCGCAAGCGCTTGCTCATGCTCACAAAAGCCTCGGGGTCGCAAACGGAGCAGAACGTGCGGCCAAAGGCAGCTATACGCAGCAGCCGTTTTTGCTGCGCCGGTTCGAACTCGAATCCGGCGGCAGTTACGCAGTCCACCACGCCGCTCACCAGTGCGCCAGCCTGTTGTTCTAGGCCCTGGAGCATGCGTACCGCAGAGGCGTTGCCGGTCATAAACTCGTCGTATGTATGCAGCAGCATAGCAGCAGGCGCACGCGAACCCACGGAAAAAACGCGCTGTACAGGCAACGAAACTTCCTGCAAAAAAAAAAGTGAGCCTCGCGATAGCACCCACACGCCGTCGTTTTCCATTAACAAACAAGTGTCGTATGGCAAATCTGGAATACTATCCGTGTTGTCCGGGTCGTCGGAGTTTACGAGAAATGCAGTGCAAGTTCCATCATCGTCGCCGTCAGACGCACAGTACCTCACTTTCTGGACAACCACTACACAACGATCGCCACACCACGCTAGTTGCTTAAAGTCGGATTCGCGAACGTTGGTGCGGCTGAGAAGCGAAACCTCCGAGAAACCTGTGGCAGTTGAGTAAAGGGCTCCGTCAGCCATTATGAAGGCAATGGAATGTTTATCAGGGGAACGTGACATTCCCAGTACGCGGCCACCCTCGATTGGAACAGCGAGCTCGCTGAAAGTGGGGTTAGGATGTGTAAAAAGGCAGCGGCATATGAAGGAGCGGGAAACATCAGGAGAGTAGGAAAGAAAAACTTCTTCTCCCTGCGGCTTTTCGAGCCTATCGTTGGCCGCAATCAAAGTAACAGTCCCGACGAAATTGCGTATGTTTTGTGGAAAGGTGAGCTCGTGGCTTAAATAGCCGCTTTGCCGGTCCCACTTGATCAAAACTAGCTTTACCTCCGTCGCCGACTCAACTAGGGCAAGTAATCCCCCGTCGCAGGATGTACACACAACAGGCACGGGTAGCGAGATAGACGGTGCCGCCGATTTACCGGCGTAGTCGAAAACCCGCAAGCTTCCGGTATTCAAGACGACGAGCAAATGATCTGCGCTGCGGTTCCACGTCATGTAAATAACACTTTCTATCGCCTTCAACGGAATTCGAGCCCATCTCTGCTGCAATTTGTCTGCAAAATGGAAGAGAACAATGTGATTCTCGTTAGTTAAAAGGTTTGAGGTTTGATGAGAAAAAAACGCAACAACACCGCCGCAGCCGCTGTGTGCAATTTGACAATTCTCAAAAGTGAAATCTGGCGAAAACCCGGTGTGACTCAATTCCGTGTTGCGAATGAGTGCGTTTTTTCCTAACGAAATCCACGCCCCAAGACGCTTTGTCGGAGAGAAAGACCTCTGATGAGGCATCCTCGGACGGCAACTAACCCGTAAAATAAATTAAATTTTACGTGTGTGCAATTGCGTATGCGTTCTACTAGAAAGAAAAAGAGAATTGCGGAAAGGACGTTCAAATTGGTACACAGTTTACTTTAGAGCTTCTCCGCTGTTGTCTTTCCTTTTTTTTTTTGAGATCAAAAGATGTTGCTATAGAGCTTCAAAAAAAAAAAAACATAGCTGGGAAAAAAACAAACGTTCAACACCCAAAAAAAAATTTCTTGAGTTATCTATTGTAAGCTTTTCAGAATAAGCAGAGAAATGGTAGAGTTCAAGTACGATAATAGTGGAAGAAGGTTAGCGTGAGCATTCAAAAACCTGAACGACGAGACTGAATTTCACAAAAAAAAGGAAAGACCTTTTACTAGGTTTTAAATAAATAAATAAGGTACAGCTTGCACCGTTATGGACACCCTAAAAGCTGTGATGGAGCTCCTTTCTCTGCAGCAAAAGGTACTTGACTAAATACCCAAGAAAGCGGGTTCTTCTTTAATTTCTAGACGCCTAACTGTAATATTAATACTGTTTGTGTCTTTTAAAATCTTCCACTCACCTTCCTTGTTTATTTACTTCTTCCTCTTTTTCTTTTTGACCCTTTTGTTCCAATTTACTTCGGAAGTCAACGAAAATTAAAACGCTATTTACAAGTAAATACTAGTTTACATTATAAAAAATCAGCAGTGCTAAAAACAGCTTTTGTCATTTTAGTGACAGTAAAGATGGTCAGTTCAAACGTGTCAGGGCACTTCCCGCCGCAACAAAACGGAAGAATAAAAAGACACTCCTTCGGATAAATAGGAAGAAAAACAGTGTTAACGCTCACAACACTACGTTCAAGTGTTGTGCTAAACTGCGGTGCAGAAATGTTCACTACATCAGATGATTTACCCACCCACCCGAAAGCACCTATAGGAAATGGCGGATTTGGACTCGCTGACTGTGCGAGGGCGATAACACAGTATCTATTGCACTCCGCCGATTCATTTACTAAGCAGACGAGCTGGTCTGAGAGACGCTTAGCTTTCACGGTAGTGTTCCACGACCCTATCAATGTGGACGACATCATTGAATCGGGCAGCGCTGACACTTTTACGTTCTCAACAGTAGATAAACTAACTGTAATGGATGATTCTGTCTGCGAGGCGATCAAAAATTGGAGTTTCTCGCGCGGCAATAGATTAAAGAATATTGATCCCTCGTTGCAGCTAAATTCGTCGGACGCAAACAAGGCATTCTTGTCACAAATGTCGTAGCGGCGAGGTTGCGCTCCGTCAACCAATCCAACGTACTTAAAGAAAAGACACTTAGCCTTATTGGACACATCTACAGCGGTGGGTGACCGTAAAGACACCATTACACCACTTGCACCGTTTCCTTCGTTTTCAACATAAAAAGCTGGGTTATTGGCAAACAAAGTTGAGTTGGTGGAAACGCTGCTAAAAGCCTGAAATTCGTTGGTGGTTTTATGCTCAGACGCTGCATCGTCGAAAGACCACATGAAAAGGTACACCTGTCCAAAGACAACTGCAAAATCTTCAAGGGTCATCCAAATAACCAACCTTCCGTTCACCACTGTCGACTCAAATGTGTCGTATTCGAAAGCGTACTTGACGGCCTTATTTTGAAAAGGGGTAGCTACTTGAAGAACAAAAGCGTAATGCGACCCATTCTTTCCACAAACGTCGGCTTTTAATATAAAGTAAGGTACACCGCATGATATTCCGTCGTTTTCGCACGCCTGAGCTTCCCTTTGTGACCGCGGAATCAAACAAGCAACTAATCTCCGCCCTTTTTCGCTAAGTGACCGTAACAATTCAAACGTGGCTGTTGTGCTTCGAGTGCCTGACGTTAAATTGATTTCGAAAGTCGTTCCACCGGTTAACAGCTCAATGCAGTCACAGAAAGACAACTCCTCAATTTTTCTATACCCACCGATTAGTTTCGCAATTGCCTTTTCGAGCAAGGCACCGTAAAATGGATAGCAACACGAGTTCACCCCGGGTAAAAGAAACTTACCACCGGATATTAAACAGGGCAGCGTGTCGTCCACAATTACTTCAGTGACGGCCCCATCAACAAAAAGGTGGAAAACGTAGACACCGGCCCGCGGGACGCCTAGGAATAAAATTGACTTGGAAACAGTGTCGTACGAAACCAAGGCATTCAATGCTGCGCAAAGGTTTGCATTTTTGTAGAACGCAGATTTTTGAAATTCGAATTCGTCTTTATTCTCCACACACTTTTGCGAATTATCCAACTTGCAGTATGTGCTCCAGCGAACAGTTTCCACATTTGAAAGGGGGTGATCAAAATTATCAGTGTTGAAAAACGAATCACAGAAAAATGATTCATGTAATTCGGCGAATTCGTCTATTAAGTCACGTGCGGTGCAGGGTTTCGGCAGTAACTTGGATTCGTGTCCCAGTTTGCATCGTTCTCGGCAAAGCCGCCACCGATCAACCCGCGAAGATTCGTTCCGTGCATTAACCACACTGGATGAAAGAAGAGACTCCGCATTAAGTCGATTCAGATTAACAATTAATTGAATTTCATCGATTTTCGACGTGGGAATGCAGCTACCTTCTAAATCAATTTCAACAATGCCGGAGTTGTTCATGCAAAGCTGTCGAAGTGTGGTGGCGCTTGCTGCGTCGAGCTTAATTCGCCGCAGGCTTATTTTCATGACACAAGACCGTAAGAGACATTCTTTTAGTTGATTTACATCCTCTGTAGTGAGAAACGTGCCGTCCAGAATAAGCTCCTCCGTGTCAGGACGCTCTTCAAGAAAACGAAATAAACACTGGAGGTGCTTTCGTGGAAGATAAATTTTACTGACGTCTATTTTTCGTGCACCGAATTTCAGCAACTCTTTCAATTGATGAAGTGGACCTTCTTTTAATTCTTTGCAAATGTCCAAGTACTTATCCAGCGCGGAAATTGGCATTTGTACAGCGTGTTTGTGCTAGAGGTTTTTTTTTAATTGAATTCTGAAACTTTAAAAGTACCAATCTTTGAAAGGGAAAGAAACAATCTATTTAATATAGCACAACGCCTTATTTGTATGAATAGACAAGAATTTGAGAATTTGAAATACAAGAAAAAAGAGGTGAGGACAAATACAACTCAGAAACACAGGCTATTTAAAAAAAAAAAGGCACGTATTAAATGACGCAACCTTAAAAAGTTTTTACTTACTATTTTCAAAATCTGGGAGAGCTTAGAGTCGTCAGCATTTTCTTTCAAACCCAGGGAGAAATAACGCTAAATATAATTTGTTATTCTTCTGTTTTGCTCCAGGCAGCAAAACAGAAGAAACTGGAGAAAGATGTCGATTAAATTTTTTTTTTGAAGTTTCGTTGGGAATTAATGGTGCGTTTCGAGCCCAGCAGCAGCCGATACAAGAAAACAAACCAAACTGAAAGTCACCTGAGGAAAGGGATTTAGGTCTCCTTACAGTCAGCATATTAATAAATGAGAACACACTTCTGACAACAGATTTTGGTGCTTGGTTTCATACGACTGCCCAAAGAACCAGACATAAAGCAAAGTCCTTCTATCAATCTCAACGTTCACACCACAACGTCCACCCACTTGCCGGTCCGTAAAAACATACTTTTAACACGTCGTTAACTAAACAAGAGAGCAGCCCACCTTTTCAACTCCATGCATAAGCACAAGTACCGTTTAGAATATACCGCTCTACCGGCGACCGTTAAACTTCACGTTTAGTTTTTGTCGTCGTTTGACGTTTCGTCGTAGCCTCAATTTCACGCAAGAACCTGGTGTGTCCTACCGCCTTTTCCAACCCCTTGCAGAACTCTAAGTTTTGCACGTTTCTCACAACCCCACAGCATCTCCCCACTCTCTCCACACTCCTCCCATCCCCCCCCCATCCACATACACCACTATTCCCCTTAACTTCCCTCCCCCCCCCTCCTTACGCCACCACCTTCAACATTGAGTTTTTAGAAAACTCCAAAAGCACAAACAATCCATAAAAACTGATGACCCTAACTTTTTTGCCCGACACCTCCTCACGGGAAAAAATGGAAAACTCTATCAACACCTAAAACCCCTGAGCTGATATCCTTTCCATTGCGCAATAAAAAAAAGTGACTCCACAAGCCACTTTTTTTTTCTGAAGCGACGCCAAGAAATCCAGAGTACAAAGCAGTGAGGGGTTCAAGGTCCTTGCTCACAAAGCGAAAACAAGAGGGATGCCCATTCTCCAACCCCGGCTAGCCCGTGGAAAGCCCAAGAACAACACAAGCTTGACTCCTCCCATAAAAATGAAGCCGCCCAAGTGTTCAACGAGCCCCTTTCCTACCATCCCAAACCACCGTCCACCACACCCCTGCCCAGATCTGGATAGAAAAGGGGAATGGTGCTGACAAGGGCTCGAGAATCCCCCTGACGTGGCCCAAACTTTTCTCCTTAATAAGCACACAAACTGTTTAAGCCATTGAAAAGAAAAAGCTCCCTATTGCCCAGTTCGTGAAAATGATCAGACGGACGCGTATCCTCTTCAAAAACCCGCCAGCTGCACACTACACTTCGTTCTACGAGCCCTCAAGTTCGAACCAAAAGACCTTTTTTCCACCCCACCCTTTTCTTTATCGACGCACACCACGGAAAATGTTAAAACACGCACAGGATGGTCTGCAAAAAGACGATTCATCCGAACATCATCTTCATCCTAAGCAGACTAAACGGGAGAGGGGTCAGAACAATTCATAAGTTCTCCTCTTCTCCACCCTCCCCGGTTCAGTTTGCTCCAAGCGAAACAAGCAAACCAGAGCCGATGTAAACACACCGACTTTTCCTTTCTTTTATGAGGATACATACTGAAGGAGCGAGAGGGAAAAACATTTGCTCTAGCTCATTTTGACAAAACACCGAGCCGTTACAACGGAAAACCTCCTCATTGTAACCCGACTCTTTTCCTTTAACAACCCTTAATCTTAAAAGAGCCGGCGGGGTAAACACTTATCGACTTCTCCAAACACTCTTACAAACGAGACTAGGCGCCGGTTCCTCACAGCCATTGAAAACCACAACCGCACTACAACTTGTACCGACTCCTCGATTAAAAATAAGAAGAGGCAACCTAAGATCCCACAACACAACTTCAAGCAGTTGGGATTGGTAACGTCAAAGAAGGAGTTCTAGTAGGTCTCCCGATTGGAAATGTACGAAAGCGGTGGTGTGCCAACTGCTAAAATAAACGAGGTATCGGGAAAGTTGTCGTTCCACTTCTCCGTAGCTTGGGTCGTGGCACGGTACGGCGCATGTCCTGTTTTCCTCGCTTACCAAAGTAAGCACTACTTTTTTTCAGCTTTACTACACTGTACTAAACCTCTAAAAATAGGAAAACAACGGTATGTTGCCCCAGAAATGTACTTTCGCATCATCCAGGAAAACCCAGGACAGAAAAAAAAGCCTATTTGCTTTTACAGCTCGTCCTGACAAAAACGAATCAACTTCCAACAAACTGGAGGGGTGATTGCGGTAACATGGCCCACGCCTCTGTGAAACTACTGCGTCCGGCATTTTCGCTTTCACTTTCGTTGAAAGAAACGAAGCGTGGGAACCGGGGAGAATTTACAGGGGACTGATGATTTTTTTGCGAAACTGATCTTTTCTCCGCTCAAGAGAACCGCGGCTCTCCCATACGTAAACCCAAAAGAACCCCTTCAGCTTTACTCCTCCCAAAAAGAAAACGAGCAACGTGGTAACCCATACGTATCCAAAAACGCTTCCTCCAAGAGGTAGCTTTGACCACCTTAAAACACCCGTTCCCCCCTTGGCTTTCATCACTACCGCACACCGTTACCTAGTGTACTAATCGACAGCCAAGAGGAGAAACTAACACACTTTTAAAAGCGTGAGGAACAAGAGAGGACCCGCTTCTCCCCTACTCACGAGGAAGATACCTGGCTACGGGCTTTTCAAAGTTACTGAACTCAACAACGTGTCGCACTCTAGCCGTTTATTTCTGCGAGACACACCGCGTTGCTGGTGACACCTCTTTAGAGTTCGTTGTACTACCTTCTTTCTACTCAGCAGAGTCGTGTGTTGGCCTTCCGTTGCCCTGTTTTTTTTTTTCTGGCTCCCCAAAAGTCGGACAGGAATAACGGCGAAAACGAAAATAACTAAACCACCCCATCCTGTACTGACCGTGGTTCAAACTCAAGAAACACTTTCGCAGCCAACGCACTATTCCAGTCAGCAAAGGAACGTGGTCGCTTAGATGAAATTTCGTGAGAAACCCGTGGAGGGTACCTGGGTCGTTAGAGGAAAAAAAGTTACGTGGATACTTCTTTCTCTCCTTCTTCGAAAATAGATTCTTTTTTTTTCTTGCCCTAGTGATTTCTGTGGTGTACTTGGTTCTTTTTATTTACCCCTCTTCGGGTGTCCGTTGAATCTGTTCAGCCGACAAAAAAAGTGTTGTCTGACAGGTGTCTGGGCATCGTTTTAGTCATCGTACTGTGTTAACGCTTCTTCGCGTTTGGTGAAGCCCAAGCTTCGACTGTTTGTGTTGTTCCGAATGAAGAGGAGCTGCGCTGGTGGGATAACAATTCGCAGCATTTGAGGCCGCGGTGAAAGAAGAGCCGGTGTCTCTTTGGAAAGTGCTTCTTCGTGCTTTCAGAGTATTCAGTTATAGCTGCTTGGGTCTGTCAGGGATTCGTTTTCCATCCCACTGGTTTCATGAAGAGGGTCATCTAGTTTTGGTTCGGTTGAGCTATCTTAGTTCGATATTGCTTTTGCGTTTCTTCGACCGTTTTGCTGTTCTGTTTTTCAGCCTTTAGCAAGCGTTGCGCCGTTGTCTTTCAGCTCACTTCAAGTCTTTTTTATTTCTCCGGTTCTCCGCGTATTTGTTTGCTATGATGGTGCTCCCCCATGCCTCCTTTGTCCGTATTAGGGAGGGCTTTTCCTAGAGGAAGCGCTGTCTTGCCGGTTGTGAAAGCGGGGCTACGAAAGTGAGCTCGATACCACTTCGGTCTCCTTCTTCGCTCGTGGTGCCTTTATATTCTCTATTTTCGGGGCCGGTAGTACTTTTTAGTACCCTATCCCGGGGGCCATTCGTGGCCGAAGCAGGTGTAGGATCGGTTTCTACTAGCACCAAGTTTCTCTAAGCAGAATGCAGTTCTTTGAGAAAAAAAAAACCTTTTTGTTGCGGGGATGAAGTGCTAGTAGGTTTGTGGTTTCCAGGGTGTGGCAAACGACACTTCGCGGGTTCCTAGGTGAGACTTAAGTGTGGGAAGTTTTGATTCGTTCTTTGCTATGGCCTCGGGATGTCGTAAAGGGTTTGTTCGATGTTCCTTCAAAGTGCGTTTTCGATCCTCCTGCTCAGAACAAAATATCACCAAGCATTTCTTGGTTTTGCTCGATGAAGATGTAGGTTTTGGTAGCGAAGCAAAGGCTTCGTAGCCGCGGTGTGCTGTGCCGGGTTCGGGCGTAAGCAGGATGCGTCTTCCCTCTCGAGCATATCTTTGGGAAGTAAACGAACGGGCCTGGTAGAGCCTCAAAAGCTCTAGGGGTGGACACCAGACTTGTTCATATAAAAGATACGAAATCTGTTACTCAGTAGACTCTGTTTTTCTTTCGCTTTGTTGTAGACGAGTTGTGCCTCGGTCTAGATGAGGAGAGGGGTCACCGCTTCTACCTCCCCTCCTAAAGGGGAAAAGGGCACGGGTGCAAAGCGGGATGCGGTATTGGTGTTTTCTGCTACCTCCTCTCCACGATTGGGTTGCAGGGCCCCATAGTCTTGGGTATAAGCGTGGGGCTGTGATCTGTGTTAGGTGAAGCCTACTAAGGCCAAAGGTTTGGTTGTGGTAGTTTCTAAAATGCAGAGTTTGCAAAACTTGCGCGGATGCGGGCGTTGGTCGTTCATCGAGAAGGGCTTGTTTGAGCGAAGTTGAAATTGATTTTGCACCCGTGATGCCGCCGGGAGGCCTTCCTAGGGTTAGTTGAAGAAAAGGCGATTTTTTACAAGAGGGTTCTTGGACGTGCGCCGTTGCTGTCTTTTCGCTTGGTGTAGCACGGTTTTGGCGGCATTGGGTTTTTGGGGCTCAATGGGAGTTAACGTGGGTGGCTTGCGTTGTTTAAGGAGGGAAACCATCTTATAATAATCCGGAGTAGGGGTTGCCGAAACGACACGGTGAGCTGTAAAGCATCGTTTTTCTTTTTTTTTTGAAAGACGCTGCGCGCGGTTCCGCTTTGTGTTTTGCAGACCAGCGAGGCGTCTGCCAGGTCTTGGGGTTTTCTTTCCTGATCTGGTTGGGAGGAGGGGCTTTCTTTAGAATTCTAGGGAGGCGGGGGCTGCTCCTCTCAGGCGAAGAGGATTCTCCTGGCACACAGACTGCCAATTCTACCTTTGCTTCTTCCATAATACCTCTTAACGATGGGAAATGAGAGATTTCCCTTCTATCGAAGATGCAAACAGATGGTGATGAGGAGGGTGCGTTTGTGGCGGAAATGCGCTTAGTTCTTCCTGGGTTTTCCTGTCTTGAGCAGCTCGAAGCCTCTAACGCCGCAGCCAAACCAAAAGGTCCTGAAAAGAAGTTAGCAAGCCCCCAACCCGAGTCAGTTGGGCTTTTTGTGAAGACGCGTGTTATTCAGTATTTTGGTTCTTTTTTTTTTTACAGCGTTTTTCATGGGATGCTAAAGGGGTGATGAGGGGGGAATAGGTGGCGTAAGGAGTAAATGGGGAATTGAAAAATCAACTCCGAGTGGCATCACGCGGAAGAGAAGACACCCAACCAAGCGGCGATGGTTATGTCTTCGCAGTGTCTTGGGTTCGATGTCAAACTACGTGCGGCGGCTTGTTTTGCTGCCCCGTGTTTATGTCCACTGTCCTTTTGGTGCTCTCAAGCTTTCTTTTGATGTCCCAAAGGGTAGGGCTGATGGGGATGAGGCCCGCGCCGCAGCTCATCGTCTGATCCCTCGAGGAGGGGAGCAAGGTCTCTGCGAACGCCGCCATGTCGTCGTGTGGTCCACGATGCGCGGTGTGAGGCTGGAGGCTTCGAAAGCCTTCTTGGCACCACATCTGCGCCCTCTTAAAGTTAACACGTGAAGCCCACCTGGTCCGCTCCCGCGCCTCGTTGTCGCCGCCGAAAAAAAGCAACGCTGGTTTCGGTGCCACGTCGAAGGAAAAGTGTGGGTTTCGTTTCGAAGCATCGTCATCTCGCGTCTGAAACAACAGTTTGTTTCCCACGATGAGAGCTCATGGTTTTGATCAGCGTGTTTGTAGAGGATAGAAATGCGGTAAAGTTGAGGCGCGCCATTTCTTCGGCCAAAAGGTAAATCGGCGGCGGGGGTCTATGCGTGGTCCTCGGTGCTGAGCACTTTAACGCCCTTAGGGGAACGGGGGTGTCCCCGGGGCGAATCTGCTTGGGGTGGCGTGTTGGTCTCCGCGTTTCGAAGGGTGCAAAGCGTGGCTCCACCTTTCCGATCAGATGAGAGAACTCGGCCTCTAAAACGCGAGGCATGTTTTGCTCACCGGCTTTTGGCTGCTTTAATATCGGCGACGCGATAGGCGCCAAGCCGGCAGACATAAATGCTTTCGGCCGCAGCGGGGGCACACCAGTGGTGAGCATGATTCCGAGATTCGCCGCGTCCTTGGGAGGCCATCGGAGGAGTACGGAGGACGCGGGAAGGAAGGCTTCACTGATTTGCATCGTCGCTCATCAACGTGATCTTAGGCCGCGGTGGGGTATGTCTGCTGTGGCTCCCGTCCCCGGCATGAGAAAGCCGAGCTGGTGCAAGCCATTTTCCCCTACCTGGGAGTTGGTGTCTTCGCAGAGGCAGAGGCGGAGGTAGTCGACGACGGCGCCCTTTTGGCTTCTGCGACACCCGTGGCAGTCAATTCCCCATTGGCAGCGTAACGTCGTCATCGCCCCGATCATCGCTGTTACGATGCGGAGGGTCGCGGTCACTTTCTCTAGTTCAAGTTGAGGACGTAGGGTTCGTAGTCCTTTTTCGGTTGCGTGCTCATCGCGGTCTAGCAGCCGCGATCCGGGTGGTGGAAAAGCAGCAAGGCACAGGAGATCTTGCGACGCTACGAACCCACCTTCGCAGTGCTCGATTTTCGCCCCAGTTGCGCGACGACGAAATGCAGTAGTGACATCGACGTTTGTGCAATGTCGCCCGGGGCGCGGTGGTCATTTAGGGCTTTCGTGCTCCACCACCCGCCCCCAAACGGCAGTCTTTCTTTTCCTGAAAAGAACAGCCCGTTTCTCTCGTCAAAAGGTCTTGGCGACGCTCTCGAGGGGTTTCGAGGCGGCGGCGGGCGCCGAGCCAGTCGGCCGGGCAGCCGGTTTTTTATTTTCACGCAGCTGTGGTGGCTTAGGGGAACGGTCAGGATAGTGCGTTTCAAAATCGCCGGCAGAAGCGTTCGGTTCCACGGGAAATAGCGTCGTTGCAATAGGCTGTTCCGTCGCGAGGATCACGCCGGGGCATGCAAGGACGTCGGTGCGCTGACCAGTCGCAGCGCCCACGCTCATCTTCGGCGGCCGCCTTTCGATCCACGACACAACTCCGCCTCCAGTGACGCGGTTTATCAGCCGGTTAAGATCACGATAGCAGAGGACCCGGGCCTTCTTCACATTCCCATGGGCGTCGAAAAAGGAAGGGGTGACGGTTGAAAATTTCACCGCCAGGGAAAGGGGATCTTCCGCGGGGATGAGGCGGTTTCATCAGCTCCAAAGATGACGTGGCAGGGTGCGGGGCTTGCAGGAGGGGGGGGGTGAGGAGCGTCTGCTCCGCCCCTTGAGGAGGACGAGCCATCCCGTGGGCACCACTGTTCTCAGGCGGCTTTGGGCGAGAGTGGCGTTGGACGCCGTGGGCGGTGGCGTGGCGAAGATGGTGGTGAGTGTTTGGTTCGGCGTGCTGCTGGCGCGTTTTGTTACGGGTTGTGGCGTTTTCCTCGGTGTCATTCCGAAAAGGCGCCCCGTGAGAGGGGGCGCCGTCGACGGCACATGCCTTCCTTATCCCCCCACGTGGTTCTCACCGCGCCCCGTTGTTGCAGACCGTTTCGTCAACAGTATAGCGCCCAAGAGGGCTAGAACCAGCAAGGCGCGCTACCAAATAATAGCGATAATAAAGAAGACATCAGGTGCGGTAACGTAAAATCGAAGTTGACCATCGCGATTAAACAATACTAGAAGTAATAAAGATGAGATGCTGGAATGCAGGTCTTTTGAGGTGTAGTTTCAACGTCAACCATGTCAGTCGGCGGTAACTCCAGTCAAGTCACTCTGCGCTGCGGGGAAAACCAACACGAAACGTTCTTTTTAAAACGGATGTTTGGAGGAGAGAGGCGGATTGGGAATTAAGAGAACAGAGAATGAGATGATCGTAGGGAGAAGGATGCCACAATATCCAAAGGGAAGTGAAAAAGCAAATTTCACTGCTGCATTAAAGTGACAATTCCCGAGAAAGTTACGCCTAAACGCCTTTTTGTATGAGCTCTACCAAACGGTGTTTCTCCCTTTTTCACCACAGCACTGCTCCTGTTACTGCAAGCTAAAAATGAACGAAACCTGTTATCCTTTTGTAATAATATGGTAAGCGTGGAAGACGAATACGGCAACAAGCAAGCAAAAACAACCACAAGTGCACGTACCGGCGCGCAACAGTAGGGGTGCTTCAACGCGCCTGTTTTCGTGTTTTCTTGCTATTCCCATTGCAGCGCTGAGCGAGGGAAAGGAAAGACGAAAAGGACGGCGGCTGGCTGCGAGGGTGTCGAATCAGTTAGAATAGAGAACAACATAACAGTCTAGTCGGCAAGAAGAAAAGTGCACAAAGAAGCTAATCAGCGGTAAACGCACAGCAAGAGTTGAAATCACCGCTCAAGAGTTGTCGGTGCAGATTAAAACTAAAATTGTTGTTAAAGTCGTTCTTGCGGGCAGGATTGTTACCAAGTGCAAAGGCACTATTTTTTTTTTTTAGGAAGACACGGGGTAGCAACCACCACCGCCAGCTGTGAATATCGTAATGATGTCACCCATCTTCACCTCCACGACGTTCTTACCACCAATGTTGCGGGGGTGATAGAGGGGCTGGGCCTCCTCCTGCATCCACCCACCTCGTGCCGCGTCGTGCAGCATTTCCTGCGCTGTCTTCCAGCCCGCATGCTGTGAAGTAGCTGTGGCGCCTGGAATAGGGACGTAGAGCATGTTGAGGCCGCGCTGGCCTTCGCCGCCGTTGAAAATGCTGCGCGGGGCTAGCACACGCCGCTCCGTCAGCAATACGGCCGTCATGTCACGCAACGCTAGGACGCTGCGAACGACGCCGTCACCGCCGCGGAAGCGGCCTTCGCCGCCCGAGTGCTGCCGCACCCGAAACATGCGCAGCAGTGCCGGGTACCGTGCCTCGAAGATCTCCGGGTCGGTGAGACGGGTGTTCGTCATGTGGGTGTGGACAGCAGAGGCGCCGGCAAAGCCGGGGCCAGCGCCGCTGCCGCCGCAGATTGTCTCGTAGTATGCGAAGTCCTTCGCGCCGAGGGTGAAGTTGTTCATGCAGCCGTGCGAGTTCGCGACGGCGCGGAGAGCCATGAGGACCACGTCCGTCACGCGCTGGCTCGTCGTCACATTGCCTGCCACAACAGGGAGGTCCTCATCGGGGCAAAGGATGGAACTGGGCGGGACAATGACCTTCACTGGCTTCAAGCAGCCCTGGTTCAGTGGGATGTCGGAGTCGACGAGGCAGCGGATGCAGTAGATAATCGCTGAGTGCACCACCGCCGTTGGGCAGTTGGTCGAGTTCATCACCTGACTGCCGGAGCCCGTGAAGTCGAAGGTGGCCTCGCCCGTCTCCGGCTGGATGGAGATGCGCAGGCAGATGGATGTGCCGTCATCCATGAAGTCGGAGGCCTGCAATGTAACAACACCGGCTTCGCCCTCGTCGCCGCCTTTACCATACTCGCGTGCGATGCGCTGCAGCACGCTGCGCGCGGCCAGCTCGGCGGTGGTCTGGATATGCCGCATGTACGCCTGAACCACTTCAAGGCTGTAGGACCCGATGAGGCTATTCAGGAGCTGAATGCCGCGGTTGTTGGCCGCAACCTGGGCACGGAGGTCGGAGATGCTATCCTCGAGGGTGCGGCAGCCGGACATGCCAGGCAGCTTGCCAGGTGCGAGCAGTGCCTCTCGAACGCCTTCCTCGTTGAACACGCCCTCCTGCACCAGTTTCAGCGTCTTGATAGCGGCGCCCTCGTCCAGCAGCGACTTGGAGAAGGGTGGCATGGAGCCGGGAGTGGTGCCGCCGACGTCGGTATGGTGGCCACGCGAGGCCACGTAAAATATTACCCGCTCCTTGTGGAAGCAGGCAGAAATCACGGTTATGTCGGGAAGGTGACTGCCGCCGCATGCGGGGTGGTTCGTCAGCATGACATCCCCGGGCCGCCAGCGGTCACCGTAGTGGTCTCGCTGCCACCGCACCGCCGCGCCCATCGCGCCGAGGTGAACTGGGATGTGCGGCGCGTTAGCGACGAGGTTGCCTTCCGGATCGAAGATGGCGCAGCTGAAGTCCAGCCGCTCCTTGATGTTCGTGGAGATGCTGGTCCGCTGCAAGGCGTTGCCCATCTGCTCCGCAATGGACATGAAACGGTGGGAGAAAATGGATAGGGGCAGTGGGTTCAGCTCCGTCGTGAAGTGCTCCACCACCTGCGACGTGTGGATGATGACGTTGCCTTGGTCGTTCGTGTACGCCGTAGACCCGTGCTCCAGTAGCACGCTGGTACCGTTCATGATGAGCAGCGCGGGGCCGTGCACAGGTCCGTTGGCAGGGTCGGCGTAGTACACAGGGATGTCCTCCCAGCCAGAGGCAAAGTAGCTTGCCATCGTGGACACCGGCTGCGGTGTTGGTTTCTCTCCGTGAGCGGAGTACGGGGGCTGCTGCAGCGCCTTCTGCGAGCTCATCTCCGCCGCCGAGGCACGTACCAGGCGCTCTGCGCGGCTCTCCAGGGTACCGCGGGCACGTAGGCGGATGCCGTCGACGATGATGCGGCGCGACCCGCTCAGCACAAAGCCGTACTGCTGCTGGTACTGCGCGAGAAACACTTCCTTAAATTTAGTTGCGCTGAATGACGGTGGCAGTTTTCCTACTGCCGTAGTTGTGGTAATGGCTGCCTCACGGTGATGCGCTTCCGCAATCATCAGACTCGTGTTCGTGCCCTCGTACTGCATGCTTAGGAAGCGCTCCATGACGATGTGTTCGTTGTCGAAGCCAAGGCGCTGCAGCTGGGTCGTCGCCGACGCCGTGAGCTCCGCGAACTGCTGCTCCACGATCTGGTCTAGACCATCGCCATGCAGGTCTAGTCGCACAGTCGCCATCCGCTCCTCGACCACGTCTGTCACGCTGGCACCGACGGCGCTGAGAATGGATGCGAGGCGGTGGACATAAATTTTATTCATACCGAGTGAGCGGGCCATGGCACAGGCGTGCTGGCCACCAGCGCCGCCGAAGACGGCCAGGGCGTGCTCGGCGCATCGGAAGCCGTGTGCCTCTGTGATGTTACGGATAGGGCGGCACATCGCCTCGTTCGCCACCGTCACAAAGGCGAAGGCAAGTTCCTCCACCGACATCGGGGCCGCGTCGCCGCGGTCGCGGGCAATCGCCTCCGCTAGGGCGGTGAAGGCCTTGAGCGAGGCTGCTTTGTTGAGCGGCTGGTCCGCGTTGGGGCCGAAAACTTTCGGAAAGTAGTCCGCGTGCAGGTGGCCCAGGACGAGGTTTGCGTCTGTCACGGTCAAGGGTCCTCCTTTGGCGTAGCACGCCGGACCGGGGTGAGCACCGGCCGAGGCAGGGCCGACGTGGAACATGCCGTTTTCCCACCTGAGCAGCGACCCGCCGCCGGCCGCGACAGTGTGCACCTGAACCTGCGGGGCCTGCACGGGCGTGCCGGCAATTTCAGCTTCCACTGTGTGGTGCACCGTGGAGCCCTCGCAGCGAGACACGTCGGTGCTCGTGCCGCCCATGTCAAAGCCGACGGCCTGCACACGAGCGCCGAGGTCCTCAGCACAGGTGTGTGCGTAGCCCATGACGCCGCCCGCCGGCCCGCTCAACACAGCGCGGTAACCGAAGAAGGTGTCCGCGCTGGTGAGGCCACCGTCGCTCTGAATGAAGTACAGCCGCACCCCAGCGAGATGATTCACGAAGTTCGCCCTAAAGGAGGCAATGTAGTTCAGGATCAGCGGGCTCAGGTAGGCGTCCACAGAGGCGGTGATAGAGCGTGGCACATACTTAATAAGGGCCATGAGCTCGCTGGAGAGCGAGATGGCCGGGAAGCCGACCTCCTGGGCAATCTGCTTAACCTGCTGCTCATGGGCGGCGTAGGCGTAAGAGTGGAGGAGGCAGACGGCCACGCTGCGAATGCCCGCGTCGTGGGACCGCTGCAGCTTCTGGCGGATGTCCTCGACATCAAGGGGCTGCAGCACGTCCATCACGAAACTCTCTCCACATTGCACCCAGGACGATGGCCATGCCTCCGGGGAGGGGTACGAGGCTTGCTCCTGCGCCGAGACGGGTCGCACGCGCTCTTTCGCCGTCACCACCTGTTCAGGCAGTGCTTGTGGTTTGATAATGTTCAGCGCAAAGAGCTTCGGCCGAGCCTGATCTCGAATCGTGAGGATGTCGTCGAAGCCGTCCGTCAGAACCATGGCACAGCGCTCACCGTTGTGCTCCAATAGGGCGTTCGTAGCGACAGTGGTGCCCATGCGGACTTCCTCCAGGTGCGACACGTCCACCAGGCCCGTCGCGGCCACCGTGTCCGGAACGTACTTGCGCAAAATGCGGCGGATCCCCTCACTAGGGGCGTCGGGATAGTGCTGCGGATCCACCGAGAGCAGCTTCATCACCTCCTCGGTGACGGTGCCGTCAGCGTGTGTGACATGTGCGATGATGTCCGTGAAAGTGCCGCCGCGGTCAATCGCAAAACGAAAGGCCGGGAAACGCTTTGCCTTCACTTCGCGTGGCACAGCAAAGTTGGACATCGCCTTTATGTTCTCTCTTTGCTGTGAAGCACGGCAGTGCGAGATAGGGAGTTGTTAAGACGCAAGTGGCTGCCAGGGAGACCAGCGTGAAGACAAAAACCAAACCCGCTGATGCCGGTAATGTGTGAGAGGTTCGCGTTGGGATCAACCGTGCTAGTTGTGGGATAATCAGCCGTTTGCCGGAAAAGGCGTAAATATGTGTGAAAGGGAGCTCTCGGGCACTTACGATGTCAATATGCACTCAACAAGAAAGGAAGAGAGAGGCCCTGAAAGCTCCGAGGGGTGGAAAGCTGGGGTTTTCCAAACGCGACGAAGTAGTTTGAGACCCCTCGGTTGACGATAACAAGCTGCTGAGTTAGTTAAAGAAAGCGACAAAGCAACCTTTCGATAATAGTAGCAATCGCTGCGCCGGTCTTTCTCTTCCAGGCTGAGGGAGATGGATATGAATGAATAGAAAGAAGAAAGAGATGGAATGGCGCTGCAAAGCGGTGAAAGTGAAACGCAGAAACAAACAAGCCGTTGGATTTTGTTTTGTTTGTATTCATCTTCGCCCAGCAAGGAAAAAACGGGTTTCTAATTTGCCATGTCATTGCATGCGCTGGTGAGACTCTCAAGGACGCAGAACAATGCATTCACCGTCCAAGTAGCAGCTCAAAGACATCATTAGGTCTTCAATGGATTTTTAGTTTATTGAATGAGCAGTGCTAAGTTTGGCAAGAGACGAGTTAAGGAGAGACTTTAGTATAACCACCGAGACGGGCGTGTTTATTATACGACGCAGGAAAACCTATTTGGGACCAGATGTACGTGTAGATGCCTATGTACATGTAGAATGTAGTGCTGGGGGCGGAACGTGTGCAGTGAGATGCATCGACGCGGTCTACTACCTATCATTAACGATTCCAAAAAAGAGGAAAAAAAGAGTCGTAAACGGCAACAACGGTGTTCGTTGCCTCGCACTCTTCGAGAGTTGAATCGCTAGGGAAAGAGAGGTTTCAGTTCCTTTGATTGTGGGGGAGAAGAAGTAGAGGAATCAGGTTCACGCAATTGCATCCTTGCATACGTATTGTCCGGCCCTTTTTGGGAACAGCTTTGTAGACAAGCAGGACGACTCCATATACTGAAGTTGGCATCAACGCCAAGGCAAAAGCAAAACCGCCACAACATTAAATAAAGACTAGAGAACAGTAGCTCCGTTCTCTCCTGCACACACACAAAGAAGTGTCGCTCTGCACGGTTAGATGCCTGTGAAAAGGAGGAACGGACGAGAAGCTCGTAGATGACGGTGCTAGCGCTCCCGTTCCCTCACAAATCAAGCATCCTCAATGTCACGTTTCTACACAGCGCAGATGATCACATTTTTCTCTTGTACAGTGGCATCCAGTCCACTCAGAAGAATTTGATTGAGTAATAAAAACTACAGGCGCATCGCATTGAGCGCGGTTTTACGACCAGGAAGAAACACACGTACACACACACACACACACAGTAAACAAGCCAATTGTGGTGAGAGAGGCACCATGGACAATAAGGAGCTAGCGGGCAAGGGTAGTGTTACCTTCGTAAAACGCGAACCTCATCTATCTTTTTTTGTCCTTCTGAATGGGCTGAACTACCTCGTTCCACCACCGCCGCGGCTGCATCGGCGCGACGAGGGAAAACGACGACGACGACGACGACGACGACGACGACGACTGCGCGAACGTCGCCGTGTCACTGTGCCGCTCTCCATTGCGCGACAGCAGCGGAGAGTTAGGGTGCGGGTGGCACTGCCATTGCTGACTGCGCTGCCGCCAATGTTGAAGCACACGACGTCCCACCCTAACAATGAAGACGATACCCATCATCAGCCCTGCACAGACCTGTGCCATGAGGCACCACTTCAGCGACACCGATACGGAGCTGTGGGTAAAGATGTAACGCTGGGCAACACGGGTGTACCACGTGACGAAGGGTACGGGGCTGGTAGTGGGGTAGTGAGCCACGGTAACCACTGTCCCGTTTCTCAGCGTGAACGTGTTGAGTGTTGTAGCGCCGGTTGGCAGGTTATCCGTAGACTTCCATGCAGCCTCTGTCGGGTTTTGAAGATGCACATCACCACTAACAGGGTTCACGACTGCATCAAGGTAGGTCGGACCATGGGCGTAGGTCAGCATGGAAAGTGGAAAGTTGAGTCGGTGCACCGGCTGACCGTGCTGCGGAATTGAGAACGTAGTGAAGGTGACGTTAATGGCACACTGCACTGCATGTCGCACCGCCTGTCGCTCCTTTGCTGTGTCAAATAGGGAAGGATACTCCAGGGGCTTCGTGGCGGGGTTTAGGTAGGGTCGGAGGGCAGGCAGGTGCAGGAGGTCGACGGAGAGCCGCACCGCACCAAAGTTCTTCTCCACGTAGAGTGATAAGCGACGGGGTGAGGGGAAAAAAATAGGGATTAGGGTGGGGAGGAAAAACATGTTGGCGCTGTGCGTCAGACCCGAGCTCGTCGCTTCAAGAAGAGGGTAGCCCAACACGCGGCGGATGGTGTGCGCAGTGAAGTCGCCACCCAGCTCACCCAAGTGAACGTCGCCGGTAAGAAACGCTACGCGCTCTGTTCTGTAAATGCGCAGCAGCCCCAGCAGCCGATCGCGTGCGCCGGGGAACGCTGCCCAGTTCTCTGCCGGCTTCTCGTCCAGCATAAACTGAATTCCGCTACCAATGAGTATGACGGCGCACGCCTCACGGCCGTCGTCAGTGCGGGTCGTGAAGCGCTGCAGCTGCGCCTCGAACCACGCCCACTGCGCCGCGCCGAGCATGTCGCCGGAGTACGTTGCGTTGGGTGGGTCACGGAAGGAGCGGGCGTCCAGCAAGATGACGCAGAACGCATGCTCGTAGAGCTGATTCAACAAGTTCTCGATTGAGGCGCCCCAGCCTTTCGCATCGTCGACCACGGCATGGAAGGGTAGGGTGTACGCCTCGTAGACGCCTTCACGTGTCCACCGCGGGTCAGAGGCAGGGGCCTTCAGGAAGTCGAGGAAAAATCGCTGCGTGACGTTGCGGTAGGGATATTCTTTGCCGCCGTCGTTCTTCCCCATGTCGTGGTCGTCCCAAGTACCCCACACGTTGTGCAGCGGGCCCGCAACAGCGGGCGGTTGCGGAATGGCAAGGTCGTCATTGTCCCTTCCCACAAATTGACCCAACGTCTTCACCTGAGCCTCGTCTTGTGTTGCTGTTGGTGTTCCTGTTGTGGTTATCGTTGTGATCGTCGACTGATCCTCCGGATTATCGTCTGCAGGAGTGCCAGCGGCAGACTTCTTGCGCGGTTCGCTTGATGGTGTTGGGTATTTGCTGCTCAGCGCGACACAGCTAGAAACAAAGGCGTTGTACTCCGGTGCGTCCCGTTGGATCCGCCAGAAGCGCCCAACTTCAGCGAGAGAGTTTACGTGATGCGTGAGCAGTGCCTGCCTGTCCTGACCATCCGCCCGCTTGTCTGCGTAGATTGCGTCACCAAGCCAAAGCACCGCGTCCAGGGGCACCGGGTCCGCCTTCAGCGGCGACACCGGAAATCGGAGCGACGCAGGGGACTTTGCAGTGCTCTTCTTGGTGTTTGCCAGAAGGTAGGCGCGGTGCTGGGCAGCGGCGGTGGAGTCGTAAACGGAGCCGCAGGCCCCAAACGGGACATCCTCCAGAGAGGTCAGAGGCTCTGTCTCGGGCACCCACTGCTTTTCTTCTGTCAGAACACCGCCGGTGCGGCTGAGGGGCGTCAAACCTGCGTAGAGGCGTCGACACGGCGTGGCGGCTGCTCTGGCACTGTCTGAGAGCAGCTCGCATTGTGCCGCCACGGCGAGGTTCGCCCAGTAGGCTTGGCTACGGTCGTGGCGGTTGCAGCTGATGAAGAAGACCTGCTGGAGGGCCAAGCCGTGCGAAGCGGGAGTGTTCTGCAGGGATTGCTCGTGCATGGCAGACTGCCATGCACGGCCGTCCACTGTGGGGTTCAACCACGCTGCATCGGTAAGCACCTTATTTGCAGCGCGGTTGGCTGTATGCGTCAAGAAATAGAGGAAGAAGACTAAGAAAGCGAAGACGATGATGCCGATGGTGATGAAAAACGTGCGGTGGTGACCACGGCGATTACTGGGATGGGCAGCAGGGAGCCGCTCGTGCTTCCCAGCCGAGTCTGTTCGCGTCCGCCGCTTCAAAATGCGCTGCATATTGTTGATCTATACCGATCCGAAGAGGAAAAATTAGAAGAAAGAGGAGCTTACCTTAAGAACGCAGGAAAGAAAACCAGTCAAGAAAACAAATTGGAACAGATACTGCAGTGCACCAGCTATGCAGCAGTGACAGTGGCGGAGCATATAGCAGTTTCGAGGTAGGTGGCCCGCGTACTCAAGCACTAATTGAGGAAGAGGGAGAGGGAGAGAGAATGAAATACAATAGTTTTCGGTTTTTGGTTGCCGCTTCAGTTTTTTTTTTTTTCGCAAAATACAAGAGAGAGAGAGAGAAAGAAAGAGGGAAAGGAAAAACGCACCAAGTAGCAAACCTCAAACCTCTTCAGGTAGACTCACCGCTTGCTCAGAATTTGACATGCGCACACTGCGTCAGCAGTAGTAAGAGTGCTCAATATTCAATGCAATGAGCAGCCAAAAGAAGAAAAACCAGTATGTTATAAGAGGGAATAAAAGAAGTAGCGCGCATAAAAAGGTGGTGCAAATGCCGATCTGTGGCTAGCGGAGAGCACCGCAAGTCAAATCTAGATATATACAGAAAAATACGCGATGCTGTTACCTAACACTTGCAAAGTGACCTGCGCTCGCATGAGGACTCAATAACGGTATTCTCCATCCTAAGGGAGGCGAGTAGTTCCAAATGCGAGGCTTGAATCGAATTAACAAAGGGGAAGAGGGAAACCTACCATGTATTCGAAAAGTGACGTGAATGAAAAATACGTCCCGAAGTTAGTTCGAGCTCTTAGCAGTAAAGTTTTTTTTTTTTTTCTTGGGTCACATATATATATATATATATATATATATATCAATGTGTGTTCTCTTTGAGAATCCGCCAACTTCGTGACGGCTACGAGCTGAGGGAATATGTAGAGTCCGGTAAGGTGGATGTAAAACGAAGATACTCTTAAACACAAAAAGGGCAAAGGTAAAAAGGGGCAACTAGAAAACAGAAGCTGGTGCCTGGTGATTCAGAGAGAGAGAGAGATGGGCATTTATCAGCATAAAGTGTGGGGAAGAGCGTCAAGGAGTCAAAGGTGGTGGTAGAAGGAGAAACGAAATTAGAGTAACACAGTAAGGTCTTTGAATTTTGGGCGAAGTCGTCAACATAGCTTTAAGGACGCTCACGGTTGTAGCGAGACGAACAAGCAAGCAGCAACACCAACCGTCATCAGGAATGAGTCTTTTGCCGTACGAGAATCGGGCACCTTATAGTAATAGTAATTGATCAACGATGCGACGTCGCAGAGGAGTTGAGCCACTAGCTTTTCATGTCAGCGTGAAGAGAGGAGTCTGTTCCTTTCAGTGGCACTGATTTCCAATTATTATTATTATTCGTGGGCGGCTTAACGCCCTTTAGACGAAGGGCTTCTACACAACGTAACAAAAGGGTTGGTTCCTTAAACAGCGGTACAATTTGGAAACTAGGAGGAAGTGGTGGTGAGAAGGTTATCGGTCAATGCTTGAAGAAAGCGGGAACAGAAAAAGTGTCGTTAGGCTGCTTTGTTCTTCTCGACAGTTGTGAGCCAGATAAGAGAAACGTGTTTGCGTGCGTGCACCCAAACAGGCGTAAACAGACGCGGGCCGGCTTCCTTTCAGAAGAAAGAGGAGGAAGAGGCAGTTACAGGGCGGGGAAAAAGAGAAAAACGTTAGAAACAAAGGTTTCAAGGCCGAGTGAGGGGAATGGAGTATATGTCGTGGTGATCTGTGCTTTTAGGAGATTTGTATGAGAAAATACGGACACTTGAGCAAAAGCCGCTTATAGGAAAAAGCAAAGTAGACGAATGAAAGCTTCTACGGTCACGTTACTTACAAAGATGAGGGAAAACACAACAACGCTTCTTGCGGCAGAGTGCGTGTTGAAAAGGCAAAACAACAAAAGGAAGGTTATCTTGACTTAGATCAAATATGTAGGTGTTTTGGAACGGTTGCTCACCGGTCTTGTTCTAGACGGTGAGAAGAAGAAAGAAATAAGCTTATAGCACGAAGGAGGGGGTTCACGCGGAAGAGGGCTTGACACCATAAACAAAAAACCGTGAAGAAGAGGCGTGTCATCCATAGAGGCAGTTGATTAGGTTAGATTTACTGCCCTTTCGTTGTTTGCTGTCACGGCCTCCGCCCGCAACCTACTTCAATGAAACGAATACATATGTGTATATATATATATATATATATATATATAGAGGGAAAATGACAAAAGAATATAGTAAAGGCGACGAAGTTGTTCAAAAATGACTACACAGACTTTTTGAAATTTAGCTTCCTACACCCCTTCTTCCTCCTCATCTGTATCGCTAATAATCATCGATACACTAGGGTCGCTAAGGACCACATAAAACGAGTTCTCTGCTGGGGCAGACGTTTCACTCATAATAATACGGGAGGAATCTAATCGAAAAGCGGACGCAGCCGCGCACATCATTCCGGAACGCGACTTCTGCGATTGCTGAATGCTTGGAACAAAGGTACTGCTTGTGTTGTTGAGTCCTGTGATGATTGTAGGGGGAGATTTTTGAGAGGATGACACATTAGAGGAGCTGAGCACCTCTGCTTGCATGTTTTGGTGATTTACCTCTTGCGCAGTCTGTTCTGGAAAATTCACCATGCCGCTTTCTGTCTCGAGCTGATTAGGTGATTGCACACGTCGTTGTCGTCGTTGTTGCTCTTGGAGGTGACGTTGTATTGGTTGTGTTTGCGAGCCTGGTTTTGTTTGTGCACTGGTGCGTGCCGCGTGGAACTCGCGCGCAGGTGCGGGGTCACGCACAAAGCCGAATAGCGTCACGACGTTGTAGCCTTGGCTGGATCGACGGTGTTGCGGGCTGCCGCTGCGCTGACTGAGGCGACGTGTGGATACCCTACCGCTGCTGCTTCGGCGCGGCGTCACGGGTCGAATTCCGGAATGATTGTAGCTCGCGTACAGGCAGCGGTGTACGCTATTCCGATCCGTTGAGTGGTCTACTTGATTGGTGGGACTAACGATCTCCTCGTTGTGTGGAAGAACACCGGAAGCGGCCTCTACATGGTGAGAAATCGTGGCGTTGAAGGAGGTTGCGCTGGTGTCCTGAGTGTCAGGCTGACACTGTAGTAGTGGTCTACACTGCTTGGATGAGGAGTTCATATGCAGGCGATCCTGGATGTGCATCATGTGGAGCTGTGCGCGTGGCGAGGCGCTGTGCATAGCCGCTGGAATCGAGGAAGAAGCAAACATTCTGGGATTCGGAGAAGTCAAAGCCTCGCAAAGGGTGCAGTAATATGTATTCAAATGGAAGCAGTTCTATGTGGGAAAAGTGTTTATAGGTTGAGGGCTATGGGCGAAGCCTGCCGAGGTGCCAACCTGTTCCTTCTGTTAAGCAGTGCTGAATGTACTGCTGATTTTCGCAGCTCCGTACTTTCACGAGACTAAAAGTGGAGTGCAACTCTGGTAAATGAAGCGTTGTTCACTTTTGGAGTAGAGGACAGCGCGGTATGGTGTGCTACCTTCGCAAACGAGGCTTTAAAAAAAGGGGGGGGGACGCTGCGAATACAGTCGACACGCCTTTGGAATGAGATTTTTGAAGTGGTGAAGTGGAATTTCTTTTGGTGGAGTGAGGCACAGATGCCATGGGTCAACAGGAACTTAACAGAGGAGCGACAAGTTATGCGCAATCAGTGGCAAAGGAGTAGGGAAAGGTGGTGAAGTGGGAAATGCAAAGCTCGCTAATGTCCTTATTGGACTCAAAACTGTCGGCAACATCATGGATCTTTCGGTGGTTCGAAAGAGCTGGTTTATTGCATTGCGGATAGTACTGCTTTGATCACATGGGAGGTCAGGGGCAGCTGAATGTTTCTAGGGGAAAAAAGAAAAAACGGTGGCGATAACAAGACGTCTTCAGTGTTTCTTTTTTTCGTTTGAATGGAGTTTTCCTCAAGAACGAGACGACTGAAGAAAGTTGCTCTGGATATTCCTGATTCCCCATTATTCGCTGCTCTCAATTCATGTTTACACCTTTAGTCTCAAGCACAGTCTAAACGCTGAGGTAGGTTTCTTTAGTTGTTGCTTCTTCTATTTCCGTTTACCTTTACATGTCGAAGCGATAGTGGTACGTGCTCGTGAGTAGACGAAGCTCCCCTGCCTTGATCTTCACTCTTTGCTTGCTAGCTTGCCTTTTCCATTCACTACTCCCACGTTTGCTCTCCTCATCAACGCTACTAAGAGTGCAGCGTTGAGTGACTGGAAAACGCAGTCGAATTGGAGGAGTAACCTTCACAAACAGAAAAGAAAATGGAGAGGGCATGACTAAAAGGGTGAAGGGGGGGGGGGCACCAACTACATGGTAAAAAAAAACTGTGTGCACCTAGTCCCATTGTTTCTTGAGCAAACACACAAAAAGTGGGTCACCATCGACGCGTTATTAGCGAACACAATTTAAACCTTAAACAAGCTACGTCTCTCTTATTTCAACGAGAGAAGGGACCACAGCAAAGAGAAAGAAAGAAGCCAAGCTGCATGAGTTTGCTTGAAGGGTTGTCCGCTTCTATGAGAGGGGAAAACGCAGAAAGGAAAGCCGATCCACCGCGTGATGTGACACAAGGAATGTCGTTTTCCATCTTTGTATCTGCTCTCAGAGCTAGTTATTACTTTTTTGCAGCTTGCCTTCTCCTTTTCCATCCCCACTCTCTTTCTTTAGTATCACTACAGTCTAGGTTTCTCTGTATCCTTCAATCGAGGAAAGGTCGATATCCCTGATACGGAATAGTATATATACTGCTTTACCTTATGAGGACGTTATCTATTTATATAGATAAGCAAAAAAGAATGAAGAAACACGGAGCAAGGCTGAGGCAGGTCAGGAGAGTTTGAAGGCTGCATGCACTTTCTGTTCGTTTGAATCCATGCGACAGAGGGTAAAGCGCGCACGCAATTGAGAAAGTGAACGAACGCCCCCTTTCCACAGAGGTAAAAGGTCGTGCCGGAGCACGCATGCAAGGACAGCTCTCATTTTCCTGTGTGATTGTGCGTCTGTGTGCAATAAACGCTACGTAGTTATTAAAGTCGAATAGCCACGGGCGAAAGCACGCGTACACACAAAGAGAAAAGGCGACCGTTTACTCGTCGTCCTTGAGAGCCTCGTTTTTGGCGCGGGCTTCTTCCTCGGCCTCCTTGCGTTCGCGAATGCGTTTGCGAGCGGCGGCGCGCTTCTCCTGGCGGCTCGTCAGCTCCGCAGCGGGCCATACGGCGAAGCACATGACAGCCGAGAAGAAGACGCCGACGACGCCGGCCATCACCAACAGACCTGCCACACAGCCCTTGCTGCACTTCTGGGTGCGGACATTTTCGGCCGTGAAGCTGCCCGGGACTGTCATCTTGGCCTGGACTGTGTTGATGAACGACACAGCTGCCACAAGGACGACAACGAGGAGAGTGCTAATAGAGGGCATGTTTAAAGTTGAGGTGAGTGCTTGTGTGTGGGGCGCGAAAACTATGGTTATCTTTCCTGATAATTGGTGTGCTTTTCCTTCACTGTAAACTTCGTGGAGAGTACAGGTAAAAGAGAAGGGAATAACTAGAGAGGCGGACGGTTTGCACGCGCAGGTAGCTGTTCAGTGAAGCGTAACGCGGAGTTAAATCTACTGGAATGTACAACGGGTGTTCACGGGATCCAGGGAGCAGAAGAAAAAGAAACAGTGCAAAATAAAAGTGGAGAGAAATAACAAAGGGGAAAACAACGCGATGAGGTACGCATTAGTAAGAGCTGCCGTATCAATGAAGAGAACCGGGGAAGCTACAAGTGGAGGAAACTCTAAAGTGCAAAGTTCACCTACTTGCGAAAGAAAGCGGAAAGAAGCGCTAAGATAAACGCGGTTGGGGAGTTTCAAGTCATTTCGTTACGCGTTGGATTTCGAGCCGCAGTTCATGATTTGTGCGTAAATGTAGGAGCGGGTTTCCCCTTCCACTAAACAACTCTGGGGTTTAAACAGCGTCAATAACGCATCTTGGGCGATAAGGATTATATATGTGGAGACAAAGAAAAAACAACAACACGTCTAACCGTCAGCAAAAGCTGACAGGCATAAGAAGAAACAAAGAAAAAAATGAGACGAACCATCAGATTAGTTAATCTAAAAAAACAAAGAAAAAGAACAAGTGAGCTGACGAAATAAAATCTAACCGACAACCCACGAATCACCTCTAAAGACCAAAAACACATCAACGTACCCCCCTTTCCAGTACGCAATCCAATATAGATAGAGAGAGAGGGAGGCGCATAAATTCCAGCTGTTTGACTCATCTACGTAAAAGGAAAAAAAACGAGGCGTATGCAGCACGGGAGCTTATTTACCCTTGCAAACAACACGCTGCAGCTCGTCGCAGATGTCCTGCCACTCTTTATTCTCACGTTTCAACGCCTTATAGAAGGAACGACACTTCTTCACCTTGGCCTCTGCCTCCGCCAGCTTCTGTGCCTGCTCCATCTCCGTCCGCTGCTGCGCCGCACACAAGTCGGCATACTTCGTCCGCAGCTGAAAGATGTCCTCGTCAGTGCGAGCGAGCTCCTCGCGCAGCTGCCAGAACTCACGCTGGTAGGCCTCTCGCTGCTGCTGCGCCACTTGCCGGCGGTGCGCCTCGACCCCCGTAAAGGTGATCGACACATGTACCGCACCGTCCGCCAAAGCATCGTAATTTGGCTCAAAAGGCGACCACGGACTCGCTGCTGCAACTGCGGCTCCCGCTAAAGGGGTGGCCAACGTCAACGGTGCAGTACTGTACGGCGTGTTCAGATCCGTCCACAGGCGCACGCGTGTGTCGCGCACTACTGGAGCTGAAGAGGACAGCGCCACCGAAACACTATTTCGAACCACGGGAGGGGGCATGGTGGTAGTGATCGCAGGAGACGCCGCCCCGTGTGAACAATACTGCCGGCCAGAAGAGTGCAGGCGAGGCGAGACTGGCTGAGGGGAGGTGCGACGATTTCGCGGAGAGGGCGGCATCGGGGCACCCCCGCGAGCGCTCGTCGTCGTGTTTGTTGCTGTGGAGTTGCGCGTTGTAGCAGAGGAGTCCACCGTCGGTGCAGCCGAGACGCGCGGTGTGCCACCGCTGCACCGCTGCGAGGACGTGCCAGTCAACGCAACGCGCTCGTGCCGGGACGGGACATCATCTGTGTTGGCGGCAACAGTCCTTTCTCCGTCGTTACCTTCTTTGACATGTCCCATGGTATTGTTGCTCACCTGATGTTTGCGACGCGCCAACTGCAGAAGCAGTTGCGAAGGGGAGTGGGTGTAGAGCTGCAGAGCTGCACACGTTTTGTCCTCCGATGCAGCAGCAGCAGACATTGTCGCGTGCCTAAGTTGACCTTGACGGAGGAGCGATGGGCCTGTGGCGGACGTGCAGGAGGCGGCGCCAGCGGCAGTGTTTCTGCAACGGCCAGAGCCAGCAGACGGCTTGTGACGGCTAGATCGGGCACTGCGAGGTTTGCCAGCGCCACCAGCACCACCACTGCCGAGCTCCTCTGCGCTGCTAAGTGTGTGCCGGCCATGCCGTTGGCTCTGCCTCGCTAATTGGGAAAAGGCACGGTGCACAGCCACCGTATTCGCTGCCTCTACCGGCGCCTCACATACCACATGTAGCGTGCGGCGATACACGTGACACACCGGGGGGGCGATGGCTTGTGTAAGCGAGGCGGTCTCGTCCTGTGGTGCCTCACCCTCGCTGTAGCTGCTGTCCTCCTCGCCGCGGCCTACGCTGTAAGCACTGATGCGACTACGGCTGCGGTTGGCGTTGTGATTTACACCACGGCGGCGAGGGACCAGCCAGCGTCGCCGGCCTGCTGCGGTTGCCGCGTCCATCAACTGCCGTAGCGCGGTCTCGTCGGGCATCTCCGGCTCCTCTTCTTCCCACTCAAGGGTGACTTCTTTTACCCCAAGTTCCCCCAGCTGACGTGCCAGCGAGGTTTGCCGTTTCTGCAGCGTTTCGATCTTCTGCTGGAGGGCAGGGGCAACGTGCAGGCGGAAGGCATCGCGAAGCCGCGACGTCAGCTCGCGTCGCTGCTGCCGTGCTGCGGCAATCAAAGCGGCGTAGTCCTTTTGTATCTGCTGCTGTTCGCCGTCGAGGTGCTGGCTGACAGCGGCGATGCGGGGATAGGCATAGATGAGGGTGGGCAGAAGGAGGGAGACCGAGGTAGGGCGGCGCAGCAGCAGTGGCGAGGAGGGGGGCTGCATGCTGCGTGGGTTGAGAGGGCTGCCACCACTGGTGCTGCCGCCACGGCTGCGTCGACCGTGCTCAGGAGAGGAGAGAAAGAGCTGACGTGTCGTGTTATCGGATGAGGTAGTGGCAGCTGAGGGGGTTGCCTCCTCCGAGAGCGACACAGCCCCTTTTACTTCTTTCGTATGAGAGGGCTCCGGGTGCGTAATGGGGGACAGCAGAGACCCCGGCTGCAGTTCGCTTGCCTTTTCGACGTCATCATCTTCCGCCCTTGCGTCGCCAGCGACATTCGCTCCGTCCGGCTTGTCTGCCAGTCCATACGCCTCCATCAGCCGTACCCGCAGCTCCTCTTCCTCCAGGTCGGTGGCGAGCTCACGGGCGCGGAGCTGCACCTCTTCTTCCAGCTCCCATGAGCTGCGCGCGAGTCGGTGTAAATTGGCCAGAAAGGTTGACAGCGGCTTCGAGTTGAGGTGAGCCTCGGTGGCACCGCCGAAGAAGCTGAAGAAGCCGTTGTTGCCATCATTCAGATGGCGGTTCAGTGTGCTGTAGGTCGGCCGCGCGCACCGGCAAGGGTCTGGTTGATTCTTCCCCCAATTATCACTACTACCACTTTTGTTGATTCCTTTGGAGGGGCCCACGCGATTGCAGTACAACATGGCAGGGGGCGGAGAGGGAAGTTGGATGCACACCTTCGCCAGCCCGTCCACCTCCGTGAGAAGTTCGCCAAGGAAGTCATCCATGATGTCGCAGGTGGTGAGGGAGGCAAGGGAACTGGCGGACGACGAGGCAACCGAGACAGAGTGCTGCGGTGGGTTCTCTACCTCTTCCTCGTGCTCAGACGTCGTTGGAGCGGTAGGGCCTGCTGCTTCCTCAACCGTTTCCTCTTGTTTATTGAATGCTGGATTCGTACTAGCCACGGGCAAAGGCCTAGCAGTTGGGGGAGGTAGGGACGGTAATGGCGATACGGCTGTTGTTCCTGCATTCGATTGAGGCGGACTCAGCGTCAACAGCTGTGCAAACGGCTTCACCGCATCTGTGTCAGAAGCAACTTTCTCAAAAGTTTGTTTTGCCATGTTTGCCGATTCCGCAGGCGCAGCTATGGACACTGCAGACCCGCTCTCACGACGTTCGCACGTCAGCTGTGACTTCTCAGTCGAGGCGGCGTGGAGCAGATCCAGCTGTTGCCGCAAGCGTTTCAACGAGAGAAGACGGGCCTGCGCCACCGCCAGCAGGTTCTCTCTGTCCACGAGCATGTCATGCAGCAGCTGCAATTCCTCGCGGGTGTGCTGGCGATCGCGCAGTCGACGTACCTCTTTCCGCGCCATCGCAGCGCGTGCGCGGTGGCTCTCCGACTGCTGCTTGAACTCCTGGTTCTTTTGTGTTAGAGTTTGCAGCTCCGCTTGGCGGGCATCAATCACTGCGTCAAAACGAGCCACCAGGTTATCCACATGCAGCAAGCGAGCGCGCACGGCTTCCACGCGCTGCAGCAGGCGCCCCTTATCGGCTTGCTCCACCTGTGGGTGAGGCTGTGAGGATGACTGCGTGCCGTGGTGTGCACCTTCTCCGGGCTTCCGCGGCGCTGGCTCGTCAAGCGGGACGTCTGAGTTGGCCTCCACATCCTGCAAAGCCGTCTCCCTCACCTTCGCTGCTGATGGGAGTGGCGAAGGAGCGGTGAGAACAGCCGCTACAACTTCTTGCACCGTGAGGCGCTGCAGTGCGCCAGTCGCGAGGTCGTCCAGCACACTCACGCGTCGACTGTTCGCCGCGACCGCGCTGCTGGGGGGCACATGATTTTCTCCACTTGTCGTCTCTCCTGCGGCGGGGACGACAGGTGAGCCTCCTGTTGTTGTTGCGGTGGCTGCTGCCGGATGCTGCTGAGCGAAGTCGAAAGGGGTGAAAGGGGTTTCTTCGGCCAGTGGATGGGCCCAGTGCGGCATGGAGGAAGATGAGACTGACGCTCTACGCTTACCGGCAGTTTCCCAATTGACGTCCCCGCAACCAGGTGTTCTGTCTTTTGCTTCGTTAACAGCGACCTCCGGTCCCTCCTCAGGATTAAAGGCGACGGGGTAGTAGAAATAGTCCTGCGTAAATACAAGATCTGCGTACGCAGCCGTCGGAGGCGAGGCGGAAGCGGCTGCTGAGTCTTTCATCTCCGCCTTTCCCGCGGTTTCTTGTTCCTCCTCTTCTTCGCCTCCCCTACCGGGCTCTGTTGGTGCGCGAATGCTCGCACTTCGGGTAGCGTGGCGCATCGACCCTTCGGTCGAAGAAGAGCCACGACGGCCACGACGACTGCGGTCTCGCGAACCGTCGTGTATCACGAAGTCCCTGTCGTCCACCAACAAAATTTGCCCATGACTGTCGCTGCGACAAAATGCCACCGGATGCGCGTTTACCAACGCTGTTAAGTCCGTCTCAGTTGCCGGCGGTGATGGCGGGAGCAGTGGCAGCTGCTCACGCTGGTAGAAATCGTGTGGCAGCGGCTCCGCACGCATCTTCTGCGGATCTTCTTTTCCGTCGCCCCCCTCAGCAAGATACCCTTTTCTCTCTCCTGGGGTTTCGTAATAGGGAAGGTCAATACAGTCACGCGGGTCAGGGCCAATAACACTCGAGTGGCGTGTCGCGGAGGTGTTGCTGGCACTGTTGGTCCGCCGCTGTTGTTTTTGTTGGGATGAGGGCACCAATGAAGACTCTGGATCTTCCACTTCTTCGTCATCTCCAAGCTGCTTCCACGTACCTTCGTCCCACTCGAATTCCGGTGCAGGGATATTGTAGAGCGAGGCGGAGCGACCCTTGTGGCGCAGCACGGGTGCAACGTTGAGAGGACGGGCAGACAGCGGGCCATTCGGCAGCGTGCTAGTGCTGTTCGTGTTACTGTACGGCTGCTGATCCACCGACTTTTCAATTTTCTCTTCAGCGCCTTTTTCCTCGTTGTCTGAGCAGCCTCCGTGAGAGGAGGTTCGAGGCATCGGGCAGTCAGTATGTCGAGTGCGTTGGGATTCGAGGGCATGTGGTAGGGGCTTGCGATGCTGGGAGGCAGACGGCGCAAGATTATACAGGTTGTCAGTGATGGGCTGATGGAAGGTGTGATTGTGAGGAGATCGGGTAAGTACACGTGCCGTCAGGGGCGGCGACGGAGAGAGCTCCATCGCTCGCTGATCTCCCAACTCTTTGCGCGGCAGCTCCATACTTCGTTGTTATAAAGCTACGGAGTTGGCGGATTAGGCTAGACAAGCTTCGAAACGACTGCCTTGTGTGACTGCTGCCGCTTTAAACGGTCGCGAGTATACGGAAAAACGACTACAGGTGCTGTGCTGCCTATATATATATATATATATATTATTCCCAAGGAATAATGGTAGAGGTATCCAGCAAGAAAAGAGATTTGTGTCCCCTGTTGATTGTCGAAAGCGATTCTGCAGGCAGAATTTACATAGCCCCTTTTGTACGGTAAGCGACTCTAAGAACCACACGAGTAAGGTTTAATGGACCAAAAGTAATTTTAACGTGTGTGTGAGTGTGTGTGTTTGTGTGGAGGGGAACAAGTCACGTGTCTTACAGTGATTATTATTTATAGCGAAGACCGATTCTCTTCGCGGCTTTACAGTTCTCTAAAGGAGCGCCACAATTTACCGTGTCCTGAATTGCGGGGTCACTAGGTACAAAGTCCTCGAACATAAGATTGCTTGTGAAAATACACTGAACAGGGAAATGTGAACGTGTCGTCGTTTCGAAACGAGGCGTAATGAGAAGACAGTGGTGTGCATAGGTTCTTTGCGAACGACATCAGCGTTGTTATTTCCAAAAATAAAAGTGGCGCTTGGATGTGAGAGGACACAATTAGCTTAAAAGAGTAGTTTTGGTTGCCCTCAGCTTGATTCGGTGGACCTTCGTTTCTCTAGTTGGTTGTTCTCGTGCGCATCCATTTGCAAACACAACGTCACATCGACGAACAACAAAGAGAACATTACGAGCTTCTTATCCGTTTTACTTCTAGTTTCATTATCCGACAACGCATGTGCAGGGAAAAATTGGAAAAAAAAGTAGATTACATCTAGAGTTACATTCGGAGAACTCAACAACAGATCGAAGACTCACCAGAGAGTTCCACGCTCCACAAGGTATCAGCTCTCTGTCCTCACTTCTTTCCCTCTGGCTTTTCTAATTCTGCATCTTGAATGACCACCAGCATGTATTTGCTGTCCGGCGCTACGATGATCTCGTCCTTCTTAGACCGCAGGCGAATAAGCTGCAGTTCGTTGTTGCTATCAATCTCCTGCAACACATTCTTCGCCTTTATCGCCAACGACTGAAAGAGCGCGGCGTACTGAACAGCCAGCTCGCGCGACGCTTCTGTAAAGCTATGACGAATGGCGATACCTTCGTTGTTGAGGATTAGGAAGCCGCGCACGCCGCGATGGGACGTAATGCGCTTGATGAGCTCCTCAATATCTGGTCCGGTTCCAACGGCCGCCATCTTGTGTCTCGGTATGATATATATGTGCGTGTGTGTGTGTATATATATATATATATATATAACCCTTTTCTTGTTATCAATTTACCCGTTTTCGGCTATCAAGGTCGGAGGATAGATATGCTATGAGGATTCCTTTAACCAGAGAGACTCTGCGTTACAGCAACAGACACACACACAAGCCACAGAACCACATGCGTGTGTGTGTGTGGAAGGGGTGAAATGAAGGTCAGGACGGTTGGGAAGCCTCGTGAGAGCATTTTTTTGCTGACTTCATCACGTTGACATTTGCAATAAGGGGAGCCTACGTTTTTTCTTGCTTTAAAGTTTTATATAATGGTTGCAGTAAGTGTTAGTGCCCAAGGTTCTGATGCGCGGACAGTCTGTGGGCTTTCTTCCGGAGAGTTACTATCAGCGCCACACTACCCACGTACTTTGTGGGCACCTTGCGCTCACCAAGAACGGATCACGGTAGTCTTCCGAGGTTCGCCAGTCCGTAGCAAAGGACAGGTGGAAGTTTGTGTAAAGGGAACACAGTTCGCTTGGATAGGCGAAGGTATCCAAAATGAGGAAAGCACGAAGTTTGAGTGGCGGGAGAGTAAGCGGTGCATTGGACCGGCAAGAAGATAAACCACACCTACGTGCTTTTCCGTACCTTTCACTCTCTCGCATCATCTCACTTCAGGTAAAAGACAGAAAACCAAGGGTAATTGGGATACAACCCGAGGCACAATAAAGCCTGTGCTCTCCGTACAACAGCAAGATCCTTCAAGTATGATCTGTTAAGGGAATTAGTCGTGTCGTTTGAGCCATTTTTGAGGAAGGGCAACGAAAAAAAAAAAAAGAGAGGGAGAGACCATCGATCCCTTCGGACAATTCATTTCTCAATGTGTGGGCGGCAGAATCCAGTAGGATCCACCGTTTTCCCACTACTGCTCAATAGAAGACGCTAGACAAATGACCCTGTTCACAGAAGCTCTACGCCACGGAATCGGTGTTGCGCTGCTCCAAAAACTGCATATCGCTGCCCAACTTTGTGAACTCAAACAACAAAGTGAAGATTACACCGTCCATCACTGCGACAGAGATGTTCGCCGGAGCACCTTTGAAGAACCCGCGAAACCCCTCTTGGCGCACGAGGTCGTTCGCCACGTGGTAGACGCGGCGGAAGGGCAGCGACGTCTTCCAGGCGCGCTGGTACGCTCTTACGGCATCATCGCTGCTGCTGCCGCGGGCCCTGTGCGTCGACGCCTCCATCCAGAAATGTGGGGGCAGGGATTGTTGGCGCGTCTGGATCACCGAGATGGGGTTGAAGATAAGTGTGGTGCACACACTCGCGAAGACGCCGGCCAACGCATTCAGCAGCGGGTTGTCGGTGGGAGACAGGAACCAGTTTTGTTGCCAGAAAGACGCACGCGTGGTTGCGACGACACCATTTTCGTGGAGTTCGATCGCCGCTCCGGTTGTGCCTGACGCTGTTTTCTCGAGGTACTCTTGTTCCCATTGAGAGAGTGTCGGGGAAGCCACGGTGTAGATCGCTTCTTTCGACTTGGTGTAGAGGCCCCACCAACACCCACTGGATGGGATGCGCAACAGTCCGGCACTCAGACCCTGGTAGAGCCCGCTAAACCCACGGCGAACGCGACTAAGGTGTCTAACGGCAGACGTTGTCAACGGCGGTTTTACCACATCAGACGCGACTGTCGAGGTTCTTGCAGCCTGGGATACAGAGGTCGGGTCTTGCTGATATAGGCTCCACACCTCTATGAGCGTGCATGAAATGTTCATATAGCGGTTGGTGGAGGCCATGCTGTAGCCCGCGGTCATCTGCCGGTTACACACAATTACGAGAGGTGACACGAGGAGCAGGGCGACAAGATCACCACACATAGCACCGACAGCAGCGGAGGAGCTGCTTGCAACGAAGGTTGAACTTGCCTCCTCGTTGAAGCACTGGGCCCCAGTGGTAGAGGACGATCCTACAGAGCTGCCCTCGTGCTGGCCGTCGGCGTCACTCTGCCGAGGCTTGGACCGCGCCACGTATTCCTTCATCGCCTCCAGCGTGAAGAGGTAGCTCGTCTCACCAGCCAGGTTGCACAGCAGGGCAGTGCCGACGCCGCGGTAGAGACCACGGACACCGCCTTGGCCAAAGTTGTACTGCCCGGTAGTGCAGGTGACCCCGTAGGCGGATGTCTTACCTCCACGATAGGCGGCCTTCATGAGGCCCCACACTGTTGGAGCGGTACTCTCTCGTGTCAGACGTTTGCGGCTGATGGCAAGTTGAATGGGGTGGAATAGCAACGTGCGGGCGGCGATGTTGGCGGAGAGCAGACCGAACCAGGTCGGGGCGTGCAGGTCGGAGAAGTTACGCGTGACGGCGTTCGTGGAGAGGCTGCCGGAAATCGGAGTGGGCATGTGCCCGTCGTTGATTGCGTCGCTGTCCGCCGTGAGGGAAGAGGCAGCGGAGGAGGCTGCCATCTAGCAAGTAGTGATGAAAACAAAGGCAACAACAAGAAAGCGCAAGAACCATAATAACGCTAATGTAATAGCTAATTTCCGAAGACGTTCAGCCTTCTTCGAGTACAACAACAAAACGAGAAAAAAAAATTATGGTGTCCGCAGATAAGTACCGAAACTGTGGCCAACTTCTTGAGCCTTGCCGTTAAAAATAATTGACTTCAGAGGCTGTGAGGGAAGTATAATTAAGAGTGGCTGAGTCGTTCTCAACAGGAAAAAAAAAGGAAAACGCGTAAGGGTTATTCGCTCTCATCTGAGAGCCGCGGTAGGAATACCTGATAACCTGCGCGAGGCTGGATATATAATAGAAAAATATAAGGTGGAGAATAACGGGAAACGGAAGAGGACGACAGCCGGAGAGAACCAAAACGAAGAGTCCGCTGATTATGCACACGTACGCGTGTAGCTTTGAAAGGGGGCTTAATAACAGTAATAATAATAATAATAAGACTGATGCTAGGGGGGAAATGTGAGGGAGAACAAGGAATAGCGTGACGAATCAGCTAGAAGTCGTGATCCAAAGCATCTTAGAATCGAAAATGTGGTGCTTTACCGCAAGTACTTCTGGTAAACAAGTTTTTTTTTTTTAGTTGTGCTTCTGGATATCAGGAGTCAAATGGTGGTTTTACGGAGAGTGTTGGATGAGGTACTGCTGCGTGCTCGCACGCTTTGTGATCACGTTCTCTAATCCTGGTGTATGAAGTGCTTGAGTAGTTTTGAAGAAAAAGAAGAGGTCAAGGGTACGAGAAGGAGGTCAGTGATTCTATACAAACTGGAGCACGCACAACGATGGCGAGAGAAGTGAATTTGATCATCAGAAGCTAAGACAGTTGAGCTGTTATCTCTTGTTCCGTCTACGTGTCGCGCATCGCCACGAAAAAAATAGTTACTCCATTACAAGTTTTTGAGGCATTGGACACTGAAAGAGAAACTGCTGGGCGAAAGAAATCGCCGGCTTGCGTATGCGTGACGTCCATCAAACAAATTCAAATGTCCAGATTCAGCTATTTAAACACTCGGTGCTATCGACTTCAGCGTTGTCTACATGGGGGGAAGGGGGTGCCGTGAGTGAGTCATCATGTCTTGCGTTGTGTAGGTAGGAATGTCAATGAAAACGATCAACTGGGGAAAAACAGATAAATAAATGGAAAGAGACAGAAAAACAGAACAGAAAAGACAAGATCGTTTAAGGGAAACAACGGTGGCTGCAAACGGAAAACAGGAAGCTCGCCACACTACCGGTTCCATCTGCACCGAAAGCAAGAAAGGTTTGCTCAGCTTTCACCTTTTCTTTCTTCTTGTTGTGGGTACTTTCCGTTTTACAACCTACCTCTCTTTTCCGTGTGGTCATAACGCGCGTTATACAGCCGTCGCAGCCGCTGGCGACACCGTCGTGTTCTCCAGCTCCGCGCCATCGGGAATCACGTACACATGTTCCGCGTCCGGGTTCTCAATTTTCACATTGCCTTTCAACACGTTGTGGGCGCCAAATTGCACAGGACCCTTCAGGCTCACACGCTTGCAGTGCACCATCGACGGCACGCCCCGTTCGACCAGGTGGGCAAACCCCTTCATGAGCTTGTAGTACTTGCTGTCGAGGTCGACCACCGGCGGGTGGCCATTGCAGCGGTCGTCCAGAACGAGGCGCGAGTCGGGCGTAATGACGTACGCGTCCGACCGCAGGGCGAGGAGGTCGGCGCACGTCTTCACCGGAGCAAAACGGCTGCGTGGCACGACGATGGCTGCGGCGTGATCGAACATCGCGACGGCGGCACCCATGGCCGTCTCTAGCTGAAACACCTTCGGCGATTTGGAGTCGGTCGGGTCGACCGTCTTCTCGTTGCGGATCACGGGCAGCGGCAGGGTGCCCCCGTGTTGCTCCATCGTCTCCATCAACGCCGGCAGACGAATCCACAGGTTGTTCGTGTTGAAGAAGGAGTATTTGTGGATGTCCTGGAAGCTCTCCATGTCCTCTTCGGGACACTGCGCCGACTCGCGCAGCAGCAGCATCGTCTTCTCTGTCGCGGGCTTGCCGTCCTCGCCGGACACCTGCTTCGTCTGCAGGGCCAGGTGACCCCCTTTCTTGTCGCTCTCCGTGCGGATGCATACCTCCATCAAGAAGTCCACGTTGTGTTCCTCCATGTAAGCCAGGATGCGACTGTCCAGGGTCGCACCGAGGTTGTCGCCGTTGCTCACGAACATGTAGCGATAACCCTGGCGCAACAGCTCCTGCAGCTTGCCACTGCCATAGAGGGCGGTGTAGATGTCGCCGTGACCCGGCGGGGCCCACTCACAGGCCGGGTCCTTCGGCCACGCCACCGGCTCCAGGGTGTCTTGCAGGATCTTTGGCACCTGGTTCTGCATCAGCTCGACCTCGCTGTCGAAGGTTTCGTAGAGCCATGGGTAGTGCGTCTTCATGAAGGCCTTGGTGCTGGCCGAGGTGTTGAAGCTGTTCATCAGCATGAAGCGCAGCCGGCTGCTGTAGTTCTTGCGCAGGTACTCCACCTGCAGCGCGGTGAAGTCCAAGAAGGTCTTGCCGTCCTTCACCTCCAGCAGGGTTTTGGCGTCGTGCAGTCCCATGCCGGTACCGAGGCCGCCGTTCAGTTTGAGCACCACAGTGCTCTCCAGAACGGCGTTTTCGCACTGCGAGCTCAACTCATCCAGTGAGTCGAGCTTCTCGATCGGCTGGATGGCGGAGTCCGGAATGGAGCCGGTGGCGCCGGAGCTGATCATCTCGTGATAGCGGAGAAAGGCGCGGATGCACGCATCGTTTACTTTCGCGGCACGCATCTTCGCCACGCACGCCTGGGCGGCGGTGCTGAGAGACTTCATGTTGTTTTCCTTTTCGGTCATTTTAAAAAGCTGTTTCTTTTCCCCAAAAGGGAGGAGACCGTAGCGAGCTTTTACGTGAAGTATATCCTCAACGAAAAACAGAAGAGAAGCGTGAAGCAAGAGAGGTAAACTGCAGTACTAATTAGACAAGAAGAAACAACGCTGTGCGATTATCTTTTGATAAGCTGTATGCTATCAGCAACTAGGTTCATATAAGAAGAGCAGAAGCTAGTTTTTCAATGAGTTGAAAGGAGTGAGTAGGAGAGGAAGAGAGGTGTGGTGTGAAAGCAAACGAAAGAGACGGAGACACACCAGTCCGACAGAGAAGGAAATGAAACACTTTTAGATAAGAAGACGAAATTGTTGCGTCGATAGAGGGATGCTGTGACCTAATAACAAGTCAAAGGGGTGAGTCAGGTGAAAGAAGTGCGGAGAGAGTTGGGGAAAGACGCAGGGTAACGGGAGGTGTAGCAAACTAATTAGCAAACAGCGGCCTTTTGCCGGAGGGGGAGAGGGGGGGGGGCGTGAAGCTCCTCAATCCAGTTCAGGTACTTTCCACATCTTACATCTACAACGCAAGACTTTGAAAAGAACGGAAAAACGGTTGATAAAGTGATCTTTGCACAGTGAATATCCATTGGATCTCTCCTCACAATTAGAGTTCCAAACTGCTGTATAATTGCGACTCAACGTCTGAGTTGGCCTTAAAGCAAATTACCCAGTTTTTTCTCTCAAACATAGAACGGGACGCAGCGCTTGGTTTTGGCGACGCACTCGTTAAATACAGCAAAACAGCTCACGCAGGCATCCAAGCGACTGTTACCAGCATTTTTCTTATTAGTGTACAAAAGAAGACGATGAGCAGGCTTTTTCACACGACAGTCTCCAGAGTCGTCTTTTGAAAACAATAGCTTTCTTTTTCACCAACGTCGACCCTTTCTTTCACACATCTCGTTCGTATTTACACCGTAAGGTGGGCAAACATACGCTGTAATTCATCTTCATCAACGTCCTCCACATCGTTCTCCACGTCCTCCCAGTCGGCATCCTCTTCGTTCACACCCGCTGCCGCCCGCGCCGCACGGACGTTATCGCGCTCGTCGATGAGCCGCTTCAGCTCCGCCTCCAAGTTCTGCAGCTCAGAGGCGTGCTTCACCTGTTGCTCCTGCTTCAGCTGGCGTATGTACTTCGACAGCTCCCGTCGCTCCGTCTTAGCGGAGTCGCCGCGGCGGATGCGGTCTTTTCGGGCCTCAAGGTCGCGCAAGTGCTCCTTGAGCACCATCCGCTCGGCTACCTGCCGCCTGACCAACCGACTCTTCGCCTTCTGCAGAGACTCAATCTCAGAGAACGATTTTCGCTGCTTTTTCACAACACCGTTGACGAAGCGCATTCGGGTCGGTACAAGGTGCTTTTTTGTGGTTTGCTTGCCGGCACCGGTGCGAAACCCACCGGCAGCGGTGGCGCTTTCCGTCAGAGGTGACTTCTTCGTCGCCTTCATCTTTTTCTTCCGCGCAAGGCGGTGACTTTTCGCAATGCGCCTATTCGCCATTGTCGTTTTCGTATTGATCTACAGGGAGTGCTTTAGGGGATACTGGAATAGAACAGAGGAGATGACAGGAGTTTGCCAGAACAAGGGGGCGATGCCACGGCATGCGGAGTTGGAAAAAAAAAATGAAGTAAGTACTTCATCCACAGTAGAACACCTGAGAACGCAATCCGCTTCAGATCTGGTGTACTGTTGCAGCGAGATGAAGCGTCAAGGTGCGCTGGGCACGATACCACCTCCACTTTTCAATAAAAGAAAAGCTGCTTCCTGAATCCAGTGTTCATCAAATAAGGGTGTATGCATTATAGGTACGTATACCGTTGTTATTACTTACCAAAAGAAGGGTTGCAAGGCAAAAGGCATGGAAGCCCAGTTTCGTAGAGTACATCAGTCTAAAGGTAAGCACTAGTTGCCATGTGGGAATTGAAGAGGTCAAAACAGAAGCAAAGTACAGAGGACAACCACGTCTTTCTTGGGGAAACTTGGGGATGGACTGCACCGGGATAACAACAACAGCAGCAAACGAAGAGAACAACAATAAAAAGATCTGCTTCGATTACATGGTAAATCCGCTCGGCTGTTTTGTCATTTGCCGCTCTGGCAGCAATGTCAGCCGCGCGGTGGAGGTAGGAGAAATGAACGGCAAGGATGCCGGCGTCGTCTTGATGGTGGGTGGTAGAGCCCAGTTTGTGTTGCTGATGGCGCTACTTCCTTGGGTGTCTGGAGTCTGCCACTTACGCCCTCCGCTGCCACCTTTACCAAGCTCATCCGCCTTAGGCCTTTTCAAAGAGATTGTCGTAGCATCAGCAGCTGCGGCAGTGTTGTCAAAGAAGGTGGTGGCAACAGTCTCCAGCGCCACTTTCGACCCCGCAGACGTGAACGACGGTGTGAGCGGGGGGGGGGAGGTGCTCGTAGTCATGCCGGTTTGCGCAGCGTAACAGCGACGCGGCGGCGGCGTGGGTGGTCGACGCAGCGGTGCCGCAGGGGAGCGATGGGCACCTCGACTCTTCGCTGTTGCGATAGTTGCTCCGTAGTGCTTCTCGGAGCAGTCGTTGAAGGATGAAATGGACGACATAGAGGACGAGGACGAAGATGCCCACGAGTCCGTGCGCAGGAGCGGAGAGGCCACAGAGCCGGCAAGATTGGACCACACTTCTTTTGTGTCGTGTGGACGGAAAGGTGCATTTGCTGTCGCCTTCTCCGCACCGTCATCCAGTTCACCACCGAGTGGAGATGGGGCAAGGGAGTCCACAGAATCTGGCAGCATACCGTTCTGTAAACTGTTTGTGTTGTTGCTGTTTGGTGAGTTGTTCCAGGGAAACGCGTACCGGTTTGCCGCAGCAACGGCAGCAGCGGGGGCGGAAACAGCAGTTGCCTTACCATGTTCCTCATCCCCTCCCTTGTATTCTTCCCACTCGGAGACGACATGCACCAGAGACGGTCGAGGAGACTGCGACGCTACTGGGCCTGACATCCCGCTCTTCGCGGCAGGGAATAACGATGAGTAGCCGAGCTGGAAAGGAAACGAGGACGGCGAGGGCGACAGCGGGGCAGCAGTGGTGCTGTGATCCATCCGCAGTGAACTCAGCCGGTTCGACGAGCTCAACATGTCGAGGGCGAAACTGCCGTCGTTAGCACTCAGGGGGTGTAACTCCGGCGCCCGCCGCACCCCGTCGAAGCTGCGCGGGCCGCTGCTAAAGGTACCGTAGTTATCGGACCCGGTGTCCTCGGGGGTGCATGGCGATTTGTCGGCGAGGCCGAAGTCGTGCGGGGTTGTCGAACTGATGGTGAGGGCGGGCACGGAAATGGTCTGTTGTGTGGTGGTGTGCGCGCTGGGGGGCGTGGATGCGGGAAAGGCCGTACGACCATTGCAGATGCCCTCCTCACGATTCTCGCCTTTGTTTCTCACTGCGTCGTACACTTGTGCTGGGGTACCAGACACGGTGACGTTGTTCGGGTCCGGTGCACGCAGCGTGGACTGCGACGGGATTGCGAAGGAGCTGCAGCTGCCGTGGAACGACGGCTGGCGTACGCTGAAGCCCCGTCCGCGTGTGATGACGGGGGCTAGCGTACGCAGCAGCGGCAGTGGTGGGCCGCGCTGCCGCCGTTTTGGGCACGGGATTGCCGTCTTGCTCATCAGATCCACTCGAGCGTAGGTGTCGCTTGACGCGCTGCGGAGGGAGGCAGTCATGCAGACGCGAATGCTGCCCGTGGACCGCTGCGCCAGAGTGGACGGTCGCTCCGATAGCGGTGCGACTCTGCCCCGCTGCGGTTTGTCGGGAAAGAGAGGCGCAGGAATGGCAACTTCCGAACGCGAAATCAGCACGCTCTCCTCTTCTAGATTAGACCGCAGCGTCGGCGTCGTGGCGCAGGGGTTGCATCCGTACGACATGCGAGGACTCGGGAAAGATTTGCTGTCGATGGTGCCGCAATTGGAGCGCTGCTGGTAGGCGGTCCACTCCTGGTAGAGGCGGCGCTCATTCTGCTCCGCCTCAATCCACGGATCGCCGGCGCGGCTCACGAGCTGCGACAGGTTGTCGTGTCGCTGCCCGGCAGCCGGATTCATCATCGGCCGGCTCAGACACACCAATGGCATCGACTCATAGAGCGAGATGATCTGGCAGCGGGCGGTGTGCTCGGCTTGGAAGAGGCGGACAGCCTGCCACATCATCGACGTCGAGGACATAGCGAGGAGGAGCGGGGCGAAGAGTAGCGGCAGCTGCTGCCCCACGATGTACCCCACCGCATGGTTCATTAAAGTGGGTGCACGGAGCACCGCCTCGTGCTCGGCGAGAAGCTGCCGTTCCAGTTCTACCCGTTCCGCAGACTCGATCCGTATCAGTAGTTGGATGTAGGCGTTCACCACGTCGTCGTCGGTGACGGTGGGGGTACGGGACGACACAGGGGATACCGCAGACACTAGCACGCCAGCGGACGCGACGTCCTCGGCGGCTTCGTTCAAGTCTAACGAACGAAGCGGTGGCACGCTACTGCTGCTGCCACCATCCCTTCGCATTTGTCCCTCGAGCGTATCTAGCAGAGGCAGACTTGTCGACGGCGACTTGGGCGAAAGCGGGGAAACGGTGAGGAGACTGGCGTGTAGGTCTTGCGTTTTGCGTGTTCGCCGGGTGGGGTCCAAGTAGGCGTACGACTCCAGCTGCGAAATGGCCAGCAGCTGCCGGCGCAATGCGTGCACCTTTGTCCTGGCTAGGACCGCTGCCTGCTCGCTGCTGTCGCTGCGCTGTGGGTGCTGGAAGTCGAAGAGGTGTTGCTGCGCTTTGCCGCAAGATCCTATTGCAGCAGGGTTTAGAATGATACCAGTGCGCGCGGCTACGCCGGAGACCCAGTCCGACGTAGTGACGCAGGGCCGCGTGCCCAGCGTTGCCGTGGCGCTGCCCACCACCGCACTCCACTCCAGCTGCTCTGAACGGAACACTTGCAGGTAGACTTGGGTGCACTGCCCGATCAACACCATACGCTCGTCGCGCTGCAGTCGCAGGCGAAAGAGCATCTTTTGCGCTTCCCACCGCCGCACCGCGCGCAGAACCACGTCGAGAGCTTTGTTGTACTGCATCCGCGCGTACAGAAACTGGTGAAACGACCGCTCTTTCTGCCCGCGAAAGACGCGCTGCAGTAGCAAGGCACTCGCCTCTTTCATCTTCCGCAGTCGTTGGAGATGCAGACGCGCCCACGGCACGAGCAGCTGCACCGCGTTGCGTTCCCTTATCGTCGACGCTGCTGACGACGGCGCCACGCGCACTGAACGCGGAAGGCCGCACGCGGAGCGTCCACCTCACTGTACTGGTGCCGCGCCCGACACGCCAAGACCGCCTTCATTAACTTCGCACAGGCCAGCATCAAGAAGGAGACGCGGACGAATGTCGGGATGGCGCCGTTGGGAAGAGTGCTGTTGCTGCTGCTACTGCTACTGCTGCTCTTGCCGCTGCGACGCGAGTTGCCGCTGCGACGACGGCTGCCGCCACTGCTGGAGGATCCACTGCGGCTGCTGGAGCTGCGGTGTGAGCCGCCACCGCTGCTGCCGTCGCCGCTGGCACCGCCGGTAGAACTGCTGCGGCGGTGGCCGCGTGAGCTGGATGAGACACGGCGCACGGCGTGTTTGCGCTTTGGCGCCCGCACGCCGACCTGGATGCGGCTGCGGAAGGACTCAGCTAGCTCCTGCTGTCGACTGGAGATGTCTTCACCCTGGACGGACAACCGCGTCGCAACAGCGGAATGCTCTTTGATTATCAGCGACGACTCGGGCGGAGGAGGCACGTCTGGGTCAACGACAGAGAGGCTGACACGGGCGGCATCGCTGCTGTCGCTAGTAAACGGATCGACCTCTGCTTCCTCGGCAGCTGTCAACGCTGGTGGTGCTAGCAGCGCCTTCGGCGGTCGCAAAGTGTCGCTACTTCCGTCCGTATTGTTTTCCTTGCTGGTTGTACGAGCAGGGCGATCAGCTTCCGTAGGTAACGTATCGGTTGCGTTCCCCACACCACTTTCTTTGCGAGCGTGAATGCTGGGTTCGAGGGAGAGAGGCGGAGGTCCGGCCCCGCAACCGCCCCAGCTGTTGCGCCGCGCGCCGTAGCTCGCGCCGTGGCGTACAAGGCCCAGGCTACCGGCTTCATCGTCATCGACGGCACCGGCACGAAGACTGCCACTATTCTTGTTGTCTTTGCCGTTCGACTTCCCACCGGGGGTAAGAGGGTCAAGCATAAACGGCTCTTCCTCGGTGAGGCTCACGTGTGAAGAGGGAAATAAACTTCTGTGCTGCGCCAGCGGCTCACTGTTGTTGCTGTCGTTGACCGGGTGGGCGGAGGCCATGTTGGCCTGACGAACGCTGAAGCTGGCACTTGCACTGCTGTGGTCTTTTTCTCCTTCACCATCACCCTTGCTCTGGCATTGCCTCTTGTTGGTGTCAGGGAAGAGGTTGACGGACTCATCGGCCGCTCTAGAAAAATTAAATGGAGCGGCAGCCTTCGGGGAAGGCAGCGGCGAGACCACACGGTGACTACCACTGCCACTGCTTAGGTTCAGCTGCGCCGGTGGGGGTGGCGGCGGGGGCGGCTGCTCTTCAAAAATCGACGCCGCGGTGGAGACGAAGGCGACGGAGTGCACGGAGTTCTCGGTGGAGCTGCTGTAGTTATTCTTGTCGAACACGTCGTCCTCGTCGTCGTCTACGCGAGTCTGTCGTGAAGCCGTGGTACCACTGCTGCTGGTGCTACCCAGCATCGGTGCCGTGTGCGAGTAGGCGGAGGGCATGGTGGTTGTCGTCGCTGAGCTCGTCTTCTTCGTGCTGCGCCGCACCGGAACGAAAGTGTCTTCTTCATCTGGCATGAACTCGTGCTCGGAGAGCTCCAGCAGGGAGCTGCTGCTGATGGTATTAGCACCGCCCCCGCTGCCACTGCGGCTGACGTGGCGCGGCCCCCGTATCACCGGGGGGGAATTTGGATTCACAAGGGGGGTCGGCGGGGAGCCGTCTAAATCCAAGCTTGGAGCAAAGTTCCATGACCCACGACGTCCCCCCACCCCACTGCTGCTATGGTTGCTGTTACTGTCACCACAATCGTAGCCCTCGCTCTCTTCTTTCTCGGTGTGACCGTCAAAGTGCGGGTTGTTGTTGTTGACCTCTAAGGGAGGTGGAGTCGGGGGCCGGCGGCCCCCAGCCGGCGTCAGCGGGACGGTAACCGTGTCCGTCGTCGCGAGGAGCGTCGTGGCCGTCGCGGAGAGCGGGGTGGAGATGGGGACCGGGGAGGAAGAGCCGCCCATCTGGTTCGACGACGGCACCTGTGTCCGCCGCATTACTGCATCATCGAGGTTCATCTGCGGGCTCGTCGGCGAGAAAGTGGGGCGGGGTCGTTCATCACCGCCGTTGCCGCTGCTGTGTATGCTGTTACGCAGTCGTCGCGGGGACAGGTTTGGTTCTTTAATGCGCGTTCGCTGCGACGAGAGGGGCTGACCTGACAGAAAAGAGTCCTCGGCTGCGGCCCACGCGCCGTAGCTGCCGGCGTCGCCAGGGTGGTGCAGGCCGCTCAAACCGTCGCCGAGGGTAGCAGTGCGGTGCCGCGCCGCACTGCTATTGCTGCTGCTGGCGCGACGATGGATAGGGTGGGGTTGGCCGGGTTGCTGGTTCAAGGTCCCATTGGACAAACTCGCACTGCGGCCGTCGAAGTGCGGGGTAGAAAACGCGGTATGTGGCGCGGGAGAAAGGGAGTTGGAGATGGGCGTCAGGTAGAGCTGCGCAAGACTACCGTGAATTTCGTTCACAGGGTATTGTAGGTTGTTCGCCTGGGCTGGAAAAGCGGTAAGAGTTAACTTGATCGAGCCTGCACGGGAGGTGTTGCTGCTGTTTCCAATTGTGGTGGTGCTGCTATTGTATTGTTTCGTCATTGCTGCCAGTGCGGCTACAGTGGAAGCCGGTGCGTCGCGACTCGCATCCGGAGGGAAACAGAAGGGTAGTATGGATGGTTTTCTGTCGTGTGCCTCGCTGGACCTCGATGCCGCCAACGCGTCGTCCCTGCGTGGCTTTTTCCCGCTGATGAGAGGTAGTTTTTGTTGAGGTAACTGCAGCGACTGTTCCACCGTTGCTGCTGCTGTTACAAAAGCTTGACTTGCCGTTGGGCTATTATTGTTGACCGTAGCAGTTGGGGTGGTAGTGGTAGGAAATGCTGTCACCATTGCCGCCGAAGTAGGCGACGTGACGAGCTGCATGGATCGCTTCCGTTTCTCATTTATTCCCGCAGAAGGGCCGGTCGTGGTTTCTGTCGAAGGACGTCCTGTAAGGCTTTTCTTACGTGTTGGGGGGGGCACGCTGCTCACCTGAGTTGATTGAATAGACGACGGTGGGACAGCCGTGCTGCGCCTGCGTTCATTTCCCATTTTTTTTTTTCGAAGTTCGGTGTCTTTCGAGCGCTACGGTTTTTCATTCAAATGCGGAAGCGGGTCGGTAAGTTCTAAGAAGCGGTGCTGATCCTACAGCTGGTGGGCTCTGGGTACCTTGGAGTTAAGTAGACTGTAAAAACGTGGGCAGCGGAAAACCTGTACAAGAATCAGGCTTCAGCAAGAAGACTTTCTCAATTTGTGCACGTGTAAATGGAAAGGAGGGGGTAAGTGTGTATCGTCTCAGCAATAAGGGAGCTGCAAATAAAAGCAAAATTAAACAATCATACTATATATATATATATATATATATAGTGATATACTCGTGTTTACATACAAAGGAAACGCACACATACAAGCAAGTCTCTTTTGAATTCCAGTCTTTCGAGTAAAATCTTAATAGTGCCGTACGGCTCGCTCTTCTATCACTTTTATATAATAAAAGCGATAGAAGATGAAGGTATTGCGGGTATACAAGCGGCGTTGACAAGAACATCAAAGAAGGGGAAGAGGATTAGGTGGGACGCGTAGTGTATTGCGTTGGGTGGAAGTAAACGAGCATTTTCCTTTTCGCTTTTTCCCTACCGTGAAGCAGTGTTTTGTGTTGCACTAGCGGAAAGTACTTTTCAAAGCCCTTATGCTGAGAAGTTCATATACAGTAAAAAGAAAAACAGAGGGATTTTTTCTCGTGTATGCAACTTCTAAACGAGGACAAACAGCGGCAAACATCAGTCAGTCGTTGCGGTGAGAACACCGTCCGTGTGCGTTTTTTTTTTTTTTTTCGCAAGTGCACTTCCTTTACTCGTGTTGTCGCTCTTGTGCCCAATGGATGCGTGCAGGTGTGCATGCCTGTGTGTTTCCAGGCAGCAACACAGCTTGTGGTAAGGAAAACAAAAAAAAAAATAAGCGAGTAGCAACATCAGCAATTAGGAAAAAAAAAAAAAAGACTCTACGAAAACAAGGACGTACGCGTACAGGGCCTTTGAGGGATCTGCACGTTCAACGTGCAGGCATTTTTCCAACACACCGTCACACTCACATGTAACTTCGCGTATCGCGTGCTTTTCGTACCCGCGTTGCGTCGTGTGAATTCGTGCGCTCAAACAAAGCGGATAAACCGAAACAAGGCATCACTCAGTTGCCCCAAAAGAGGGAGGGAGAGAGAAATAATAAAAAAATATAAAATGAGAAAACAGGTTTAGCGGTGTTAGAAGAGTCACCCCATCCAAATAGGAGCTTAAGGTTGTTTAGTACGGCAGAACAATAATAAAAAAAAAAGGGAGAATGAACTTCCAGCGTTTGACGGCACAGCGTGGGCGCCGTAATAAAAACAACATGTCACATCAAGCAGCAACAAACAGTTCCACGGCTTTAAGGGCAACTCCACGCAGAAAATTCCCTGGGATTAAAACAACAACGGTAACAGTAGTGGTAACGGAGCAACCAAAAGGAAAATGGGAGAGGTGCTGGATACGTCAATACACAGTTGGTTTCGTTAAGTCGCTCACAATTGCTCCTTCGAGCCCGATCGCCGCGATCAGTGCGCTTACCGGAGCCTGGGCTTGGGTTACGAACGAGAGGCGGTAGACGTGCTACGTCTGCTTTTTGTAGACGAGGGTAGCACAATGTAAGGAAGAGGTAGAAGAAACAAAGCGAAAAGACAAACAAGAACGATGGGATGTTGTGGGCGCCTCTACAACTCTTTCCCCCTTTTTGGTCTCTTCACTAGTAACAACAGGCATGGTGGAAAAACAAAAAGGTAGAGCTTCGCTTTATTACTCCTCCCCTCTACGTCCACGGTAGGTGGTTTGCGAACAGGATACCGCCCAGGAAACTCCACAGAATACTCCACAATAAAACAAACTGGCTGAGGAGACTCGTTGGCTTCATCGCCAGCTGTGCTCCCAGCAAAAAATACAGGGCAGGGCTAGACATGACAAATCGGTTCGTCACCTGGACATGCATCTTTGAAAGGGCCAGTGCGAGGAGGGCAAGCAGATGCACCACGTTGGAGGATCGAATTAGCGGCATCAGCATATCACAGAGATGGGACCAACGAGAAGTGGCGGTGCTCGTCGATTTGGTACCCGAGACCACCTTCGCGCTTGCACGTGCTTCCCACGCGGGGGCAAGGTACCAGCTGTAGGTACTTATCGCCACCAGCACGGCCACCGGCAGCGCCAGAATAACATTCGGCAAGTTTGTGAGGCTGTAGGCGGACAGGAAACTCACATTCCAGTACTTTTTTTGTAACATCGGGTAGAGCTGCCAGAAGGCGGAGCCGATCTGCGCGCGTGCGGCAGGGTTCCACATCTGCGTGACAAAGCGGTGGTAGCCGAGGTAGTTGATTGCCATGTACGGCAACAGCAGCATAGCGCATTCTAGCAGAATTACCAGAATGCGGAAAGGGTTGGGGAGACCTCGCTGTGGACAGGAGAGTGTGAGGCACACAACTTTTTTGCCGTTCGGTAAGTTTGGCGAGTGCGGGGGTGAGTGCACAGAGGAAAGCGGTTCAGCCTCAACAATCTTCGTGGTATGTCGGCGAGGCAAAACTTCAAGTTCCTTTCCTAGAGGTGCAGCTGTGCTTACCGTTGTGGACGCCGCTGTGGCCGGTGTCGCTACCTCCTTCAAAATTGCTGCGGCGTACTGCCCAACCAACGTCGTTTTGCACTGTGCCGCGTGCAACTTCGGCAGGACCAGCTGCACCACAATCGGGAACGCAAGGAAGCCGGCACAGGTAAAAGCATTTGACCGAAGAGTGGCAGCCAATGTGAAGAGGAGCACAGCGGCCACCTCTGCACGTGTTGAAAAAGCTTGCCTCCACACAATTTGCGGCCACTGTTCAGAACCACCCGTCAGCTCTCTTAACAGCTCATCCACCGGCGGGGCCACGGCGTCTTCATCGGCTTTTCGCGTTGCACCGATCCATCTTGGTGAGTCACCCGTCCCCCTTTCCGCGCTCTTCTTCCCTAAATGTCCAACGCTGGGGGCTAGCCAGTCCGCAATGTGCTCCTGCAGCAGCCACGGGAGGGGTTCGTACCACGCAAGCCAGTAGATGCCCAGGATCGTGGTGAGAGCGAAGAGGCTTTCGGTGTAGATGGCGACGGTGAAAACCATGGCGGGGGTCGTAATCCAAACCAGCACGGTACCACCAATAATGCGGCGGCGGCGGCGCACCGCACTGCGGAGTTCTTTCATCGTCGCCGGCCGCGATGCTTGCGGGTCTGCAACATCCAGGGACGTCCCTGTCAGCCCGTGGAGGAGGCGGTAATGAATCGTAGCCTCCGTGATGCGGTGGTAGTCGTTCTCAGTGGCCACAGGTCCTGCTGCTGCGACTGTTTGCTTGCGGCCCCAGCAAGACATGTAGCGCACAGCTTCCGGACCAAGAAATGTTACTGTGGCGAGGCGTCGCAGCACCACTCCAGCAACACATGACGCTGCAACGTTGATAAGGCAGACATAAAAAGCCACCGGCGCGATTTGGTGCAGCAGCGGTATCGCTTTCTGCGTCACGTACTGCACCCCGCGAATTAAGGCCGGCAGGCCAGGGAAAAACACGAATTGATTCTCGTAGAGGTAGCCGTAATGGGCGATGAAGAACATGTGCACGCCGTCCCAGTGACGTACCATCGCAAAGCGGGCGTCGTCGTACAGCTCCTCGCCCGTGTCAAAGATGAACGAGTTGCCCGGCGCGCGGAAGATCACTGGGGCCACTGTGCGACTGAACCACATGAGGAACAGTAACGACAGCCGCGTCAGGGCAATCCAACAAACGAGCGCTGCGTCCGTGCAGTTGCCGAGGTAGTCTAATAGATTAAAAGGGGATTCAGTGTACACATCGAGTGTCCTCGCTGCCAGCTGAGACGCAAACACTGTTAGAATACGCAGCGGTGCAACCGAAAACACCATTAGGTCAAGTGGAGGAAGAAACGTGTACAACAATCAGGAAAAGTGCGAGAACAAGGTACGTAGTTCAAAGTGGGATTGCACAGAACCTGTGCAGCTAGCCGTCGTTTTGTCGTTGCCACTCCACAACTCTCTGAGGTAAGTACAACGCTACTTGTCGCTTCAGATCGCTTACAGGAGCAGTGATTGCAGTTCTCTTCGTGGGAATGTGCAAGTGATGACGAGCCGCGTGTCTTGCACACTGCGAAAAGAATATGAGGGGGTGTTGTGAAGGAATTGTAAAGAGGACGCGAGGGTAAATGAGAAGGGAGCGAAGAGAGGAAAATTGCGTAGTATGGGGACGTTTGGAGTGTCTTCGTTATCAACGTTGAGCCTCTCTTGCCCTTTAGCCTTTTTTTCCTTTCTGAAAGTTAAAAAGGCGTTTTGCACTTTCTTCAGCTGAGAAGATGGAAGTTTACTGAGGTGTGAAACACTGCTGTTGATTTGTGGGACTTTGACTTGTTAGATGTGACCGTAAACACTAGAAAAGGAGAGCAACTGAAATGCAACGCACAGCTTCCTAGCCTTGGGAAAACCAATCGCCAAGAGCAAGAAAGTTCCACTTTTCCTCCTTTCATCACGGCTTTTCGTGCGTGCGGTGGTGGACGTACTCCATCATCCACTGTGCACGTGGACTGCCACACTTCGGGCAGCACGTCGGGTCCTCCTCCTGCGCACGCCGACGACGGCCGACGCTTGCGATGCGTTTGCGCAGCCACGGCTTCCGCTGCAGCTGCCGATCAGCCGCCTGCTGCGCCTGCACCTTAGCGTACTCGATTCCGCTCTGCCCTACTTCGTCGCCCCATAGGGTGCGTGGGCGGCCCGTGTATACGTGAAAGCAACGTAGGCAGCGCACCAGCTGCGGTGCGTTGCTCTTGACCAGTTCATTCTTGACAACCGCGTTGTGCAGCAAGATCGCTTCTGCGGTAGCGCTGTGTAACGAGGATTTTTTGGGATCGGTGTGTGCAAGCAGCTTGAGCGCACTCACAGGAGCTAGGGGGACGGCGACGGTGCGGCTCACCTCCTGCAGCGTGGGCGGCCGCCCCTGATGCGCTTGACGAAATGCCTTGCATTCCGCCTGATAGACGCTTGGATCTTTATTGAGCAGTATGTTGTGATGACGACGTGCGTGCGTGAAAGCGTCGCGCAGGGCACGCAGCTGCTCATGCAGCTGAAGTGAAGCGGTCGTGTCACCCGCAGCCACACCTGTGGTGCGGTGGGTGTGTTGTTGCGACGTTGTGTGGATGGCGTTGATTTCAGCTTGACGTTGAGCTGAGATGAGCCGCGGTGAGGTGATGGAAGGAGAGGCGGCGTTTTTCTCTGCCTCGGTGTTGTGCGAAGGGGCGACAGGAGTACTGGAGTGCGCGTTACCGAATGATGACGATAAAACCGCTGATGCTGTATGGTGACTTTGTACGGAGCTGCTGTTGCTGCCGCTGCTACTTTCCACGTCCTGAAGTTGCACCACTAACGAGGTCCGCTGAAGAAGAGGTGCGCGGTACTTCTTTGCCTGCCTTGCTGGCTGCGCATCGGCACCGAAAGCGTGCCTTGAGCTAGACGACCTACTGTCGCGGTTGCGGCTGCGTTGTGGTGCACGTAATGAAATTTTCGTGGTGGAATAAAAAGCGCGCGTGTGGAGCGGCGAGGACAGCGATTTGGGGGATGCAAACCTTATCCCAAAAAGTAGTCGACAGTAACGGCTGTGCATAGAGGAGTCGCCGGTAAGCTGGGGCGTTGGGGATTTTTGGAGGTGGTTTCTCCTCCGGGAGCTTTTATAAGGGACACGATTTGTGGCAAAGGAGGGGTTGAGAAAACAGAAACACACACACACATATATATATACACACACGCACACAAACAGATACGCGAAGTGGATGCGGCAACTTGGACAGCTGAGTGGAGGTGTAACACGTGTGCAGCTGACGTGTGGCAACGACATTTAAAAGACAAACAAAACCACACCAAGTACTACTTGAAGGTGAACACTAGGGGGAGCGGAGACAACGCACACGGAAGCGGTTCTGCTTTTTTGGGTTGTAATGCTGCGGTAGTAGATGCTGACTGTTTACAAGCAAACAGAATTCTAGTCCGTCTGGCAAAACAGCAGGGTTTTGAGTCCCTCCTAAAGCGTCCCTTTCTCGTCTTCGACACAGCTTTCCTCTAAAAGTGCTCTCGGACATGTAAGCAATGGCATTCAATCCGTCGATTGAGCCACCTTATGGACCAGAAAAAGAAAAGAAAATGAAAACCACAGTGGGTGTTCCACGCACGCACACACACACACACACACACACACACATTAACATTGGAAAATCAGGACACGACTTCTATTAAATTACTCGTAAACAACAGCAACAATAGCAACCCGACATGCAAGTAGAACGAAAGTGGCTGAGTACAGATAGGCCATCATCCACGGAAAGCCAACAGCTGCTAAACGGCACTACGCTTTGTTCGTCTTCTTATGCTTTAATCAACACCCATTATACGTAGTTACTTAGATTAGAAAGAGAAACGCCTACCGCAAAATAGTTTTACTTACCACTCTTCTTTACTGCCTTGCAAGTCTTCTGCGGCTTTGCTGCCGCCCTCTCCTTCTTGTCTGATGCAGTAGACTTGGCAGAGAGCTTTAACGCCTTCGAGGAGACTGTGGCGGAAGACGGTGGGTCACTACTGCGGCTGCGCTTGTGATCCGCACACTGCTCCTGCTGAAGATTACCAGGGGTCGCCTTTTCCTTCACGTTCTTCTTTGCTAAACCCTTACTCTGTTTTCGAGACTCCATATGTTGGTGGTCTTTCTCACTCTCTTCTTCGCCGTGATGAAGGTGATGGTGGTGGCGGTAGTGGTTGCGCTTGCAGTCGCTGTGGCCGCTAGCGCCCTTTCCACTGGCCACCGTATCCGCTGTGAAAGCACTCGCCGGCGCAGGTAGTAGGGCACCGCGGGCCACCTGCACGACGGCGGTGTGCAGCTGTTGGATCTTCCTGGGCTGCCTCTCGGCCGAGATGCCGACAACATACAGGCTGGACGGGGCCAGAGCATCGTAGAACATCATCCCGCGTTCACGCAGAGCACCGCGCACGACGCGGACGGCGTGCGCCGCTGGCTCACGCTCCACGAGTTGGTTGATGTACTCGCGGCTGCTGGTGGCTGCGTCAAGCTCATCAAGCTGCCAAATGCGTACGAGCGAGCTTGCAGCCGCGGTGGAAGCGGTCACGTCTTCTGCGGACGGCCTGCCAACTTCGCCGTTTGAATGCGCATCTCGCTTCGCCAGAGAGGGGGCCGCGACGGCAGAGAACGAGGTGGAGGTGGTATCCTCTATGTGCAGTGCGCGGTCCGGCTGCAGGATCAGGCGTGGATGAAACTTAACAGAGAAGTCGAAAGCGGCCGGGTTCGACGTGAAGGCCTCGACCTCGCCGGCCGTCGAGTTATGACCTTCCAAATGACGCAGCAATACCGCCACGACGGACTGGGCGAGCTGCACAAGACGGCCCATAATCATTGGCCGCGGCGTCAGCACTGTAAACGGGCTCGCCGTCGGGGCGTATGGTGTGGCGATGAACATGCCCTGTTGATCTCCGAGCTTTCGCACAAGGGTGGCAGCCGCTACGGCGGTCTTGTCGCTGTCGTCGTCCGTGAACGGCAGCACGAGCGGGGTAGACCAGTCGTGAGTGGCGAGGAGCTGCACGAAGCGCAAAAACCCACTTGCAGGCGTCTTTGGGGTATTGTGGGGTTGCAGGTATGCGTTCGCCACAAGCAGCTCCACCGCCTCCGGCTGCACAAACTCGTAGAGATACATCGCACTCATCCACCGCTTCGCCAGCCGCACTGCGTGGGAGTAGCTGTGGTGGCCAAAGGCGATTGTCTTGAGGAATTTTGCGTGCTGGGCTGTCCAGTGCAGTTTCATCTCCAGCACGTTTGCCTCCGTGTCGCGCTGCAGCGCGCGCAGCAGCGAGACCTCGCGGTAGTGCGCAATGTAGATGCGGAAGAAATAACCTCGGTAGATGATGTCGACAGACTGGTTCGTGCATTGTGTACGGATAGCGCTCTTCACGATTTCGTCTTCAGCACTGCCCACCCCCTGACCGCGTGCGGATTTCCTTACCTTCTTCTTCCCGACCTCCGCACCGTTCGTCCCTGACACCGTTGCTGTTTTCTCGCCGAAGTGTGTCTGCAGCGTTTTGGCCAACTGGGCCGCAATTGCGCCCTTCATCATCGCAATCGCTTCCATAGTGTCAGGAATCTTGCGGTTGTCATCGATGCTCAGCACGCAATGGATCGGTTCAATCGTCGGAGCGGTGCTGAGTCCTGCAAAGCTCGCGTCCTGCAAGTTGTCCGTCGTGTAGGTCAGGGCGAGGTGCGGGCGAATCGGGAAGACTTCAGTGTGCCGTTCACTCGCCGCGATGATGTCGAAGGAGACGATGCGGCACGGCACGCTGCCATGGGGCAGGTTCTGCAGCATGTACCGAACGGCCTTCGTCGCGTCGAGGAGGCTACGCTGCATGAGCAAGGCGGCGTCGCGCCACTCCGCGCCGATGCGCTCAGCCAGATAGCCTTCGAGGCCACCGAGCAGTACGTCGACCTCTGCCTGTGCGGCGACGTGCTTGCGCAGGGCGAATTCCACCACGCGTCGCAGTACCGCCGAAGCGGAGAGGGCGACGGTCGTGTGCGCACCCTGGTCCTCTGCGAAGGTCCAGAGGACGCAGCGGTAGATGGCACCATCGCTAAACTGGCGGGTGGAGGTGAGGTTGGCACCCCAGAAGGCGTTGAAGCGCTCTACCGCCGCGGTGTCCTCGATAGCCGGGCCGCGTGTCAGCCGGTTGCGGCCCTCTGCCTCACTGCTGAGCTGCACAACTACCTGCATGTGGTCATCGTCGGTCTGCCACGCCGTGATGAAGGTGGCGCGGATGCCGAGGGCCTCGCGCAGTACACTGAGCGGCTCCACCATGGCTTCCACCCGCGGTGCACGCCACAGGCTGCTCTTTTTTACCACCGCCTCACTGCGCTCTGAAATGGCCACCGGAGCTGCACTTATCGAAGATGGAGACGACGACCTTTCTGCTGTTGCTGTGTGCAGGCGCACCGTTAGAGCCACGTCGAAGCGCAACGGCAGCGGCTGGAAGGCGACTCGGTCCACAACTTCCATCGCAAAAGGGTGCTGCAACGCTTCATCGGCGGCTGGGCGAATGACGTGTGTAAAGAAGCTCGCAGAAGTGTGGAAGAGAACGTTATGCACCTCGCCGGCGAAGCGCAACACGGCCATCTCGCCCTGCTCCTCCGCAACGGACACTTTTGCAGGACGGGAACTCGTGGTGGCCCCAGCGGCGCCTTCCGCACCGGTCACAAAGAAGCCGCGCGACAGCTGCACCCACACCGCACGGACCATGTTGTCAAGGGACATGCTCGCCGACACGATGCCCTCTTCCAGCAGTCGCAGCACCATGGCGGAGATGACAAAGCCGTTCAGACCCTCAGGGTGCCCTGAGGCAGCGGCCATCAGACCTGTGTGGTGGGCCCAGCACTTCAGCACGACGATGGCGCGACGTACGCTGGCGCTGGCGACGCACACCTTGTGGAGCTTCTTCAGGTAGTGCGGCATCAGGTAATCCTCCAGGATGCTGTAACTGTAATAGGGGTGCTTGCGCACTGCCGCTGCGTTCACCGTGCGGCCGGAGAAGACGGCAGGACGAAAGTGCAGGTTGACAAAGAAAGTCTCGTACACGGTAGAGACAGCCGCGGCGGGTTGTAAGCGACGACGGAAGCGCAGCTTTAAGATATTCTTCCCCTCCAGCGCGTAGCAGCCATGGATAGGTGCCACGGAGACCTCCATCAAACTCAGCCGCGAGGCTGCCGCCATGTTCGCGGCCTTCATGTTGTTGTTCTTCGCGCTTTTTGCAGAGGCATGGCTTGACGACTTCTTCATGCGCGAGGACGGAACGTCACTCTCGTTCCCGTCATCGCCCTCGTCGCGTTCGTTGTCATATTCGTCATCCGAGTAGTCTTCCGCAACGGAAGAGGAAGAAGCCGCCGTTGCTGTCGCTGCCGTTCGCTTCGTCGCCCCCCTGATGAGCTTGTTCAGATAGGCGTGGATCTCTTCCAAGAAGGCTTGGCGGCGCTCAAAGTACATCCCATCCTGCAAGTCGGCTGCAGAGCAGCGGCTGGAAGGGATGGATACAACAAGATCGGCCCCGACACCGCGCTGTGTGTGCAGCTCGGGGAAAGGGGTGTCGTACACACAGGTCCGTAGGAGGAAACTGCCGGCCGGGCTGACAACGTCAACAGCGGCAGACTCTTCGTTGTTGGTCCCTTCGGAAGCCGCCGCGGCCGCACGACCTTTCACCTCGGTCTCATAGCCTTCTCTCTCGTAGTGCTGGATGAGGACGCTGTGAATGTCGCGCAGGTGGGTCTCGACGCGCTCGATGAGTGAGTCCGACCAGGTGAGGTTGTAGTGCTGCAGGGCCATTTTTGTAGCTTTCCCTTATACTTCTTCTTCTCGGTTGTCAATATGAAAAGCTAAAGAAGATATGGGTGCTGAAGAGGATGCTGTTGAGCGGGATCCACCAAAACCTTTCTTTGCGTGTTGCTACGAGTTCTGCAGACTGCGGGGGTTGTAGTGTGATACACCAGCGCTCGTGCAGCAAACGAAAACGTGAGGGAAAACAAGGATGGGAAACGAGAACGGGGTTGACTTGGGGGAGATGCGCGAGCTATCAAGTGTAGGTACACCCAACAACAACAAAGAAACCATAGGTAACGCAAACAGTGATAAAGCCAATTTTATTCAAAGGGGGCTCGTAGTCACCAGTGGAGGGACAGCTGCTGACTTTTTGTCGTGAAGCCGCACACTGCACACGGCGGACTTTCTCTCGAGGGGTTTGCAAAGCGCAGGGAGTTGTCAGAAAAGAAAAACCAAAAGAGAAAGGTTGCTCCAAAAAAAAAAAAAAATCAAAGTCGAATTCAACAGTCGTGATTTCGTACGGGTGGGTAAAATCCAAAGAGCAGAAGTCGTACGCATGCACAGGTTTAGTCAGTGGGCGAAGGGGGAAAAGGCCAGTTGGAAAAGTACAGGAAAAAAAAAGAAAAACGATAGTCCGATCACGAGCGTAATCAAAGACAGGTGGCCCTGAGACTAGACAAAAGATCGCCGGTGAGGGACGTAGACACCGGCGTCACGCTTTCCGTTTTCTCGCTCGCCCGACTTCTCCAACGAGGACGACGGTGGTGTTTGGATCAGCGACTCGCCTCGTAAGCTATGGTTGTAGCGTGGCTGCCCCGATGCAACAGGCTGTGCCGCGTCGTGCATCGCAACTCCGTCACCCCCATTCAAATTATCAAAAATACGGTGTGCACTGACAGTAAGGTGTGAAGACGGCGGCGCTGCTGCCACTGGTGGTAGTGCAGAGCGCGGCTGGGGCCATGGGGATGCAGATGTTGGCTGGAGTCCCGCGATCGGACCCCTTAACACGCGTGGTGAGCTCACGCTGCCCCGCGGCACATTTTGTTGAGGCTGAGGGGAGGCGGCGAGACAGCTGTTGGTGGCCTGCCGTTGCAGCAGTCTCTGCGCCACGTAGGCGTCTACCTTCTCCTGCGCACGCCCTCTTACATCCGCGTAATTTTCCGCATTGCCAGTGGGTTGATCGCCATGGCTATTGTTAGGAGGACATCCGATACTTGGGTTGACATAGGAAGTAAGGGACGGGGAATGAAGAGGAGACCGCGCCTGACGCTGCCGAGCCTCCCACGCAGCTGCTTCCGCCACCTCGCGTGCCCGTGCCTTCAGGTCCTCACGATCCCGTTGTTGCTGCTGTTTTTGTTGGTGCAGCTCCTCGATCTGATGGTGCAACGTTCTCCGCTCGTGCTGCCATTGTGCAGCCTCGTCGCGGTGGTCCTGCTGCAGCTGATCGACAAAGGTTGTCATACGGGTGTCGTACTCCTCAAAGGCATCCTGCACCGCCTCCAGCTCCTCTCTGTGGGCCGCACGCAGTCGTTCCTCGTGTTGGGCCAGCAGGTGCTCTTGTTCCCGTCGCAGAGTCTCAATGTGCTCCTCGGCTTGCGTGTACGCCGCCTGCCACTCGGCACACTGCTTGTCACGCTCTGCGAGGACAGCACGCAGGCTACGCAGTTCGTTCTTCACGTCCGCGAGTTCGACGAGGAGGGCTTCTTGGGCCAGCAGACTGCGGCGCAGGCATGCGACGGTTTCCGTTTGCTCTGCGAGTTCTACCTGCAGGGTGTTCATGAAGGCAGGGGTGCGTACTACCGCAGTGGGGGAGGCGGCGGCGGCTGGTGCTGGTGTTGGTATTGTGGTGGTCGGTACCACTGTTGTGGGAGCCGTTGCGTGATACGTTGCGTTAAGCCCCGCTGGAGGTAGGGGCCGGTTTGACCCAGGAACAGCAGTGTCGTTTTCTTCAGCACGGTAAAGGTGATAAGGTGATGAGCGGGGAGACAGGTTTGGTATAGTATGGGGTCTTTGATGTTTTTCCCCTCTACTGAAATTCCCATTGTCGTCGTTTGTATCATAGCAGTCTTTCCCAGCAGCCATTGCAGAGTTCAGTGGACGCTGGCAAGAAAAAGAAGATGAGGGCGAGTCTGAGCACGCTTCGCTGTCGCGAATGGCTTCCCGCATCGTTGACGTCTTCCTCCCCACAGCATCCTGGCGCAGCTGCTCTAACCGTTCAAAATCAATTACCACAGCAGCTTCGTTCCTATTATCCTCCATGTGAAGCACACGCCGCGTGACGATATTGCCGTCTTGCTCAGCTGTAATAGCAGCGTCACTGGAATAGGAAGAAGAGGAGGGACCAGGGTGCTGCAGTGGCGGCGGCAGGGGGGCCTCACGGAGCGGGACTGCACGGAGTGGCGAGGGGGTGCGCCGCTCCGGCTTAGCTTCGTAATTGATCGAGTCGAACCTACTTGACATCGAGTGCGTTGTAATTGGCTTCGGTTGCGGCGGTTGGGTGAGTTGTGGTTGCAGTGGCAGTTGCGCAGTTGCCGCTGGGGAGGACAGAGTTGGGTCGTGCGGTGGCGTGAGGACCACCTCGGACTTTGAGGCATCCCCCTGTGAAACCTTTTCTCCATTGGCGACGTCCTTAATTTCTGCAGATTGCGCGATTTGCACGCTGCTTGTCTTGGACGACGTCGGGGACGAATGCGCTGACACGAGAGGGGAATGCGGCGGGACCTGTTGTTGACTGCAAAGTGCTCGTGCATTTGCGCCTTCCGCCTCACTGGTGGGTTGCCGCTGTCCTTGCTTCTCCTTTCCCTTTACATCAGATTCCTCGACTGCATTCTTGGTGATCAGCTCCTTAAGTCTATTCCTCGTGGAGGACGGGGAGCTATAGGCGCCCGCCTTCGATTCGGGGGAGACAGGCATAAACGGAGGCGAGGCAATAGTTGCGCTGCGCGGCGAGGACGGCGAGAGTTCCACTTCCTCCATTGAGCTCACGCCTTTGTTTGCATTGGTTTTCCCTTCTTTGTGTTCCCTCTCGCTTTTTCCCTCTTCCTTCTCTCGCTCGAGAATGCGAGGCACAACAGGATCCTCGCGCCGCGGCGGCGCTGCAAAGATACGCTCTCCCGCCGCGTTCGTTGGCCCGTCCTCATCAGGCATGTTAAACACCGCCCGGTTGGATATCTGCGGCGAGGCGCGGAGTGCAGCAACGAAGTCCATGCCATCTTCGTTGCGCAGAAATTGGAGAGCCAGTGGCGCCTCAAAGGCGATGCCGAGCGTCGCGATTACAGCCCACTTCAACGAAGGAAAGAAGGCGTTGTCGCCGTTGCCGCTGCTGCAGCTGGAGGTCTGCCACTGCGAGGACGCTGGTACATCGTTCGCTGGGGAAGCTGGATGAGCTTCGTCGACGTCCTGCTTGTACTCTTTGCGGTTGGGCCAACTCGGACTCTCCTTTCTCTTCGCACTCTTGCACCGATTCTCACCAAGGGAGAAGAAAGAGGCGAAGAAGGAGCTGGGGGATCTGGATTGCTCTTTCTTGGTTTTGCTCGAGCTGGAGGGCGGTGTGGCAGACCTCTTTTCCGGTGAACCACCTTCTACAGTGCCTCCACCTTCGTTTTCACTGTTGTCGTGTTCGTCGCCCACCATGTCTTCGCGTGGGCACAGGGTGACACGCTCAATATGGGCGATGGCGATGGTGCGAGTGATGCCGCCTGATGGGAGGCATATGTAGATGTTGTTGCCCGTCACCACTACGAGTCGTGGCAGGCTGCTGCCGTCCAAGCCGAGCTTCAGGACTTGCTTCTTGAACGCAACGTCCGGTTTCTCTGATGCGTCATCCGGTGCCAAAGGCAAGCCTGCTCTTGTGCTACCTGTTTTCATTCTGTAGCTGAAAGGAGAGTCTTGATATATTGGTAGTCGAAGCAGGTGGTTCTATATGGTGCCTCGCGATGTTCGCTTCTTCGCAATACGCACGAAAACAAATGTGTGTTTAGCTTGTGCTGCTCTCCAGCGCGCATTCCTGCTCTAACTGAGTGAATGCGAAAGGTGCCACAGTGGTGGCCAAAGAGACCTGTTTGCTGGCCAGGAGAACCTTCAGAAGGGGAGGGGAAAAACGAAGGAGATGCTCTGATTGGAACTGCAAGTACGAAAAGTTCCCGCGACGGGTGTCCGGCGCACTCTGCGCAGATGCATTCTAGCGAGCGGAGAGAACATCCAGGTGAATTGCTTGTGGACCACCACCACAGGGCTACGAATGAAAATCAGTTTGCTTCTTCCGTCTCTTTTTGTTTGTAGGGCGGGTAGTGCCGGTACCTCTGCAAATTTAGCCAGAAGAATCACAGGCGGTCACTTACCTCTTTGATGCACACTGAAGTGTCATTTTTCAAACACCACACCTGCACGAGACCATCGCCGTTCGAAGATACAAACGCACCGGGTTGCTGCGACGCGTCTGTTTCCGCTGCTGAGCTAGCACTACTTGAACAGGGAAGGGGAAGCGACACAAGAAGTCGAATGGGGGCGCGAAACGTGCGTTCCAAAACTTGTTCCGCAGCAGTGGATTGGCTGCTGCCCTTTTCGAAGAGCTCTACTGCGCGTTGAAGCATTATTTTGGCACTTGCATCTGCCTCCAAAGTACCGGCTTTTGAGGGTACTGCGTTTGTGTGATTTGGGTCCGTTGCTCTCTTTTGGCTTTCAACAGACAGCGGTGAATGCGGCCCTTTGGCAGGGTCGACGTGTGGAGTTGTCGTGATCGCGTTTTTTGATTCTTCCGCCTCCGCAGCCAGACGCCATGTTCTTTTTCCCTGTCTTGCTGAGGCGGCAAAGGCGTAAACACGACCATCAAAACCAGCAGCAACAACGGTGTCGTCTGAGGCGAACGCGCATTGCACAAGAGGCAGGGTGCGAAGGCGCAAAACGGAGTGTGTCGCACTGTTTTCTTCGGCAGCCACATGCACCGATGAGGGGGTATGTGATGAGCACTGCCAGACGTGCAACGTGCTATCATGACCCACCACGGCTAACTGCGTACCCGAAAGATTCCATGCCAGACAGTGCAACCAGCAGGGGATGCTGCAGGTGAAGTACACGTGGCCGAATGGCTCACACGGAATTTTCTTGTCTTTTTCTTCACCCGCCAGCTTCTGCTCTGTGCTGCCATCGACACTTTTTATGTGTGTTGAAAGGACTTGTACGGTGCCGTTGAGAAAAGCAACCGCGATCTTTGCGTTATCGGACGGGTGCGGAACGATAGCAGCGACAAGGCGATCTCGAGGAGTACTTGGGGGAGGAAAAAACGACTTCGTCTTTTCTGAAATGTGGCGGTGCGCGTGTTCCTCACGCGTTGTCACTGCGGCAATGGTGTTGTTACCATTTTGTTGTGAGGAGGAGGTTGCTAGGGTCGCTGTGTTGGTGCTGTTGTTCTGAAACCGGTGATGTGCATGCGTTTTCTCAGCCAGGAGGATCCTGCAAATCCACCACCGCTGGCTAACGTCGTAGCGGCCCACGGCAACGGTGCCACCAGCACTGCCGAGATAGAGCTTGTTGCCGCACACACTCCACGCCACGGCTGTTGGACTCAACAAAACTTCGCTGCTCAGCATCACCAGCTGTGGTACAGAATTCAAGAATTTTTTTGTAAGAGATGGCGCCGCTTCTCCTTTTCGTTGAGCTGCAGAGGAAGCTTCCTGGGTGGTCCACACGCATATGCATCGATCTGCACTGGCGGAGACGAGTGCACTGGTATTGCGGCACCACGACAGCGCAGTGACGGGTGCGGTGTGCACACATCTCAAAATTTGTACAATGTCCCAGTCAGCAAAAGGCAGCAAGTCGCTTGCCTTTTGCGGCTCGGCAGGGTCTTCTGTACCGGGTGCGTATGTGGTTGCCACGAAGACGCAGTGCGATGGATCCTCGTTGCCGTCAAGTGGGAGGGCACAACTACGGTGGACTGCGTAGGCGGCGTGCGATCCATTGCTGTTAAAAGCCAACGCAGCCACTTTCACTGGCTCACGAAGTCCGCGCCTGCAGTCAGCGTCTTTTTGACTAGATGACAGGCACTGCAACACTACCATACTTTAAAAATTCATGTGCAACGAGCACAGAGATTCAGAATTCTGTTTCCTGTGCCTAGTTCGCCCCCGGACGCTGCAGGATGCCGCTCCGGCCTCGTGCGTGTTTCAGTAATTATTGGTCTTAGTTTTTTGCCTGGTAAGGCCGGAATGAGTACAACGTTGGCGTCTAAATCACTATGAGGGGGAAAAGGTGTAAGAGAGGCAAAGATAATACCAGTGGGGGAAGAGCTCGCCAACACCCTTCGATACTTTGACAATTTACGTCATGGTCTTTGGACCCTCTTGATCGTTGACAAATGAAAATGCAGCGGCAGGAGAACACGTCATGGCAGCGAAGTCGGATTCGTTAAACGTCTGTCAATTGCTTTTTAGTTTTGACTACGAAAACTAAGTATTAATTGTGTGAAGATCTGCGACAGATAGTAAACAGAAGTAGGCAACGTACCCCCCTTTGGAAAACGTCAGGTGTTCCTGTGGGTGAGAGATTGAGGAAACCCGTACTTGGAAACGAAGCTACTCATTTAGGAATGACATGAGCAATGCTGCATCCATTTCCTCTTCTTCTTTCGGAGCTGTCGACCGAGCTTGGGACGCTACATCGGCCATTCTAATATTATCTCTTGCTTGCTCTTCTCTTCTCTTTCCGTCATCGTCTTCGTCTACCACACCAGTGTCGTCAGGTGCCAAATGATGTTTGTTGCTACCAGCGGTGTAGAGAAGACGTCGATACAGCTCTGACGCGGCATCCGCATCTACGGCGGCAGCAGCGATGGTGGTGGCCGTTGTTTGGCGCGCTGCCTGTGCTTCTGCTGCCACCGCTGCATCTCCTGTGGAGTCCGCCTTTTTTGCCTTTCTGTTCGGTGTCTCAAGGTCCTCTTTCCTCGTTTCCTTAACACGCCGTTGCTGCTGCGTGATGGAGAGGCTCGGCGGCACCCAGTTCGGGTTTGTGCGTGGGTTGTGATACGAGACACGCTGCAGCGCGGCCTGGAGACCCGGTGAACCTTCTTTGCCTTTTGCCTGCTTCAGCGCCACGACGTACTTACCGCACTTCTCGTAATTCGCCGACACCAGCACAATCGTGGCGGTGGGGTGACGCGCGTACACGCTGCTCGTGTCAGCAGAACACTACTCCTGTTACCACACCTACGGAAAAGAGAGGTATTTTCATCATTCGTTCGCCGTGCGAGGTGCAGCGTGACGGCGGCGGCGCGTGCGAAGAGGTCGGTGATCCCCACACCGTACCGCCGCGTCTCACGGCTCCACCGCAGTTCCTCCTCCAATGACACAAGGTGCACCACGTTGCGGTGATCAGCGAGAAACTTCACGAGACGCCGGCGCCGGTGTTCAACGAGGGCGTTGTGCTCGCTGCCGCCTGCCGTCTCCTGCCAGACCGGGTCGTGCAGCCCGGCCGTTGCACCTTTTGCCATCGCACCCTCGACGCGGCGACCACCACCTTTCTGTAATGACAGCAACGCTGAGTACGGGATGACAAGGACGGAGTAGTGCGACACGAACGGCATGACCCACTCATCCAAGTTCGCTAGCACGTCTGCGGCGAGAACGGCAATGCATAGCCGCTCTTTGTCGGGAACTCGAATCGGAGACTGCGGCGGCATACCGGTGAAGGCGTTCATGCGCTGTTGCGCTACGCGGACGAGAGGGTTGAGGTACACTTTGAGTCGAGGGTCCTGGGTCGGGTCTACGCGCAGCCGCATTAAAGCAAATTCGAGCGAGCTTACGTACAGGGGATAGTTCTCGAGGAGCAGTGGTTCCAGAGCTACGCCGTCTGCCGAGGTGCTCAGGGCAGAGAGGCTATTTTTTTCCACATCGGGATCATTGGAATTTCTCTTCGCATACGCTCCGCCGTGGACAGATCCATGGGCTGCGGATGCAGATGTGCGCGCTAACGCACACAGCACATCCTCGTGCACGTCGAAAAGCTGCAGTGCTGTGGTTACCCCCGCCGGTTCCCTCGCCAAAGCTTGCACCACGTATGCGTAGGTGTGCGGGGTGGGGGCGATATGATAACGGTCCGTCATTAGCTCTACCATTTCTAGCGCCTCGCGCATCGTAACAGCGCTGGCTAGCGCAGCGTGGAAGCTGGCACGCGAGAGCGGCGCACCAGCTTCTACAAGCACGTCTAACGTCTTGCGGGCGTCGGCGCCGTAGCCCGAAGCGGCGTAGGAGAGCAACAAATTTGTGTACACCCGCGGAGGGAAGCTGGCCACCCCGCACACGAGCCGCGCCTCGTGATAGAAGGCGAAGGCATGGGTCGGTTCCCGTGTGGAGGCACAACATGCGATGAGGGCGGCGTATGTCTCCGCTGTTGGCCGCAGCGCCCCGTCACGCAGGCGGCGGTAGAGGCTGAGGGCGATGGCCATTCTTTGCGGCTCCTCCACGGCGCGGCTTGCCGCATCGATGAGGGCTGTGTAGAGCGGCACACTGACCGGCACCGTCGCCGCCGCCTCACTCTCTACCAGCAGCGTCCGCAGCTCCGTGAAGTCGGTGGTGGTGCGGCTGCTGTGCGCCAGGGCGACAAGGGCCCCGGCAAAGTCCTGCGGTGTAGCAACAAAACGACCCGCTGTGGCGTGTTGCACGAATCGGCGGTAGAGGCTGAGCGCAGTGCGAAAGTCGCGATGGTGCTCGCTGGCGCAGGCCTGCATGGCGTAGAGGTGGTCTTGCGCCGCGAGAGGTTGGACATGGTGCTGAGCAGCGGCATCGACGAGGGCGAGCGCATCATCCATGCTAAAGCTTTTCTCGTCGTCGTGTTCTCCATCTGCAATCTGCACGTCACTGTGTTGCCTATCGTTGCAGCTGTGCTGGTGGTGAACAAGCTCCCGTTGCCGACGTTCGTGCAGCGTGATGAGCTCGTCTAGGGCGGTAAGCGCGTGCAGGTGGGTCCCTGTGATCGCAGCAAGCTGCAACACTCCACGCAAGAGAGTGACGTGCGTTGCAGTGGGCAGCACCCACTGAGACGGAAAAGCAACTGCTCCTGCTGTGACTGTGTGGTGGGAGCCGCTTTGCTGCTGCCGTTGTTGCACTTGCACATCTTCTCTGAGATGTGACGGGGGTGCGGTGTGCACATCTCCCGTCGGTTGCAGCGTGTCGCCAACGGCAGAGGCAGTTGAGGGTGCACCGTGCACACAACCCTCGATCACATTTGCAAACACTCCTATCTGGTTCAGCAGCTCTTGCAACGCGGCGTGGCTCGCAACATCGCCCACCGTTTCGGCAGCCAAAACAGTATCACGTGCTTCCGCCACGGTGGCGTTCAACACCCACTGCACATCTAGTGCGCGATCCAACGCGTTGCGAACGCTTGCGTTCGTCAGCGTCGAGGACGTATTGCTTTGATTATGATAAACAGCAGCTGGGCACACTACAGAGAGGCGAAGGAGATCAATTAGCACAGTGAGGGGACTTGGTGCGTAGGCGGCACGCGTGAGCTCGCGCAGCGAGGAGAAGTTGCCGTGCTGCAGGCGAGCGCGATAGGCACGGGCAGAGTAAGGGTGCGACACTGCAGCAGCTGAGGCTCTCTCAGCGGCCGAGGAGGTATGAGGCTCTGTGCTGTCGTTCCCATCATTCCTCTTTTCGTCGTTATTACTAGCGGCCCGGACAGCTGTGTGCGCCGATGCATCTGGTCGCTGCACCGAATTTTGGTGCGACGGGTCAAAGCTGCGGAAGGCGTGAGTGGATGCAAACGAAGGCGACTGAGAGCCGGTAGGGGCGAGTAAAATAGACCTGTGTCTTGAGCTCAAAGAGGACAGTTGGCGAGCGGACTGCGCCAAAGTGAAAAGATGCTTGTGGTGTCGAAGAGAGTAGTTTCTAAACGGCACAATACCCGCAGCACCTGCACGCTGACACACTGACGGGCGACAGAGACGGGGCATGTTCTTAAATTTTTTTCCCTTTTAGTATGGCTTCCGGTTGTTTGTGCAGCAGCAAAGCAACAGCTTCACCGCGGTTTGCTCCACTTGGTATTATTGATAAGAAAACAAACATGTCGGTATTTTGAAAAGGAAAAGGCGAAGGAAGAGGTGAGGGAAAGTAAAGGCAAGCTCCTGAGAGGAACCCATTGCCGCATCCGCACCATTGGTGATTGTGGTGCTTTTCTGTTGAGCATGAAACTTAGCGGTTAGGTCTGTTGAAAGACCTCTTCTGTAACTTCACTAAGTGACACCCACCGTGGCCCCGTTGCGAAACGGGCTTTCTCTGTTAGGACTGAGCAGGCGCGATATACACACACATGTGATTTTATGCGCATTATATTCACAACAAACTCAGAAAACAGACACTTGAGTTGAAGAGTACAATAAACACCACACGTGCACGTACGGACGGTTGCCGTTAAGACTTCGTTTCCTCGTTCTCCCATTTCTTTGCTTGTTATACGAGTCCCCTCTCCCCGCGCACACGTGAGTAGGGGAAGAAAACTCACACCACCTCCTTCAGCACCGGCAGCAGCACCTTCGTCCAGTTCTCGCCCCACGTGGAGGCGTGCAGGCGGGCTTCTTGCGCCTTGCGCTTCATTACCGCGAGCGGCGTAGGTGACAACATCGTGGGGAAAGACTTAGACACCATACCGCTGCCTCTACCCATCACCCCGCTAACCAAACTTCCGGCCGTCTCACGCACCGGCAAGCCGACAAAGCTGGAGAGCAGCGCTTCGAGGTCAGTGTCGCCGCTGAACACCCAGCCACGTTCGCACTCCACCAACGCAGCCAGTGAGTTCGTGCTGCCAGAAGTGACTTTCTGATGGTTGCTGAGATGATTGATCGTGCTTGCCTGTGCCAGGACGCGTGTAACCCCACCCATCAGTTCCTCAATAGCCGGATACTGCAGAGCTATTACAGGTAGGCCGGCGCCAACCATGTCTACCCCTTTCATCGGCAAGTCCAATCCACTGGAAGAGAAGTGCAGGCAGAAGCCAACATCGGCGGCGCCGAGTAAAAGGCTGTACTCCTGGTATGACTGCGCATAGTAGGTACTAACAACGACGTGCGAGGACAGCTTTGCCACGCGCACTGCATCTTCAAACCGCTTCCGCGACGGACCTTTGCCGGTAATCAGTACCCACAGATCTAGCGGGACTGCAGTACCGTTGTTGTTGCTGCTAGTGTTCACTTCGTGGTTCAGCCGATGGTCCAGCCGACGCAGTGCACGAATCAGCACAGAGTAGTCGTCCTCCTCCGTCCAACTCGTTGAGCCAATCATCACAACGCCTCGACGTGGCACTGCAGGGGGACTGAAAATAGGGGTTGGTAGTGCTAGGGTGGAGGGGGAACCCTGCGGTGAGGCAGCCGTCTCCGCTGCGGCGTCCGCGTACACCCAAGCCGGAGGTCCTGCGATGCCCCAACCCATACGTTCTAAATTTGACATGTTCACCAAAGAGTATTGCCCGCTGATATTGCTCTTATTGCTATTTGATGGTGCGGCGTTGCTCGGAGAGATCGAGTTACATTGCAGTAGTCGGTGCAGCACTTCACGCACGCAGCGTGTGCGTGAGACGGGGCGGAAGAAGGACGGCGCCACGTCGTACAGCACCGTCACTGCACTTTCTGAAGGCAGGTGCTCCGGGGAGAGCAGCTGGTTGGGATGTTGGCGGTGGTGCGTATGGCCATTGACTAGTCCCCCTGGAACCGCCGCGATCGGGGAGACCGGTGACTCCGCGTTGATCGATGTGATGCTCCGTTTAAGCCAGGGGTAGAACTTCTCCAGCGAGTCCTGCATCGCACGGCTCACCGTCACGTTGACATTGCCGGCGCAGCAGTGTACCTCGAGCAGCTTATACAGCTGTACCGCTGATATGGGCCGCTGGTTCTGCTCGAGAATTGTGTAACCGTAGTTGTGCCAGTCCACGACAAGGGCTGGGTAAAACACCCACGGACGTATGCGCCGTGCACATGTCGGCGTCGCAGAAATTTCAGATTTAATGGTGTTCTTCGACTTGGGGTCGGAAGTAGTGGAGTCAGGCTTACGGTGAGTCTTTGCATCGCCGTTCTCCAATCCATCCGCACCCTGTATCTCGTTCATCTTCCGTTGAAAGCGAAGGGACTGCAGTCGGCACTCTCGGCGCATGTCGCGCATCGCGTCGGGGTTCATCCACGCCGCCGGCACCACCACGCAGTAGTAAAGCAGCACATTGTACAGAAATGCCAGCGGACAGACCAAGTATTTCACTAACAAAACAAAAGGGACAGCAGGCGGCGTCTGCACTAAGATGAGGTCAGTCACTAGGAGCTGGCCGTGCTCGTTGATGCGCGTCGCCGTGACGCGGCCCGTTTGGACAATAAATCGCAGCGACAAGGCCACAACACGGTAGAGGGTACACACCGCCCAGTGCAATGAGCGCAGCGGGAAGACCGCCTGAAACCACTCCGGCGGTGAGGGCGGACGGGCGAGGTAGCGCGTAGAAACAATGCACCCATGCCCCGCGTGGACTTCAGGTGAGTTCAACCGTTCCTCCACATCGTACACCGCCTGTTCTACCCCCTTCCCATTCCCTTCCCGCGTGACAAAGCGCTCCGGTTGCGGCTCGCCACTGATCAGCAAGTCTTCGCTCAACTGATTGCCGCAGTCAAGGCCGACGAGAAGGACTTCGTCGAAGAGGCCGCAGCGAGCGAGGCTGGCGGCATGGTACTGCATGCGTGGCGAGCGGGCAAAGTCGCCACCGACGAGAACGACGGCGCGACGCACGACGGCGCGGGTGGCAATGCGCAGCGCTGCGGGCACCGCCACCTGTCGAACCGTGTGGTACGACTGCGGGTGCAAGCACTGGCTCTTCCCTGTAGTTGCTAGTACATATGAGCTAGGTGTCGACGTGGCGTTTGTCCTAGCAAATAAATCTCTTTCGGCGCTGGTGCTACTGTTGTTCTGTTGAGTGCAAGAGTGATACAGGGCGTTGCGGTCTTGCGGAGGGGTCGAGCCGCTTCGCTGCGACGAGTGGTCTGCGGCTGAGGGTGCATTTGTCGGTGAGGCGAACGGCGAGGGTGACTGTACCACCGATGCCGTTGTCGTCGCGAACACTGGACTGTTCAATATAAGCCGCTCGATGGCCCGGCGGGCATTGGCGCGGCGGCGACGGCCACCACCGACGCGCACGAGCACGGCAAGGTCGAGGGAAAACCACAGCATCACGGCACACACCAGCGGGAAGCTGATGAGCCACATTAAATCATCATACTGGAACATGTTATCTGGTGGTTGTTCTAGTGGTGAAAGAGAGGTAAATTTAGTACAACATACAGTGCGTAATGGGGTAAACGGAGCACACGGAAAAATGAAATTGATGTGTGCGGGGAGGGGGGAGGAGGAGGTGGGGTGGTTCACGTGGCTTAAGCAATTTCAAGTGCGGGACACGGGGAATTACTTTGTGGGTCACTTGTTAGCAGAGACAGAAGACCATAGGGTGCTACGCGTAGTATCGTAATGTAGCGTTAACGAACGCTTAGATTAACACCGGAAAGAAAACAGAACTGTGCAACGAGAGCTAAGAAAGGGAAGAAGATAAATATGACAAGCGTGTGTGAACTCCGCCACACACACACACACACACACGGACGCATACAAGAGGAAAAAAACAATGGTTTCCCCAGAGCGAGGTGACGGTGTTCTTTGGGACACTCACAAACAAAGATCATGGTGCTCGGAAAAGAGAGCAGCACCGCAAATCCTTGCTGCGGTTCGTGAGGTCGACGGTCAGGCTTTTTTTGTTCAAACAACTTTGGGTATAATCAGACGGGTGAATTTGCACGTGTTAGACACGCATAAAGAAAAGAAAGAAGGCAAGTATATCTGTCCTCCTTTGTTTCCTCTTCTTTGGTACGTACGATCCTCTTCGTTCCTGGATATTGCGATACACCACCGTTATCTGCACTCCCTTCCTCTACTCATTTCCGTTGACAAGGAGGGCATACAGGCACAAGAAATATCGAAAATGGTGAAGTGAGAGGGGAGGCTTGGGTTATCGGGAAGGTGTGGAAACGTCGCATAAACAGACATCTTGTAAGGGCCAAGACCACACGTTTCCCTGTTGTTGTTGAGACGAGCCTCATTGCAGCAGCGTGCGTTAACTCAAACCTACGCTATTCCAACCAACGTCTACCAAGATGAGGCGACAGCGGAAGCACACGCACCGGCCACGGGTGGTGCATTTGCATGCAAGGAAGTAAATCGCCACTTTCACCAAACGACTTCATCGAAAAAAGAAAAAACGTGGACCTCGTATCTCGTTTTCCCTGTGTATACGTATACATACATATACGTATGCGTGTGTTTATCGTGTTCGTTTTTGTATTTGGCTAACGGCAGCACGGTTGTGAGCGGGTGTAGAGTAATAAATAAGATTTGCATTTCCTTGCACACACGCCTGACGTACGTGAGTCCGTCATTCGTCGTAAAAGGAAACGGAAGCAAAAGAGGGGGAGGAGAGGGAGAGAGGGATTCCCCCCCCCCCCAGCGTCGCCAACCGTGGAGAACCGAGCTGGAAAAAAAAAAGTGAAGCACTATTAAAGCAAAAGGACAACACTAGCTAAAGAAAGAAAACAAGATATATAGTGCCAGGCAGATCCACGCACCACTGCGGACTTCTTGGCTGCGACGGCGATAAAAATACAAAACGAAGAAATAGAAAGAAAAGCAATCACCGAGGTGATGAGCCTGTCGCCAGTGAGCAAGGAACAGGGCACACACACACACTACAACTGCACGTCAACGAGTACGGTTAATAGGCATATAACACATACTCCGCTACAGAAGAGGCAAGAAAATAGCAGCAGTACACTCTGCTTCCCTTCCAATCAACAAATTACAAACTTGGCCGCTAAGCCAGCCTTTTTTTTTTTTAGCAGCTGCAAAAGGACGAGCTGACTGCCGTGGCGGGTTGGGATTGGTTCAAGTTCACTGTCTGCGGCATCGGCGCTGCCTCTCCCAATGTCGCTTTCCTAGATAGGGCCACCTGCGCTACCGCAATAAACGCCTCCTCCACCCCTGCATTTTCCTTTGCCGAGGATTCGAAATACTTCATCTCCGGTGCTGCCCCATCACCACCGCTGAGGCCGGTGTTGTTGTTGCTCGAGGCCTCCGCATTCTGCTTCGCACACCACGCTTGCGCTGTCTTGCTGGCCACCTGGCGGCGATCCTCCAGGTCCGTTTTGTTGCCTACCAGCACGCTGTCACGGCGACCAGCCTGGATACTGAATTCCTCAAGCCACGACCCTACATGAGCGAAGGACTCCTGCTGCGTTACATCGAAGACGAGGATGCAGGCGTCGGCGCCGCGGTAGAAGGCAGAACCAAGGGACTGAAAGCGTTCCTGCCCCGCAGTGTCCCAAATTTGGAGGGTCACAACGCGGCCGTTGATCTCCACATCCTTTGTGAGGAAATCGGCCCCGATGGTGGCCTTGTAACGGCTGTCGAACTTGTGATTGACGTACTGGTGCATCATTGACGTCTTGCCAACGCCGCTGTCGCCAAGAATGATGACCTTTAACAGTTGACGCTTTCCGGTGGACATGACTGCTGTTGTAAGAGTTGTTGCAGCCTTATTGTACGCTAAAAATGACTTTACAAAGCGGCGTTAGCTGATGTGCAGTGCTGATTGGAGTGAATTTGTTATTAAGACAAAGCTGATCAGAAGCCGCTACCGTCAGAACTAATCCGGAAGTGTTGAATGAGCGTAAAGAAAGCTAGGTAATAGTAGTAATAGTAATGAAAGAGAAGGGCGAGGATGAAGTAACAAAAGGAGTAAAGACGTCGGAGAGAAGCTTGAGGGTTTCGTCGCCGCAGCTGTTTGCGCAGAAGTAACTGAGCAGGAAAAAAAGATGAAAGACCAAGAGGTTGGGCTTACCGTAAGGTAGGGCTAAGCCTACTTCGCGTGTAATCGTCGTTATTCTTAAGTTTGATTTTCGTTCTTTAGTTAAGCACACGAGTGCGGGGATCGCCGCGGAGCGCACGTTTCCCGGTGCAACCTAAGTAACTAGAAGAATCTAGAGAGTTTATTCAACCGGAAAGGATGTCAACGCGCTCAATGACAACGGGCGACAGGGGCTTGTCCTCCTCGTCGCGCACTGCCAGGCTGACGGCGCGCACCACGTCGAGGCCGTCCACCGCGAAGCCGAACACGGTGTGGTGACCGTTCAGCCACGGCATCGCCTCCCCGCCTGGCACAGTGAAAAAGAACTGCGATCCGTTCGTGTCGGGACCCGCATTGGCCATACAAAGCCAGCAACACCGCTTTTCTGCCGTGTGCGAGAAGAATGGGAAGAGGTACAATGCTTCATCTTTGAAAGGGGCGCCGTCCTCAAAGGCACTCTCGCCACCGGTGCCGTCTCCACGTGGGCACCCGCCCTGCACAATCACGTGCGGAATGACACGATGGAACGTCAGGCGATCGTAGTAATGCCGCCTGGCCAGTCGAGTAAAGTTGTCGGTTGCAAGAGGTGCGATGTAGGGGAGGAGGTGAACGCGGACGGTGCCGTATCCCCGCACGTGTACCAGGGCCACTGGCAGTTTTGTTGTTGGTGCACTCAGCTGAGGGACAACGTCTTTTAGCAAGTTGACCACAAACGCCTCTGGTGAATTGGGCATCACAGGGCTTACCGGTGAGGCTGCGAGGTTGATAGTAACGGCTGAAGTTGCTTTTCCAATTGCGTTTACAGCAGTTTCCCCTTCCCTCTCCTTCATCTCCAGGTGATCTGCGTCTAGTGTTACACGTGTAGAGGTTGTCTGCGGCATTTCAGCAACTGTGTTGGTCGAAGCAGAACCGGGTGGAGGGTCCACCGTGGTCATTAAAAGAGCTCCACAGGCGTAGTCCCGTTCGCGGTGCAGATCCAGACACAGTTTTGACCACAACTGTTGACGCTCTTCCTGTAGATGTTGCTGTTCCTGCTGCTGCCCATCAGCGTTCGTCCTGCCGTTGTTCTCCTCAACATGACTGTTGAGACCCTGGTGATGATGATCCGCTTCTACGTTCGACGCGTTAGCACATCCCCAAGAAACTTGCGGAGATTTCGAGAGAAAGCGCTGCATTGCCAAGCCACTGAAAGGCAGTTCACACGAGTAGGCGAGCAGCGACGTCATGTCAGGCTCGAGACTGGTGGTCAAGAGCACAGCCTCTGCGGAGTCGGTTGAAGAACTGGTCAGAAATAGCTGCTTTCGAGCTTCTGCTCCAAGGGCGAGACCGAGCGGAGCGGAGGCAATGAGGTTTTTCAGGTCTTGTGAGGGTGCAACGGCGCGGCGCAGCAGCAACAGCGGGGCGCGGCACACAGCTTGGAATCCCTCACCCAGACGAGTACTGATCGTGGTAGCGGAGGTGCTGTTGCTGTATATATCGATGTAGGATCCTCGACGTTGTATCGCCTCCTCGTGTGAGGCCAAATGAAACTGAAGCAAAGCTGCACGTAGGAGAAAGGGGGGATTTCTGTTGTGCCCAAGTCCGACGTCTTCCAATGAAAAGTGGTTGTGCTGACGCACCAAAGACTCCAGTTCACCGGGGCCGTGTGACAACCGTCGTATCACCGAAGACGGTACCACACCCGCGGTAGATGCAGCTTCATCCGGCAGGACCATTTCATAAACGCGGATTTGACGACCATCCACCGATGCGGATGCACATTCAGCTTCCACCACTTTCCGTGAAAGTACGCTGCTGCTGCCGCACAACAGCTGTACACACGGCACCTCCGGTACCATTACGTAGTAGCACTGCTGTACTTTTGATGGTGCAGATGCTGATACCGGTGCTTCTGCGGCAGAACACTGCTCCACGTGTAGTTGCATTGCCAGCGCACGGCTGCGGAGGTGCACGTACGTGGCCCATTCCGCAGTGCGTACGCTGATGTTTTCAGTGCAGACGCCCAAGCCGCCGCCCTCTACCACATCTTTGGAAAGCGCTTCGTTGTAACGACCCACGCACGCACCTGTGGAGAATTCGAGAAGATGCAGGCACGATTCCACCGTTACACGGTAGCTGCGCTGAGTGGACGGGATGCGGGAGTGCTGCGCAGGTGGAGCCGCCAGTGTAGTTCGCAAAATGCGAGTACTCCACACCACCACGTACTTGCCGTCGGGTGTGAGCTGAAGACAGGCCGGCATCACCTGCACATCTGCCGTTGCTGTTGCCGCTGCTGGTGAGGATTCCGTGCTGTCCTGTCGCTGCTTCAATGCTTCCTGCGCATCCCGGTGGAGGCTGAAGAAACCCGTGCGTTGACGGCGATCGAAGCTAATCCACTGCCGCCACAGTCGCGCTTCAGGTGACGCTGCCGGGACCGCTGCTAAACCTGCAATGATTTTCAAAGTCAGACCCGATGATGTCGTTGGGGAGGAAGAGAAACCAGAGGCGGCAGTGCCGTTTTGTACTTCGATGGTACAATAGTCGATGATGCCGGCGGTATCCACGAGCACGCACGGTGCGGTGCCGCTGCGCTCCAGTCCGACTGTCTGCTGCATGCACTGCGCGATTGGGTTCGCGACACTTAATCGGGTAGGAACGTAAAGAGGCATTGAAGACGCGTGTGTGCGCTGAGCACTGATCCGGTTTCCTGTTTGCAATGTGGAAAAGCATGGGCACAGCACAACACCGTTTCCACCAATACCACCTGCCGCACCTTGACTGCCGCTGTTGTTCGCGGTGGATACGGCAGCTGACGGCAAGGAAACAAAGAAGGCGATGTGTGGTGCGTACTGGTGCACGAGAAATACCGGACGACGCGTATAGGCAAGTGCGTAGGGCAGCGTGGAGCTGTGTTGCACAGGTGACTGGGCTTTCTGTAAGTGTGTTGCTGCTGCAGGAGGCGTTTCAACGGCCGTCAAAGTGGCCACAGGCTGCACGGGTGTTTGAAACGAGAAAGAACGACGCTCTTCTACCGTAAATGTCACGGGATTTACTTGACGCAGATGCACCCGCACGGTTCGGGGTGACAGCACTGCCCGTGACACAGCCGCATCCTCACCTTTAGGGACCTCGCTTGCTTCAATGATCTCTTCCTCCACACAGGCAAACACAAGGAGCTGCAGTATAGTGTAGGCGTGAGCCCAGTAGGTGCTGTGGTACCGAGGCCCACTCTCAACTTCTTCCTCCTCTTCACCTTCCTTTCCTCCGTGTGCTTCCCTGGAAACAGAGTTGCGGGGACGGGGAAAGATCTTGTCAAGCTCAGTAATGAAGAAAACACCACGCGGCAGCTTACGCCATACTCGCACGATACCTGCGGCATCTACCGTCGCAATGAGTGCACCGAGAGGTCGTTGTACACGCAGCTGTCGTGCACCGCGGCAGCGGTTACAGCTGCCGCAACGGTCTTGTCAGGATGAGCTGCGAGTGCGTCGTAGGTGTCCTGTAGGGTGGTGTGCTGGAAGCTGCGCTCGTACAAGGCGGCGCTGGGCAAGTGTTGGCGTGTGTAGCGTTCCCATGCGTTCCTGTCTGTTTCCTCTTCTGAAAACGACACTGCAGGTGTTGCTGGGGATTGTGGAACCAGGGGAGCTGTTGATTGTGCCGAATAAAAGGTTTTTACTGCTGGGTCATTGTGTCTTTCGCGCTTTAATGGAGGTGAATCGCAGCTATCTCCAGGAATTGTATCCATTTGCTGTGTTGATTGGGCGGTCGGGTGCATGCCGGGCAGCACGGGGCCGAAGTCCTCCTCCTCTTCGCTGCTGCTGGTGCTATGGTGAGAGGTCATGGTTGCTGTCCTGTTGAACGCGTTTTACTGCCGCACACTCTGGTGTTGTGGGGCGAGGTTATGTATTTGGATGGGTTTGTCTAATCGGCTGTCGTTCAAGTGAGGCGTAGTGAAGATATAAGCAACAGGGGATGAACGATACCGCTACAAATGGAACTCGCGAATGCTCGTCAAGTCCCTTTTCACCTAGGCAAAGTAAAGTGAGATCCTCTTTGAAGGAAAGGCACAGGGGAGCAGGGAAGTACTTCTAATAGAAGTGAATCTTCAGGACCACAAACCCACAGTAGTTTATCGTGCATGATAGGAGAGGGAATACAACTGTAAGCAGCACGGTACGCGTGATGGCACACGGGACGCTCATCATCTCTTACGGCTTCGTCAAAAAGGCCCGTACCGCTTCACACGACGTTGAGGAGAACGTACAACACACGTTCGTGAAATCGCGAATAGTCCTACCGCAGCCAGTTGCTTGGCTATCCATAGTGCTTTAGCTCTAAAATGAGGCTCACATAAATGGGGACACTGCACAAGGCAAGGAGGAGAGGTGTAAGGGAAGGAGAGACAGGTAAAGCGTGCGCCTGCCAGCACCGCCAGCTCGCAGCCAACATAGACGCTCAACGGGCTGTGGAAGACGCGACGCCTCGCCAGCGACTCCACTCACCTCTACGATGTGACAAAAGTGAGAAGAGGAAACGAAGGCAAGGAGTGAAATTCAAAACTCCAACAGAGGCTCAGATATGACTTTGGATTCAACCGCCGTGTAGCAATAACAGCAACAACGACATTGTTCCATCACGTATGAGAGACATAAAGAGAAAGTAGCTTCGTAGGTAGCACACACACACACACACACACACACGCGCACACACGCACAGAAACAGTACAACAGTAAACCAGTCTAGAGTTTTTATCTGTCCTGCTATTCTAATCACAGTTGCGACACTTCTACCGGTTGCACAAACCACGTCGTGTAGTGCGCCAGCTTCTTCAGCTTCATTTTCTCTAAGCTCGGCAGCAACCGGCGCAGCACGAGCCGATCCAGGCGACTGCGCGGCACCCAATTCGGTGTCTCTTGCAGCACCTGCAGTTTCTTCACCGCCGTCCCGGAGACCAGCTGATTCACGCTAAATACGACCTCAACGGAGGGGACGCCGATGCTGCTGGCTCCGCCGCGCGAGCGCACATCACTGCTGCTCGTGGCTTCTAAGATGCGCGCCGCTTTCTCCGCCACCTTGCGCGCACGCTCCTCCCGCTTGCGTGAGCGACTCGTCGACTCCGCCGGGTCGGAGTTCGTCTTGAGCAAACCGGAAGAGGCGATGCCTTTGAACCAACGCCGCCCACTGGCCGGTCGCGTGCAACGCCGCGACGCCGACTTCGCGCCGCTGACGGTGCTGCCAAAACGATTCTCATCGTCGTCCTCGTCGGCGCTGCTTCCGCTTGGGTAAGCATCATCCTCTTCCCCAGAAGCGATCCCTGGCGGTGGCTGCTCAAACACAAGTTCTAATCGGGCACAGGAGGTGCCCGGCATCAACTCCCCCACCGAGGTCGCACCGACCGCGTCGTTTTGCGGCACACTGCACATCGCTTCTGTAACCTCGCCAATGTCCCAGACACACTTGCGCGGCTGGTGCGTCAGCTGTGCGACGGTGCCCACACCGCCTGTGCTGCTGCGCTGCAAGCGGCAGTACTTGCTCGGCATGCGAATCACCACACGTGCGCCGAACACGGGTCGAATAAACTCCAGTTCCACGGTGAGGCGTTGACAGTAGGCTGTCTCACTGTCCGATTCTAGAAAGCACCCGCGAACGTAAATGCTGCCGAGGCCGTTGGCACCGCCCTGAGGAACGAAGCGCGGCTTAGGAGAGACTTTGGCAAAAGAGGAGACACTGTTGCCGCGCTCAATACTGCCGCCCTGCGCTCCGCTACTTCCCTCCTCAGCCGGGCCTGTTGTGCAAATGTACCGGCACAGCAGACCTTCGCTAACGCAGGCAGGGGTGAAGGTGATCAGCCCGCTGCTTTCCGCTTCGTAGGCATCCACAGCCGGGTCGACCGAAGTGATCAACAGTGTGGGTTTGTGCTTCGCTTTGCCCGAGACGCTGGCGTTGCTGACGGAGTCGTCGTCGCCGAAGTTGTTGTAGTTATCACTGGTCTGAATCAAGAGTACGCGGTGGCGGGTACTGCGCGGGCTCATCGTTACAAGCTGCGCTGAGCCGGACGTCGACGTCTTGTTTGCGTCTGGAAATGCCGTCCGCACATGGCCGAGCAGCTTCATCAGGAAACGGTAACTGTTCATGAGACACGTCTCCATCTCCACCTTGCCTTCGATTGTAAGTGTGAGCTTCGAGTCGGCGTGTGGTTGGCGACGCTGGCATGCCGTCTCGGGCAAGTGCACTACTTCCGTTACGTAAATGATAATGTCGTTTTTGTAATAGAGCTGGAAGCCGCGATAGGCGAGGAGGCAAACGGCGGCTGTCCCCGTCGCTTTCGCGATGAAGGCGAGAGGACGCTGCATCGGCACTTCTTATACTTTGCGAAGGTAGAAAAAAGAAAAAAAAAACGTTTATGGCCAACAGTTGAAGAGGCTGGTTAGGTGACGAGAATGCGTGAGTTTAACAATATGGTTAAGGCAGAGTGCAGCTAAGGGGGACACAGAGGACACACATACACAAAAAACACAAAACTCAACGAATTAGTAGCGCAAATGGCCCAAGCGCTGCAGAACGCGGACGAAGGGCAAAGAGATGAAGCAGCCGTCTTCTCGTCAGCTTTTCCTCACTTGAGAATACTTGTCAGATCCCCAGCATACACACACACACAGGGTTGGAGTGCTTCGATCGATCACAAGGGCAACAACGACAGCAATAGCTTTCACCGTTGCCAGTAGGGACGGGAGGAAGCGAGGAGTGAGGGACAGGGACGTCGTTAGTATAACTGAAGGAGGTAAGTAAAATACAAACGAAAGCTATTACACATATTCGTACTCTGTAACGAATAAACTGGCTTAAGTGAACAGCAACGAAGTCGTGGGACGCTGTGTTTTTATTGCATGTGGAGATCTCGAAAAGACCACTATCCACCAGTTAATCGAACGTTTAGCGCCTTTTATTGTTCTCAACGACTGATGTAAAATTTGTTGGGTTATAGCAACCGCCGTGACAGGGGAAACTAGATCTGTCTTGAAAATGAACAAACAGGATAAGAGCACATACGGGATGACAACCACGAGGGATACTGCCGTTAGGGCAACAACAAGTAGTGTGAGATTTAAAGCACACACACACAAAAAAAAAAAACAACGGCAAGACGAGTGCTGACTGAACTGCGACTCTTCATCATGAGATACGGCGATATGAACACACACACACACACACACACACGAACGCACCGTGCCTTGCTTACAGATGTGCGGGGCCGACAGTAACATTTGACATAGCGGCGGCGGCAGCGCCACCACGACCACATCCGACATTTCCGTGACCCTCACTACGCAGAACATGCGTGGCGTGCACACCGCTGTTGCGACCTGCTTGTGACTCCTCTTCCCGCGGTGAACCCATGAGGCGGCGCACACTCTTCATAACCACTGCACCTACCCCGTGTATTCCGTTCCTGAGCCTAGATTCGATGCTGACACCGCCATCTTGGCTAGAGGCGGAGGCCGTGGGCGTTGAGCCGGGGACAATACCCGGCAACATCGCTGAAACGGGAGGGTTTGTGTTGCCAGTAGCGCTGTTATAAGTGTTGTCGTGGACGGCGGCACTTGGGGCAAGAGAAACTTGGAAGCGCGGATGCGATCGTGACGATGTCGATGCACCTGCAACGCTCCTCTTGCCACACACGTTTCTTCTGGTCTCTTCTGCTTCTTCTGTTAGGAACGAAAAACCGCCGAAGTGGCCGGGGTTGCCATCGAGCATAAAGTACGGGAAGGCCGGCACCTGCTCCTGTGCCAGAGCCCAGGTGAGGGCGAAGACCTGCCCCAGGACGAGAAAAGGAACACCGCTGACGCTGCTGTTGCTGCTGCTAATACCCACGTCACCGTCGCCGTGCTGCAGGTCGTCGTTACGGAGAGAGGAGATGCGGGTGAGGATGAGCTGACCTACCGCCTCCGCTGCTTCCTTTGTCACACTCGCTGAACTCACCTCATAGTACTTCGGGCATCCATGCTGCGCAGCAGAAACACTACCGCTGTTAGTGTCTTTCGCTAGAGAAACCTCGCTGTTGTCATTGAGCAGAAGCCGCACGGGCTGCCGCCGCTGCTCGTGTTGCGTGGCACCTTTCGCTTCACGTCTCAGAAGGCGGTTGATCTTATCGTTGTACTCCGCGGGAAGCCCCGAGATGTACAGCGGTAGTGCCCACGGGACGTAAGTCGTGGCGGTAGCACTCGTTGATATCGTCGGTTTCGTCTCCGTCTTTGCCGGTACTGCAGACGTTCCGTTTGACGGCCACTGACTCTGTATTTCCCCGTCGTTTAGGTGGTTCACCGGCACCCGCAGCAGTGGAAATACATCTGCGCAAAACGGGTGGGTACACAGGACGTAACCGCAGCTCGCCACAAAGACGTCCGCCGCTGTGACGGCCTTCGCATCCGGTGCGTAGACGTGCTGTAGGGCGTCAACGACGGCGGTGGAGGCAAGCAGGGGTGACAGCACCGACTGCGCCTGGCCTACACGCCGCTGCACCACCTTCTCCATTGTCCACGACTCGTAGCGGTGGAGGTGAGCGGCAACGGCACGTCGCAGGTTTGCCCGGTCTGCGGAGGCAGTATGGTTCGAGGGGGACAGTAATTGTGTGGCGTGGTGCACCAGCAGCGCGAGAATAGGCGTGCGGACGTGTCGAGTGATGTGCTGGAGTTCATCGATCCAGCTGCAGCGCTGCAGCATGGGCTGTGAAGGCGAGGTGGGTGATGTAAGATGTGGGTCGGACGGCACGCCCATCCAGTGTGGGTAGGCAGCAAGAAAAATGTCTTTCATTAAGACAAAGGCTGCCTCAGGCGTAGTCACCGTTGTCGTAGCTACGGAGGTTGCGCCGGATGCATCCATTGTAGAGGCGCTTGCTGCTGCCTGCGGATAAACAAAGGATGCGGAGAAAGGGTAGCAGGCATCCGCCAAGGTATACGGGAGATAAGGGTTCACCGCAGCCGCCGCATTAGAAATAGAGTTCAAGTCTGCCGTCGAATATGGGTGAGCAGCGGAGGCAGCCGTCAGTCTGCCCAGTGCTTTGGAAAGTGGCTCCACCACAAATTCACAGGGAATACGGTAAGCACGACAGATCCACAGGAGTGCTAGCGCTGCCGGGTCACCTTGCAACGCGCGAACCTGCAAGACAGACATGGAGGCGCTCAACAAACGTGCCGGCTTCGCGTTTCTGCTGCTGTTGTGGCTATTGCTGCGTACACGTTGTGCCAAGCCGTGAGCCGTGCTGAGTGCGGCTTCCACGGGCGGCAAAAGAGCGGGGTGCGGGTACTTCCTAATGATACCGAGAAACTCCGCACAGAAACACTCGGCGGCCACGTCGGGCGACATTCGGCCACGCAGGGTAACCCACGCATTGTAGCGTGCACGACCGGCGATGTCGAACCAGCGCGGCGGCGACGGTTTGGCAGACGTCTGTAAGGCGGGTGAAGGTGGAGACGCAGCCTTGGCTTCCGCAGCTGCTTTTCGTTCAGCTCCCTTCACCTTTGCACCGGCAGTGGCCTCCTCCTTCGGCGCTGATACTCTTTTCCCTGTGTAACTCGGTGCGTCTCCGTATACGGCTTGCAGTCGCAACGACTCAAGGCGGAGGCGCTCATCAAGGTGCATTTTGTCCCATACGTGCCGACGAAAACGTGTTGAGTGCATCAAGTCGGAGAAGGTGGCCACGAGGTAGTCGCCAGCCAAGGGGAGGGGGTGCAGTACCTGCGTCATTGCCGTGCGCAATAGTACCTTTATAGAGAAGAACAACGAGGAGAGTGGAAAACCTCAGTTTTGAGGTGGGCGTTTAATATGGAGAGGAAAAAAAACCTGTTCGAACTCTCAGCAAGAGCGGATGCTCCGACTGCGAGAGAGTAGCAAGCTAGAGCGGAATTAAACAGTAACGAACCCCCCGAAAGAATGCTAAAGTGGGTCGAAGAAGACAGCAGAAAGGAGTACGGGTGGTGAATAGGACTGCGCTCAGTGGGGGACGGAGAAAATAAGAAGGGCAAGATGCAAGTACAGGTGCGTTCCTCCCTTGGAAAACAACAAAAACAAAAACAAAATAAAGGAGCGTACAGCTCCGACGGAAATCCGTAGTATCTTACTTTGCTGCGGATGAGACGGTGTTCGTATCTTCCTGATTCAGCGCCCAAAGAGAGCACGGAGATGCAGCGATGGAGCGAAGGACGAAGCGTGAGACCTGAAGCTCATTACGACATTTCTGAAAAAAAATTTTTTTTTCTTCTTCCTCAACAGACAGTAGAGGAAGAGTGGCCACTATAGTGGTAATGATAATACTAACAGGCAATCCAAAACGAAAAGGAAAGAGAACGTAATAGCGGTCACTGGTTCAGTACGTAGGTGGCGAGCGCAGAAGTGAACAACAGCCACACAAACGGTTTCAAGGTGGCACAGAAAGGACCAGTTGCTGACGGAGGAAAAATGGGGCTTCTGTCACGAGGTCTCTTTGCCGGTCAAAAACGCACACACACACACACACGTCTTGCTTCTGGCAGAGTTAATCTCGCTACGCATTCACGTTGCCGCCCAGCAGGTACAACCCACCGTCCTCAGAGCCGAAGCAAACGTAAAACCCACCGTTGACATCCATCCACGTCGCCACCGCGTTCACTACATCCAGCCGCATCTGATTCTGGTGGTGGAAGGGCGGGAACGTTTTGCTCGACAGCACCGTTGCCGTGGAGGCCGCCGTGGCGTCGCGCTGCTGGTCGTGCAGCAGCTTCGCACTCAGCGGCAGCGATCCGTCCAGCACCGCTTGGGTGCGCATCTGCGTGAGTAATGAGGGGAGGGGCGGACTTGACGACGCTCGCAGCGGCGATGGCTGTGTGCGGTCTGAATGCGTGGCTGACGTTGCAGTAGTTGTTGACACCGTTGTCTGCTTTGCCTCTTCCAGTTCCTGCAACTCTTGCATAAGTTCCTCTCGCTGTTGGAGTACGCGTGCGAAAGGAACAGACTTATGCGAGTCGTCGTTGTTAATCTTATCGTCATTTCTGTCCTGCATGGTGCACCCCGTCCACGAGCATTCCTCCTCGTCATCATTTCTCAGCGTTTCAGACGGGTCGGTGATCAGATCGGTCGCACTCGCCCGTCTTCGGGAAGCACACCACACCCACGACTGAGCTGTGGAAAGAACGCTACCTGCGCTACGATTCATAGCAGCAACGGCAGCGGCGTTCAGTGTGGTCTGCTGGGCCCATCTCACCAGTGCCGCCACCGCTGACTGCGGCGCAAGGGTTCCAATGGCAGTAGTAGACGAGGCAAATAAAGCCACGTAGGCTTGCCAAAGGAGGCCCACGTCGCAGTGGCGCAGCACACGTTCTAGCAGTCGACGCCGCTGCTCCCGCCACACCGCGCCGTGCTGAACTGACGCAGAGACGGCGGAGTCATCTAGTGCGTTGCTCTTGTCCGCATTCAGGTTTGACGGTGTCCCACCCAGCAGGGCCTTGTACAAGGAAAGAAGGGATGAAGTGGGTGACGCGGCGCTACCGTTCTTTTTGCGGGGAGTGCTGTCATGGGTAGTTGCTCCATTTGCCTTCCCCTTCGATCCACGCATCTCTACTGAAATAGACGGCACATTACCACCATCACCAGTTCCTCCTTCGTTACATCCGTGCGACATGTGCCACTCCCAGACATCCGCGCCCTCCGCCACCTTCCATTCAGAGTCACTGTTACTGTCATCCAACTCAACCGTGGCGCCTCCACCAACGCTCTTTGCGCAATAGGGGTCGGCCGCCGAGGTAGCATGGTGTCCCTTTAGTCGTTGCTGTTGATGGAACAAATTGAGGACTCCACGCAGGTCCCACTCTTCAGCAGAGGCGGACTTATAGCCCTGCAGCAGACAAGGAGCCGAGCCACTAACGCGCAACACGGCGTCTTGTACCGCGTGGCGCGGTGCTTCGAGTCCTGCGTTCACGTGACTTTCACTTTGGCTTTGGGTATCACCTGAGTAGAGATCTGGTGGCGAGTGTAGCGAGGAGGCCGCTGCATCGCGCACAGTGTTTAATGGCGTTACAATTGCTCCGCCGTTGACAGTACTGCGTGCGCGGGGGCTGTCCAAAAAGTCAACAGACGGCGTGGGCGAGGAGGAGTGAGGTGACGACGAGGGGAGATCGGTGATGCCGTCAAAGCCGGTGGCGCGGCCCCACGTAGTAATGGAGGCGAACACATCTGCCGGGTTGCGAATGGAGGGGGGCAGCAGAGGAGAGGGACCGGTGAAAGCTGGTGAGATGGTGGCTAGGCTGCAAACCGGCAGTGTGTCATCTCCGTTCTTCTGCAGTTTTATTCCGTTAGTATAGTGTTGCTTTTCGGCGACGGCGCTGATCTTTTTCGCTGCAGTCACTGCAGTCGACGTCACAGACGTGCGCGCTGCCTGCGATGCTTGATACGCTGCAGCTGCGGACATGCCACACTCACGCTCTACGTCGCGCGAGCACACAATACGCCGACCGTTCAGCGCGTCAAAGACGTACACGGTGTTCGCAAGACCACCAACGGTCAACACTACGATTTCCTGCGGCTCTACAGCCTCTCCCGGAGTACCGTCTGCGTCTTCGACGTTTCCTACAGCGTCGTTTGTTGCTGCTGCCACCACTGGCACAATCGTCACCGAGCACTGCAGACGATAGAGCGGCATCTTCGGGTCCATGTCATGCTGCGGTGAGGTCAACATGTTCAGCCCTTGCAGGCCCGACGGGTCCACAGAGCACACTGGAATGACACGCACCACCGTTCCCGCGTACACGTCGAAGACAACGGAGGCGTAAAAGCCTTCCATTTCTTGTAGCGGCTCCCGCGAGTTCGCCAGCTTCCGATAGGGCCCCACGGTGGCCATCAGACAAAGGTAACGTCCGTTGCGGGCCGTGACGGCGAGGCCCCGCTGGGCGGCTGGGGCACCGCGCCGCCACGCATCGCGAGCTTGTACGAACCCTCGGGCTGCCAGCAGCTGCGACGCCGACCATGCGACCGAAATGATCGTTTTTGACGGCGTGTCGGCGTGGAAAGACGTCGCCAGGACCTTTCCCTCCCACTGGGCCCACGCGTCAAGCGAAACGCGGTCAAGGTGGCGTAGGGTGCTCAGCCGATTCTTCCACAAGATGACACGCGCCAGTGCCGCGGTGGACCAATGAGTCGGTGGCGGTGAGGGCACAGCCATGCCACTCGCAAGCGGGGCTGCATTGGTACTGCCATCGTGGTGGGCAGATGCAAGATATGTGTTGTCGCACTCGCCGCTCTCGTTGTGGTGCAACAGTCGTTGCTTCGCCGTCCACCGCGGCTCCCCGGAAATAGCGAAAGACAGCAAATGGTGCGTGAAACCACCGGGCCCCATTTCCTTATCGCGTTGCCGGTCCGCGAGGTCGCCAGCTGCGCACAGCGCCTGCGCAACGCACCGGTACACGAGGCAGGCCCCGCTGGGGTAGTAGGCCCGTCGTAGTGTTCCACGGGCTGGGGTGGGGTGCGACGCGCACTCACACACCGCCACCGGCGTGTCACGGGCTGCGGCCGCTGCCGCAGCGGAGACCACGTCGTCGTTGTTGTTGCCGTTGAGTGACACGCATGACAGGCGGGGTGGGCGCCCACTGTCGTCTTCGACGTGTGCGCTGGTGGTGTAGTCGTACTCCCACATCTGTTCGTCTTCCTCTTCGTCGACTGGTGTGAAATCGCTGGAGTAATGCGACGCAGCATCTTCTGCTTCCACTTGTTCGTTGTGCAATCCGGAGGTGTGATTACGATTGGAGTGACTTCTGTGGAGAAGCAGTCCAGTTTCGTTAGCTTGTCCTACGTCGCCGCCCTCGTTGCCTTCCTCTTCCCGCTCGTAGGACAAGTGTCCTTCGCCGGTGGATATCGGTGCGCTGCTGCGGCGCAGAAGGTGGGAAATAAGTCGACGTCCAAGCTGAGCATCCCACGGACTATGCGCCATCCAGCGGTGCGGCAACAGCCAACGTAGACTGCGCGGTAAGCCGCCGCGATGAGGGGCCGACCCGTCTCTGCCGCCGAAGAACGCTTTCTCCACCGTCTCCCGGTGACGCTTCTGTGCAGCACTGTCACCCTCGTTCTCTTCCCCGTGATTCATCTGCGCACCGTAGCGCCGTGTGGATGAGCGGTAACGTGCGTTGCCGCCCTGCGTAATTTGCATCCGCTGCCGTCGCTTTTCCACCGGCTCTATCACGCGCTGGAACACCGGTGTAACAGGACCGGTGTAGTGCACGAGATGACGCGTCCTGTGTACCTCGTCTTCGAAGCCACCACCGACGCTCAGATCCCCATCAATAATATTGTTGTCGTTGGTGTCGTTGCTTTCTTCGTTCGCTAGACCACGTCGACGAGACAGTCGATGTGATGCTGCTGCACCACTGTACGGCTGTGTGGCGGCTCCGGTGCGGTAGTAGCAGGGGTGGCCATCGTTCGTCACTGGCAACATTAACGGGTGCGCCTCGTGCTCGCACGCGTCGTGCGGGTTTGACCAGAGCGACAGAAGTGTATCACCACCACTACCGTTATTACGGCTGCCACTGCACGAGTTCACCTCACCCATGTCCCGCTCATCCCATGCGTCGTACATGTACAAATCCCCGGCGTCACTCACCACGTAAAACGCCGCCATCAACGGGGACACGAGTAAGTCCTGCACCGGCTCTGTTAGGATGCACTGCAGTACAATGCCAGAAGCCGGCATCCACCGCACAATCCGATCGTCGAGACCGACGGAGAGGCAATGGTACTCGCTGAGGAGGACAGCGGCAGCCACACGCCATGCGGTGGGTAGAAGATTGTCAGTTGATGGCGCTCGGCGACTTGTAGTGCTCCCGTTGGGATTATCGCTGCTGCCTTCTGCGCCACGTACCGCCACTGCAGCGGCTGCTGTTGTCGTGTTCAGCGGCTCTGTCGCACTGTTCGCCCAGCGGCTGCGCCGGCCGCCACCCCACCACCGCGGGTCAACCCACCGCGCCGACAGACATGCAGCCTTGTGTGGACGGAAACACTCGTACATGCGATCGGGTAGATGGTACAGCAGCTGCTGGACTTGACGCGCAAAAGTGGACTCCATAGTGTTGTTGGTGCCATTGCATGCGCTTTCCGAGCGTGAAGGGGGGTATCGGCCGCCTTTATCAACCCGGTTCTGTTCCCTTTCTTCGCTGTTTATCTCTTTGTCGTCCTCCTCACAATGGAGGGAGTAGATACAGATTTCACCTGCGTTGTCCTGCTGCGTGCGTATCAGCGATCCACGAGGACCTTTCCCATGCACCACATGGAACTGCACAGAGGCGAGCAGGAAGCGGTGACAGGGGGAAAAACGAACAAAGGAACTGAGAGACTCGTACCACTGCAGCCGCTTCTGCGGCATGCGTGGCAACAAGGTGTCAAGAAGCACTTTTTCTTCGTAGCGCGGAGCACCGGCGTCACGGGCTTGCAGACTGAGCACCGTCAGCCGGCCTCGCGCCGTCAGCAGTGCCATGAGCTGGCCATTGTCAGTTACCTCTACGCACTCCACCTCTTCCTTCATGGCATCTTCAGCGCGGTCGAAGTCCATGTCAGCCGACGACGCCTCTGAGCCGTTTTCATCAAGGTTGTCATCGCCTTCCCCCTCCCCTTCCTCTTCGGCTTCATTCGGCGCTTCTGCGCTATCACTCGTGGTGGTGTTAGGGCTACGATCATGACTGTTACTGCTGCTGCTGGGTTGCTCTTCTTCGTTCTCAGAAGACGGAACAGGGGTAGAGGAGGCGGAGGAGGAGTGCTCCGGCAGGGACTCAAGCGACTCTACAGTTTCGTCGCCGGTAGTGTCCGGCGACCACGTGGCGCGTTCGTGTTGAATTTCTGGGCTGATATCAACGCTTGTGGACGGGGTCGAGTCTCTCGCCGTGGTGTAGTTTACCGGGCTTTCCGGACGGGTGTTCGCAACCAGGTCCGGCGTGGCGTCGTTGTCGACGTTTGCTCCGATTATGGCAGGAGGGGAGGCGACGCTACTCAAAGCTTGATGGATTTCTGCTGCAATTTGGCGCATCAATGAGTGTGTGGTGGTGCTAGTGTTTTCCTGTCGTGGTGGTGTTGGTGGAGCTGGTGGTGACCGTAGTCCCGCCGGCCGAGCAGGAGGCGACACAGGTGCCCTCTCCTGGTGCTGCTGCTGAGGAGTCACACCTGCTCGGGTATTGGCTGATCGCTTCGGTGGACTTAAAACAACTGTAGACGTGCCTTCCGCTTTTGTGTTCAGCACCGCCAACCGCTGCTGGACCCGCTGTAACGCGTGATTACCTTGTAGTGTGAAGAGCTGCATCACGCGGGGCATCTCCTCCACGAGAGAAAGTGCTGTTTTCGTTTCCGAGCTGAAGTTCAGGCCAGGGTGGGCAACGTACTCACAGCCGTTCGCCGCAACAGGTCGGCGCGGCTGCAGACGCAAGAGCTCTTGCGCGTGGGACAGAGCATGCATTAGGTTGAGTCGCGTGCGATTATAATGTGAGCACGGGTGTTCCACCGAAAGCGTGTTGGATAGAGCTTGCCAACGCCCAGTGGCGATGGTGGTGAGGAGATGCGTGAAGTGTGGCTGCCAGCGAAGCACACGTGCGGCCGTGCGAGCCGCCGTTGATGTTACTGTCGTTGCTGCTGGACTTGTTGATGGCACTGCAGTAGGTACAGCCGGTGCAGGTGGAGGCAGAGGGTTGGTCAGTGGTAACGTCCACGTGGGGGAGCCCGCCGGGGAAGTCTCGCTGCGTGCGCCAGGGCTGCCGAGACTGGCGTTGGGGCTGTAAATTGCTTCAGCGGTGACGGTGGAAAGCGACTCAGGAAGGCGGACGGAGGTGGAGGAGGTGATGTTGAGTATAAAACGATCTAACCACGCTGCACGCTCAACCTGTTCCCCTTCTAACGCCTTAAAGAGTGAAACGGTAAGGACCATTCGCCTCTGTTGTTGTTGTTGTAGCGATTGCGCTGACACTGGTGGCAGGTTCTTACTTTCTACATTAGTGAGGGAAGTTGGTGAAAGAAGAAGCTGCCTTGCCTGTGTATCCAGTAGGGCAATAAAAGTGTGGATTTGACTTTCGAATGCGTTTCCGCTGCAGAAAGCGCTGACGGCTGATGCCGCCGCTGCTAAAGGTTCTGTTCCAGACAGCGTAGTAGAAGCGGAGGGGAAAAGGGAGCGCAGATGGTGTGCGGTCTGCAGCAGCAGCTGTGCTTGCATTGCGCACCTGGACGTCCACCAGCGATGTAGCATGTCTGTTGAGTTGTTTGTGGCGTCTTCGGCCTTTGAGAGTGCTTTCTGATCAATGCTGTTCGCTCTGGAGGCACTGTTTTGATTTGTAGCTGAGGCTCTCACCACGGTGCACACGATCGAGTGCTCACCGTTGTGCGCCAAAGCTGTCATTAGCGTTAGGAGAAGTTTGGTACGTTGCGCAGCCATGGCAAGACGCACTGATGTAGGGAGACGCACAACAGCGTGCAGAGATGAACTTTTAGGTGGTTTTGATGCGGCTCCTGTTCCCACTCCCTCACGGCAATTTGTGTTGGGTAAGGATCTAGAAACACCGCCGTTGGTTGAAAGGTGAGAGTCGTCGGATGAGGTTGGCTGTTCCAGACAGCGCCGCTTGCGCTGTGGAGGAGGAGGATGCCTCTGTTCTGCGTTACGGCTCTCCGGTTGTGCATCGAAGTTCGTCTGGCGACGCAGCAGCCACGACAACACACACTCGGTGTTGCGCAGCCACGCCAGCGCAGTAATATGGATGCGTGCCACAGTTGCACACCTTCCAAGAGCGTCTTCTGGGGTAGTCGTTGTGGCTGTTGCTGTAGCACCGTTGTTGCAATTCTCACCGTTGCTGCTTGTACCAACTTGCACAGCAGACGCCGATGCTCCGGTAACGGCGAGCAGTTCCTGCAACGCAGCGACAAGCTGAAGAGCGTATTCGACTACGTCAGCCTGCGCGTCGTGCAATGCTGCTGTCACCTCAGAAGCGACAGAAGAGTTGGCCTGAGCGAGGTGATACTCTTGCAAAAACACGTGCTCTGCGATGTGCAGTTCGCACAAAGCTGCGTGCGCAATCAGCGACGAAATGCGGAAGTCCTCCACACCGGTAAAATTTGTTTTTTGACTGTTTTCACCTCTTGTGCCCACAAAAAACGCAATGCAACTTCAATGTCCGCGACGCTGGTTAATGCGAGTGTGTTGGACTTCTTGGTAGCTACTGCGAGCATCGGCTCCACTGCGCAGGCTGCGAGCGTCGCCATCGCTGACGCACAGCCGTCATTTGGGGAAGTCGCGCTGTTGTAAAGAACGTTGCTGCATGACACTACCGAGAAAGGAGAACAAGCAGACTTTGCCAGGGCGGCGGTTGGGGTGGGAAGAGAGGCAGCGGATACCGACTTGATCGTGGTGTTGTTGGTGGACTCCAAGGACAAGGGCGGCTGTTCGCCCAAGACTTCTTCTGTAGCAGTCGGTGGAATAGGCGAGGCCGCAGAGCGGGACGCAGCAGTAGTGGAGACGCTGACATTAGCAGGGCTTTTTGCCACTGCCGAAGCTTCTCGTGAATGAAATTTGGAAACTGCGGCCACCGCTGTTGTTGCTGTTGTAGTGGGGTTGGAGGCGCGCTGTCGCTGCAACTCCTCACACAGTGCCTGTGCCGTCGCCGTCAGACCAAGGTCCTGCAGAAGTTTATAAAGAGCAGAGGAAGAGGTACCGGAGGCGGCAGCAGCGTTGTCAGTGTTGCCGTTTGCGCTTCCACTCTCCTCAGTCTTGGTGGGAAACGGAAGAGACGCGGCGTTTAAATGATTCATCGTGATACGCAGTAAAGTGCTTCGGTGTGTAGTTTGATCCGAAGCACTGTCGGAAAACCATAAGGGTCAACGACGACAGTGCACAAGAGGCTATATAAGTGTATGCGTTTGGATGTATATCCAAAGGTCACTGAAGGCAAATACGGAAAGGCCGCGATGCTCGCCGGAAGGGAAGGGAGGAGGAAAGATATCAGAGAGATCTCGCACGGTAGCGAAACTGGTGCGGGGAGAGTAACGGAGTGCTTTTGTAGTGGGAAGTAAAGAATGGAGGGAGTTTTGCAGGAAAGCGCTGTTGCATGCAGTCAAATAAACGGAAAGGAAGAAAAGCTAGCAGCAAAGAATAGTCTGGACGTTAAAGTGTGGAAAGCAAAGAGGGGCACAAAGAGGTGCTGTTTGTGAATTTACGGGAATTCTGAAGAGACGCGGCGCTACCAAGGCAGTTTAGAGGAACAAACAGGGATGGGGAGAAAACGCTAAAGTAGATAGCGAGGCATCGACTAAGGAAAACGCTGCAGGCATCGCAGGGCCATTATAAGCTGCCGTTCTGTTACCTAAGTCACAATGGCTACATATATATATATATGTGTGTGTGTGTGCGCAATCCAGTTCTTACAAAAGTAGTTGTGTGGAAGTACTGTAGTCGTGGCAGGTCAGAAACGCTGGCAGCCATCTTGCAATTACTAGCTTTAGAAAGCGCTCGCTGAGTTTTCACAAGGAAGACACTAAGGGTGCATTGGAAAAGTGCAGTCCTTTTCTTTTGCCTTCTTAACATTTGCAGTGGATTGAAGTTATCCCCATGCGAAAAGGGCCATATAACTCAAATACTAGCCGCAACTTGTTGACAGACAGCGATGAGTACACCTTTCGTTCACAACGACTCTGACACTTGTGCAACACACTGCAGTCTACCTCCACTTTTACGGCTGAGTCAAAAGGAGTTGAATTTGGCGCAGAATGCGCAGCGTGCCGAGGAACTCATTCTTCTCCCGCTCGTCATTCCATGAAGGGATTACCATCGGCACGTACGGCTGCTGCGGCGGTGGTGGGTGTGCCGGCGAGGGCGAGCTCGGTACCGCAGCAGCACCACCACCAGCCGGAGTAGAATTCCCCGCGGCAAAACTCAAGTTAGCACTAGTACTCGCATTGCCTTGCCGTACCCGCGTAACAGAGAAGCCGCGACCGGGCGTCGGGCTCTCCGGCCTTCCATTGGACGAAGGTGACGCAGACATCGCGTTATTCGCGTTCTGCTTCTCCACGCCGTTCAGCGGCACCACCGCTGTCGGCAGGGTATCCCAAATCGGGGCTTGAATTTGCTCCTCCCCGACGTCAGCCAGGTAGGAGTTAATCAGCGTCGCTGCTGTTTCTCGGTCGTGCAGGTCGTGCAGGTGTAGGTCCGCCGTACTCAGAACGAGGGAGGCGTAGACCGGGTCGTGAGGCGACAGCAGCAGCTCGGCGTCTTCGAGAGTGTTGAGGTACAGCTGCGCTACATCAGCAAAGCCGCTGACGGAAGGGTAGCGAAAGCGGTGGTGATGAACCAGCATGGGGCCTTCAGGGAACGCCGACTGCTGCTGCTGTTGCTGTGAGGCCGTGCTCGTGGATAGATCAGTGTACGGCGTGTGCGGTGTCATGACGGGGAACATGGAGGCAGAGGGATGGCTTGACAGTTCACCCCTTCCTCCTCCGGCCACACCGGCAATTACCGGACTCTGCGCTGGAGCTGATGTCTGTTCCGTGCCGCGGTGACGAGAAACTATGCCACCCTCCTTATCGCACCACCGGGTTCCCTGACCACCACCACTACTACTAAACTGTCGGCCTGTCCTCTGCATGTCATCGCTGTTGTCATCATCGTCGTTATCGTCCTCAAGACAGGAACTGTCCATGCCGGCCGACGACGCAGCGGAGCTACGGCGTGCCCCAACAACCGTTTTTCGGCGATTCAGCTTTGCACCGCTGTTGCTCGTGCTGTTACCTCCGCCCTGTTGTGGGGTGTGCAGTTGATGCCCCGAGGAGGTGCGCGAGCCATGACGCGGCCGCTGTGATTTCCACTGCGCGGTGCTGTGAACGTTGTCTATGGCTGCTCCGTGAGTGCCGCTCATATTGTTGCTGCTCCTGTTGTTACTCTCGCTGCCTTGAAGGGTATCGTCACGTTGCAGTGGAGCTGCTGCGGTGCTTTGCGTGAAGGCACTCGCGTCGTCGGTGGCGGCGCGCTGGAGCAGCACCCGCTGCGAATTTTCGTCGTCTCCGTCGAACGACTCATGCGACGGGTCCGTGGCCTGTCCGACTACCCACAGCAGCGACTCCGCAATGTCGGGGTCAATGCCGCGCAGGGTTGCCGCAACGAGTTTGGTAATGAGAAACGGCCGTGGCAGCAATATGACTTTCCCCTCATCACTCAGCAGCGCCTGAGCGGCGCGGAGGGATGCCGTGTCTGCCAGCACCTCACCCCTGCACTCTGCCTCCCGCGCCAGCACGCTCGATACGCCGGGCTGCACAGATGAGACGCCGTGCGAAACGGACACCGCCAGACTCGACCCAGGCAGGATAAAGCTAAACAAATCCAGGTCATCTTTGTTATTGTTACTACAACTGCCGCCGTGCTCCCTTTCCTCTGCGCCACCCTCTCTGCTGTTGTTGTTCTCGTATTTGTCTTGCGTCGCTACTTCTGCGGGAAAGAGTGAGGCGGTCACACTTCGCTGTTTGCTGTCCTCGGCGATCGGCGCACTGCCACTGCGGCACGTAGCGCCACTGCCGGACAGAGTCGGCGTGCCGGGTTGCGGCGTTGGCCGCGGTGGCGTGCGGGCATGCCCGTTGGAGCACAGAGGCATGTAGGTCGGTGTGGCGGTGGCTGACATTGCTGTTGGAACAGCATTTGGCTCTTGCCTACTAAGCGTCCGGTCCGCCTCCGCATTGCCTCCACCACTATTAACGCCGGGCGTCGCTGCGATCACCGCCACACCGCTCTGGTTGAGGAGCCGACGGAATTCCTCCAGCAGGGCAAGGTCGGTGCAGAGGACACGGTAGAGGTCGCAACACCACTTGCGGTAGAAAAGCCAGATGCGCGGGTCGGCGACGTACACGGCGGGCATTAGCCAATCCAAAACCATGGATAACACACGAAACAACAGGAGGGCGAGCTCGCCGCGCACCTGGTTTTCCATCCGCTGCACCGCGCTACGGGTTGCCTGCAGTTGTGCCTTCAGGTTCTTCAGCTCCGCCGTCATGATGCTTGGCAGTGACACCCACGAGAACTCATTTGCACAGGCCAGCACGTCCTGAGTGGGAAATGTCATCGCGAGGGGAACTGCGTGCGGGACGCTGCTGAAATTAGTCCCCTCCAGCTTTTTCTCCGTCTCTCTGATCCGCTTGTAGCTGCCGCCGTTGGCCTTTTCCTCGTGTGCGCCGCGCAGGAAGGAGAGCGCCGCTTCTGTTGGGGACCTACTGAGCTCAAAAGAGAAGTTCGGTACGTACGTCTGCGGCGTGTTGAAGGAGGCGTTGTCGTGCTGGCTTCCGCCGTACGTGTTCGAAAAGAGCGGCTGCCGAAAGCGCAGCGTGTACGGTGCTGTGCCGAAGCTGTTGTTGCTGCCCTCGGCGGCGTTCCACCGGCCTGCAGAACCGCTCGCGCCAAAGTTGCCGGGCATGGTGTTGGTGGCGTAGCTCAGGCTGCCGTTGGCTAAACTCAAATTCAACAGGCGTTCGTCTTCGGTCGTGCCGTCTGTTGTGCCATCGCCTGCAAAGCTTAGTCCGGACGGCACCGCCGCTGTAGTGGAACTACTAGGCCAACCAAAACCCGGGTGAGGTGAGAATCCTCCTGCGGGGCTGCGACTGCTTTCTGAAGGACTGGCTTTCCCGTCAAAGGCCAACGCCTGCGGCAGTGCCGTGTGGCGGCCATCCGTGCCGGCACCTCCATTGCCACTGTTTTTTCCGACGGCCTGCAGGCGCTGCTGGTGTTCCACCGGCATCGCACACTGCACGTAGACTGCTGTGACAAGGGCGTACATGACGACGTCGACAGGGCGGATCTCGGAGCGGCTGCCGCTGCCCAACATTCCCAAGTCTATTGTCTCGAAGGACGAGGTGGGGCTTTTGCTAGCGGCCATTGTAGCTGCAGCGTTCGGGAAGGAACTGGTGTAGGTGGGCCGTCCAACATCCCTAGTTGACCCGCCGCCGCTGCCGCGAGTATTCCCGCTCGCCGGCGCATTAAACGAGCGACGATCTGCGCTGTTTGCGTAGTGATTATAGCGGCCTACCTCGTTCACCTCTTTACAGCCGCTACCAGAGGAAATGTTCCTCGCGGCTCGAGTCAGTCCTTGACCAGTTCCAACAGTCTCCGCTGCTGTGCTGCTGGCGGTGGTCGACACAGCAAAGCTGCCTTCACCGACCTCACTTTCTGAGGTAAAGCCGCTTGCTGCGTTGGTGTCGTTCAAGCCAGGGACGCAGAGCTGCTGCTGCTGCTGAGCAACCGCGGTGGCCAGGGCGCGTGCGTGTCGCGCCTGAGTCGACCGCGCGTAGTCCGGCGCCACCTGGGCCAGCTTCCCCATCGCGGCTGTGTAGTTGCGCAGCAGCGGGGAAAAAATGGGCAACAACTGCAGCGCTTCCGTGCTTGGTGGGTGCAGCGGGACAAAGACCTTTTCATGATCTTCATTGTCTTCAATTTCTTCCTCTTCGTCTTCGCGCCCGGTGTCGTTATCGTTGTCGGTACGATTGCCCACCGGGGGCGCGTCTTCGCCATGCTTGGGGACAGCAGAGTTTCCCCACCCACTTGCCTCTTCATCCTCTCCTTCGTCACCGCTGTGGTGTATGTCGCGCCGGCCCGTGACGTCGTAAACCGAACTCGCGTTGGACGGCGCATCGGCGACTTCACCGCCCGCCTCTACCTCTACATTTTCTCCTGTCACCGTCCCCCGGCTGTTCTGCTGTTGGCGTTCCCTGCTGCTGCAGCTGCTCCTCTTCTGCCTGGTGTTATTGTCACTGCCCTTGTCTTTGTGCCGTATGTGTTCGCTGTTGCTGCTGCTGGCTTTGCGGTTGCTGCCACCGTACATCAAGCCTTCGCACAGCGTAACGAGGATGGCGGTAATGTGCGCCCAGAAATCGCGGTGCAGCCGCGCCTCCTCTGCTCTGGCGTAATCATCGAGGTTGGCCCACTGCCGCGGCGGAGGCCGCAGCACACTGTTGTCGATGATTAACGCATTGTTGGTAAAAGTGGTGCCGCCGCCTCCAGTGCGCGCATTCGTGGCACCTACAGAACCAATATTGTTATTGTTGCTGCTGACACCTCGGAAGGGGACAGGATTATCTGCCGTGCAGAATCCCAGTCGTTTTTGCGCATCCTCGTCTTCGGTCGTCTCACCAGCGCGGTCACGGCGGGTGCGAGAGAGGGTGCCGTCATCACCCACGGTCATCGGGTTAAAACTCGCGTTTGCTGTCACTGCCGCCGCAACGGAAGCAAAACTGATGTTGGAGTTGGTGTTGTTGTTTATCACGGGAACCGGGAGAAGCTCCGCGTACGAGCCGGTGCGCTTCAACGCTTCCATCAGAGGAAGGGCGCCACAGTCTGGTGTGGGTATCGCCGTTACGGGAGGCGATCGCCCACTTGTGTCCGTGCTGATCCCACCCAGGCGGTTACCGCCGGTCAGGGCACGACTGTTCACTTTTGCAGTGTTTTTTCCTGCGTTGTTGGCGTTACCGCCACCTGTACTGGTGCTAGTGTTCGTTGCAGTCGACTCGCTACTGGTGCGTTTGCCGCCGCCTCGCATGTCACTTGCCTGCATCGCAGCTAGGGCCGCGTTGCTGTCATTCAGTAAAGTCAGTAGAACAACGAGATCTGCCGTGGCAGTGCGGCCGTCGAGGAAACCCCAGAACGTGCGGTCCCACACCCGGGCCGTGTCCACGGGGTCGGGGTCGGTGGAGGAGTAGACGGAGCTGTAGGGGCCACCAACCAGCGGCAACACGGCGAACGGGCCAAGGCTGTCGGCGGAGAGGGTGTTGATGTTGTTGGTTGACACCGCCGCAACAGGCCCCGTGAGGAGACTATTGTTGTTTGTATAGGCATTTACGTTGTTTAGGTTGGACATGGTACTAATCTGTGAGACGGAGAAAGTGTGGCGAACTAGCTTTGGCAAGTTCTGCTGCTGCTGCTGCTGCTGCAGGGGCGCTGCAACGGTCGAGGCTTTCTCCTTTTCAAAGTCAGACACGATTGTTTCCGCCTGCATCGGTGAGACGGTATGTTCCCCTACGGTGGTGGTGCTGCTGTTGGGAGGGATGCGACTCGTCCGCTGCTGTTGCTGCTGCTGCGATATGTCCAGTGCATTCGTCAGCACCGCCCAGCTCTTCCCGGTCAGCGTGCTCTTCACCTTTTGGCGAAAGTGCTTCTGCAGCGCGTGCTGAACACCCGTGAAGACACCGGGAGTGATGTTTGTATTTGGAATAGCGGTGTTGTTCTCTCCACTTGCGATCGGGCCGTCTTCACCAACAACGTCAACGTTTTTCTTCTCTGCAATCGACGCGGTGTCCCGGGCAACATCACTCGTTCGCCGATTCAATTGTGGTCGGTTTACTGGTGTTGCTTCGCAGCGGTGCCGGTGACAACTCGTCGTGCTAGGGCGGCTAGTGCCTGTGGAACTCTGCCCTGGTGCAGCAACAGCGGCGACAGCTGTAAAGGAGGTGTCGTTGACTAAATTTAGCGGCAGCGGTGGTGGGCGTTGTAGATGGCGCTTCCGGAGACGTTGGGTCGTGGAGGACACAGTGAAAGCGGCTATTCCACCACCGGAAGAACGTGACACGCTCGCCGTTCGCTTCTCGTCCCTCCTCCTCCGATGTTGGTGCTGCTGCTGAGCAGCTTGATTTTCGTAAGACCGGCTGATCATATCATCCGGATCCTCGTCAAACGAAAAGTATCGTTGACGGTGCGCATTGCTGACGTTGCTACCGACGGTGTTCGTGAAGACGCCGCTGTCGTGCGCGCGATTCGTCGACCTGGTACCGGGTGAGGGTGTCATGCACGTTGCTGTTGCTGTTGCTGTTGTTGCTGCGATTGATTCGACACAGCCTCTTCGTTATCACACTCACCACCATCAACAGCCCCGTTGTTATTGGCGTCCTCGTCATTGGTAGTGTTTCCATCCTCACCGTCTTCGTCTTCTTCCGTCGCAGCGTATATGTCCGGTGCTGTGGTAGCCGCCGCTGCTGTGTCGTTATCGTTCTCTTCACTCCCCTCTTCATCGTGGCTGCCGCATAGCACCTCGAGGGCGGCGCACCGCTCGATCAACTCCTCTACAAATGTCAAATTCTCTTCCAGCAGCTTTACTTTGTGGTGCACCGTCTGTAGTTGCCTCAGCTGTTTCGTAATGAGCTGCTGCGAGGTGCTCACGAAGAGGTGGCGCTCGTCGGAGTGCAGGATGCCGTCGAAGCGGACGAGGGTGAAGAAGAGCTCCATCATGTACGTCGAGGAGATACCGTTGCTGTTATTGGCGAGGGTGGTGAGGAGGGGGTAGAACTCACTGCGGAGTTCCGCGGCGATGGTCGGCAGCAGGGCGGAGCCGGCGAGGCCGACGTTGCCGCTCGCGTTGCTGCTCCGCCCGGGAACACCGAGGTGCGAAACACCCAAGCTCGTGGAGAATACTGGACTAGACATCCTTGTGGCTAGAAAGAAAACTCAATAATAAAAAAAAATAGCGTGCTGGAAAAGAACCACCGCGTTACAAACTAGGGGAGCTGCGACTAACGATTCAGCAATCTACAGCCCTGGAGTGGAGTAAAGGAGAATGCCAGGTACACAAGAAATAAGAAAACGGTAAGCGTAAAGAGAAATCCACGGCTAGCAAGAGGGTACTCAAAGTCAAAACTGCGGTATCAATTACGGCCTTCCGTGAGCAGCGGTACGAAATTCTATTCCTTTTGCGTAGTTATAACGCTTGCGTGTAGACGGCACCTGCGTAAGGAAGTAAACATGAAGCACAGAGAGTCAGGGAAGAGCCTTCTCTGATATCATCCATCAGGAGAGCATGCAACTTAATGTGTAAGTGTCGGGGAGCAGGGGGCAGAAACGTCAGGAAAAGGGTTCGAATTGGAATTCAGTGTTGGTTGGAGTAGTTGGAACGTTGGGTGCTTGGCACAACTCTCTTTTTCTCATCGTTGCTGTTCTGCGTACTGTGCAATACGAACTTAGTCTTACCGCGAGGATTAGTGACAGAGTCACAGCACAGCAGAATAGTTTCTACCTTTCCAGTTGAAGTCACTGTGATGGACGTTGCAGTCAGGAGGATTCTTGTGCATCCGCATCATCGGGTAGAGAACAACAACAAGAACGCAGCAGGGAAAGCAAGTTGCCAGCTTTGTTTTCGGGCATCTCCCCGATAGCAAAACAAACAAACAACAAAAACGAATGCCTCCTTTCTGTGAGGCGCACAGTCGGCGGGCTACGTAACCGCGGTTTTTATCGGTGTTGTCGTTGCTTCTTATAATAATTATACGTCGAAGTTACAAGTTAGTGCCAGGCTTCAACCGTTACGCGAGTAAAGAAAAGGCGAAGGATCAGTGGAATCTGAAAGAAGAGACCATCCGTCTCCGGCGTGACCGACAAACGCAGGTAGTGAGAAGAACGCCACGGAGCGCATCAACAAATTAGCTAAAGCAACCAAGGAAACCCCACAGCACTCAATTTTAATAATAAAGAGTGAAACACTTCGTTTTGTTCGTCATTGCTCTGCTGCGTCTTGCACCGGCTTCAGCGTGGCGCGGTTCATACGGGCCGCATCAGCGAGGTACTTAATCGAAAAGTAGTTCTCCCGCGACAGTTGCGTCAGTAGTCGGTGCTGGTGCAGACTTCGCTGAAGCGTCTTGAGCGCGGGCAGCACTCGCGCGTCCTGCGAAGCCGCCACCCCGCCAAACGCCTCGCTCGCGTGAAGCATCAATGACTGGGCCCACAACAGAGCGTGCTCCAGCCCCTTGCAGTTCTCCACCTCCTCACTCACCCACTGCATGAATTGCGGAAAGAGGGCGGAGGGGACGGCAGTGACAGCGACGGGAATGGATTCGTGCGGCATGCGGCGCAGACACTCCACGCCCAGTACAGCATCACCGAGGTTCAGCGCACCCACCAGCGCCAGCACAGGATGCCCGCTTTCCAGCTGCTGCCGCACCTCCGCGGTGGTGACGCGGGAGGAGAGCTGCAGCGGCTGGAAACGCGGCCTTGATACCCGTGTCGAGAAGAGCAGCAGACCGTCGGTGGTCGCCGCGATAAACTCCGACCCCGTCGCGGCAAAGGCCACGTCCGTTGTCCGTGCCTTCAACTCCGTCTTGCGCTTCCCCGTCGCCAAGTGGCGGTGACGGCTGCCTGGCATCTCGATCAGCTTGCGCCGCGACAGGTGGATGTCATCGTTCTCTACGTCGATATCGTCCAGGAAACCGGCCTCGGTGGCGCTGCGCCACTGGTATTGCTCCTCGGCGCCTTGTACGTCGAGGTTCGCCGTGATGGGCCACTTTTTCAGCACGTAGCCCTGTGTGGCGTGATAGAGCACGAGCCACTTTGAGTCCCCACCTGCCAGCAGTTTTTCACCTTCGGGGGAAAAGCTGATACGAGTGAAATGGGCGTTGTAGTTGGCGCTGTTTGGGCCGACGTCCTTACGCCACCCGCCGGCTGCGTCGAAGGATGTGAGAAAGGTTTTGATGAGCTGGGGATCGTTCGCGACAGTGGTCTCATAAACGGAGATCTCCTGCTTTGCCGTTAGCACCGCCATGCGGCGTCCGCTGCTGCTGTACGTCACACACAGCACCTCCGTCCCGATGTTCAGCACCTCTCCATCGCCCTTCAGGCGCTCACCGCTGTCGTTTTGATTGAAGAGGTCCCAGAAGACGATGTTGTGGTCCATGCTGCCCGAGGTGAGAGTAGTACCGGACGGGTGGAAGGCGACACAGGCGATGGGCGCCTCGTGGCCCTGCAGCACATCGATAATGCGACCCGTCTGCACCGCGAACAGGAAGATCTTGTTTACCTGACTGCTGCCGACCGCAAGCACCTCTCCGGAGGGGTCCACGGCAATACACGATAGTTGCGTCTGCTCCGGCGGCGCGAAGACGCGGAATTGGCGGTAGCGCATCAGGTCGTAGCCACGCGCGGTGCCGTCGAGGCTACTCGTGAAGAAGGCATTTGTACTGGCGCTCGTGCTGATGCCCGTGATGGGCCCGGTGTGCTCCGTAAAAGTCGCAAAGCACTGCCCTGAGGCCACCTTCCACACCTTTACCTTCCCCTCATCACCGCCGGAGATGATGTTTGTGCTGTCGGCCGTGATAGCAGCACAGGAAATATCGTAGTAGTGTGCCTGCTCTTTCAACACGTACGCCTCGGCTTTCCAATCCCACACCATTAGCTGCTTAAGGTGGGCGCTGCCAAAGGCCACCCAGTCTCCGCTCGGCGAGAAGGCCGCGGCGGTCAGAGACTGAGCGGAGATGGAGAGGAGGTGCACCAGCGCCAGCTCTCCGCCCTTCGCCTCGGGCAGCGTGTGAATCGCAAAGATGCCGCTGCTGTAGCCAATTGCAAGAAGACCCCGCGGCTTGTGAAAGGCCGTGACAGACACGCTGCCCTTGTGTGAGAGCATGAACTTGCTTTTGATCTCATAGGCGTGGCGGAGTATTGGGGGTAGGTAGGAGTCGTCCGCCACGGACACCCGCACGCCCTCGAGGCGCAGCTGGTCGAGACGGCGGCGCTCGAGGAAGCTCGGTGGGAGGGACGACTCACCATCTTTCCCGGTAACATCTTCACCTTCCTCGACATCTTTCATGGCGTCGTCTGCCTCACCAACACGTGCCTGCAGCTGCGCCGTGGCGATCGCCTGCAACACTTCCCGCCGCGTGATCGCTACGCGATGCCACATCACGACAACATTGTCAGCCGCCACACTCACAACCTCGCTGTTGTCGTCGTTAGTGAACCACGCCCCGAGGACAGCGCTGCGGTGGCCGATCAGCGCGTTCTGCTGGAGAGCCATACCCTTTTGGTGCAGTTTACTTTGCCGCGGCACAATCTTCATCCGCGCGTCCTGCCCGCAGAGAAGGATGTGATTGCTGTCGGAAGTCCAGTTGAGGTTGGTGATCGGACGTGTGAGGACAGCGTGCAGCTGCTCAATGCGGTGGCAGCCGTGGAAGCTGACGACGCGCTTCGCCGGCGTCGTGTAGACCTGCAGTGTCGCCTCCAGCGCCACTGCGACATACTTACCGCACGGGCTGAACTTCACGGCGGAGATAGTGCAGTTGGGTGGGAAAGACAGTGTGTCGAGCACCACGCGGGCGGATATGGAGTAGAAGAAGCCCAACCCACGTTGCCCGATCACAATCGCGAGATCTCCATCCGGGGAGAGGTCGAAGCAGGTGATGCTGCTGTTGCTGCAGGTCAGGGAAAGGTGGCCCGCATGCTGCAGGTACACGGAGGAAAGGTAGTTGTTGACGGGAGAGTAGAGCTGGGCGCCGTCTGGAGAGAAGGCGACGTTGCCGCCGGTGTACAGCATGCCGTGTACTGCAGCGAGTTGAAAGACGCTTTGCATCTTGTTCGATTACGGTGCTCACTCCCTATTTGTTATATTATTTCAGACAGAGAGAACACTTACGACCACACACAGACACGTTTTCAGAAACGAAAAACGCGCAGCACTACTACGGGTGCGGGAAGCTTCTGATTTTCAAAGTTGCGACGACAAAAAGAAGAGATCAGCAGAATAGAGAGATGAGAGAGGGATTGGAGCAAAGGAAGGGAAGTGACACGCAACAGGAAAACTCTCAGACAAGCGTTCTTGTTAATTGCAGATGGTTTCGTTTGGATAAGCTGTGATGTGGGGCATGAAAGTCAATACTCATACTACATGCGGGGTACGTAAAACAAACACGTCGTCTCACATAGCACTTCCCATTTAACACAAACAACACGTGGCTTTCGTTTTTACGATTCACTTCCAAATGCGCTTGAGTTTGCTGGGGAGGAAAAAAACAAAAAAAAAGAGTCCCCATGAATTTGCCTGTTGCGGGAGTCGGTGCGTGCACGACGAGCTGCACGTTCAAATCACAGTCTTAAAGCCCTTTCACCCTTTCTTGGCCGGGAGTTTACAAGAGTTGAAAACAACGACAACAACATCAAAAACTGATTAAATTCGAAGACTTGGCAGGTCAGGTGAGAACAACAACCACTAAACGTCACGAACGGTACAAAACGTGGTAGCAAACTTGTCGAACAAACAAGAAACGGAAACCCGTAACACTCTTAGTCATTAGTAGTAATTATGAGCAAGGTATTCTCGAAAAGGTAAAACTGTCTTCAAAACACCATTTGGCCACAAACATTGCCGCTGCACGTGTCATTCGTAACAACACAGCAACGTCACCTTAGTACGTCACGTCGGCCATCATCTCATCGTCGAGGTCAGCGTCAAAGGCCCCCGTCGTATTCCACTGTGAGCTCGTTTCACCCGGCATGCCTTCCAGCAGGCTCGCGGCCGAGGGGTAGGCCTTCGCGATACAGTCCTGGAAGTACCGCGCGCTGCTCATGAGCTGTTCATCCGCGGTGTTTACGCGACGCAGCAGCGGCACGTAGGCCTCCACCTTGAAGTTGGCCTGCGACACACACCCGGTACTGGCCACCGCCGCCGCCGCACGCATCATCCACATCGATGTCAGCTTGTCCGCCGCGCCAAAGTTGGCGGCCGCGTGGAGGTGCTCCGCCGTGGCTGACAGGAATGCCTGATCTGTCCGCTGACTTGCGCAGGTGATGAGGGAGTAAACGAGGGCATAACCCGCAATGACTTGCGTGCCTTTCGTCATCGTGTTCGACAGTGCACGCTCCTTAATATCGCTCACCACCTCGTCGGAGATGCTCTCAGACATGCACAACGCACCAACGGCCACACCGGCCGCCGCCGCAAGTCCAGGCGACTCCGGCGATTCCCACATTGACCGAACACTGTCCATTAGCTTTGTGATGTGTGGGAACTTCTTTGTGAAATGCGAGTAGCGCAGCACCACGCTAATAAAACGGCACATCACCGTCCGCAACAGCGTCGAGTCCACCGCCGTCTTCTTCGTTAACACCGTGCCAAGAATGAGGTCAGCATACTTCTCTGATCGAGTGAGGAGCTGGATCACTACATGAAGAGCTAGCACACGCGCCTCGCCCGAGTCGCACAGCGCGGCGTTGAACATGGCGAGCGCCATCGTTCCCTCCACCATCTTCTCCTTCCCGCTCGCCGGGTAGTTCATCAGCTGCAGGCACAACCGTACCAACGCAAGCACCACGGTGCCTTCGTTGCGCGTGAAGAGGACCTTGGAGCAGCGACCTGCGACTGTGTTCGCTGCAGCAGCGCTGATCGCGCGCGGGGCAAATTGCATAAGGTCCTGAATGCACTCCACCGCCTCCACCCTCTGCTGCGGTGTGCCGTAGTCGAGGCCGCGGTTGTAGAAAGACATGAGGGTGTCGAAAAGACGCGGGTCGCCCTCGCCGAGTACGACAAACTCCGGCGTGCTGCTGCTGATGTAGGCCCGCGCCGTCACCGTCAGAGTCTCCTGGAAGGCGTGCAGGTATTGCAGCAGGTAGCGACCGGCGGCGCGCTTGCTTGTCATCACGTCCTGGCGCTCTTCTTCGTCCAGCGTCTCCAGCACCCGTTCCTCGAGAGAGTTCAGGAGGTCGGAGATGGACCGCACGGACAGAGCGCGGTTCGACTCGCTGTCGTCGCCGAGGGCGTCGATGAGAGCACAGAAGACCGCTGTGATGCCCTCGACGTTGTCCAAGTCCGCGCCAAGGCCGCACGCAGCGGCCATCATAAGCGCACCATGGCGGCGCGAGGGTACGTTCATCGCCTTGTTGAACGCCTCGATCGGCATCCCCTCGAACTCGCGCGCCGTTGTCTCCACGTACTTGGTCGTCAGTGCCTGCGCACCGTCGAGGTCCTCGACGCAGAACTGCAGCAACAGGCGGACCATGTCTTCGTTGTAGCGACGCAGCTCCTCCTGAGCCTCCTGGACCTCGAGAATCGTATCCAGGAGCTCGACGTTCCGGTCTGTATGCGACTCGAGCGCATTTAGATGTTTGAACACGAGCGCCAGCGCCACACCGGGCTTCACCTTTACCACCTCCACTACACCCCGCACGCTCGTCGTGAGCTGGGCTTCGACGGCGCTCTCGATGAGGCGCGGGCCGACTAGTTTGGATACCCGTGCGAACACCTCACGTGCCGCATTCTGCACTGTGTCATGCTCCTGCATGCCCGGCAGAACGCAGCCAACGATCTGGCCGCCCATGCTGACCAGCCGGCGTGGGTCGGCAAACTGCACAACCGTACCGAGGCAGATAAGGGAACCGAGCTTGACGCGGCGATTGTCGCTCTTGTACATGCTACAGAAAGAGTCGACAAAGCGTTCAATTGTCTCATTCATGCGCGTTGTGAACTCAATCGTCTTTTCTGCCACCTCGACGCAGTCCGGGTTGTCCGATGAGGCAAAGCGCACGAGGAGAATGGCCAGGCTGTCGAAGATCTTGTTAACGGCGGCGCGGATGCTTGCAACGCACGCCTGCCACGCCATATTCGCGTCCGTGCGCACATTTGCGCTGTGCTCGTGGCGGCCGCAAAAGAGGGCGGAGAGCATGCGGATCATGTTGTCGGTGCCCAACATCTCCTCCAGCGAGCCGAGGATGGAGACACCGCGTTTCTCGACGTCGCGAGCCGCTTCTATCGTCAACACCGCGCCGTAGTCGCCGCCCTCGTCGGCTGGGGCGGCCGACGGGCTGGCCCCCGCCTCGTCCAGCTCGCCTTCCACCGCGTTCGTCCGTTCGGCGTGCGTCTCGTCGTCAGCCATCGCCATCTGAATGCGCATCTTCTTCTTGATGTATGCCACGATGTGCAGCATGAGCTTCGCGGCCAGTTGTAGAGAGCTCTGCCGCAGCGTTGTCACCTCGCTTGTCACGCCGTCCAGCAGCGGGCCGAGGACGAGCTCGAGGTTGCGGGTGCCATAGAGGGACACGATACTGTCGCCGGCGGCCAGCGCCACGTCGCGGACCTTGTCAGAAAAGTGCGAGAGACCCTCCAGCACCCATGGCAGACCGATGGGCAGGAAGTCCTGGAAAGACTCTGTAGCGAGAGTAGACGGGGCGTAGACCATGATGTACAGAAAACCCTCCCGCACCGGGGGGCGCTCGTCCGTCATGCCGCTCTCGATAGTCGGGAAGTATAGCTGAAGCAGGTTCGCGCCGCACGCGTTCACTACCTCCACAAAGACCTGCGCTGCACCGGCCTTCTCGATCGTGCCGGACTGGACGCGCTGCAACACGCCAAAGGCCCACTGGCAAATCTCATCGATCAGGCTGCCGCCGATGGCGGAGGCGAGGGCGGCGGCTGCCTTAGCTGCCGTGGTTCGAGCCTCCGCGGACGGGTCTTGTGAGGCTTCCTCGAGCAGCCGCACGAGCTCGTCCGTGTACGGCAACAGCGCCCTCGAGTCGCTAACAAGACTGACCATCGCTGCCACGATTTGCGCTGCCTTGGGGCGGGTGTGAGCCACCTGTGAGCTGAGGCCGCGCGACAGCACCGGTATAATCAACGCGAGGGAGGCAGGATCGACCATGTTGATGAAGCGCGTGTAGAGCAGAGCGTCTAGCGCCGATTCCGTCTCTGTGCTCGGCGAGCGCATGGCATTCAGGATCAGCTCTACGTGCTCCTGGATTTCGGGGTTCGACACCACACCAGCAACGCGGCGCAGCGCGTTCGAGGCGGCAACCGAAACAGCGTTGTTCACGTCGAAGAGGCAGCTGCGGATGTGCTTCATGATCTCTGGCAGCGCGGCGGCGAGTTGCTTCGGCGAGCAGAAGGCGACGTAACCAATGAAGTTGAGGGGCGGTACGCGCTTCTTAGCCGAGTCTGACGCAAGCCCCGCCACCAGGCGCGGGATCAGCTGACGCAGACCCACACCAGACAACTTTGCCATCATCTCCTTTGCCGCGTCGTCGGCGCACTCCGACACGTTTGGGTCCGGGTCCGCAACCGCCTCCAGAAGCTCCGTCGCCATCGCGAGCGCGTAGGGCTCGAAGAGGGTCGCCAGCTCGCTGCACAGCACCTCGAGCAGCACCATCACACCGGCGCGCTCAACCTGCTTCTCCTGCGCCGACTTGCGCAGAATTTCCATGACGTGGTAGCGCTGCAAGGACGGCAATCCGAGCCCTTTAATCACGCCGACCAAGCCCCAAGCGTGCGCCTTTTTCTTGATGTAGGAACCGGAGTGGATGCATTGCTTCAGGCACTTCTCCATGAAGTCGTCCAGTTTTGGCGAATTGCGGATGTGCGGGTTGCGGCTGATATCGGCCATCGACTCGCACACACAGCGGTGAACCATGGCGGATTGGGAGTTGTTAAGGGTGCGGCTCTGCTGATCAATGATCGCCTCCAGCAGCGCCGTTTCCTGCAGCCGGCAACTCATTATCGTCAGCCACACAGTGGCCGTCGCGAGGTACTGCTCCTTATGTGCCTGTGTCACGTCCTTCGGAGGCTTCGCCAGCCGTGTCTGCAGCTCGGGCGAGATGCTCTTCAGCAACGTGAGGTCGGCCGCCTCGAGTACCACGCGGCCGGCCTTCAGCGTCTGCCGCAGCAGCACTTCTCCCGTTTGCGGGTTCTCCAGCAGCTGGCACAGGTAGTCCATCACCACTGCCGGCACACGGCCTAAGTACGTAGAGGAAAGCCCCTCCAACGCGATTACGGACGGTGCGCCGCCCACCATTTTCAGCTCCTCAACCCAGCGCATCTGATCGCCTTCATCGGTACCGGGGCGGCGGGCGAAGAGCTGCTTCATCGTCTCCGTGACGCGCAGCGCGTTCGCCTCGCTGCGGCCGCCGTAGGTGCGCAAGAAGTACACGAGGTCGTCCCAGTCGGAGGGGTTTAGGGCGAAGCTGTACTTCTGTGCTGCGTCTTCGAGAGTGTTGCGCATTGCTGTCGCGATGCTTGCCGACGGGTCGTTGCGCAGTGTCTCCGCTAGCACGAGGGCTCGGCGGCACGTCTCGAAATGGGAGAAGCGGTTGTATGCCGCCGCCGTCACCTCGCGGACGGAGTCGACGGTGTTGAATAGCCCCGCCTCCACCACTGGCAGACGATCGCTTGGCACCATCGCCATGAGGGTGTGAAAGCCCTGCTGCAAGCTCTTGTACAGCGCCGGAAAGCTCTGCAGTATCGTTGTGAGCAGCTCCATTGATGCCGTCGGGTTTGGCAGGTTTGGCTGACCGATGTTCTGCATGAGCATGCCGAGCACCTGGTGCTGCGTGGCCACTGGAATGGTCGTCGAGACGGCGTTGGTGCCGCGGCCAGCCTTGAAGGCGACGCTCGCGAAGGCTGTCAGCACGACGAAAAGCGGCGCTGGCAGCATCTGCGTAAGGGACTGCCGCAGCGCATGGGCCATCGCCGACACCTGGCTCACATCTTCTACCTCTAGGGTCTTGAGCGGTGTGAGACGGGCGACGGTACGGACAAAGTTCTCAGCCATGTAGCCAAACGGGGTGTGCATCAGCAGCCCAGTCAACGCGTCGGTAGCCAGAACCGCCAGAACGTGTGTCGGCTTCTCCTGTTTCTGCAGCTCCGTCACAGTGGTCTGCAGGGACACGTAGAAGATGGGCAGAGCTCCGAGGTCGAAGTGACCGTGCGTGCCGAGCAGCCGCAGGGTGAGGAAGATCGCCTTGCGCTGGTGCACCGCCGGGAGAATCGCCTTTGTACGCTTCTCCAGAGCCGTGCGCAGCGCCTCGCGACCTCTTGCCAGCGCGATGGCGTCCTTCTTCTTCATGTCGTGGAAGTCGTCTTCGGACATCCCCTTTGGTGGGCGGTCGGGGTAGATCTTCAGCAGCTGCTGCTCGCGCAGCGAGGCGGTTTCGTAGGCGTCCATCACGGACACATCCTCCGCTGCCACCGCAACATCCTCGGGCGACAGCGCCAGGAACCACGACTTCGACGCCCGCGTAGCCTCTTCAAGCGTCTGCAGGATGTCACGCGAGGCGGCGCTCGTTGTCTGCGTCAGCAATAGCACAAGGCCTCGTGCTGCCGCGATGGACACGTGTTCCACCTCTTTGTTGAGAGCCTCGAGCATCGTGCGCGTCACAGACTTAGCGTAGAGGGAGAGTAAACCCTCCTGCCCCTCTCCGGAGGTCAGTACCTGCCGCAGCGGCCGCTCTAGCACCGTCAGACTGCCCTGGCGGTAGCGCCGCAGCTGGCAGCTGGAGGACGTGTAGAAGTACGGGTCCTCGCCTTGGACGTTGTCGTGCCCGGTGCAAAGGAGCAGCTCGCTCAGCACAAGAGGAACAGAGAGGTGTAATCTGTGCTGCAGCAACGCCTTGCCGATCGCGACGAGGGCAGGCGCAGCGGTTTCACCAACAATTGCCGGTGGCGTCGCTGCCTCCAGCCCGAAGACATGCTGCACGGTGAAGTTCCACAGCGTCGTCACACGCGACATATCCATCGCTACAGATTTTACGTACGCCAAGAGTGGGCGACGCGTGCGGCCGTGGCGGCTCGTCAACAGCTGCACCAGGGCTGCCCCGTAGCCGCTGTTCGCGAGTTCGATAGCGACTTGCGCGGCACGCGCCTGCTCGTACACGTTGCCCTCTAGTTGGCGGAGCACCTCAGCGGTGCTGAGCAGCGCACACAGCTTTGTCACCGTGGCGTGGTCCCCGCGAGCGAGGGAAAAGGGGAGGGACAGGTAGGCGTCCGGGCGTGCCACAACCACCTCTTCGCAGTCTTTCAGCAAATCCGTGATCAAATCACCCACAATAGAAGGCGGTGTGCGCTGCACGTTGAGGTGGACCAGCATCGCCCGACGAATCTCCACCTCGCGGCGGCTGTTCTTCAGCGCACCAACAAGCCCGTCCTCGAGCGACGCCTCCAGGTGGAGGGCCGCGGTGAGGCGGAAGGCCTGGGCGGCGGACTCGACGGCTGGCATGGCCACCTCGCGGCTGAGGGTCATCATGACTTCCGCTGGCACCTCCACTTGCGCTGTCACGTCGGAGGGCATGGCCTCTAACATATCACACAGCAGCCGCATCGCCACCTCCTTCTCCCGCGGCGTACGGCAACGGGTGCCGACGACGTGGACGATGGTCTGAAGCAACACAGGCAGCAGTGTGTCTGGTGCTACAGCGTGAAGCTGGGCGAAGAGTGTCGCGTAGATCGGACTGACAACGCCCACAACTGGGGCAAGGGTGTCGGCGTTGATCGTGAAGGGCGTGATGAACTGTGCGAGCGCGTCCTTGCCCCTGCCAGCCACGTAGGCCGCAAGCTGCGCGGTGGGTGTGGAGGCCAGCACAGCCACGTAGTCCAAACAAGCGTCACGCGACGTAGTTGTCAATCCCAGGTTGTACAGCACCGCCTGCAAAGCCGCGTCGACGTTTTCAAGGTTCAGCGAGCCGGCGACTGGGTGGCGAGCGCCGAGGACATGGAAGAGGGTGAGGGGGTTCGCCTTGACCGCGGTGGTAATTTGGTCCTTCGTGATGCCCAATAGCGTCTCCTTACCCTGAAAGACGGGGCTGAGGGAGACGAGCTCGAGCGGTGAGAGGCTCTTCACAGCGCTGCGCACCGCCTCCATCTGGTGGCCTGCGGTAGCCTCTATCAGCCGGCGGAGGTGGCGGATCGGTGCGGAATAGTAAAAGCACTCATCTTTCGTGGGATGCACCTTCAGGCTGTGCTTCTTACGCTGGGCGTGGAGAGCGGCGTAGCGCTGGATGAGCACCGCGAGTGACTTCAGGTACAGCTGCATCGCCTCTTCACTGCTGTACTCCTTGAGCTTCAACGTTGTCCTGTCTTTGCGGGGCTGGACGGCCAAAGCAGGCTTGCGCCACGCCGCACGTTGCCGCGCCGTCGACGGGGTTGGCGGAGGGATGTTAAAAATAGCCGGCGCCGCCAGGCGCAACACTTCCTCTGCACACAGCAGCGCCGCGGGGGTTTTGTCGAAGTACTGCAGACACACATTCGAGGCGATGCTCACCGCAGTGCACCATTCCACCAGCGACAGTGGCGTCAGCGCTGCGACACGCGGCAACACCTCCTTGCGCAGTCGACGGTGGTGGTCGGGCTGCACGCACGGGAACTTCGTCGCGCTCAGCACGCACTGAATCACCTGTAAGGGGTGGAAGCCTTTAATAGGGCGGTGGGACAAGGCGATAATCTCTTCCGACGGCTCCTCCACCTTCAGGCCGCCCTCAAGCTGCTCCCGCTGCAGCTGGCGGAAGTCGCGCAGCTGCAGCGCCTCTTTCTCAGTGAGGGGGTTGTTGTACTGCAGCAGAATTTCCACCGCTGTCGGCACTGTCGAGACACGCTGAAGCGCGTGTGCCACCTGTGAAAGATCCATTGCGTAGTGGAGACACAACAGTTTTCTTTTTCGATGGGTACCTTTTGCTTTTGGGGATAAAAGCCAAATGTAACTAACCTTAAAGACACACTCCCACCAACGATCTCACTACTGTTTCGTGAAGGTAGTTAAACCACGATAATAACAGCAGGGATATCCGCTAGTTGTGACGTTCCCTCCAGCTGATTCCTTTAACACACGCTCAAACGCTCGGGTAGAGAAAACAACAACAATATATATATATATATATATATTAACTGGAAAGAAGACAGCTAGTGTTACGAGAGCGCTACTCAATCGGTGCTCGAAGGCGCAACAGCAAGTGAGAGCCTCCCTTGATTGTCAGAGACAATATTATAACAATAACAACAGCTATTACTCTGGTTGCGTTTATTTGCGAAGAGCAGTAACAAGAGAGGAATGGTCACTGAAGAATGATAGAGGCGAAAGACGGAACATCAAGAACCCCGTGGACGGGAGCCATCGCTTTCGCAAGGAGGTCCCGCTACAAATGCGGCCAGAAGGACAATTTGCTGTTTACTGAAAAAGACAACAGCATCATTCGCTACCAGGACTCGCCGAGAAGATGCAGCCCGTTTCCTTTCTGTTTTTTTTTTTTTTCCTTCCCCCTTTTCCTCCCCTGCGTGAGCTGGGAATGGACGCAACAGAAGAAACAAGAAACACGAAAACCCCCAAGTACCCAAAATCAAAATAGGCTGCAAGTACGTTGGGGAAAAAAAAAAACAACAACAACACCAACAAACGACCACATCTCAGTTTCACTAGGCACTTACCACTAATGCTAAACGGTGCAATGCCATTCCTTACCTACTTCATACGTCACGACGTAGCGTACTCGCTGCGATTGCAAAAGCAAACAAACAGAAGCTGTGCGTATGCTGGCTCCAAAGACACAGAACATCCACAGAGCTCACAATCATGCATGGCACTGTTGCCACACTCTACACCAAAACTGGATACCTGGTACATCAACTCAAGAAAACAGACAGCTGGGCTTGCTATCAGAGCTTTTTAATGGAGGCGCGGTGCTTGATTAGCTGGATGTTCGCCAGCAGCTGCACGACGTGGACGATAATAGCGGCAATGGCACCAGCCACCGGGCACGAGATGAAGAGGCACCACACCAGCATCACGCCTACCAGCGGCAGTGGCTCCGTGTGTGGGAGGTGCGCGCAGCGGGCCACGATTGGGATATGGATAATCGTGCTTGATGTGCAGGCACAGGTGATGATCCACACCGCAGGGTAGCTGAAAGGTCCTAACGTGTAGCCAGGCACCGATGTCGTGGAGGCGGGCAGGCTGTCCAGATACGTGCTGTGCTCGCCCATCAAGCCCAGCAGAATGAGGCTGTTCAGTATGCTGAAGACGACATGAATGCGGCACAGCATGTGCAGCCGCCGCGCTGCCACGCTGACAATTGTCTGCGCCTGCACCAAGCTGTAGAAGATGTAAACGAGCTCGATGTAGCGCAGGTGGCGAAGGTGGGTGACCAAGGTGCTTTTTGCGCCGAAAACGGCCACCAGGTACTCCTCCGGTACGACCGCAGTGCCCGCCGTCGGGATCACAAGGGGGATCCACAAACACACTCCGAAGAAGATCATTGCCTCATCGACGGAGGCGATTCGGTTGCCCCAGATAAAGATGTTTGCCTCGTAGTGCAGCGTATGCGATAGCACTGTTGCAAAGGCAATCAAGCAGACAGAGATAGTCATATTTGTGAGGGAAGCGAGCAACGCGAAGGCGCAGCAGGCGGACAGAAGGGACGTCACGCAGTCGAGACCATGGTCCAGGTACTCGCCAATGACGCTCGTTTTTTTGTCGCGACGTGCCAGTCGGCCGTCGATGTTGTCGGCCGTACAGTACAGCAGATTTAACACGCCGCACAGAGTCAGTAGAGAGGCGGGTGTAAAAAATGAAAAGACGGGCTGCATTTGCGTTGGGTCGAGGGGTGGGACACGGGGCAGCGAGGGGTCGTCCACCACGAGCGAGGCAGGCAGCACCACCACCCTGCCGGGCTGGAACTTTGTTCCCGCAGGCATGGAACTCAACAGCAGTAGAGAGGTCGTGAGGGTGAAGAGGATGCCGGTGATGGTGACCTTGTTCGGAATCCACGATTTGGGGACCATGTACTTCACGAGGAAATCGTAAAAAGGGAAGTAGACGTGCTCAGCTAGAATACTCGGCTCCGCTGACACACTCGGGGTGCCCGGCGGTGCGATGGGCGAATAAAGCGACCGAAGTATGCGGCCCATTGTTGCGATGACAACAACAAACGGCTTAAGTGAGTATTGATACGACCTTTAGGAGATTTGCTGACTAAATTAGAGAGGAGAAAAAAAAAACAAAAAAAACCAGGGGCTTCTGCAAGTTGGTTTGAAGAAGTAGTTAGGTCGATTATCACGGATTAAAGCGAGAGATAGTCTCTAAAAGAAACGTCAGAAACCAACGAAGAAATAAAAAAAACTCGAATGATGTAGTTGTATGTAACGGAAAGGAACGGCGGCGTGGTGAGTACGGAGTGTTGTATAACGGAGAAAAAGATATAAAAGGGAAAAGAGAAGTACAAAAGGAAAACAGACGTGAAAGTGTGTCGGTGTGAAGGAGGACCCGTTCCTGCGCTTTTCCAGCGAGCCTCTGTTAAGTTTGTTGACAAGTGGGTGTGGCGCGAGCACTTGGTGAGCGGCAAGCGACTGCGGATCAAAGGTCAACAGATGTGGACTTAGAGGGAGGAAGAGCTGTGCTAGGAGAAAACAGCCTCGGGGAATCTGCCGTTCTTCGTTATCCCGACAACAACAACAACAACAAGAACTTAGAAGTGTAGAGAGGAAGAAGAGAAAGCAAAGGAGGAAAAGTTCACAATGTACAGAAACGCCGGGCCGGACTTGACAGTCAAAATTTGTGGCTGGGTAACGCCAGCTTCTTGGTGGGGCGAGTGTAAAATGCTCAAAAACAGTAATGCCGCCAAAGAACCAAAAAAGGCAAATGATCTCAGTTAAAAAACTAGCGAGCGGGGCAAACACGTAAATACGATAATTTTGCGTAGTTGCAAACCGCCGTGCCTTGAGACTTCTTCTTCGAAGTGGGTTATTTGTCATCACACGCCGCAGTTCCTTTTTTTTCCCGATTGGATGGTGAGGAAAGGCGTGAAGAATACCAGAGGCCAACGCTGCCACAACCAGTTAGACGCCTCAAAAAAAAAAAAAAAACTGCAACCAAACAACATTTTCTGGTTTCTTTGTCGGTTCGGAAAAACAGCTAACTCTTCTACGTGCGCCCACTTGCAGGAAGTAATCGTCAGGAAAAAAAAGGAGGATGGTAACACCAAAACACGTACACGCTTGAAATCTTCGTTCTCCTCACCTTCTAATGCACCATCAACAAACCACGGCCGCCAATGCATTCCTTCACGGCTTGGATGTGATCGATGATTCTATTATCCGCCGTCCGGCAGATATAAATCACGAGCCGGTTGTGAATGCCATGGGTGTTCATTAGGCGACGCATCATCTTCGGCGACCACTCAAACTCCGTCTTGCCGTCGTAGCTGCACGGTTCAATCACATTGATCGTCGGCTCGTTTTGGAAGTATTTCAGCTCCACTGCGAAAGCTCGGTCATTATGGAAGTCGCGGAAGCCCGCGACAAGGCCGTGGTCCAACAGCACCTTTGCGCACCCGCGTGTCTCCAATGTCGACGGCACCACTACAAAGCGTTTCCGTTGCTCTGAGGCCTCGCGCAGACGGTGGCAGAAGTCGTACACGGGAGTATAAACGTTAAATGTCCACTCCTTTGGCTCACGCTTCTCGATCTGAACGCGGTCTTCATCCTGCTGACTAGGCTGGTCGTAGGTGCCGTAGTAGAGCGCGTGATCGCCCTGGTGTTGAAAGAAGAGCCGTGTGATCGGGTCCGCTGGGAGGTCGCGGACGCGCTCGACGCCGGGTAGGTTCACCAGCTTGCGCTGCGGAAAAGGACGCGGGGCCTCATGGCCGGCATAAGTGGCGGATCGCTGCAATCGACCCTCAGCGAACAAATCGCGTTCGTCTGCGAGGAGAGCGTTCAGCTGCTGCCTCACGCGCTTCTCATTGAGGCTAACGTCGTTGGCAATGGCGAAGAGGCTGCCTTGGCGTGCCTTGCGGCCGAGCAGGGCTTTGGCGCCGATAGGGCGGCCGGCGGGATGGACGGGTGTGGCAGCGGTGGTGACAGCTGCGCTGCCGGGGACAAAAGCGGACGTGGCTCCACCGCCGTACACGCGGGCAAGCAGCGTGATACTACGAAAGAGCATTCGGCGCACTTTTTCTAAACGGTTTCCGTTTTGTTCTTGCTTCACATTGCGTAGAAGGATAAATGAGAAAGTCGCAAGTGCGTAGGACAAACAGTCAGTGATATGAAGGGCATCGCGGCCGCTTTCTATCAGTGCGCGTTTCAGCAACGCGTATTTTTACCACTTGCAACAGCCTGAACATGTTGGAATCGCTTGTTAAAGTTGTGGTTGAGCTACAGCCACCTTTTTTCAAAACACAAACTACGCGCCATTTCTGACGTGATTTGCATCGGTGCATTTCCGTGTCGTAACATGGAAGCGTAGCGGCTGATTTCACTCCTTCCACCAAACTTTCTTTCTTCGTCTCTCTAAACGTGCCACAGGTTCAACTGCTATTTCTTTTCTTTTCTTGCTGTTTAAGTGTAAACCGCTTAAGCTTGGCAAACAAGTTTTAGTCCAAGCGCACATCGTCAACATATCGGGATTAGTCACGGTGCAGGAACAAAAAGATCGTAGATAAACCGATTGCTCGTGCTCCTACAGCAGAGTTTAAAAGTTAGAAAACGAAGTTGAAGTACAGACGCGCGTATCGGCAACCATAACTGGATTTTGGTTGAGTGGAACGTAGTGCAATTCGCCCTCTTTTCAATTAAAGAACGTGCAGATACAGTTAGGGTTGACCTACGTAGCTTCTACGCCGCGGCGAGAACAACCACACGGGTTAGATTACGTGACGATACATGCTGTACGGTCCATTCTGTTTGCCCTCACGCGTAATGTGCACAATGCTGCCACGCTGTAGACCGAGGTACTGCACCAGCGGGTCGCTCTCCAGAATCCGGGGTAGCTGCGAGATGTTCAGCTTGTGCGCGGCCAAGAACTTTTCTGCCTCCGCCTCGCTCAGCGCTACGTGGTGCGGCACCGTTTCATGATGCACCACGTTGAAGGCAAGAGCTTCCTCTTCAAAGACCTGAATGTTTAGAAGCGCTTCGCCCGTGGCCTCGTTCATGCGGCCGCTCAGCTCTTGCACATCCATGCGAACACCGGGTTCCACCTTGTTCGTCACGATGATGATGGAAGACGCCTTCTTCTTCATCGCTTTCTCGCGACACGCCTGCACCTCCTTCATCGTTAGCTTTGACTCACCAGAGAAGAACACCATAAGCGCATTCTTGGCTGCCTTGGTCGCCACCCGCGCCGCCGCGGCCGGGACATCGCCCTCATCGTCGTCCTCCTCTTTTTTCACACCAGTAGTGCTGCCGAACGTTGCTGCAGCGTTATTGTTTTTGTTGTTCTTTGGTGATTCCTCTAACTCGTTTGCGGAGGAGTGAGTCGCACGGGCCGGGTCGACAGAACAGGACAGCCGCATTGCATTCCGCATGCAAATCCACTCTCCATTTGCGGCGCGCCGCAGCATCTCGGCTTCCTCAGTCAGATCGTTACCCGCGTCGCCCCCCGCCACCGCCTCTTCATTCTTGAGGTGCTGTTTCGTATCTCCTGCACTGCCGTGACTGCTCTTCTTGGCGCGCACGCTGCAGGCGCGCTCCGGTGTGACGACGAAGTGGCGCAGAAACCAGTCGTAGTCGAGTCCTTCTTCCGGGTCGTAGAGCTCAGGGTCCTGCACCGCCTCGGCGATGGCGGACGGGTGGCGGATGATGTAGCCACGGTCGTGGCAGAGCTGAATCATTGTGTTCAGCGCACGAAAGAGGCGCACCACCTTCAACTCTTGAATGGAGGTCATCACGTGTGTGTGTGTGTGTGTGTGCGTTTATCTGCGGTGCTGCGGTGGCCTCGAGAAAAAGAGCTGTTCTCTTTGAGATAGACTCGTGGAGTTGGACAAAAAAAAAAAATAAACGGGTAAAAGAGCGTGGGTACCAAATGCCGGACTTTCACGTTGAGGCCGAAAAAGAACCATGTACTTTCCAACATAATGGTAGTTGTGCGGCTTCTGTCCTCCCGCTCTCTCTTTGATTGTAACGTAATTTGCCATTCAGATTTTCTTTCATTGATTAGGATGTGTATCACAGTGCGTTCTCCCTCAAGCGTCTTCTTTCATCCAACATAAGTAGTTCGCACTACTACAGACGAAGCCGTCATCTGATAATGGGGGAGTGATGGGCGGAGTGACGACGCACCTCTCTTAGTGAAACTCAAGAAAAACACCCTGTTTGTTATCGTTTTTACTACGCACGACTGCCCCTCGTCAGGGCCGTTACACACACACACACACACCGCACTGCGCATGAGTTAAAACTGTGAAGTTGCGCAGGTAAACGAGCGAACCAACACTCCAACGCACACACGCAAAAGGCCACAACGTACACACTATCATGAAGCACAAATAAGCACGTTCTGCGCGACACGCTGACGGCTCACCGCTTTTAATTATCTGCGTGTGTTAAATGACTTGGCGGTACGTTGCGTAGAGACCGGCAGACATACTCTTGCGCTCAATGCGGACCACCTGACCGCGTTCAAGGCCGTAGTACCGCGCCACCGGGTCTGTGGACAGAATGCGCGGCAGCTGCGCCAGCTCCAGCGCGTGGGCATGCAGCACTTCCTTCAGCTCCTCCTCCGACAGCGGCGTGTGCTTGGGCACCAGCTCGTGGTGCGTAATGTTCACGGACAGTTCGTCCTCCTCGAACAGCTCAAAGCGCAGGTTCTGTTCGCTCCGGTTGTACGTGTCCATCGTCTTGCGCACAATTGGGTTCGGCTTTGTCGGCGTGACAAAAATGATACGTTGGTAGCCCTCACCGAGCGCGTCCTCAGCGATTTTTTTCACGACCTCCGAGGTGAGGTGGTTCGGGGGACAGAAGTACACCACGGCTTTCAGCACGCTGCCCTCGCCGACCTCGCGTTCGCACGCCAACGTCATCTTGTCACGACGGATAATAGCTCTGTCACGCCGTGTCCCCGCCATTCCAGTCTCGGCCGGCGGCGGCCGCTCCACGTAGCGTTCGATGAACTCGTCCAATGAGCTCGGGACGACGTTTTGGGCAACTTTGTACTTGCGATCTGACATCATCTCAGCTGAGGTGCGCAAGATGCTAAAGCACTTGTGCACCTCCAACTTTTCCTGACCGATGGCCGGCATGATGACGTAACTAAGAGAAGGGGGGGGATGGGTATGTCTTTAAATAAAAGTGGTTGTGTTGCAGTAGGAGCTTCTGCAATTAGAACTCAGTGAGCCGTTTGACAAATCTTAATAGATGTGAGAGAGTCCTAGACAAGATTTGCTTTCAAGACTGTAAACATATGCCAACGACAACAGCGACAGCGACAAATGGGTGAATAAAAGAGCTTCAGGATTGTGCCGAGGTAGTTCGCTCCCAGGACTGTAATAGTCGGGAGTCCAATAGGTTTGTGGGGAAGAAGTGAAGGCAAGACACAGAAAGAAAGGTGCTGCTTCACGCACGGAAAAGGACAACAGTAGACACTCTGATAAGCAACGATACCAGCTTCACACAGACGATTTTATCGTTTAACTTTGAGCCTCCGTTTTACTTTCTTGTGACAGAGGAAGGCACTGATTGTTGTCGAAGGCTGTAATCTGATGAGCCTGAACGTTCGAGTGATTTCCGTAGAGGTGGGAGGGCACCAGTGATAAAGGGATAGAAGGCACAGCCAACGGCGCTGTTTTCTTTTCGTGCCCCTTCTGCTGTGTCGTGTTTTCTTCCCTTCGTTGGGGGTCATTCGTGTGGCCAACAAAACAGATGAACGAGTGCGAGGACTACCTGTGCACGTCAACAACGAAAAGCCGAGAAGAAAATGCAGTGAGAGAGGTTCAGTTTGAAAACACTCCAAGAACAACAGCTCACTTGAGATCACTTCTAGAAAAAGTGTGGTGGTGGTGGTGGTGGTGGGGCAAGCACAGAAGTCGCTTTCGTTGAAGCACCCGATTTTGTAGCGCAGGTACACGTTATAAACAACAAACGATCAAATGCTCCCCTTCACTAAAGGGACAAAATGAAAGCACCGACTAGTCTTGCTGTTCGGTCCCTTGTTTAATTCTACTGATTTAAGTGGGCACGCGCACGTGCTGCAGATGCGTCGTCGCGGCCTGCTCGCCGCGCTGACAGCGGTGCCGACGACGACGCGGGCCCTGCGACCTGGCGCACTATCGTCGGCACTTCCGTGTTGCGCAGCATCCTGTTTGAGTTACTGCGCTGCGCACGCTTTTCGTGAGTGACGACGCCAGTGCTTCGCACCCGCAGGCGTACCGCTGGAGTCACTTTTACCGCCTCACCGCATGAGGCATCCCCTCCACCATCTACTGCTACTGAAGTCGATGCAATAACTGTGGATTGCACAGGCCGCGATGAGGCGTGTGGGTGTCCGCTGGGGACGCGCTCAGACGACGGCTGCTGTTGATGCTGTACAGAAGCCGATGCCGCTGTCGTCGTTGCTGTTGACGCCCACGTACGTGCCGGTGGGACAAGCAAGGAGTGCCGGTTCGCACGCCCGCTCTGTGCAGCGGGCGGCTGCGGCGATGGCTGCGGGAGCAGCGTGGCAGCCGCTGTCGAAGCCCCTGAAGCCTTCCACATGGTAGAATACTGATTCAGACCGGTTGTATCCATTGCTGGAAGACGGAGGCGGTAGGTAGCCGGGTTGCCACGGGCATTCACGGCAGTCACAAAGAGGGCGTGTTCGCTGCCTGACTTCTGCTGCTGGTGTTGATGCTGCAGCAGCCCGCGGTAGAAGTCGAGCTCCGAGGTCAAAATCTGCCCGTCCATCGTGCGCAGCGTGTCACCGACCTGCATCCCGGCCTCCGCGGCAATGCCCCTCTTGCGAACACCATCGACGATCAACCCGTTCAGACGCAAACCGATTTCGTTCTCCACTGTCAAAGCGCTGAAGCAATCCACCTTTACTGCCTCGCTGCTTCCGTCGGTGCTCACGTTACCCCAACCTCTAGTTTGACCGCCGAAGACATCTTGTTGCTGCTGCTGCTGACGCTGACGGCGTGCGCTGCGAGTTGCTGACGATTCCGACGGGTCCTGCATTGCATTCGAGGGACGTAGCAGCGGGTCGAACTCCAGCACCTCGGGTATCAGGTGGTACACCACGTGATCGGGCGGTCGCGATGCTCGACCCGTCACTGCCTGCGCCCAGCGCGGCGACGCCCCACGCGGCCGCGAGGCAGAAGTCGACTTCTTCGCACTGGCGCTGTTGCTGCGGTGCTTGTCCACCTCTGTCCACACATTCACTTCCGATTGTGACTTCCTCGCGGTCGAGTGCGAGTATGCTAAGTGCTCCTGCAAGTCTGTCGTCTCGGTAAAGTTGCTGGTGGAAAGATGGGCGGACGTGGGCGCCGCGCCTGCTGTGCCGGCGGACGCAACGACCAATGCCGAGACAGCGGCGTGGCCGCTGTTCGTAGTCGTGCCGCGCGGTGTTCGCCTTGTTTCCACATCAGCCACCGACAGCGGCGGCGGCACACGCGAAGAGATGGCCGACAATGCTGTTCTATTTGAGCGCTCCTTCGCCTTCTCCGCTGCTGTGATTGCAGCTGCAGCGACTCTAGACGGATCAGCACGTCGAGTGGCAGCGATAGCCGTGGCAGTGTTAGTAGGGGGCTGGGGTTCGTGTGGCTTTGTTTCTGTCCTCCGAGTGGACGACGTGGATATCGCCGTTGTCGTGGCTGGTTCTGCCGTTGTCTGCCCCGGAGTTGTTTCCTTCGGCATCAGACGTGGTCGGGACCGCAAGGAGGCCACAGCGCCATCTTCATAGCGTCGCCGTGCACTGGTGGAGCGCGGAACGTTCGACTGCGCTGCACTCGCTGCTGCTGCTGCGGCTTGCGCGTCCGATGACGACTCATTTCCTGACGGAGTTGATGTATTCTCCGCTCTTGAGGCGGCAGCTGCAGGTTTGGGCAGGGTCGGTGTCGGTGTGCGTGGCACAACAAGGCCGTCGGGAACGGGGATCATTTTGAACGGACCCACGTCTGCTACAGCAGGATTCCGCTGCAATAGCGTCCGCAGTGGTCCGCTGTGCTTCCGGCCAAGACAATTGAGAGCCATGGTGGTGGTGGCGGTAGTCGTCGTAGTAGGACGAGCAGCAGTGGTTGCTGTTGTTGTGTCCCAAGTACCAGAAGCGGTCGACCTGCTGCACCGCCCGTCGTCTTTGCTGCCGCTCCGAGGCCTTTCCCGTGACGGAGGCACGTCTGCTCCTTTTGAAGGTGCGATGCCACCACCACTGCCACTGCTGCTGCCCTCGCGAGTCCGCGCCGATTCGACAGGGGTGTGTGAACACCGCTGCGAGCTGCTCCACGACCGGGAAATTGCAGTGGGTTTTGATGGCAGCGGCGTGGTGGCCCGCGGCTCCGCCTCTCCTGATGTGCTCGAATTGCGACTGTCCATGCGAATCAGGTAGGTGACGCTGACGGGGTCCGGCGAACTCTTCCGCGGTGCCTGCGCCGCGTCTACACGTGTAGCTGTGGCTGCAGCAGCTTCACTTCCCACCGCCTCACTTCTCCGCGGGTGTGTTGCCGTGACTTTCCGACCAGACGCTTCGAAAGTCGTCGGATTGGCGCCGGGGGTGAGGGTGTTGAGGGACAGGGACGGACTGCGACTCGGTGCGCCTTCCCCGCGGTGCTGCATCTCGACACTGCCGAGAACGGTGCTGCTCTCGAGGGCTGGGGTTGTGTCGGCAGACTTGTGGTCAAGTTCCGCCTTCTCTGGTAGGGAGAACAGTGCCTTCGGAAAAGACGAGAGCGAGTTTCCTTCCTGATTATCATCCTCTTGCTGCTGCAGCTTCTTGCTGGTGTTTTTATGGGTCGCTGATGCGTCTTTTCTATCGTCAAGGACAATATCGTTCGTTAAGTGCAGGGTGGCACAGGACGTTGCGTACACGTGTCGCAATGCGGTAAACGTGTAGTGAGCCAGTTTGCTGTCCACGTCTGCTGCTGTTAATGGTACCGTTTCTGGATACAGCTCCGCGTTGTTCCAACGAAACTTTACAACCAAGCTGCCCAGGTAGAAACGAATGCGCTTGCAGGAAGCTCGAGCCTCTGAAGGCAGCACCGTCAGTGCCGCACTAAGATCTACAAGGAAAGCGTCAGCCATGTCATCTTCTGGCACCAACGCTGTCACCGCTTCCCAATGTTTCCCAGGCACGCGGACAGTGTGCGTGCTGGAGCGGGTTTTGCTGGCGCTGTTGTTGTTGTTGCTGTTAGTGGATGTCGAGGACGCACGAGTAGATGTTGCATCAGCAGCACCTGCCGTTGCCGGGTCCCGCCGACGTGCGGCCACAGCAAACGATGTAGTCGAGGTCGAGCCATCGAAGCAGGACAGCGCCGAGGGTGTGCTGTCGTTCTCTTTACTCCCACGGCGGCATGCAGTGCGCGGGGCGGTGGTGGACGGAGGGTTTTCTGCGTTGGAAGCGTGGATGCTTCCAGAGGTGGTGGCGGTGGTGGCATCGCTGCCGCTGTTGTTTGCAGACAGAACAGCTGCAACGAGTAAGGAGGACGTCTTTGGGGTGATGGGCTTGCCCTTGTTGTTTGCTGTTTTACTTGCTGCTGCCGTTGCGGCGGCGGCGGTGGCTGCTGTTGGCGTAGCCGTCGGGGGCGGCAGGACAACCCCAACCTCAACTTTGTGCGAGGTGTTGGGAAACGACGCGACAAACTCGCCAACTATCGAGGGTGTATGCAAGATGTCGCCGTTGTCCGTGGCGATCGACAGCGGTGACACGACGGGCACCTGGTCATTCCTCATCGACGGGCTCAACGGCTGCGGAGTTGGAAGCGAGAGAGAAAAAGTGCTCGCCAGCGGGTGCGGGTCCGCGTTGCTGCTGTTTTTATTATTGCTGGTTCCGTAGCTACTACTGCTGCCTTTGCCCTCACGATAGGAAGGCAAACTGCCGCTGATGCTAAGCCGCGTGCTATTCCTCATCGGCGTGGTTAAGTTGCTGAGGGTGGTGAGACTGTCCTCGATGGGTTCGAATTCTTGTGCGTGGTACTCCTGGAAGTACTCCTCGTAGAGCCCAGCCATGAGCGGGTAGGAGCAGAGGTCGAGGCGGAGGTCAATCTCCGAATCGGTTAGTGAGAGCGGATGCTCGAGACCAAACCGCATGTCCAGATAGTTGTCCGCAAAGTTAAAATGTACATCTCTCACATCGTTCAGGTGCAGGATCGGCTCCTCCTCGCCGTAGTTGAAGAGATCAATCACGTCTTTTCGGAGCACATCCGCCATAACTTGCTTGTTCGCTTCGAGGATGTCTCCCCACAGCTCACCGGGCAGAAAATGGGAGTGGGTCGAGGTGACCCGGATGTTGCGCATCGAGGCCGGATTGAAGGCGAGGGACGCCGGGACGGACGGAGTGGGAGCAAGCGGTGGCCGCTGCCCTCCGGTGACGTTCAGCGGCACGGATGGCGTTTCTGGCTGTCGCGGCGAGCGGGGCGGCAAACCTACTGGCAACACGCGCTGACGCCCACTGCCGAGACTGCTAATACTATTATTGTTATTGTTGTTGGTGTTCGTCGTTGTGGTGCCCATTCCATACATGCCGTCGTCGCCCCTTGCGTCACTCACCGTCGTGCTATTGCTATTGCTGTGCCCACTATTTTCTTTGGTGCGATGTTGCGGGTTTAGCACGTCGTCAGCGAACTGCACGACGGGTCGGCTGTTGCTAGATGAGGAGAACGCGCTTGAGCGAGAGGTGCTGTTGTTGGTGCTGCCGTCTGCTCCCGCTGCTGTTGCCATCTTCACAGACGATAAGCTACCGCCAAGCCATGACGAAGACGTCTTGAGGATGCCACGTGGCACATCAGAGGCGGCGGTGATATGCGGCGCGTCCTCGAAAGGCTTCGTCTCCTTCCCCTCTTCAGTGAGAGATGCAAGAGAGCCGGAGTACTCTGAGGGCGTATCTGCACCGTCTCCGTTGTAGTTTTCCTCAACGTAAGATCTGAGGGGGGCACTTCTGTTTTGTTCCACCTCACCGACAGCATCAGACGCAATCCTGCCATCACCCAGTCGCTCACCAGCACTCTCTTCCGTTCTGTTGCTGGACGTCGGGGAGGCAGTGGATGAGTTTGCGGTTTCGGCCGCTGTGAGAGGCGGGCGGCGGTGCGTAAATGGGGCAAGTTGCGTGAGTCCGCCGTGGACGCTGCTGATAGAGCGGCCAACCGTCGCTGCGACTGTGTTAATGCCAATGCCACCACCGCTACTTTCACTGTCATTGGTAATGCTGCTGTTGTTCCTTGTGCTGGGATGGAAGTACACGGGATTCGAGGTCAGACCAGTCGCGCGGATACGGTCGCTATGCTTAAGTGCATCCTGCAGCAGAGGGTGCCCCTTTAGTTCCGAGGGGGTATCGATGTCATCGAACTCCGGCGCCTCCTTCCGGTCCTGCGCAAGCTGCATAATTGGTGCCACTGGCTTTTTCCATTGCAAAGTGGACAACATAGATGACGAGGGAGGCGCTTCCGCGCTGCGCCGCACGGAGTCCTCAGCTGTATCACGAGCAGCCAGGGCAGGGATGCGCGAGGCATCCGAAGTTTCGTGCAAAGCGGAAGTCCGCACACTCGGTGAGGACTGCCGTGGTGGCAGCAGTCCGGTGGCGTCGAGCGACTCGCTGCGGCGCACGTACGGCGCAGTGCTGGTGGAGTCCCGGGGTGTGTTGGAGGCCGAGTAAGCGTTCGCCATCGCGTTCAGGCTTGCACGCTCCGGGCTGTGGCTGCTGCTGCTGTTTGAGAAGGTCGGCGAGAAGCTTCCCCGGTCCTCGCACGGCGGTGAAGTCGATGTAGCTGCCGCCAGTATCGTGGGCGGGGCAGGGGCGGTCGGGGACAAAGTGGCAGCTCTGGTTTCCGGAAATCCGATACGCAGCAGTCGCTCCGTGTCCTCCAGGGCCTGTAGGATAACACGCAGCAGCTGCTTCATGCGCACGTTGTTGTCTGTGGCGCCGGTATCGTCTGGGGTGGAGATTGAAGTAAACAGCGGCTGACCAAAGCGGGTGGAACTCTGTTGCTGTCGTTGCTGCTTCACCACGCTGCGCATCGCGTGCGCGTTCTCCATCAGCTCGCCGAGTTTGCGTGTGACGAGGGCGCGGACGGCATCGCTGCGCGCAGCTTCCGCGGTGGGGCCCTCAGACACATTTAACGCAGTACTGTCCTGTTCATTTGCGCTACCCAACCCGCAGTGGTGATGTTCCACCACATCGCGCAACACTCCTTGCACTGTTTTACTCAGTCGTATTACAAGAGGTCCGTTTTCTTTTATGTAGAGTCGCACCGGCGAGCTCACCAGGGTAGCAGCGACGAGGGCGTGGTCCTGGTTCTTGTTGCTTGGATTAACTTTATTGCTGTCGACGCCGTTGTCGTTACCTTTGCAGGTCGCCTGGGCTTCTTCGGCTTGCATGTTGGTGACGTAGGCATCCACGTTGTCGCGGATGTTGTCGAGGACGTCGACGACGTCGCTGTACATGTCCGCGTCTCGATAGCTCATGTGTTGAGACTACAAATTCTATAGGATTGATCTGATGAACAGCAAAGTCGGGGGAGGAGGGGGGGGGTGAGGGAAGATACAGCTGTCGCGAACACCGGCAGTAAACCACCTTTCGACAACTTAATTGAGCACGTCGAAAACTCTGATAGCTGTAAGGCGCAGATGAGAACAGTAATGGAATATAAACGAGTTATCCCTTAGAAGAGGTTAAATGTACCTGCGTGTTGAACGTGCACTTTACTTTGGGGGAGAGGAAAAAGGAGTTACAAGTTCCCTGCTGATTCACCACCTTGAATCGACGGCAACGGGAGCCTGAAGATCCAGCAAGAAGAACAGCAGTTGCTGCTAGGTAAAACGCCAACAAAAGAAAATGGAAAATGGAAAGCGTGTATATACAGCGAGTGAGGGGCGAGGAGCTCGTTGGTAGCTTTGAACGGAAGTGCAGATGTTTGGGGAGAGCACTTATCCCCGAATTTATGAGTAGACGAGGCAGTGAATTGAGTCAGCGGGATCACGGCAGCAACCGAAGACAAACTCTTAGAGTTTATCGAAAAAAAAGGGAAAAGAAAAAGGAAGTCAGTATACGTTTGGTGATTCGCTCGACGAAGAGTAAAACGCCTGTGTGGGGAGTGCGCCTTCGTTTTCGGAAGGGGCTTTTGAACAAGTTAAAACTATCAGCAATGTAGCAAGTTTACGCCGTTAGAGCAAGGCTAATATTCGGTAGGAAAGGAAGAGGCAAAGAGTCTTGAGTGTCGCAGATAAACAAAGCTGCGTTTTGTTTTCTTCTACGTTACATGAAAAGGTGAGAAGAGAAACAGTGTGCGAAGGAGCGGGGAAAGACAAGCTACCCGCTTCTTGGAGTTTGAGCAAGCTTTGCGTGCTGACAATCCCTTCGTTTTGGTGTAGCAAAACGTAAGTCGCTGCGTGAAAACAGGAGGAGGCGCGGAGGTATATAGAAAGGGTGGAAGCGAACGGAGACAACGGTGAGATATGGCTTCTGTGGAGGCAGGCAATCAAGTTTTGGTCTTTTAAATCCAAGACTTGCCTGCCTGTAGGAAGATTGATGGGATTTTTCAGTTTCGTTACAAAAAAGCGGTGACCGTTAAACGGTACATTCGTTGTCCCTGCCCTTTGTAAATCGTTCTAGGTTCTCTTGTTCGTCGTCTTTTCGTTTGCTTAACATGGCGCTACCTTCTCACTAAGTATCTGCAACGCGATCACCAGCACGGCTAACACCTCAAGCGTGGCGGCTGCCCAGCCAGCAACAAACGGTTGAAGTTGGTCACTTTTCTTACTGTCCGTCATTCGCCAAGCTAATAACTCTGCTTCTCTACGTTTGCTTGTCAACAGCTGTTTCGTCAGAATGACTACGGCAACGCAGTTCAGCCCATGGCGTAAGCTCCAACTCAGTCTGCTTGCGATGCACCAACGCCCAGACATCATCCGGCGTGACATCGGTGTCCTTCTTATACTGTCGTTCCTCCCACTCCAACTCCCCACTTCTCTTCTTGTGCTTCAAGCTCGCTTTGTGCGCCTCTGCGGCGTGCGAGTCCGTGAATTGGATGTCGCAGACGGAGCAGTAAAAGGTAGAGCGATGCGGTGCCCGCACGTCTGCTGGACCGGAGGAGTGCAACGTGCTTTCTTGGGTAAGGGGGTTTGCCATTATGGAGACGGTCCACACCCGCTTCTCCGAGCACTTCTCTGCTGAACTTTTTGGGCTCTCAAGGTATTGAAACGCTAGCTGTTGTGCGCTTTTCAAAGTGATTGCAATCGCGACGGTGCGAACAAGCAAAAAAAAAAAGAAAAAAAAAAGGTGTAGACAAAAACACGACGCAAACGGGAGGAAGGCGTAGGGAGACGTGCGAGTCACAACAGCAGTGAGAGAGTGGATTTGGGCAGGCTTTTTTATTTCTTTTTTTTTTTTATATTTTCTCATGTACGTCACGTCTACCAAAACATGGTGATATGCGGCAAAGATCACTCGTGGCACCTCCGCCACCTTACGTTGTTCAGCCGCTGAATCCAAATCCACCAGGTCAACCTGCACCCTTCACAACTGGGCCATGTGGAAACGAGGTGAAGTTAATTCGTTAGTCCCGTCACTGCCATGCCAACGGCTCACATCGGCTGAAGGCGAGTTGGAAAAAGAAAGGAAAAGCAGAAGAGACTAGTAGTGGGCTTGCGGCACCAGCAGCAGGAATGCGCCCATCGGGTTGAACGGCCGCCTCACGTGCAATACGACAATTTCGATGAAATTCAAAGGTCGCGTTGAATGAGCACTGACGCTCCCCCAGCGTTTTCATCATTTGTGTCTGCACCGCAGTGTTGATTGCTGTCTAAGCCAAAGGACTCGCAATCTACTCAGTTAAAGTGTGTCTCTCGGGGGATACTGACCTTCGCCAAACTCACCCCGAGTGAACAGGCTAACGCCAGCTTTTTGGGGCCGAGATAACCCGTTGCAGTTCCATTGAGTGCAGCTCAATGCGGACCCAGTATTGCGCCCAGAATCACCACAGCACAGCGATAAAATCGTTTAGGCAGTGGAACGAGTAGAGTCAGTAACCCGAACACATGAGTTTTCACATCTTGGTTCACACGTATACGATACCGCTAGTTTCTCCAAGCTAGGACCAACCTGAACCTTCCGCCGTGCCACAGTCCCTGCAACCTAACTCGGAAGGCTGCAAGCTCTTGGCTTCTTCACTTGGCGAGTACTAGGCCCTGATACCACGGTGAGGTGGCCGGCATCATCACGGCAGCATTTGGACAGTGCGGAGAACCAGAGAAAAGACGTTTCCTAGCACATGTTGCTACTGAAGCGTGTCGAGGGTCGTTAGAGTATTTTTTTTCCCCAGCGGTTTTGGAGGAGTTTTCTTCCGTTTCCTGGTGGCGGGGCTGACCCTTTACTAAAAACGGGGGGAGTGTTCTACATACGGTTGAGACTAAAGTTTTATGGGTGCTAATGCAGCGGTTGTGGGCGGCGTGATGGGCCCGTGTAAAAGTCCACACCTGGACTATGCAGCCAAACTTCCGCCCTTTCGCTCCGCGGCGGCAGGTCGCCAACCAGCGAGCACGCATGCCCGGCAAGTGAACCTGCCTTTCCACTTTTCAAAACGTTTCTGCGGACGCTTGATCCCCCATGGGGTTCTGTAAACACTGAAGTTGCCGTAGGAAGTGGGAATAGCTCATCGTAGACTGTCGGCGCCGTGTAAGAACCTCGCACGGGATAATGGCTGTACGCCCAGCGCTCGTTGTACGCGTCTTCCCGCTGACAGGGGTCGTGGCGGATCCACGACGGCGACGATCGCCGCACAATGCGCGACACGGCGGCAGGGGAAGGGTGCTGTGGCGCGGCGGCACGGCGGGGATTCGTCAGCTGACGCAGCAGCGGGGAGGCGAGCAAATTAGAGGTGAGCTGCTTTGCCTCCATCGGCAAATCCGTAGTACAAGGACTAAGAGGGAAGCTGCTACTCTCTTTCACCAGTTTCGTGTCCTCTGCCTTCGACAGAGCTTTGTTTTCAACGGGGGAAATGCAGGTCGTGCTTTCATGATGGAGGTCTGGATTTTCCGTCAATGAAGAGGCTGAGGGACTTGACACAGAGGCTGTGTACATCCACAGCACCGCAGCCCACAGCGTATCAGCCACAGGGCGCTGCAGACATGCAAACAGCACCACGCCGTCCTTTAATGCCGTCCACAGTGTGAAGAGGGAGGTGGTGCGCACGAGCGTGCACCACGCAGGGGCCGAGTCACTGTTATTACTACTGGACGTACTCATAAACAGCGGAAACGTGTCTGGCGGCAGCTGAAGAAGTGTATCGAGCTGTACGGTGGCCGAGAGGGAAACAGCAGCTGTCGCACCATGGGTTGCATAGGCGTACGCGTCTTGCACGCTCCGCAGAGCATCACGCAGCAAGGTTAAAATGGACAAGATGTGCAGCTGGCGTGAGGTAACTGCGAGAAAAGCTTCACCGCTGACGTTGTTGTAGGTGGTATTTGTGCTGCCGTCGTAGTCGTAAGGGTGCTTCAGCGGCGAGCTCCGCGATAGTTCTGCCGGCGAACAGTGGGAGTTGATGAGGGAGTCAATGATGCTTACACAGGCATCAAGGGATAGGCGTGCTGACGGCACAAGCGCATCCGCTGCGCTTTCACCAGGGTTCGATGTAGGTCTGGCAGAGTAACTGCCGAAGTGAACAGTAGTGCTTAGTGGGCGTGTGAGCCTAGCTAAGGTGCGCTCGATTTTCAACACTTTTTGGTTAAGAGAATCCTCGTCTTGCGCTTTGCTGAATATTGTCTTAGGGGAGAGGCAACTTTGCACACCATTGTGTGCTTTATGATCATGGCGTTCGTCGTCGGTCCCTGTTGCCAGCTGCTCCAGCGGTGACACAAACGTCGCTTTTGGACGCACAGACGTGTTACTTTCTGTCGTGTGCAACAGGCACTTCTGGCACTTAAGCTCTGAAACCACAGACACCACACACTTCAGCAGCGATCGAGAAAACACGCCTGAGAGGTTTTGTCTTTCGCTTAATTCACTAAGGAGCACGGACTGGCGCGCAGCCCGTTCCTCAGCTGCGGCAACCCAGCAGAGCAGGGAAAGGTCGTACCGTAGCGTGGGGGACTGGAAAAGAAGTGAAAGTGAGCCGTCGGAACCAGGTGAGGCGTCATCTGCTACGCCGCAGCTTGAGCTCATCGACTCTACAATTATGTGTTGTCGTTAATACTGTGTGTTAGAGGTGCTTTGCCGCTATGCTGCGTCCAATTGTCCATTTCAAATGCGCATGCTATGTCTCTGGGTAAGGGAGAGAAAGAGGGGGGGGGAGGGGAGGTAGGCCCTGGGGAAGATAGTTGGTAATGTGCAACTGTCGATCGCTCAAGGAAAGAACAATAACAACAACAACAAACACACAGGGAAGTAAAGGGGTGAGGAATAAAGGAGCGTTGCGATGAGAGCTTACAAGGAACTCTTAGACCAATAGTGAAAGCCGAGTACGTGCTTAAGTCATATGCCCTTTCGCTGTTGTTGCTGCAGTTGTGCTACAGCAATGAACACTGCACGTTGCCTCAAAAGTCGTTCCACAATGCCTTGGGTGCTTGCTCATCAATGAGCTCCGACCTTCGAGCAAAGGAATAACACGATGCAATTGCGCACCTCGTCGGTGCACGCTGCGCCGATGACTTACAGCATTTCGTAACTCAGCGACGGTGAGCAAAAGAGAACACACAAAAGCTTGTGTTGCTAGACAGAGCACTGACGTTTGATGGAGCATTTCCCTCCCTCCCCCTCCAAAAAAAAAAAAAATGTGGCCAGCACCGAAGAGGTAAGGCGATCGTTTTCCCCATTTTCCGTGATGAAATAGTCAGAAAGAAATTTTCAAGAGTAACTTTAGGTGACAACCAGAGGGAAACACCAGCATCAAAAATAAACGAAAACCTGTTTCCTCCTCAACTCAGAAGAAAGACACCAAACAACAACAATTGGCTCTTGGCCCAGTACCGGGGAAAAACTAAAAAAAAAAAAGGCGCTTCATCTTACACAAAATACACCACTCACAAAAGCAAAAAAAAAAAAGCAAATGTGTTGTGCTGCGTCCAGTGACCGACTCCGCCAACTCATCGTATACCTTGCCAGCTGCTCCTCTCGTGCTGCTCGTTTGTTGTCGGAAGCCGTTCAGAAAATAGACGGTAAGAATCCCAAGACTAAAACAGCTGCAATGTGGAGATGCTTCCTAATGAAATTAAAATGAAGACGTCATATTACTATTAGCTTCATTGGTTTGCAGTTCAAGGTGATGCGTATCGACCACTGATGAAACGAAAACGGGTGCTGTTGACGGAGGCTCTGCGTGGGATTGAAGGGTTGTGGAGTGTCAAACAAGACAAACTAGATTGAAATGTGCTTTCCCTCTCGAAGTGAAGGAGTGTCTGCACGTCCCATTACTTCCACGCGCAGGTCCGTCAAAACGGACCATATGTTCCCTAGATTTTAATAATAAGAAGAAGATAAAGGAAGAAGGACACCTTAAGAAAACTCTGTGAATCGCGGCAGCACCACTTGGAAGTCGGAATAGTAATTACTTTAACTAAATTGCAAAGGCCCGAAATCTTGCTGACTGCTCTTCCGACTCCCTATCGCGGGTGTGCCGAAAGAAAAAAAAAAGGAAAGATAAAAGAGAGACAAGGCAAAGGAAGAAGTGGAGAGGTGAGAGAGCGAACAAACAAAGAAGAATCGGCTCTTTCATCGTCCTCCAGCTTCTTACACTTGTTCTTCCATCTCTCAAAGCATCTACTTCTTCTTCTTGCCAGTAACCGGCTTCGCGCCGACGCGCTTGCCCTCGATGTTCACCTTGTTGTCAAGGCCCATCGTCTCCACTACGGCGCCCCAGCCCACGGTGATCTTGCCTTCGCGAATCGTGAACTTCAGTCCCTTCGAGACCGGCATCGGGTAGGCCAACGTCAGGATAAGCTCGCGGTTGTCACCAGGCATGCAGACAAGCTTGCTCTCGAATTCCTTCAGCTCTGCCTCCTTCTTCTTCTCCTCCTCGGGGCCGCGGCCGTACTTCTTGCTCAGCTCGTCGCGCTTCGCCTCAGCCTCGGGGAAGCTCATGTCGGCCGTCACATCAGCGCAGTGGAAGAAGAGCTGCGGGCGGTAGTGCGGGCTGAAGCCGGTATGGCGGCCGCCTTCGTCTTTGGTCAACACATACACCTGCGCCTTGACTTTGTTGTAGAGGTCCGTGCTGCCCGGAGCGGCCATGACCATGCCACGCTCTACGTTGTCCTTTGACAGGCTCAACGTATCACCGGTACCAACAATGCTGACGCCAACGGAGTCGCCCGGTACGCATTCGTCGAGAGTCTTGTGGTACATCTCAATCCCGGTGACCTTAACGGTGGCCTTCTTCGCGCTGAAGCCAGCCAGCTCGGCATCCGTGTTCAGCTTCAACACACCCTGGTCGACGCGGCCCGTAACAATGACGCTCTTCTTGTCCTTGCCAATCTCGTAGACGTGCTCGATGGCCATGAGGAAGGGCTTGTCGGTGTTGCGCGGCGGGTCAGGGATCCACTCGTCGCACTTCTGCACGAGCTCGAGAATCTTCGCCTCGTACTTTGGGTCGCCCTCGAGTGCCTTAAGGGCAGAACCACGCACAATTGGAGTCTCTTCTGCAGGGAACTTGTACTTCTCCAGCTGTTCACGTACCTCCATATCAACCAGGTCACACGTCTCCTCGTCCGTCATGTCGACCTTGTTGATGAAGCCAACGAGGGCCGGCAGACCAATTTGCGAGCAAATCAGCAAGTGCTCGCGCGTCTGCGGCATCACACCGTCTGTGGCAGCCACCACAATAATGCCACCGTCCATTTGCGCGGCACCGGTAATCATGTTCTTGACGAAGTCCATGTGGCCGGGGCAGTCAATATGTCCGTAGTGGCGCTTGTCCGATTCGTATTCGACGTGCGTGGCGTTGATCGTAATTTTGCGGCTCTTCTCCTCGGGCGACTTGTCGATGGAAAAGTAATCCATTGCCTTCGCCTTCCCGGTCTTCGCGAGAACGGTGGTGATGGCCGACGTGAGGGTCGTCTTGCCGTGATCGACGTGGCCGATGGTGCCGATGATGAGGTGAGGCTTACCACGGACGAAGGCCTCCTTCGCCTTAGGGGCAAAGCGATGTACCGAAGAGCGAAGCATTTCTTTGTGTTTGCTTTGTGTGCGTGTGCTTTGCTCTTTTATTTTTATTTTGGAAGTGCTTGCGATTAACAGAAGAAAGAGGAGACGAAGACAGACGGGTAATATCGTGAGTGCCACTAGTGAGGGAACAAGAAGAACCAGCCGAAATGAGATGTGACTACGTATATATATGAATCGAGAGTCCGAGACAACAGAGCTACTCGTGCTCACTTCTTTGGGAAAACCAGGATGATGAAGAGGCGCGAAGAAGGAGGTAGATTCAAAAGCGTCATACTTAACAAAACTCGACTATGTTCTTCACGGAAAATGCGCCAAGAGCAGTGAGCGCGGAAGCCATGTGCGGCAAGCCCTGTAAACAGTTTATAAGATATGGTCCGTGCCTTGGCTTTTTCGAGTACTCGACAACAACTGCGACGACAATTGTTGACATTCCTTAGCTGATTTCGACTCCATTTGCTAAAACCCAAATTAAAACGCGTTCATCTTCTTTTTTTTTCTTTATTATTTCTGGTGGCACCCGTACCACGCACCGTAGCGTCTAGTTTACATTAGAATACACTTGCCCCAGAAGCAGATCTACCACAATGCCCGAAACCATCGCATTTGCCCACTCTTATGTGCAGTGCTTATTGACTCCCTTGTACGGAGAGAGACAACAACACATCGCAACATCACCGATAAGAAAGCTATCAATATTCTCCAATTCCCATTGTTCCTACCACAGATATTACATGGCACACCAGTACACCGTCACCACCGCGTACAGGTGGGCCGAGAGGTCGTGCGAATGGCTCAGCCAGCCATCCGATGGGGCGTAGTAGCAACTTGAGCACACATGAAGTCCGGCCCCGCACTTCCGCATAACCATGGTGTGCACGACAAACTTGAACGGCTTGCCGAGGCCGACCAAGCGTTCCATAATGCCGTCGCATATCCGCGCAATCCACACCTCGGCTTTGGCGTGGTCGTAGCGCTGCGCCACGTCTTCGCCGGCGTCTTCTTCACGCCCGTGCGGCGTGGACGGTGAAGAGGCGGAGGTTGGCATGTTACTACCGTCCTTGTTTGCTGTGTTTGGCGATCCAGGCAGGCTCGACCCGGCGTTGCCGCCGGTGCCTAGTCCGTCCACACCAGTCACCACGCTCGTCGCGCCACCCGCGTCATCGTCGAAGTACGGGCTGAGCACTTGCAGAATAATGTTCTTCACATCGTTTGCCGCAACGGTGTCCAGCTCTGTGACATCTTGCTCCTCTTCTTCGTCTACTTCCCTATCATTGTCGAGATAATCACCGTGCGCAGCGGCACCGGCAGTGTTATTCTCTCCACCACCAGAGGCACCAGAGTTTCCATCTGAGCCAGCTGGTGCCTCTCCTTCGCGGCCGTCGTCGTTCAGCTGCTCCCCAATTGACTCCAGGGTGCCGCCTCCGCTGCTGTTGTTTGTGGTCTCTCCTGATGCGTGCACGGCTTTGCTGCGGCTGTCGTTTGTGATGTCCACCGCGGCATTGGCAGAGTTGCTGACGAGGGTGGAGATGTCGGAAGCAGGGGTGCCAGAACTGGCAGTCGCGATACCGTCTGCTTTTTGGTCGGACATGATGAAAAGGAGAGCGGAAGGCTAAGTAGTTCAGGTGCCCAGATGAGTCGCCGAGAGCGCTTTAGGCCTTTTCTCCCCTTCCTGGTATTTCTGCCGGTGCGGAGGTGGTAGAAAACGGTCCTTTTTTCCACGGTCGCTGTGGCGTCGAGGCACAGGTGTTTCCTGTTGTCGGTGGAGGAGGACGACAATTTGGATCACGGTAGGAAAGAGAAGGATGGAGAGGAGGAAAAGGGGGAAGCAGAGATTGGGAGAGTGGAGGGCGTGGCGTCTAATAATAGCACATTGAGGCCTGTGGGAACGGGGGATGTTGGGAAAACTCTTTTTTTTTTTCTAGCCTTTCATTTGTGCCTCCTCGACTCGTGTAAGACACTCTATCGCGAGCGGTTTGACATTCGAAACATGCGGTACTTTGTGCAGATGAAGTGAAAGGTGTTGCAGTCATTCTTATTCCGTTGCGCTACACCAGGTTGCGAAAACGCATAATCTCGCGTGCGTCGAGGCCGAGCTCTGCCTCACACCATGCCGGCTGCTTCGACAGTATTGTTGAGAGAAACTCACGCAGACGGGCATCGCTGCCGCAGAGCTGCACGGACTGCGAATGCCGCTCCGCTAACTCCAACAGTCGCCATCGACATAGTAAACGAATGGCATAGCGGAAGGCCTCGCGGTCTAATGCGGCAGCTGCTCGGGTGCCGAGCGACGACGACACATCTTCCAGCAAGTCTGCGACGGCCCGTTGCTTTACACCAGTGGTGTGGTGCAGATGCATGTAGAAGAGGACCAGCATCATCTCCCTACTGCCGTAACCCAAGCCCACGAGCTGACCGTCGGCTAAGAGGTCGAAAAGGTGCGGTGGAAGAAGAGAAAGCGACGGAAGGGTGAGGCTGGAATTGTGGCGGTGGAACATCGAATCGGTCTCCATAGGTGTTGAGACAGCAGCTGCAGAGGATGCACTTCTGGTGCCTTCCCTTGTGTCGAACATGGAATTCGATATCGAAAAGGGTGGCCGTAAACCTGAGGCGCTTGGTGACAACGATGCTGCAGCGCTTGATTCGCCAACCTTCGTCAAGACTGAAGCGGTCATCGCCGCGGTAGGCGCCAGTGTCTGTGCAGATTCTCGCCAGCACGTCAGAATTTTCGGCGGCAGCCCAGATGGGCACACGGAGATGTTCATCTTAGACGAAACCGCACTTGCTACATTTTCCTCTGGCAGCATGGGAATCGGTTCGTGCTGCAGGCGTGCGCGCAACCACCGCAGCAGCACACGCCGCCCATGCGGCCCCATCAAGTCGACCTCCCCACTTGCAGTCTTGCACAGCACACTCGTCAGCGCCGTCAACACAGTCGCACTCGTGCCGCTCTCCAGCTCCACGGCCGTGCTTAGGGATACCACGCGTTGAACTAGCGAGAATGAGGATGGCGAAGGCGATACAGAGCTTGCACTTTCTATTCCCGGCGTCGACATTGCCGTACCACAAGCTACAGGTGAAGCAGCAGCCACAGCCAGCCGCAGCTGCTGCATCAACTCTTCGCAGAAGACACACTGCAACTCGAGTGTGAGGTTCGGCTGCGCGTGCAAACTCTCCACTGTCCACGAGCGCGGCGCGACAAAATTCGACGAAACCGAGGTGGTGTGCTGAAAGGACGCGGATGGCGCCGTGTGTGAGTGGCCTTGAACACTGGTGGCCAACGTAGAAGACGGAGATGTCATGGGACGCCAGCCAGACGCAATTCCGCTTCCCAATTTGGCACCCGGACCTCCGCCATTACCAACGCCGTTCAGCCCCATTATTCCTGCCGCTGCCGTCGCAGCACCAGTAGCGGCAGCCACGGTGTTGTTCTCCGTGTCGAGAAAGCCAAGAAAGTGTCGCCGATGTGCCCGCAGCTCACGCAATTTGGATTCCGTCGCGTGTAGCCTTGCCTCCAGCGCTGCCATCGAATCCTGCACATCCTCCATCGCAATTTCCGCTGCTGACTTCCGCTTCTTTGCACTGCTGCGCGGCTGCGGCAGACGCTCTCTCAGCTGTCGCAACCGTGTCGCACCGTCCCGCAGCGCCGCCAACGATTCCATTCGCTCCTTTGTCAGCGCACGCTGCCGCAGCTGGTAGCATGCATCCTGTGCCTCGACGTGCAGCGTGGCGGCCAGCAACCGAGTCAGCGACCACGGCAGCAGCGGCACGTAACGCGTTTCGCAGGTGAGTCGACTCGACAATCTCTTCTCCAGCTGGCGAATATCGGGAGCGGCGGAGGCTAACACTAGTGACAGACCACCGCCGCCGTTGCTGCCGTCGCTGTCGTGCATGAGCCCGGAGAGGACGTAAAGGAGTTGGTCGCAGCGGATGCCGAAGACGTCGATGTCACGAATGCACACAACGATGTTGCAGCCTTGACTCTTGAGAAGTAAGAGGGCTCGTTGAAGATGCGGTAGGGCGCTTGCTGCGCCACCTGTGAGGTAAGTGGTCGTGGAGGTCACCATAATGGCGGTGTCGCTCACATCGCCCTCATTCCCCTCTGTATACGCTTCGTCTTCTTCGGTGTCGCCCGAATTACTCGCATCGGGAATAGCCTCGACTCGTTTGTCGCGCGGAGCACCCGCAGGTTGTCGTTGAAAGTTGTTTGTCGCAGCAGCGATGGTGGTACTGTGGTTGCGTCTGCCGCCGCTCGCTCGACTGCTGGTGTCTTCGCGCTCTTTATTCCCTGAGGCTGCTGCCGCTGCCTCCTGCATTCGCCGCTCAAAGTGAAAGAGCTGGCCAAATCCAAAAGAGCCGCTGCGTAAAAGGTAGTGCTTTTCCCGCAGCTGTCGTGACTGCGGACTCTGCAGGAATGCAAAGAGCTGCTGCGCAATAACACCCAGCGCGGCCTCGTCATCACGCAGGAGGCGGCCATGCAGTTCCATCACAAATGTGTTTGGCGTTCGACGAACCTCCTGCGCGAGCAGACGCAACATGCGGTGCTTGCCACTGCCCCGGGGTCCCCACAACACCTGGCAGGATCGATGGCCCAGCGTACATGAAGCAGCGATGGTGGCACGAATAGTGCGGTAGGCTTGCTCCTGTCGGTCAATCAGTGGATCGATGTCACCGACTAGGTGAGAGATGCTGGGGTTCGTTGATTTTTGGTCTTCATTTTCGTTAACGGCAGCAGAGGCCAGAGCAGCCTCACCCAGCGCGGCGGCGTGTAAGAAGGCGGGGCTGGTGGCTGCCGTGAGCTTCGCCAAAAGCTGACAGCATGACCGCACGAAGCCGAATTGCACTTGTGCAAGGAAGGTGGAGAGAACGACGGCATCGCTTGCATTCCACACCTCATCCAATGCCGCGGCGGGAAAATGCGGGTAGCGCCGCAACAAGGTGAAGAGCTCGTCTTGGTCTGCTGTGGTGTAGATTCGCGCTTCTTTTCCTTCTACGTTATTGGTGCTGCTTGATGGTACAGCAGTAGTCGCTGCTGCCTCATCTGTGCGTATAGCCTTTGCATTCGGTTCTTGTAACGCCGATGAAAAATCGGTTGAAGCACGAGAGCGCTTTACCACGACATCTGCCGTGTTCGTGTTGTTCCGCTTTGCCGACGTCCCAGACTGATTTTTCGTCGTATGGTATCTGGCGTTTTCATCGCTGGCACTTGAGTTGGCGTGTTCAGCTTTGCGCTTTCTAGCTGCAGCATTCAGAGTGGAGGGACGGGCAGAAACAGAAGTACTTGCCTGCTTGCCAGCAGCTGCGGTGGTTTTTGGGGTGGCGTCACTGGTTGTAGCCTTCCCTTTCAGGTTCTTCCGGACCTGAGTGTGGTTCTTAGGGGTCGACGCCGGTCCCTTTTTCGATGCATTCTGCACCTGCACTGCGCTGGAGGACGATGAAAACTCTTTAGCCGCCGCTACTGCTGCAGCGCACTTCCGCTTGACTTTCGGCGGCATAATGCGAAGCCAGAATAGGTGTATCCTTCCGCCACCGTCCTACCGCTACACTCAGGAAACGGTATAAACAGAGCAATGTCAACGTCAGTAAGAGCTAGACAAAAACTACGCCTCCTACAACAAAGGTAAGGTACCACTTTAAAGCACAACAACAGCAAAAAAAAAAAATAATGTGGGCGTGCCAAACCTTCGACGCTAAGACGGCGGTGAAAGACGTCCTGATGTAGCGCGGTGTTGCCCCAAAGTTGAGGCCCTCGCCACTTGAAAAACGACAAAAGAACCTTCGCAAAACAAAAAACAAAAAGATCGAAACAACACCTGCCCCGACGCTACCGAACAGCTGATAACACAAAAGATAGCCAGAAAGAGAGGGAGAGAAAGAGAGAGAAAACTAAGAGCACACCTTCCGAAGACAACAGGAAAAGGAACAGCGCCAGAAGAAAAACACCGCCTTACAATGACCTCCGCACCGAGACACCTCAAAAGGCGAAAAAGGCGAGCAAACAACGTGCCACCTCATGTACCACAGCAGTTAGGAACACGAAAAAACAACCTCAAAGCACCATCACACAACTGGGGAGGTGCTACTCTACACAAAACACATCCCCCACATAACGACAGCAAAAAAAAAAAAGGCCAAACCTGCAACAAACACCAAGACCCACCACCGCGCAACACAGAAAAAAAAAATGTTAACAGCAACAAGCACAAGAACAAAACAACAACCGCAACAACCACCGTCACAACATGCAAGACAAACTACGGACACTCGACATTTATACACATTCGAAATGTCCGCATGGGTGCAAGTCGGTCCGCTCGTCGCTAGAAAGTGTTTTCATCACAACGCTCCTCGTGGGTGGGTGGCGGCACTGGTGGCGGTGGTGCGGCAGCAGGCACGCTCCACCTGCCACCGTGCACACACACACACACACACACCACACACACACACACCACCACACACACCACACACCACACACCACACACACACACACACACACACACACACACACTGCCGGCCAGCCGCCGCGCTCACACGCTCACATCGTCACCAGCATCACTGCGAGCCGCGGCGGCGCCTGCACGCGGCACGGGCAAGGCAAAGCAAGACAACGACATCGCACACGCGGGGGTAGGGGGTGGGGTGCAGCGGTCAGATGAGAGCATGGGACGTCGTCCCACCTCGAGTCGTGTTGTGTCAATCACGTGGCGTCAGTCGCGCACTACAACTGTGTGGCATCACGCTGCCCCGCTGTGCACGCACCCTGTCCTCGGGCCGCACGTCGTCGCACGTCACGTGTGTCTGCGGCATCAGCCAGGTGCATGCGGATTGTCATCGGTACGGAGGTTCAGTGCACAGTGCTCTGATCGGGATCCGTCGAATGTCTCTCATCCTGCGCAGCAGCACAAACACGACAGAGGAACAACAAAGACAGAAAGAGAGAGGAGGGCTACACACCAACACACAGACGCGCGGTCGCACAGCCGCGCACCGGCCTACGCAGGACCGCGGCTCTTGGAGGGCTATCACCCGCGGTACCTCACTTAGCAGAGTTGCAGCGGCTACGGGTCTCCTCGGGGGCCGCGCTCGGCCGGGGAAGGGGAGGCGGAGCGCGCGGTTTCTCCATCTCCTGAAATCGAGATGCGCCGACGAAGGAGCGCCGCACCCCGTTAGACAGAGACGTCGTGCGTTGTGCGCACATCCACGCAGGCAGGCGCAGGTGGACACGCCTTCGGGCGCCGCGCGCAGCGAAGGAGAGCAAGCAGCAGTGACGGTGGCGCGGGTAGGAGGCTCAACATTTGTACACATTCGAAATGTCCGCATGGGTGCAAGTCGGTCCGCTCGTCGCTAGAAAGTGTTTTCATCACAGCGCTCCTCGTGGGTGGGTGGCGGCACTGGTGGCGGTGGTGCGGCAGCAGGCACGCTCCACCTGCCACCGTGCACACACACACACACACACACCACTGCCGGCCAGCCGCCGCGCTCACACGCTCACATCGTCACCAGCATCACTGCGAGCCGCGGCGGCGCCTGCACGCGGCACGGGCAAGGCAAAGCAAGACAACGACATCGCACACGCGGGGGTAGGGGGTGGGGTGCAGCGGTCAGATGAGAGCATGGGACGTCGTCCCACCTCGAGTCGTGTTGTGTCAATCACGTGGCGTCAGTCGCGCACTACAACTGTGTGGCATCACGCTGCCCCGCTGTGCACGCACCCTGTCCTCGGGCCGCACGTCGTCGCACGTCACGTGTGTCTGCGGCATCAGCCAGGTGCATGCGGATTGTCATCGGTACGGAGGTTCAGTGCACAGTGCTCTGATCGGGATCCGTCGAATGTCTCTCATCCTGCGCAGCAGCACAAACACGACAGAGGAACAACAAAGACAGAAAGAGAGAGGAGGGCTACACACCAACACACAGACGCGCGGTCGCACAGCCGCGCACCGGCCTACGCAGGACCGCGGCTCTTGGAGGGCTATCACCCGCGGTACCTCACTTAGCAGAGTTGCAGCGGCTACGGGTCTCCTCGGGGGCCGCGCTCGGCCGGGGAAGGGGAGGCGGAGCGCGCGGTTTCTCCATCTCCTGAAATCGAGATGCGCCGACGAAGGAGCGCCGCACCCCGTTAGACAGAGACGTCGTGCGTTGTGCGCACATCCACGCAGGCAGGCGCAGGTGGACACGCCTTCGGGCGCCGCGCGCAGCGAAGGAGAGCAAGCAGCAGTGACGGTGGCGCGGGTAGGAGGCTCAACATTTGTACACATTCGAAATGTCCGCATGGGTGCAAGTCGGTCCGCTCGTCGCTAGAAAGTGTTTTCATCACAGCGCTCCTCGTGGGTGGGTGGCGGCACTGGTGGCGGTGGTGCGGCAGCAGGCACGCTCCACCTGCCACCGTGCACACACACACACACACACACACACTGCCGGCCAGCCGCCGCGCTCACACGCTCACATCGTCACCAGCATCACTGCGAGCCGCGGCGGCGCCTGCACGCGGCACGGGCAAGGCAAAGCAAGACAACGACATCGCACACGCGGGGGTAGGGGGTGGGGTGCAGCGGTCAGATGAGAGCATGGGACGTCGTCCCACCTCGAGTCGTGTTGTGTCAATCACGTGGCGTCAGTCGCGCACTACAACTGTGTGGCATCACGCTGCCCCGCTGTGCACGCACCCTGTCCTCGGGCCGCACGTCGTCGCACGTCACGTGTGTCTGCGGCATCAGCCAGGTGCATGCGGATTGTCATCGGTACGGAGGTTCAGTGCACAGTGCTCTGATCGGGATCCGTCGAATGTCTCTCATCCTGCGCAGCAGCACAAACACGACAGAGGAACAACAAAGACAGAAAGAGAGAGGAGGGCTACACACCAACACACAGACGCGCGGTCGCACAGCCGCGCACCGGCCTACGCAGGACCGCGGCTCTTGGAGGGCTATCACCCGCGGTACCTCACTTAGCAGAGTTGCAGCGGCTACGGGTCTCCTCGGGGGCCGCGCTCGGCCGGGGAAGGGGAGGCGGAGCGCGCGGTTTCTCCATCTCCTGAAATCGAGATGCGCCGACGAAGGAGCGCCGCACCCCGTTAGACAGAGACGTCGTGCGTTGTGCGCACATCCACGCAGGCAGGCGCAGGTGGACACGCCTTCGGGCGCCGCGCGCAGCGAAGGAGAGCAAGCAGCAGTGACGGTGGCGCGGGTAGGAGGCTCAACATTTGTACACATTCGAAATGTCCGCATGGGTGCAAGTCGGTCCGCTCGTCGCTAGAAAGTGTTTTCATCACAGCGCTCCTCGTGGGTGGGTGGCGGCACTGGTGGCGGTGGTGCGGCAGCAGGCACGCTCCACCTGCCACCGTGCACACACACACACACACACACTGCCGGCCAGCCGCCGCGCTCACACGCTCACATCGTCACCAGCATCACTGCGAGCCGCGGCGGCGCCTGCACGCGGCACGGGCAAGGCAAAGCAAGACAACGACATCGCACACGCGGGGGTAGGGGGTGGGGTGCAGCGGTCAGATGAGAGCATGGGACGTCGTCCCACCTCGAGTCGTGTTGTGTCAATCACGTGGCGTCAGTCGCGCACTACAACTGTGTGGCATCACGCTGCCCCGCTGTGCACGCACCCTGTCCTCGGGCCGCACGTCGTCGCACGTCACGTGTGTCTGCGGCATCAGCCAGGTGCATGCGGATTGTCATCGGTACGGAGGTTCAGTGCACAGTGCTCTGATCGGGATCCGTCGAATGTCTCTCATCCTGCGCAGCAGCACAAACACGACAGAGGAACAACAAAGACAGAAAGAGAGAGGAGGGCTACACACCAACACACAGACGCGCGGTCGCACAGCCGCGCACCGGCCTACGCAGGACCGCGGCTCTTGGAGGGCTATCACCCGCGGTACCTCACTTAGCAGAGTTGCAGCGGCTACGGGTCTCCTCGGGGGCCGCGCTCGGCCGGGGAAGGGGAGGCGGAGCGCGCGGTTTCTCCATCTCCTGAAATCGAGATGCGCCGACGAAGGAGCGCCGCACCCCGTTAGACAGAGACGTCGTGCGTTGTGCGCACATCCACGCAGGCAGGCGCAGGTGGACACGCCTTCGGGCGCCGCGCGCAGCGAAGGAGAGCAAGCAGCAGTGACGGTGGCGCGGGTAGGAGGCTCAACATTTGTACACATTCGAAATGTCCGCATGGGTGCAAGTCGGTCCGCTCGTCGCTAGAAAGTGTTTTCATCACAGCGCTCCTCGTGGGTGGGTGGCGGCACTGGTGGCGGTGGTGCGGCAGCAGGCACGCTCCACCTGCCACCGTGCACACACACACACACACACACACACACACTGCCGGCCAGCCGCCGCGCTCACACGCTCACATCGTCACCAGCATCACTGCGAGCCGCGGCGGCGCCTGCACGCGGCACGGGCAAGGCAAAGCAAGACAACGACATCGCACACGCGGGGGTAGGGGGTGGGGTGCAGCGGTCAGATGAGAGCATGGGACGTCGTCCCACCTCGAGTCGTGTTGTGTCAATCACGTGGCGTCAGTCGCGCACTACAACTGTGTGGCATCACGCTGCCCCGCTGTGCACGCACCCTGTCCTCGGGCCGCACGTCGTCGCACGTCACGTGTGTCTGCGGCATCAGCCAGGTGCATGCGGATTGTCATCGGTACGGAGGTTCAGTGCACAGTGCTCTGATCGGGATCCGTCGAATGTCTCTCATCCTGCGCAGCAGCACAAACACGACAGAGGAACAACAAAGACAGAAAGAGAGAGGAGGGCTACACACCAACACACAGACGCGCGGTCGCACAGCCGCGCACCGGCCTACGCAGGACCGCGGCTCTTGGAGGGCTATCACCCGCGGTACCTCACTTAGCAGAGTTGCAGCGGCTACGGGTCTCCTCGGGGGCCGCGCTCGGCCGGGGAAGGGGAGGCGGAGCGCGCGGTTTCTCCATCTCCTGAAATCGAGATGCGCCGACGAAGGAGCGCCGCACCCCGTTAGACAGAGACGTCGTGCGTTGTGCGCACATCCACGCAGGCAGGCGCAGGTGGACACGCCTTCGGGCGCCGCGCGCAGCGAAGGAGAGCAAGCAGCAGTGACGGTGGCGCGGGTAGGAGGCTCAACATTTGTACACATTCGAAATGTCCGCATGGGTGCAAGTCGGTCCGCTCGTCGCTAGAAAGTGTTTTCATCACAGCGCTCCTCGTGGGTGGGTGGCGGCACTGGTGGCGGTGGTGCGGCAGCAGGCACGCTCCACCTGCCACCGTGCACACACACACACACACACACACTGCCGGCCAGCCGCCGCGCTCACACGCTCACATCGTCACCAGCATCACTGCGAGCCGCGGCGGCGCCTGCACGCGGCACGGGCAAGGCAAAGCAAGACAACGACATCGCACACGCGGGGGTAGGGGGTGGGGTGCAGCGGTCAGATGAGAGCATGGGACGTCGTCCCACCTCGAGTCGTGTTGTGTCAATCACGTGGCGTCAGTCGCGCACTACAACTGTGTGGCATCACGCTGCCCCGCTGTGCACGCACCCTGTCCTCGGGCCGCACGTCGTCGCACGTCACGTGTGTCTGCGGCATCAGCCAGGTGCATGCGGATTGTCATCGGTACGGAGGTTCAGTGCACAGTGCTCTGATCGGGATCCGTCGAATGTCTCTCATCCTGCGCAGCAGCACAAACACGACAGAGGAACAACAAAGACAGAAAGAGAGAGGAGGGCTACACACCAACACACAGACGCGCGGTCGCACAGCCGCGCACCGGCCTACGCAGGACCGCGGCTCTTGGAGGGCTATCACCCGCGGTACCTCACTTAGCAGAGTTGCAGCGGCTACGGGTCTCCTCGGGGGCCGCGCTCGGCCGGGGAAGGGGAGGCGGAGCGCGCGGTTTCTCCATCTCCTGAAATCGAGATGCGCCGACGAAGGAGCGCCGCACCCCGTTAGACAGAGACGTCGTGCGTTGTGCGCACATCCACGCAGGCAGGCGCAGGTGGACACGCCTTCGGGCGCCGCGCGCAGCGAAGGAGAGCAAGCAGCAGTGACGGTGGCGCGGGTAGGAGGCTCAACATTTGTACACATTCGAAATGTCCGCATGGGTGCAAGTCGGTCCGCTCGTCGCTAGAAAGTGTTTTCATCACAGCGCTCCTCGTGGGTGGGTGGCGGCACTGGTGGCGGTGGTGCGGCAGCAGGCACGCTCCACCTGCCACCGTGCACACACACACACACACACACACACACCACTGCCGGCCAGCCGCCGCGCTCACACGCTCACATCGTCACCAGCATCACTGCGAGCCGCGGCGGCGCCTGCACGCGGCACGGGCAAGGCAAAGCAAGACAACGACATCGCACACGCGGGGGTAGGGGGTGGGGTGCAGCGGTCAGATGAGAGCATGGGACGTCGTCCCACCTCGAGTCGTGTTGTGTCAATCACGTGGCGTCAGTCGCGCACTACAACTGTGTGGCATCACGCTGCCCCGCTGTGCACGCACCCTGTCCTCGGGCCGCACGTCGTCGCACGTCACGTGTGTCTGCGGCATCAGCCAGGTGCATGCGGATTGTCATCGGTACGGAGGTTCAGTGCACAGTGCTCTGATCGGGATCCGTCGAATGTCTCTCATCCTGCGCAGCAGCACAAACACGACAGAGGAACAACAAAGACAGAAAGAGAGAGGAGGGCTACACACCAACACACAGACGCGCGGTCGCACAGCCGCGCACCGGCCTACGCAGGACCGCGGCTCTTGGAGGGCTATCACCCGCGGTACCTCACTTAGCAGAGTTGCAGCGGCTACGGGTCTCCTCGGGGGCCGCGCTCGGCCGGGGAAGGGGAGGCGGAGCGCGCGGTTTCTCCATCTCCTGAAATCGAGATGCGCCGACGAAGGAGCGCCGCACCCCGTTAGACAGAGACGTCGTGCGTTGTGCGCACATCCACGCAGGCAGGCGCAGGTGGACACGCCTTCGGGCGCCGCGCGCAGCGAAGGAGAGCAAGCAGCAGTGACGGTGGCGCGGGTAGGAGGCTCAACATTTGTACACATTCGAAATGTCCGCATGGGTGCAAGTCGGTCCGCTCGTCGCTAGAAAGTGTTTTCATCACAGCGCTCCTCGTGGGTGGGTGGCGGCACTGGTGGCGGTGGTGCGGCAGCAGGCACGCTCCACCTGCCACCGTGCACACACACACACACACACACACACACCACTGCCGGCCAGCCGCCGCGCTCACACGCTCACATCGTCACCAGCATCACTGCGAGCCGCGGCGGCGCCTGCACGCGGCACGGGCAAGGCAAAGCAAGACAACGACATCGCACACGCGGGGGTAGGGGGTGGGGTGCAGCGGTCAGATGAGAGCATGGGACGTCGTCCCACCTCGAGTCGTGTTGTGTCAATCACGTGGCGTCAGTCGCGCACTACAACTGTGTGGCATCACGCTGCCCCGCTGTGCACGCACCCTGTCCTCGGGCCGCACGTCGTCGCACGTCACGTGTGTCTGCGGCATCAGCCAGGTGCATGCGGATTGTCATCGGTACGGAGGTTCAGTGCACAGTGCTCTGATCGGGATCCGTCGAATGTCTCTCATCCTGCGCAGCAGCACAAACACGACAGAGGAACAACAAAGACAGAAAGAGAGAGGAGGGCTACACACCAACACACAGACGCGCGGTCGCACAGCCGCGCACCGGCCTACGCAGGACCGCGGCTCTTGGAGGGCTATCACCCGCGGTACCTCACTTAGCAGAGTTGCAGCGGCTACGGGTCTCCTCGGGGGCCGCGCTCGGCCGGGGAAGGGGAGGCGGAGCGCGCGGTTTCTCCATCTCCTGAAATCGAGATGCGCCGACGAAGGAGCGCCGCACCCCGTTAGACAGAGACGTCGTGCGTTGTGCGCACATCCACGCAGGCAGGCGCAGGTGGACACGCCTTCGGGCGCCGCGCGCAGCGAAGGAGAGCAAGCAGCAGTGACGGTGGCGCGGGTAGGAGGCTCAACATTTGTACACATTCGAAATGTCCGCATGGGTGCAAGTCGGTCCGCTCGTCGCTAGAAAGTGTTTTCATCACAGCGCTCCTCGTGGGTGGGTGGCGGCACTGGTGGCGGTGGTGCGGCAGCAGGCACGCTCCACCTGCCACCGTGCACACACACACACACACACACACTGCCGGCCAGCCGCCGCGCTCACACGCTCACATCGTCACCAGCATCACTGCGAGCCGCGGCGGCGCCTGCACGCGGCACGGGCAAGGCAAAGCAAGACAACGACATCGCACACGCGGGGGTAGGGGGTGGGGTGCAGCGGTCAGATGAGAGCATGGGACGTCGTCCCACCTCGAGTCGTGTTGTGTCAATCACGTGGCGTCAGTCGCGCACTACAACTGTGTGGCATCACGCTGCCCCGCTGTGCACGCACCCTGTCCTCGGGCCGCACGTCGTCGCACGTCACGTGTGTCTGCGGCATCAGCCAGGTGCATGCGGATTGTCATCGGTACGGAGGTTCAGTGCACAGTGCTCTGATCGGGATCCGTCGAATGTCTCTCATCCTGCGCAGCAGCACAAACACGACAGAGGAACAACAAAGACAGAAAGAGAGAGGAGGGCTACACACCAACACACAGACGCGCGGTCGCACAGCCGCGCACCGGCCTACGCAGGACCGCGGCTCTTGGAGGGCTATCACCCGCGGTACCTCACTTAGCAGAGTTGCAGCGGCTACGGGTCTCCTCGGGGGCCGCGCTCGGCCGGGGAAGGGGAGGCGGAGCGCGCGGTTTCTCCATCTCCTGAAATCGAGATGCGCCGACGAAGGAGCGCCGCACCCCGTTAGACAGAGACGTCGTGCGTTGTGCGCACATCCACGCAGGCAGGCGCAGGTGGACACGCCTTCGGGCGCCGCGCGCAGCGAAGGAGAGCAAGCAGCAGTGACGGTGGCGCGGGTAGGAGGCTCAACATTTGTACACATTCGAAATGTCCGCATGGGTGCAAGTCGGTCCGCTCGTCGCTAGAAAGTGTTTTCATCACAGCGCTCCTCGTGGGTGGGTGGCGGCACTGGTGGCGGTGGTGCGGCAGCAGGCACGCTCCACCTGCCACCGTGCACACACACACACACACACACACACTGCCGGCCAGCCGCCGCGCTCACACGCTCACATCGTCACCAGCATCACTGCGAGCCGCGGCGGCGCCTGCACGCGGCACGGGCAAGGCAAAGCAAGACAACGACATCGCACACGCGGGGGTAGGGGGTGGGGTGCAGCGGTCAGATGAGAGCATGGGACGTCGTCCCACCTCGAGTCGTGTTGTGTCAATCACGTGGCGTCAGTCGCGCACTACAACTGTGTGGCATCACGCTGCCCCGCTGTGCACGCACCCTGTCCTCGGGCCGCACGTCGTCGCACGTCACGTGTGTCTGCGGCATCAGCCAGGTGCATGCGGATTGTCATCGGTACGGAGGTTCAGTGCACAGTGCTCTGATCGGGATCCGTCGAATGTCTCTCATCCTGCGCAGCAGCACAAACACGACAGAGGAACAACAAAGACAGAAAGAGAGAGGAGGGCTACACACCAACACACAGACGCGCGGTCGCACAGCCGCGCACCGGCCTACGCAGGACCGCGGCTCTTGGAGGGCTATCACCCGCGGTACCTCACTTAGCAGAGTTGCAGCGGCTACGGGTCTCCTCGGGGGCCGCGCTCGGCCGGGGAAGGGGAGGCGGAGCGCGCGGTTTCTCCATCTCCTGAAATCGAGATGCGCCGACGAAGGAGCGCCGCACCCCGTTAGACAGAGACGTCGTGCGTTGTGCGCACATCCACGCAGGCAGGCGCAGGTGGACACGCCTTCGGGCGCCGCGCGCAGCGAAGGAGAGCAAGCAGCAGTGACGGTGGCGCGGGTAGGAGGCTCAACATTTGTACACATTCGAAATGTCCGCATGGGTGCAAGTCGGTCCGCTCGTCGCTAGAAAGTGTTTTCATCACAGCGCTCCTCGTGGGTGGGTGGCGGCACTGGTGGCGGTGGTGCGGCAGCAGGCACGCTCCACCTGCCACCGTGCACACACACACACACACACACACCACTGCCGGCCAGCCGCCGCGCTCACACGCTCACATCGTCACCAGCATCACTGCGAGCCGCGGCGGCGCCTGCACGCGGCACGGGCAAGGCAAAGCAAGACAACGACATCGCACACGCGGGGGTAGGGGGTGGGGTGCAGCGGTCAGATGAGAGCATGGGACGTCGTCCCACCTCGAGTCGTGTTGTGTCAATCACGTGGCGTCAGTCGCGCACTACAACTGTGTGGCATCACGCTGCCCCGCTGTGCACGCACCCTGTCCTCGGGCCGCACGTCGTCGCACGTCACGTGTGTCTGCGGCATCAGCCAGGTGCATGCGGATTGTCATCGGTACGGAGGTTCAGTGCACAGTGCTCTGATCGGGATCCGTCGAATGTCTCTCATCCTGCGCAGCAGCACAAACACGACAGAGGAACAACAAAGACAGAAAGAGAGAGGAGGGCTACACACCAACACACAGACGCGCGGTCGCACAGCCGCGCACCGGCCTACGCAGGACCGCGGCTCTTGGAGGGCTATCACCCGCGGTACCTCACTTAGCAGAGTTGCAGCGGCTACGGGTCTCCTCGGGGGCCGCGCTCGGCCGGGGAAGGGGAGGCGGAGCGCGCGGTTTCTCCATCTCCTGAAATCGAGATGCGCCGACGAAGGAGCGCCGCACCCCGTTAGACAGAGACGTCGTGCGTTGTGCGCACATCCACGCAGGCAGGCGCAGGTGGACACGCCTTCGGGCGCCGCGCGCAGCGAAGGAGAGCAAGCAGCAGTGACGGTGGCGCGGGTAGGAGGCTCAACATTTGTACACATTCGAAATGTCCGCATGGGTGCAAGTCGGTCCGCTCGTCGCTAGAAAGTGTTTTCATCACAGCGCTCCTCGTGGGTGGGTGGCGGCACTGGTGGCGGTGGTGCGGCAGCAGGCACGCTCCACCTGCCACCGTGCACACACACACACACACACACACACACACACCACTGCCGGCCAGCCGCCGCGCTCACACGCTCACATCGTCACCAGCATCACTGCGAGCCGCGGCGGCGCCTGCACGCGGCACGGGCAAGGCAAAGCAAGACAACGACATCGCACACGCGGGGGTAGGGGGTGGGGTGCAGCGGTCAGATGAGAGCATGGGACGTCGTCCCACCTCGAGTCGTGTTGTGTCAATCACGTGGCGTCAGTCGCGCACTACAACTGTGTGGCATCACGCTGCCCCGCTGTGCACGCACCCTGTCCTCGGGCCGCACGTCGTCGCACGTCACGTGTGTCTGCGGCATCAGCCAGGTGCATGCGGATTGTCATCGGTACGGAGGTTCAGTGCACAGTGCTCTGATCGGGATCCGTCGAATGTCTCTCATCCTGCGCAGCAGCACAAACACGACAGAGGAACAACAAAGACAGAAAGAGAGAGGAGGGCTACACACCAACACACAGACGCGCGGTCGCACAGCCGCGCACCGGCCTACGCAGGACCGCGGCTCTTGGAGGGCTATCACCCGCGGTACCTCACTTAGCAGAGTTGCAGCGGCTACGGGTCTCCTCGGGGGCCGCGCTCGGCCGGGGAAGGGGAGGCGGAGCGCGCGGTTTCTCCATCTCCTGAAATCGAGATGCGCCGACGAAGGAGCGCCGCACCCCGTTAGACAGAGACGTCGTGCGTTGTGCGCACATCCACGCAGGCAGGCGCAGGTGGACACGCCTTCGGGCGCCGCGCGCAGCGAAGGAGAGCAAGCAGCAGTGACGGTGGCGCGGGTAGGAGGCTCAACATTTGTACACATTCGAAATGTCCGCATGGGTGCAAGTCGGTCCGCTCGTCGCTAGAAAGTGTTTTCATCACAGCGCTCCTCGTGGGTGGGTGGCGGCACTGGTGGCGGTGGTGCGGCAGCAGGCACGCTCCACCTGCCACCGTGCACACACACACACACACACACACACACTGCCGGCCAGCCGCCGCGCTCACACGCTCACATCGTCACCAGCATCACTGCGAGCCGCGGCGGCGCCTGCACGCGGCACGGGCAAGGCAAAGCAAGACAACGACATCGCACACGCGGGGGTAGGGGGTGGGGTGCAGCGGTCAGATGAGAGCATGGGACGTCGTCCCACCTCGAGTCGTGTTGTGTCAATCACGTGGCGTCAGTCGCGCACTACAACTGTGTGGCATCACGCTGCCCCGCTGTGCACGCACCCTGTCCTCGGGCCGCACGTCGTCGCACGTCACGTGTGTCTGCGGCATCAGCCAGGTGCATGCGGATTGTCATCGGTACGGAGGTTCAGTGCACAGTGCTCTGATCGGGATCCGTCGAATGTCTCTCATCCTGCGCAGCAGCACAAACACGACAGAGGAACAACAAAGACAGAAAGAGAGAGGAGGGCTACACACCAACACACAGACGCGCGGTCGCACAGCCGCGCACCGGCCTACGCAGGACCGCGGCTCTTGGAGGGCTATCACCCGCGGTACCTCACTTAGCAGAGTTGCAGCGGCTACGGGTCTCCTCGGGGGCCGCGCTCGGCCGGGGAAGGGGAGGCGGAGCGCGCGGTTTCTCCATCTCCTGAAATCGAGATGCGCCGACGAAGGAGCGCCGCACCCCGTTAGACAGAGACGTCGTGCGTTGTGCGCACATCCACGCAGGCAGGCGCAGGTGGACACGCCTTCGGGCGCCGCGCGCAGCGAAGGAGAGCAAGCAGCAGTGACGGTGGCGCGGGTAGGAGGCTCAACATTTGTACACATTCGAAATGTCCGCATGGGTGCAAGTCGGTCCGCTCGTCGCTAGAAAGTGTTTTCATCACAGCGCTCCTCGTGGGTGGGTGGCGGCACTGGTGGCGGTGGTGCGGCAGCAGGCACGCTCCACCTGCCACCGTGCACACACACACACACACACACACCACACACTGCCGGCCAGCCGCCGCGCTCACACGCTCACATCGTCACCAGCATCACTGCGAGCCGCGGCGGCGCCTGCACGCGGCACGGGCAAGGCAAAGCAAGACAACGACATCGCACACGCGGGGGTAGGGGGTGGGGTGCAGCGGTCAGATGAGAGCATGGGACGTCGTCCCACCTCGAGTCGTGTTGTGTCAATCACGTGGCGTCAGTCGCGCACTACAACTGTGTGGCATCACGCTGCCCCGCTGTGCACGCACCCTGTCCTCGGGCCGCACGTCGTCGCACGTCACGTGTGTCTGCGGCATCAGCCAGGTGCATGCGGATTGTCATCGGTACGGAGGTTCAGTGCACAGTGCTCTGATCGGGATCCGTCGAATGTCTCTCATCCTGCGCAGCAGCACAAACACGACAGAGGAACAACAAAGACAGAAAGAGAGAGGAGGGCTACACACCAACACACAGACGCGCGGTCGCACAGCCGCGCACCGGCCTACGCAGGACCGCGGCTCTTGGAGGGCTATCACCCGCGGTACCTCACTTAGCAGAGTTGCAGCGGCTACGGGTCTCCTCGGGGGCCGCGCTCGGCCGGGGAAGGGGAGGCGGAGCGCGCGGTTTCTCCATCTCCTGAAATCGAGATGCGCCGACGAAGGAGCGCCGCACCCCGTTAGACAGAGACGTCGTGCGTTGTGCGCACATCCACGCAGGCAGGCGCAGGTGGACACGCCTTCGGGCGCCGCGCGCAGCGAAGGAGAGCAAGCAGCAGTGACGGTGGCGCGGGTAGGAGGCTCAACATTTGTACACATTCGAAATGTCCGCATGGGTGCAAGTCGGTCCGCTCGTCGCTAGAAAGTGTTTTCATCACAGCGCTCCTCGTGGGTGGGTGGCGGCACTGGTGGCGGTGGTGCGGCAGCAGGCACGCTCCACCTGCCACCGTGCACACACACACCACACACACACACACACACACTGCCGGCCAGCCGCCGCGCTCACACGCTCACATCGTCACCAGCATCACTGCGAGCCGCGGCGGCGCCTGCACGCGGCACGGGCAAGGCAAAGCAAGACAACGACATCGCACACGCGGGGGTAGGGGGTGGGGTGCAGCGGTCAGATGAGAGCATGGGACGTCGTCCCACCTCGAGTCGTGTTGTGTCAATCACGTGGCGTCAGTCGCGCACTACAACTGTGTGGCATCACGCTGCCCCGCTGTGCACGCACCCTGTCCTCGGGCCGCACGTCGTCGCACGTCACGTGTGTCTGCGGCATCAGCCAGGTGCATGCGGATTGTCATCGGTACGGAGGTTCAGTGCACAGTGCTCTGATCGGGATCCGTCGAATGTCTCTCATCCTGCGCAGCAGCACAAACACGACAGAGGAACAACAAAGACAGAAAGAGAGAGGAGGGCTACACACCAACACACAGACGCGCGGTCGCACAGCCGCGCACCGGCCTACGCAGGACCGCGGCTCTTGGAGGGCTATCACCCGCGGTACCTCACTTAGCAGAGTTGCAGCGGCTACGGGTCTCCTCGGGGGCCGCGCTCGGCCGGGGAAGGGGAGGCGGAGCGCGCGGTTTCTCCATCTCCTGAAATCGAGATGCGCCGACGAAGGAGCGCCGCACCCCGTTAGACAGAGACGTCGTGCGTTGTGCGCACATCCACGCAGGCAGGCGCAGGTGGACACGCCTTCGGGCGCCGCGCGCAGCGAAGGAGAGCAAGCAGCAGTGACGGTGGCGCGGGTAGGAGGCTCAACATTTGTACACATTCGAAATGTCCGCATGGGTGCAAGTCGGTCCGCTCGTCGCTAGAAAGTGTTTTCATCACAGCGCTCCTCGTGGGTGGGTGGCGGCACTGGTGGCGGTGGTGCGGCAGCAGGCACGCTCCACCTGCCACCGTGCACACACCACACACACACCACACACACACTGCCGGCCAGCCGCCGCGCTCACACGCTCACATCGTCACCAGCATCACTGCGAGCCGCGGCGGCGCCTGCACGCGGCACGGGCAAGGCAAAGCAAGACAACGACATCGCACACGCGGGGGTAGGGGGTGGGGTGCAGCGGTCAGATGAGAGCATGGGACGTCGTCCCACCTCGAGTCGTGTTGTGTCAATCACGTGGCGTCAGTCGCGCACTACAACTGTGTGGCATCACGCTGCCCCGCTGTGCACGCACCCTGTCCTCGGGCCGCACGTCGTCGCACGTCACGTGTGTCTGCGGCATCAGCCAGGTGCATGCGGATTGTCATCGGTACGGAGGTTCAGTGCACAGTGCTCTGATCGGGATCCGTCGAATGTCTCTCATCCTGCGCAGCAGCACAAACACGACAGAGGAACAACAAAGACAGAAAGAGAGAGGAGGGCTACACACCAACACACAGACGCGCGGTCGCACAGCCGCGCACCGGCCTACGCAGGACCGCGGCTCTTGGAGGGCTATCACCCGCGGTACCTCACTTAGCAGAGTTGCAGCGGCTACGGGTCTCCTCGGGGGCCGCGCTCGGCCGGGGAAGGGGAGGCGGAGCGCGCGGTTTCTCCATCTCCTGAAATCGAGATGCGCCGACGAAGGAGCGCCGCACCCCGTTAGACAGAGACGTCGTGCGTTGTGCGCACATCCACGCAGGCAGGCGCAGGTGGACACGCCTTCGGGCGCCGCGCGCAGCGAAGGAGAGCAAGCAGCAGTGACGGTGGCGCGGGTAGGAGGCTCAACATTTGTACACATTCGAAATGTCCGCATGGGTGCAAGTCGGTCCGCTCGTCGCTAGAAAGTGTTTTCATCACAGCGCTCCTCGTGGGTGGGTGGCGGCACTGGTGGCGGTGGTGCGGCAGCAGGCACGCTCCACCTGCCACCGTGCACACACACACACACACACACACACACACACACACACTGCCGGCCAGCCGCCGCGCTCACACGCTCACATCGTCACCAGCATCACTGCGAGCCGCGGCGGCGCCTGCACGCGGCACGGGCAAGGCAAAGCAAGACAACGACATCGCACACGCGGGGGTAGGGGGTGGGGTGCAGCGGTCAGATGAGAGCATGGGACGTCGTCCCACCTCGAGTCGTGTTGTGTCAATCACGTGGCGTCAGTCGCGCACTACAACTGTGTGGCATCACGCTGCCCCGCTGTGCACGCACCCTGTCCTCGGGCCGCACGTCGTCGCACGTCACGTGTGTCTGCGGCATCAGCCAGGTGCATGCGGATTGTCATCGGTACGGAGGTTCAGTGCACAGTGCTCTGATCGGGATCCGTCGAATGTCTCTCATCCTGCGCAGCAGCACAAACACGACAGAGGAACAACAAAGACAGAAAGAGAGAGGAGGGCTACACACCAACACACAGACGCGCGGTCGCACAGCCGCGCACCGGCCTACGCAGGACCGCGGCTCTTGGAGGGCTATCACCCGCGGTACCTCACTTAGCAGAGTTGCAGCGGCTACGGGTCTCCTCGGGGGCCGCGCTCGGCCGGGGAAGGGGAGGCGGAGCGCGCGGTTTCTCCATCTCCTGAAATCGAGATGCGCCGACGAAGGAGCGCCGCACCCCGTTAGACAGAGACGTCGTGCGTTGTGCGCACATCCACGCAGGCAGGCGCAGGTGGACACGCCTTCGGGCGCCGCGCGCAGCGAAGGAGAGCAAGCAGCAGTGACGGTGGCGCGGGTAGGAGGCTCAACATTTGTACACATTCGAAATGTCCGCATGGGTGCAAGTCGGTCCGCTCGTCGCTAGAAAGTGTTTTCATCACAGCGCTCCTCGTGGGTGGGTGGCGGCACTGGTGGCGGTGGTGCGGCAGCAGGCACGCTCCACCTGCCACCGTGCACACACACACACACACACACACACACACACACACTGCCGGCCAGCCGCCGCGCTCACACGCTCACATCGTCACCAGCATCACTGCGAGCCGCGGCGGCGCCTGCACGCGGCACGGGCAAGGCAAAGCAAGACAACGACATCGCACACGCGGGGGTAGGGGGTGGGGTGCAGCGGTCAGATGAGAGCATGGGACGTCGTCCCACCTCGAGTCGTGTTGTGTCAATCACGTGGCGTCAGTCGCGCACTACAACTGTGTGGCATCACGCTGCCCCGCTGTGCACGCACCCTGTCCTCGGGCCGCACGTCGTCGCACGTCACGTGTGTCTGCGGCATCAGCCAGGTGCATGCGGATTGTCATCGGTACGGAGGTTCAGTGCACAGTGCTCTGATCGGGATCCGTCGAATGTCTCTCATCCTGCGCAGCAGCACAAACACGACAGAGGAACAACAAAGACAGAAAGAGAGAGGAGGGCTACACACCAACACACAGACGCGCGGTCGCACAGCCGCGCACCGGCCTACGCAGGACCGCGGCTCTTGGAGGGCTATCACCCGCGGTACCTCACTTAGCAGAGTTGCAGCGGCTACGGGTCTCCTCGGGGGCCGCGCTCGGCCGGGGAAGGGGAGGCGGAGCGCGCGGTTTCTCCATCTCCTGAAATCGAGATGCGCCGACGAAGGAGCGCCGCACCCCGTTAGACAGAGACGTCGTGCGTTGTGCGCACATCCACGCAGGCAGGCGCAGGTGGACACGCCTTCGGGCGCCGCGCGCAGCGAAGGAGAGCAAGCAGCAGTGACGGTGGCGCGGGTAGGAGGCTCAACATTTGTACACATTCGAAATGTCCGCATGGGTGCAAGTCGGTCCGCTCGTCGCTAGAAAGTGTTTTCATCACAGCGCTCCTCGTGGGTGGGTGGCGGCACTGGTGGCGGTGGTGCGGCAGCAGGCACGCTCCACCTGCCACCGTGCACACACACACACACACACACACACACACACTGCCGGCCAGCCGCCGCGCTCACACGCTCACATCGTCACCAGCATCACTGCGAGCCGCGGCGGCGCCTGCACGCGGCACGGGCAAGGCAAAGCAAGACAACGACATCGCACACGCGGGGGTAGGGGGTGGGGTGCAGCGGTCAGATGAGAGCATGGGACGTCGTCCCACCTCGAGTCGTGTTGTGTCAATCACGTGGCGTCAGTCGCGCACTACAACTGTGTGGCATCACGCTGCCCCGCTGTGCACGCACCCTGTCCTCGGGCCGCACGTCGTCGCACGTCACGTGTGTCTGCGGCATCAGCCAGGTGCATGCGGATTGTCATCGGTACGGAGGTTCAGTGCACAGTGCTCTGATCGGGATCCGTCGAATGTCTCTCATCCTGCGCAGCAGCACAAACACGACAGAGGAACAACAAAGACAGAAAGAGAGAGGAGGGCTACACACCAACACACAGACGCGCGGTCGCACAGCCGCGCACCGGCCTACGCAGGACCGCGGCTCTTGGAGGGCTATCACCCGCGGTACCTCACTTAGCAGAGTTGCAGCGGCTACGGGTCTCCTCGGGGGCCGCGCTCGGCCGGGGAAGGGGAGGCGGAGCGCGCGGTTTCTCCATCTCCTGAAATCGAGATGCGCCGACGAAGGAGCGCCGCACCCCGTTAGACAGAGACGTCGTGCGTTGTGCGCACATCCACGCAGGCAGGCGCAGGTGGACACGCCTTCGGGCGCCGCGCGCAGCGAAGGAGAGCAAGCAGCAGTGACGGTGGCGCGGGTAGGAGGCTCAACATTTGTACACATTCGAAATGTCCGCATGGGTGCAAGTCGGTCCGCTCGTCGCTAGAAAGTGTTTTCATCACAGCGCTCCTCGTGGGTGGGTGGCGGCACTGGTGGCGGTGGTGCGGCAGCAGGCACGCTCCACCTGCCACCGTGCACACACACACACACACACACACACACACACACACTGCCGGCCAGCCGCCGCGCTCACACGCTCACATCGTCACCAGCATCACTGCGAGCCGCGGCGGCGCCTGCACGCGGCACGGGCAAGGCAAAGCAAGACAACGACATCGCACACGCGGGGGTAGGGGGTGGGGTGCAGCGGTCAGATGAGAGCATGGGACGTCGTCCCACCTCGAGTCGTGTTGTGTCAATCACGTGGCGTCAGTCGCGCACTACAACTGTGTGGCATCACGCTGCCCCGCTGTGCACGCACCCTGTCCTCGGGCCGCACGTCGTCGCACGTCACGTGTGTCTGCGGCATCAGCCAGGTGCATGCGGATTGTCATCGGTACGGAGGTTCAGTGCACAGTGCTCTGATCGGGATCCGTCGAATGTCTCTCATCCTGCGCAGCAGCACAAACACGACAGAGGAACAACAAAGACAGAAAGAGAGAGGAGGGCTACACACCAACACACAGACGCGCGGTCGCACAGCCGCGCACCGGCCTACGCAGGACCGCGGCTCTTGGAGGGCTATCACCCGCGGTACCTCACTTAGCAGAGTTGCAGCGGCTACGGGTCTCCTCGGGGGCCGCGCTCGGCCGGGGAAGGGGAGGCGGAGCGCGCGGTTTCTCCATCTCCTGAAATCGAGATGCGCCGACGAAGGAGCGCCGCACCCCGTTAGACAGAGACGTCGTGCGTTGTGCGCACATCCACGCAGGCAGGCGCAGGTGGACACGCCTTCGGGCGCCGCGCGCAGCGAAGGAGAGCAAGCAGCAGTGACGGTGGCGCGGGTAGGAGGCTCAACATTTGTACACATTCGAAATGTCCGCATGGGTGCAAGTCGGTCCGCTCGTCGCTAGAAAGTGTTTTCATCACAGCGCTCCTCGTGGGTGGGTGGCGGCACTGGTGGCGGTGGTGCGGCAGCAGGCACGCTCCACCTGCCACCGTGCACACACACACACACACACACACACACACACACACACTGCCGGCCAGCCGCCGCGCTCACACGCTCACATCGTCACCAGCATCACTGCGAGCCGCGGCGGCGCCTGCACGCGGCACGGGCAAGGCAAAGCAAGACAACGACATCGCACACGCGGGGGTAGGGGGTGGGGTGCAGCGGTCAGATGAGAGCATGGGACGTCGTCCCACCTCGAGTCGTGTTGTGTCAATCACGTGGCGTCAGTCGCGCACTACAACTGTGTGGCATCACGCTGCCCCGCTGTGCACGCACCCTGTCCTCGGGCCGCACGTCGTCGCACGTCACGTGTGTCTGCGGCATCAGCCAGGTGCATGCGGATTGTCATCGGTACGGAGGTTCAGTGCACAGTGCTCTGATCGGGATCCGTCGAATGTCTCTCATCCTGCGCAGCAGCACAAACACGACAGAGGAACAACAAAGACAGAAAGAGAGAGGAGGGCTACACACCAACACACAGACGCGCGGTCGCACAGCCGCGCACCGGCCTACGCAGGACCGCGGCTCTTGGAGGGCTATCACCCGCGGTACCTCACTTAGCAGAGTTGCAGCGGCTACGGGTCTCCTCGGGGGCCGCGCTCGGCCGGGGAAGGGGAGGCGGAGCGCGCGGTTTCTCCATCTCCTGAAATCGAGATGCGCCGACGAAGGAGCGCCGCACCCCGTTAGACAGAGACGTCGTGCGTTGTGCGCACATCCACGCAGGCAGGCGCAGGTGGACACGCCTTCGGGCGCCGCGCGCAGCGAAGGAGAGCAAGCAGCAGTGACGGTGGCGCGGGTAGGAGGCTCAACATTTGTACACATTCGAAATGTCCGCATGGGTGCAAGTCGGTCCGCTCGTCGCTAGAAAGTGTTTTCATCACAGCGCTCCTCGTGGGTGGGTGGCGGCACTGGTGGCGGTGGTGCGGCAGCAGGCACGCTCCACCTGCCACCGTGCACACACACACACACACACACACTGCCGGCCAGCCGCCGCGCTCACACGCTCACATCGTCACCAGCATCACTGCGAGCCGCGGCGGCGCCTGCACGCGGCACGGGCAAGGCAAAGCAAGACAACGACATCGCACACGCGGGGGTAGGGGGTGGGGTGCAGCGGTCAGATGAGAGCATGGGACGTCGTCCCACCTCGAGTCGTGTTGTGTCAATCACGTGGCGTCAGTCGCGCACTACAACTGTGTGGCATCACGCTGCCCCGCTGTGCACGCACCCTGTCCTCGGGCCGCACGTCGTCGCACGTCACGTGTGTCTGCGGCATCAGCCAGGTGCATGCGGATTGTCATCGGTACGGAGGTTCAGTGCACAGTGCTCTGATCGGGATCCGTCGAATGTCTCTCATCCTGCGCAGCAGCACAAACACGACAGAGGAACAACAAAGACAGAAAGAGAGAGGAGGGCTACACACCAACACACAGACGCGCGGTCGCACAGCCGCGCACCGGCCTACGCAGGACCGCGGCTCTTGGAGGGCTATCACCCGCGGTACCTCACTTAGCAGAGTTGCAGCGGCTACGGGTCTCCTCGGGGGCCGCGCTCGGCCGGGGAAGGGGAGGCGGAGCGCGCGGTTTCTCCATCTCCTGAAATCGAGATGCGCCGACGAAGGAGCGCCGCACCCCGTTAGACAGAGACGTCGTGCGTTGTGCGCACATCCACGCAGGCAGGCGCAGGTGGACACGCCTTCGGGCGCCGCGCGCAGCGAAGGAGAGCAAGCAGCAGTGACGGTGGCGCGGGTAGGAGGCTCAACATTTGTACACATTCGAAATGTCCGCATGGGTGCAAGTCGGTCCGCTCGTCGCTAGAAAGTGTTTTCATCACAGCGCTCCTCGTGGGTGGGTGGCGGCACTGGTGGCGGTGGTGCGGCAGCAGGCACGCTCCACCTGCCACCGTGCACACACACACACACACACACACCACTGCCGGCCAGCCGCCGCGCTCACACGCTCACATCGTCACCAGCATCACTGCGAGCCGCGGCGGCGCCTGCACGCGGCACGGGCAAGGCAAAGCAAGACAACGACATCGCACACGCGGGGGTAGGGGGTGGGGTGCAGCGGTCAGATGAGAGCATGGGACGTCGTCCCACCTCGAGTCGTGTTGTGTCAATCACGTGGCGTCAGTCGCGCACTACAACTGTGTGGCATCACGCTGCCCCGCTGTGCACGCACCCTGTCCTCGGGCCGCACGTCGTCGCACGTCACGTGTGTCTGCGGCATCAGCCAGGTGCATGCGGATTGTCATCGGTACGGAGGTTCAGTGCACAGTGCTCTGATCGGGATCCGTCGAATGTCTCTCATCCTGCGCAGCAGCACAAACACGACAGAGGAACAACAAAGACAGAAAGAGAGAGGAGGGCTACACACCAACACACAGACGCGCGGTCGCACAGCCGCGCACCGGCCTACGCAGGACCGCGGCTCTTGGAGGGCTATCACCCGCGGTACCTCACTTAGCAGAGTTGCAGCGGCTACGGGTCTCCTCGGGGGCCGCGCTCGGCCGGGGAAGGGGAGGCGGAGCGCGCGGTTTCTCCATCTCCTGAAATCGAGATGCGCCGACGAAGGAGCGCCGCACCCCGTTAGACAGAGACGTCGTGCGTTGTGCGCACATCCACGCAGGCAGGCGCAGGTGGACACGCCTTCGGGCGCCGCGCGCAGCGAAGGAGAGCAAGCAGCAGTGACGGTGGCGCGGGTAGGAGGCTCAACATTTGTACACATTCGAAATGTCCGCATGGGTGCAAGTCGGTCCGCTCGTCGCTAGAAAGTGTTTTCATCACAGCGCTCCTCGTGGGTGGGTGGCGGCACTGGTGGCGGTGGTGCGGCAGCAGGCACGCTCCACCTGCCACCGTGCACACACACACACACCACACACACACACACACACACACACTGCCGGCCAGCCGCCGCGCTCACACGCTCACATCGTCACCAGCATCACTGCGAGCCGCGGCGGCGCCTGCACGCGGCACGGGCAAGGCAAAGCAAGACAACGACATCGCACACGCGGGGGTAGGGGTGGGGTGCAGCGGTCAGATGAGAGCATGGGACGTCGTCCCACCTCGAGTCGTGTTGTGTCAATCACGTGGCGTCAGTCGCGCACTACAACTGTGTGGCATCACGCTGCCCCGCTGTGCACGCACCCTGTCCTCGGGCCGCACGTCGTCGCACGTCACGTGTGTCTGCGGCATCAGCCAGGTGCATGCGGATTGTCATCGGTACGGAGGTTCAGTGCACAGTGCTCTGATCGGGATCCGTCGAATGTCTCTCATCCTGCGCAGCAGCACAAACACGACAGAGGAACAACAAAGACAGAAAGAGAGAGGAGGGCTACACACCAACACACAGACGCGCGGTCGCACAGCCGCGCACCGGCCTACGCAGGACCGCGGCTCTTGGAGGGCTATCACCCGCGGTACCTCACTTAGCAGAGTTGCAGCGGCTACGGGTCTCCTCGGGGGCCGCGCTCGGCCGGGGAAGGGGAGGCGGAGCGCGCGGTTTCTCCATCTCCTGAAATCGAGATGCGCCGACGAAGGAGCGCCGCACCCCGTTAGACAGAGACGTCGTGCGTTGTGCGCACATCCACGCAGGCAGGCGCAGGTGGACACGCCTTCGGGCGCCGCGCGCAGCGAAGGAGAGCAAGCAGCAGTGACGGTGGCGCGGGTAGGAGGCTCAACATTTGTACACATTCGAAATGTCCGCATGGGTGCAAGTCGGTCCGCTCGTCGCTAGAAAGTGTTTTCATCACAGCGCTCCTCGTGGGTGGGTGGCGGCACTGGTGGCGGTGGTGCGGCAGCAGGCACGCTCCACCTGCCACCGTGCACACACACACACACACACACACACACACACACACACTGCCGGCCAGCCGCCGCGCTCACACGCTCACATCGTCACCAGCATCACTGCGAGCCGCGGCGGCGCCTGCACGCGGCACGGGCAAGGCAAAGCAAGACAACGACATCGCACACGCGGGGGTAGGGGGTGGGGTGCAGCGGTCAGATGAGAGCATGGGACGTCGTCCCACCTCGAGTCGTGTTGTGTCAATCACGTGGCGTCAGTCGCGCACTACAACTGTGTGGCATCACGCTGCCCCGCTGTGCACGCACCCTGTCCTCGGGCCGCACGTCGTCGCACGTCACGTGTGTCTGCGGCATCAGCCAGGTGCATGCGGATTGTCATCGGTACGGAGGTTCAGTGCACAGTGCTCTGATCGGGATCCGTCGAATGTCTCTCATCCTGCGCAGCAGCACAAACACGACAGAGGAACAACAAAGACAGAAAGAGAGAGGAGGGCTACACACCAACACACAGACGCGCGGTCGCACAGCCGCGCACCGGCCTACGCAGGACCGCGGCTCTTGGAGGGCTATCACCCGCGGTACCTCACTTAGCAGAGTTGCAGCGGCTACGGGTCTCCTCGGGGGCCGCGCTCGGCCGGGGAAGGGGAGGCGGAGCGCGCGGTTTCTCCATCTCCTGAAATCGAGATGCGCCGACGAAGGAGCGCCGCACCCCGTTAGACAGAGACGTCGTGCGTTGTGCGCACATCCACGCAGGCAGGCGCAGGTGGACACGCCTTCGGGCGCCGCGCGCAGCGAAGGAGAGCAAGCAGCAGTGACGGTGGCGCGGGTAGGAGGCTCAACATTTGTACACATTCGAAATGTCCGCATGGGTGCAAGTCGGTCCGCTCGTCGCTAGAAAGTGTTTTCATCACAGCGCTCCTCGTGGGTGGGTGGCGGCACTGGTGGCGGTGGTGCGGCAGCAGGCACGCTCCACCTGCCACCGTGCACACACACACACACACACACACACACACACACACACTGCCGGCCAGCCGCCGCGCTCACACGCTCACATCGTCACCAGCATCACTGCGAGCCGCGGCGGCGCCTGCACGCGGCACGGGCAAGGCAAAGCAAGACAACGACATCGCACACGCGGGGGTAGGGGGTGGGGTGCAGCGGTCAGATGAGAGCATGGGACGTCGTCCCACCTCGAGTCGTGTTGTGTCAATCACGTGGCGTCAGTCGCGCACTACAACTGTGTGGCATCACGCTGCCCCGCTGTGCACGCACCCTGTCCTCGGGCCGCACGTCGTCGCACGTCACGTGTGTCTGCGGCATCAGCCAGGTGCATGCGGATTGTCATCGGTACGGAGGTTCAGTGCACAGTGCTCTGATCGGGATCCGTCGAATGTCTCTCATCCTGCGCAGCAGCACAAACACGACAGAGGAACAACAAAGACAGAAAGAGAGAGGAGGGCTACACACCAACACACAGACGCGCGGTCGCACAGCCGCGCACCGGCCTACGCAGGACCGCGGCTCTTGGAGGGCTATCACCCGCGGTACCTCACTTAGCAGAGTTGCAGCGGCTACGGGTCTCCTCGGGGGCCGCGCTCGGCCGGGGAAGGGGAGGCGGAGCGCGCGGTTTCTCCATCTCCTGAAATCGAGATGCGCCGACGAAGGAGCGCCGCACCCCGTTAGACAGAGACGTCGTGCGTTGTGCGCACATCCACGCAGGCAGGCGCAGGTGGACACGCCTTCGGGCGCCGCGCGCAGCGAAGGAGAGCAAGCAGCAGTGACGGTGGCGCGGGTAGGAGGCTCAACATTTGTACACATTCGAAATGTCCGCATGGGTGCAAGTCGGTCCGCTCGTCGCTAGAAAGTGTTTTCATCACAGCGCTCCTCGTGGGTGGGTGGCGGCACTGGTGGCGGTGGTGCGGCAGCAGGCACGCTCCACCTGCCACCGTGCACACACACACACACACACACACACACACACACACACACTGCCGGCCAGCCGCCGCGCTCACACGCTCACATCGTCACCAGCATCACTGCGAGCCGCGGCGGCGCCTGCACGCGGCACGGGCAAGGCAAAGCAAGACAACGACATCGCACACGCGGGGGTAGGGGGTGGGGTGCAGCGGTCAGATGAGAGCATGGGACGTCGTCCCACCTCGAGTCGTGTTGTGTCAATCACGTGGCGTCAGTCGCGCACTACAACTGTGTGGCATCACGCTGCCCCGCTGTGCACGCACCCTGTCCTCGGGCCGCACGTCGTCGCACGTCACGTGTGTCTGCGGCATCAGCCAGGTGCATGCGGATTGTCATCGGTACGGAGGTTCAGTGCACAGTGCTCTGATCGGGATCCGTCGAATGTCTCTCATCCTGCGCAGCAGCACAAACACGACAGAGGAACAACAAAGACAGAAAGAGAGAGGAGGGCTACACACCAACACACAGACGCGCGGTCGCACAGCCGCGCACCGGCCTACGCAGGACCGCGGCTCTTGGAGGGCTATCACCCGCGGTACCTCACTTAGCAGAGTTGCAGCGGCTACGGGTCTCCTCGGGGGCCGCGCTCGGCCGGGGAAGGGGAGGCGGAGCGCGCGGTTTCTCCATCTCCTGAAATCGAGATGCGCCGACGAAGGAGCGCCGCACCCCGTTAGACAGAGACGTCGTGCGTTGTGCGCACATCCACGCAGGCAGGCGCAGGTGGACACGCCTTCGGGCGCCGCGCGCAGCGAAGGAGAGCAAGCAGCAGTGACGGTGGCGCGGGTAGGAGGCTCAACATTTGTACACATTCGAAATGTCCGCATGGGTGCAAGTCGGTCCGCTCGTCGCTAGAAAGTGTTTTCATCACAGCGCTCCTCGTGGGTGGGTGGCGGCACTGGTGGCGGTGGTGCGGCAGCAGGCACGCTCCACCTGCCACCGTGCACACACACACACACACACACACACACACACACACACACTGCCGGCCAGCCGCCGCGCTCACACGCTCACATCGTCACCAGCATCACTGCGAGCCGCGGCGGCGCCTGCACGCGGCACGGGCAAGGCAAAGCAAGACAACGACATCGCACACGCGGGGTAGGGGGTGGGGTGCAGCGGTCAGATGAGAGCATGGGACGTCGTCCCACCTCGAGTCGTGTTGTGTCAATCACGTGGCGTCAGTCGCGCACTACAACTGTGTGGCATCACGCTGCCCCGCTGTGCACGCACCCTGTCCTCGGGCCGCACGTCGTCGCACGTCACGTGTGTCTGCGGCATCAGCCAGGTGCATGCGGATTGTCATCGGTACGGAGGTTCAGTGCACAGTGCTCTGATCGGGATCCGTCGAATGTCTCTCATCCTGCGCAGCAGCACAAACACGACAGAGGAACAACAAAGACAGAAAGAGAGAGGAGGGCTACACACCAACACACAGACGCGCGGTCGCACAGCCGCGCACCGGCCTACGCAGGACCGCGGCTCTTGGAGGGCTATCACCCGCGGTACCTCACTTAGCAGAGTTGCAGCGGCTACGGGTCTCCTCGGGGGCCGCGCTCGGCCGGGGAAGGGGAGGCGGAGCGCGCGGTTTCTCCATCTCCTGAAATCGAGATGCGCCGACGAAGGAGCGCCGCACCCCGTTAGACAGAGACGTCGTGCGTTGTGCGCACATCCACGCAGGCAGGCGCAGGTGGACACGCCTTCGGGCGCCGCGCGCAGCGAAGGAGAGCAAGCAGCAGTGACGGTGGCGCGGGTAGGAGGCTCAACATTTGTACACATTCGAAATGTCCGCATGGGTGCAAGTCGGTCCGCTCGTCGCTAGAAAGTGTTTTCATCACAGCGCTCCTCGTGGGTGGGTGGCGGCACTGGTGGCGGTGGTGCGGCAGCAGGCACGCTCCACCTGCCACCGTGCACACACACACACACACACACACACACCACTGCCGGCCAGCCGCCGCGCTCACACGCTCACATCGTCACCAGCATCACTGCGAGCCGCGGCGGCGCCTGCACGCGGCACGGGCAAGGCAAAGCAAGACAACGACATCGCACACGCGGGGGTAGGGGGTGGGGTGCAGCGGTCAGATGAGAGCATGGGACGTCGTCCCACCTCGAGTCGTGTTGTGTCAATCACGTGGCGTCAGTCGCGCACCACAACGTTGGTGTTTGACCCCTGGTTTGCGTGTGTTGTCTGTGTGTTTTTGGTGGGTTTCTAGTGCGTTCAATGTTGCTGCTGTTGTGTTTTTGGTATATTTTGAGGTTGTTGGGGTTGTTTTGTAGCACTTGCGCTTGTCTTTCGCGGGGGCGGTGGAGTTTTTTGTTTTCGTTGTTGCGCTGTACGTTCGCTTTTTTTTTTCTGTTGTTTTCCGTGCTGTTTTGAAGTGTTTTTCTCTGGTGTTGTGGGTTTGCGGTAGCAAGGTTCGTGGCGTTGACGTAGTATTCAGTGACCTTAACGTGCAAAACAGATAGTCCGAGTTCGGGCACCTGAACTTCGCCTTGTTCTGCTGTAGACTCGTGTTTTATTACGTTTCTTCTTTTTTCTGGTTGGTTTTCTGGTTTCTCACATCTGCTTGGCGTCTCTGCTTGATGGCGTATATGGCATGTAGCCAGCCGGGATGCTCGTAGGAACGGAAAGGTGGTTTGTGGGTCGGTTGCAGTAGTGGTCACAGGTTGAGGTGCAAGGCTTGTGGAGTGTCTTGTGTATGCGTCGTAATGACCGTTGTGTTCTGACAGCGTTGGTGGGAGGTACTTAAGCCACGGCCGCCAGAGACGGTGAAAGCGCTGCCTCTCTTCCTCAACAAGTGTGTCGATCACGCCAAGTGTGGGGACGGCAAAACAAGATTTTGAAGGAGCTGGATGTTCGTGCTCGGGGTCGCTGAATACGCTCTTCGTCTGTGTACTCTGAGGAGCACCTAGGGATGAAACAGTACCCTCCGTTTCTGCCTGCACATAACGTTCATTGGCATTGTCGTTGTTTTGGTTCAACAGGACTGTACTGAGAGTTTCAGTGCGCCCGTCAGCGTTTTTGTTAGCTACCGGTGTTGCCTTCCCTGAACATGCGCACGTGGACGCAAAGGGCACGTCAACACCACTCAGCAGTTCGAATGTTTGCTTATAGGAAGATGATGTTTTGTAGCCGTGCTGCTTGCGCCGTCGCGCCACTGGCAAATATCCGTGTCGCTTGTTTTCTTCGCGTGCAGCAACAATAGAGGCAGCGCGCTGAGCACCCAAGGCTGCCACCGGAACCGGTGGTGACTTGGAAAAGTACATCATAGGAACTCGCGTTTCCTGGTCCTTGTCGTTGAGAGCCGATGCCCTTGCAGTTTTCAACTTTTCAGCTTGGGCAGAAGATGCCAGTGGCTCACGCGTAACGCTTTGAATATGGTGGTGGGTCTGAGGAAAGGACGACTGATTCGCAGCAGTCCATTCCTCATCAGAAATGTAAAAATCGAGCCCACTTTGGGCATCGTCGACTGCCCTCCTAATCGATCTTTCGGCTCTTCTATCATTAGAAATTTTGCCAAACCCGTTGCTGTCATCCCTCTGATTCTGTATTCTGGTAAGCACGCGTGTGCCGTCTTCGTCGTACATGTGGACCTGTACTCCATACGGCAATTGTGGAGGTGCAGTGAATGCTGTACTTGTGCTAACTGTCAGCGTGTTTTTGGCTGCGCTATCGCCGTTGGTCATGCTTGTTGGGTAACGGACTCTTCTGTTCCCATTCCAGCCAGCCTCGTTTTCCTCTGTCGCATTTTCCTCATGAGCTGCTTCTCCTAATACTTCGGCATCCGCCACGTCGCTAGTTGTGGGGCTTGGAAGAACATGTGCGTTGATGAGTGCAGCTTGCAGTAGAATATCATAGGTGGTTTTCGACCACGCCGCTCTCTCAGGCGTGAATGCTCTGTCATCTTCCGTCAGCGTTTGAACTTCAGAAGATTCATCTCCGCTGGTGAAGTCGTTCCCTGCTCTACTGTTCTCTGAAAATAAATGGTTGCTTTTTAAGGAATTAGCTGACCTCCGCTGTGTTACCAGCTGCACAAAAGCGCGGACCACTTCGGACGGCGCCGGGTGGGCGTACGCAGCGACCGTTGTAGGAGAAGTACGACTCCTTCCCTCACTGGCTGCACCAACTGCTGTGAGTGCTCTTTGCGCAGCAGGCTCACTGCCTGGTAAACTGCTTTCATCTGATGTACCATCGCTGCAGGTGTGTCCGTCCTCCTCAACGTCGATTTCAACAGTGTTCACGCGATGGAAAGCATCGAGAAACGGCCACCACGTATATACTGATGTATCTGCTGCAGTGATTGCACAACGCACCACCTCTAGGGCTGCTTTTACCTCCACGAAGAGCAGCACTGGGGATTCTTTCGTAGTTGACAGTGCCAGCGTGTTCTTTTCCGTAGGGCTGCATGCTGATGCTGCTGCTGGCAACCCTTCTTCGCACATCTGCGCTACATCCTGGAGGGTGTAGATGAAATTCACAGTGCCGACACTGCTGTCACTGCAAAAAGTAGACCAGTATAATTGAGACACCTCGGTGCAGCTCGTGTCAGTGTCTTCTGTTGCACTTCGCACAGTGGGTGGTCCGCATCGCATGCGCAACACGTGAACAGTCGGCACACTTGCATCCGCCCCAGCTGCCTTCTTCTCATCGGCACAGATTGAATCTGTGCCGGCTGCAGACGCGTTTGATGCACTCAAAGCTTCGTTCACTTTCTCCGCTGAAAAAGTTCTTGCCGGTAACGCAGGGATGTGGCCTCTTTCGATAAGCTGGTGGACTAGAATGGTGCCGTCGGTATCTACTGCAGCTCTCGCACCATGAAAAGCGCTGCTCCCCGCGCTGTTGTATACCGCATTGCGTTGTGTCTTGCCCTGCTGAAGCTGCATTGGGTCGCCGCTGCTCGTCCCCCCTTCCGCTGTTGCTCCTTTCAGATGAATTTCATTTGTGCTCCAAGCACCGTAGAGCGCATCCTGCCACCACGATGGCGCGTCGTGGACGAAAAAGCCGGTGAACCACTCTTCGTGCGGCACCGCCACCCCGGCAAAGGAAGAAGGCTTCGACGCCGCAGCGGTTGGTGCTGTAGTTGCGGCTGATGGTTTTGCAGGCGCCCGCGATGTGTCGTCCTCCAACGGCGTTGTGTGCACGCGATGCGCGTGATCGGCCAGCACGTAGGGTTCAACCGCGTGCGGCAGACACCACCGCGGTGAGGGATCAGCGCTCTTCGGGACATCGCTTGTCAATTGACGCTGCATTGGCACCCAACCAACACGTCCTGAGTTAAGCGCGAGCAGAAAAGGCAGCGGGTGCGTCGATCGTTTAGCTTGAGTTCGCTCGCTTGCTTCCTCGAGGCTGAACGGTGTGCTGACATCCCCGTCACCTTGTTTAGCATGCGTGGCTGTGTCCATAACTGTGTCTGTTGTCGCCGCAGTGGTGCGCTCAATACTATTATTCCATTTGCCATGCTTTTCTGGCGAGAGATGTAATTGGTGTTCCTGCTGGTCCTGCTCTGGATGTTCCTTTGATGTGGTTTTCTGCGTCATGCTGATACGAGACCACGACAAATTCAGCGGCATCCCTGTCAGAAGATTGTAATTCGGCTGCCGAATAAAATCGATGTGAGGTGCGCCGGAGGGGGTCAGGAGGTCGTCGGCGGTAGCGGGTGATGGCTTTCTGTTCTTTTCGTTCGCTGAAGCGATGATAGGCAATGTTCTTTGACTGAGTCCTGTAACCAACCATGACTTGCGAAGTCGAAACGTCCAGCTTTTACAACATGGGATACAACAGGCGTTCCACGTGTGCATCGACCCTGTAGAGTGCGTGAAAGGGGATGACCCAATGCCGGAAGACCCAAGAAACGCAATTTGCTTTTGTAGGCCTCCACTGTGAGTGGTGCTGATTTCCCCTGTAAGCGCTCCTGTGTTGAGCGCCAAGGATTGCATAAACAGGTGACTGTTGATCATCCATCGAGACGGCAGCCACGCACGCAGTACGTTATTCGCGGGGACACTCGGTGCGTCCAGTGAGTTTTCGCAGCCTGTAACAGGAAGGGTTAGAGTTCTACCATCGCGGCGCAACGACTGTAAGAGGCGTTCTTCCAGGGCAGCAAGCTGGCTGTCCCTCTCCACTAGCCAGTCGCTGTCGGTCCAAACAAAATGGTGAGGATGCTGCGTTGGTGATTCCCGAAAATCACTTGCATGTGCATTTTCACTTCCTTTCCCACTCTGTGTGAGCCATGTAGCACCCGCCAGAGCGCCTTGGAGTGCCAGCTGCAGCGCTGCTGTCCCGGTGGTACGCAGGAGGGGTGTGCGCTCTGCGTACACCTCTACGGGAACTCGCCTCGTGCTTGCCGCTAGAGAAGGCAGCCTCGACGATGCCAAGACATCGGCAGTAGTTCTGGTAGTAGTAGTGGTAGTAACAGCAGATGTCGTGTTTTCCGATGGTTTGACACAGGGCTGAAGCACAACGCGACCGCGTACTTCCTCGTCGCCAGCGGCGTACGGTTTTTCTGCAAGGAACAGTAATAACGGTGCGCGCTGACCGAGTTCCTGCATCGTGAATGAGCGCAGAGAAACAGACGAGACATCGGCGCACACCTGCATGTTGTCATACGCTGCAGCAGATGTCCACTCCACACGTTGTGAGACACCGCCTTTTCTTCGCGTTGTCGTTCCACTGTAGTTGGACAGAGTAATGGGGATCTGGAAGACATCTTCGATATTCGCAGCTGCAGGTTTCCGAGCATTCATTTCACCGTTGTCTGCTACTCGCTCCACTCGAAGCCTTGAGCCTGCGGAGGCGTGCTCGGACCCAAATACATTAAACCGCGGGCCTTCCGCCGCATTTTTGTGACTGTCACTTGCAATTTCTGTCTCTTCGATCCATTCCAAGTTTGAAGCAGTTATGGGCGGCAAGACACGTCCCCCGACACCACATGGCAAAGATGCTGCGTCCAATAGTAGTGAGGAAAAGGTGGCGCGAGGAGGCTGTGCACCACCACTTGCAGGGACACGACTTTCGATAACGTCCTGATTGTGATTGACAATCGAACGTGAAAGGAAATGAATGGCGTTTGCCGCTCGACGCCTTGAGTGGTGCCCTGTTATTGGCTCCATCGCTTTTCGTTCGGGGACGATTAACAGATCCGATGTCATGTGATAGTACAACCAGGAACGCAAACAGGCACCTTTGTGGAAGCCGGTGATGATAGGCGAGGACGGAAAGACGGCCTGCAGCGCTTCGCTAATCGCCCAGCCATCGGTGAACAAATAAGAGTCTTGTGGAGGAAGCACGGAAGCAGCAACGTCACAGACATCGTTATCGTTTACACTTCTTGGAGTCTCCTTTGATGCTTGGCCTGCGACTGCGTGCTGTGGACTGATCTCTTGAGCATCTGTTTTTTCACTTTCGTTCAGAGAGAGTACATGAGGCATCTTTGTTTTGTCACTGTCGCAAGGTCGGATTGGTGCACAGGTGACGTACGAGCTGGTTTTGTCCGCAAAGGAACCACTCCTGATTAAAACGGACGAGCGTTTGGAACGCGTTGTTTTTAACTTTGTGCAATCTGGAGAAGAAGCAACGCTCTGATTGCCAACCGGGACGCTTTGACGTCTTGAGGCACCTTCTAAGGACGGGATGCGGATTTGTGACCTCGGAGAATAACCTAAGCAGAGTACACCACGAAGCATTTGTGCTAAAAGCTAGTTTACTCTGTAAGGTATACGCCTAGCGTGTCAGCGCGTTTTTAGCACTGCTGTTATGAAATAAATTCTACTGTCAGGATCGGCAGGGAAATAAAATGGTTGAACCATCCCGGTGATCCTAGAAGAAGGGGAAAAAAACACGTGGAAAGCGTACTTCTGGTAAAACAGACCTAGATTTACAAAAATGAATTCGAACTACGTCCGTGTGTAGCTCGGTCTGGAGTAGCAGCGCCCAAAAAGCAAGGAGCGCCGCTGTTGCGCTGTACAGCTGAAACGACGGTGTCAATGCCAAGCGTAATTGAATACCATCGAAAGGCAATTTAACGTCTGTGCGGTATGTTGTCTGGGTCCCAGCCGAGGAAGGACAGTTTGTAACGTCACACGCAAAAAGAGAGATTTGTAGTGAATAACACGTGAAATCGGGTACACAAAATGGGTCTCCATTTGTGGTGGAGGCGCGCTCAAGTTCAAAAGAAACTCCTTGGCGTAATTGCGTATCAGCAAAGCTCTGCCAAAAGGTAAAGCTCACTGTTTATCTTTTTTGATTTAACAGCGCGTGTTTTACCTTCAAGAATGCCCCAGAACGAAGAACGTCTATGGCAGTATGAAAACTCCTATTTCCCTTTTCGGCTTGATTAAAAGTCGAACGTATGCAACGAAACGGTCAGCTGTAGGGTACCTGAACGATGCACCTTAAACCCCGTCGTTGTATAAACAGTGAAGACAAAACAAAAAAAAAAATCGCTAAAGTCACGTAAATTTGAAAGTAAAGCCATAGAGGAAAAGACAAAACGACAAAAGAAGAAACCAAAGAAACATTAAAGCCAAACACGTGAAAGAGATCTCCGCTTGGCTATGACGCTTCGTTTTGGAGAAGCTAAGTGCTTTTGGAGTAGTTGAATGTAAGGGACTCATTCACTACTCTAATAAACGAAAATAAGGGTCAGTCGCCTGTTGCAGACAACGATATATAAGGGAAGATCTGCAAGTGGAGCGAGACGGAAAAAAGAAAAACAACAAATAAGGCCGTCTCTCTCTCTCTCTCTCTCTCTCGTACCCAGTGGACCAAACGCACCTACACACACACACACACACATTTCAAAAATAAAAAGAAAATAGAGAACGTTTCGCGATGCCTCGTTGTGACCACTCGACGCGGTGTCACACGTTTTCCGTTCATTCGCTGTTTCCACTCTTTTTTTTCTGTTTTCCCCAGCTGGCGCTTCTTAGCCCGGCACGCGCGCCAAATTTGGCACCGTGCATCGTCCCTAGCAAAATACAGAAGCACCCCAGCAACGCAATCGAAATAAAGCCGCTGAAGTGATTCTACCCGTAGCAACCATTTCTTCAACAGGCTCGAGTTAGAAAAAAAAAAAAAAGGCGCCACGTCCATAACGGCACATCGTGCACACAGAAAAAGAAAAGAGGACGAATGCTGATGCGAGCCACTTTACAGCAACCGCCGTTCACAAGTGCGCCGTTTTGATTTCACCGCAAGCCTCTCTGACAACAGAACACAGTAAAGAGCATCAAAAATGAAAAACGGTGGAAAACAAAGGACATACGCTACACCTCAACAGAGTACCCAGCAAACCTAGAATCAGCGCCGCGTGGAGACTCAACAAATTAGCAGATCCCCGAAGTTTCCGCTTTACTTCAAGCCCCACCGTCATACTGCCTCTCTTACTCAGACACAAAAATCGACTAAGTGACAACAGAGCACTACAAGTCCACAACGCAAAAAACCCGTAAAAGTACCCACACCACAAAGAGGGTTGGTGCCACGCCGCAGCAGTAATAAAACACGGGAAAGACGCGGACACAAAGCAAACAATCCAAGCACAGACGCTCATCAACACACTTACCAGCAATCAACCTTTAACCAAGTCTGCCAGTAAGCGCCTCTACAGCGACGTGTTAAGGTACTTGCGGGCGAGCGCCTCCGTCGTCGTCGATTTCGGGCGCTCCAGCGGGCGGCCCTGGATGCGGTCCCACACAACGCCGGACATCACGCCCAGCTGGCGCGACAGGCCGAACAGCACCGTGTAGTAGTCCTGCTCCTTCAGCCCGTAGTGCTGCAGCAACACGCCGGAGTGCGCGTCCACGTTCGGGTACGGGTTCTTCGTCTTGCCGTGCTCCGTCAGGATGTCCGGCATGATCTTGTAGATGGTGTTCACCAGCTTGAACAGGTCGTCCTCGAAGTGGTGGCGCAGGCAGAAGTCGCGCTGGCACGTGTAGCGCGGGTCCGTCTTGCGCAGCACCGCGTGGCCGTAGCCCGGCACCACGTGGCCCGCCTTCAGCAGCTCCCACGTGTACTTCGTCAGCGCCTTCCCCAGCGCCGCCTCGTCACTCACGTTCACGCCGTCCGCGTTCACGCGGTCCTGCATGCTGAAGAGAAACTTCAGCACCTCCTGGTTCGCCAGTCCGTGCAGCGGGCCCGCAAGCCCGTTCAGGCCGGCGGCGAAGGACAGGTACGGGTCGCTCAGCGCGGACGCCACCAGCGTCGTCGTGTGCGCCGACACGTTGCCACCCTCGTGGTCCACGTGGATGGACAGGTACAGCCGCATGCAGTCCCAGAACTGCTCGTCCTTGAAGCCGAGCATGTTCGTGAAGTTCGCCGCCCAGTCCAGGTCGCTGTTGCTCGCCGCCGCCACCACCGTCTGACCCTTCGTCGCGCGGTTGTAGATCATCGCGGCGACCGCCGGCGTGCGCGCCACCATGTCCAGCGCGTCCTCCAGCGCGTACTCCCAGTACGTCTTCTTGTTCGACTTGCCCGTCGCGTACGCCTCCGCGAACTTCGAGTACGTCTGCAGCGCCATCACGCCCACCGTGAACGCCGTCATCGGGTGCGCGTTCGCCGGCAGCGCCGCGATCGCCTTCTGCGCAGCCGCGATCGCCTCCGGGTCAGCGCGGCGGTGCAGCTCCGTGTTCAGCGCCTTCGCCTGCTCCGCCGTCGGCACCTCGCCCGTCATCAGCAGCCAGAACATCCCCTCCGGCAGCGGCTCGCTGCCACCCGGCGCCTTGGGCAGCACCTTCTGGCACTCCGGGATCGTGTGGCCGCGGAAGCGGATGCCCTCCATCGAGTCCAGCAGCGACGGCTCGTACACCAGCCCGGTGATCCCGCGCATGCCGCCGTACGCGGCCTCCACGGTCGCGTCGCCCAGCTTCTCGTGCCCGTGCTTCTTCTTCAGGTCCGAGATCCTCTGCTGGTCCACCTTGTTGCGCTTCATCATCTGGTCCTTCATTTCGTCCACCACCGACGACGCCATGCGCAGGCCGGCGATGCCGCGGATCATCGAGCAACGAGCAGCGCGCATGGTTGTGTGGATGATGCAACGTGCAGCGAGGGTGTGGAGGTGGACGGGCGCAGGTGAACTGCGAGCTAGAGATGCGGGTAGGTACTTATAGGGCTAACTAAATGAGTGCGAATGTGTCTCGGCGAGGCACAGTGCAATCCGCGCGTGTGTATACCAGGCAACGCTAAGGAACGAAGAAAGAGAGCGCGTGTGTGTGAGTAAGCGGGGGAATTAAAGCTTGTAGGCGTGAGCTAATTCTGCGTGGTGTGGCGTGTGTTTGGGTGTGGGGGGGTCGCAGTGGTGGCACGTGCGTGCGTGTGTGGGAGAAATGTGCGTTTAGATGCAAAGCAGATGGGAGGAGGAAAGGGAGAGAGAGAGAGAGAGACGTTGAGGCACGCACGAAGGAAAACCCCAAGGACAGCCACTTTGATCATTGATGGCGCAGTACGCAATGGCGGCGATCAAGCAGCGCGCTGATGCACAAGCAAGCTGTTTCTCAACCAAGAGGTGACACGGCAAGAATTCGAAGTGTGGTGCTATAGGCTTGGTGATACTCGGCCCACAGTCAAGGCTCGGTGTACCGACAGCGGCACGCAGCCAATACAATTTAGTGCTAGCAAGTTCATTATCTTTCTTTTTCTTTTTTCGATATATAAAACGCGGAGAAAGAATGGTGGCGCAACGAAGCCCACGACTAAGTGCGATGCGTACAAAAAAAAAAAAAAAAGTAGTAACCGTAATAGAAGTAGTGGCACGCCAGACGTCGTAGAGAGGCGCAGATAACGAACGCGCACACAGCATGCCGCCCCTGTTCTCCACCCAGCTGCTCCTGCTATACAGCTGCGCTACTCGTTCCCTCGGCCCACCCTGCCACTCATGTCCTCTCTCGCTTTATTACGTTTGTTCACACGGCGCACACCTCTTGCACGGAGAACGCGAGAAGGGGAGGGGTGAGGGAGGCACCACGCGTGCGAATTGATGTGCCGCCGTTGTCGTTTTCGATGGAGCCGCGGTGGCACAGTCGCGAGCATAAAGGTAGTGATAAGGCAAGGAAGAAACAGTTGTGTGAAAGACAAGCCAACAGATAAGATGAGAAGGAAAAACGGCAAGAAAGAAGAGGCCAGCAGTACTGCTGGGCAACTCGGCTTTAGCGGTCGGTAGTTAGTAGTATAAATATGTGTGTGTCTGTGTCTGTGTGTGTTTGTGAATATGGAGCCGGCGTCGGCCCCCGCATCCCCGCCGCTCCCCCACCCCCCGCCCGTGCTCGCTGTGCGCCGCTGCTCGGCGTCCTTGCGGCAACGCGTGCGTGCACGGGTGCGTCGTGGTGGGCGCAGCCGAAGGGTCCCCTAATAGCCTTCGACGAGCAGGGAAAACGGGGAAGAAGCGAAAAGAGCGTAGCACAAATGCCATCAGAGTCGGTATTCAACAGGATCGGTCAACGGCAACGCGCGCGCTGCATTTTCTATTTGTCCACCATCCCCTCCCCCCCAACAAACAATGGCGGAAGACACGGGTAAAAAAGATGGACTCGCAGCTGCAGCTAAAATGAAAAAGGTAATAAAAGAGAGGGGGGCCTGTTTCACGGATGCCAACAGCCGACCGTGTGAGCAAGTGCAGAACAGGCATTGGTCACGTCGGATGTCTGTGCGGGCATCCACTGGGCAGGGAGCAACTACAAGCAAAACAAAGTAAAAACGGGTTGCGAGTGTTTAAAAGAACAGCAAAATAAAAAAAAGGGGGCGGCGCATAAACCAAACTAGATTTGTTTTCATTTTAAGCGACGGAGCGGGTGCGCTCCAGTTATTAGCGTCAGCGCCGTCGCGCGCGCTTCGTCTGTCCTGCGCGTAAGCAGAGCGGGGAGCTAAGGAGAGAGCCACACCACGGTCCGTCAATGGACGCAGCGATGGGGCAAGAAAGAGGGGGAGGGCAGACTACGTGCTGTGATCGCCGCACCTCTGACGTCCCTCACCCGTTTCCCAAACAGGGACAACGCCCGCTCACCACAGCTGAATCCCTCCCCCTCGCCCTGTGCTCCACCGCCATGTTGGTGACCGTGCGTGTGGACGGAGAGAGAGGGAGAGGTGGATGGCGCAGGAAACACGGTGTCGGCACGGCAGCCTCCGGAATGCACCGAAAGGTAAGCCCCGCAGCGTCGCCGCGCCTCCACGTCCGCCGCGCGCACAGGCATGTGTGCTGGTGTGTGCAGTTGTGCGCGTTTACTTGTGTCGTTATGTGCAGCGAGGCTAGTGTGAACTCCCTCCGCATGCACCACTCTTTCGCTTCGTCGTTCGTTCGGTCAGCGGCCGCTGGTCACCGGTGGCAGCCAGGCAGCCGCTGCGGTGCACGCCTTTTCGAGTCGCGCGGCTCACAGCGACGTGTTAAGGTACTTGCGGGCGAGCGCCTCCGTCGTCGTCGATTTCGGGCGCTCCAGCGGGCGGCCCTGGATGCGGTCCCACACAACGCCGGACATCACGCCCAGCTGGCGCGACAGGCCGAACAGCACCGTGTAGTAGTCCTGCTCCTTCAGCCCGTAGTGCTGCAGCAACACGCCGGAGTGCGCGTCCACGTTCGGGTACGGGTTCTTCGTCTTGCCGTGCTCCGTCAGGATGTCCGGCATGATCTTGTAGATGGTGTTCACCAGCTTGAACAGGTCGTCCTCGAAGTGGTGGCGCAGGCAGAAGTCGCGCTGGCACGTGTAGCGCGGGTCCGTCTTGCGCAGCACCGCGTGGCCGTAGCCCGGCACCACGTGGCCCGCCTTCAGCAGCTCCCACGTGTACTTCGTCAGCGCCTTCCCCAGCGCCGCCTCGTCACTCACGTTCACGCCGTCCGCGTTCACGCGGTCCTGCATGCTGAAGAGAAACTTCAGCACCTCCTGGTTCGCCAGTCCGTGCAGCGGGCCCGCAAGCCCGTTCAGGCCGGCGGCGAAGGACAGGTACGGGTCGCTCAGCGCGGACGCCACCAGCGTCGTCGTGTGCGCCGACACGTTGCCACCCTCGTGGTCCACGTGGATGGACAGGTACAGCCGCATGCAGTCCCAGAACTGCTCGTCCTTGAAGCCGAGCATGTTCGTGAAGTTCGCCGCCCAGTCCAGGTCGCTGTTGCTCGCCGCCGCCACCACCGTCTGACCCTTCGTCGCGCGGTTGTAGATCATCGCGGCGACCGCCGGCGTGCGCGCCACCATGTCCAGCGCGTCCTCCAGCGCGTACTCCCAGTACGTCTTCTTGTTCGACTTGCCCGTCGCGTACGCCTCCGCGAACTTCGAGTACGTCTGCAGCGCCATCACGCCCACCGTGAACGCCGTCATCGGGTGCGCGTTCGCCGGCAGCGCCGCGATCGCCTTCTGCGCAGCCGCGATCGCCTCCGGGTCAGCGCGGCGGTGCAGCTCCGTGTTCAGCGCCTTCGCCTGCTCCGCCGTCGGCACCTCGCCCGTCATCAGCAGCCAGAACATCCCCTCCGGCAGCGGCTCGCTGCCACCCGGCGCCTTGGGCAGCACCTTCTGGCACTCCGGGATCGTGTGGCCGCGGAAGCGGATGCCCTCCATCGAGTCCAGCAGCGACGGCTCGTACACCAGCCCGGTGATCCCGCGCATGCCGCCGTACGCGGCCTCCACGGTCGCGTCGCCCAGCTTCTCGTGCCCGTGCTTCTTCTTCAGGTCCGAGATCCTCTGCTGGTCCACCTTGTTGCGCTTCATCATCTGGTCCTTCATTTCGTCCACCACCGACGACGCCATGCGCAGGCCGGCGATGCCGCGGATCATCGAGCAACGAGCAGCGCGCATGGTTGTGTGGATGATGCAACGTGCAGCGAGGGTGTGGAGGTGGACGGGCGCAGGTGAACTGCGAGCTAGAGATGCGGGTAGGTACTTATAGGGCTAACTAAATGAGTGCGAATGTGTCTCGGCGAGGCACAGTGCAATCCGCGCGTGTGTATACCAGGCAACGCTAAGGAACGAAGAAAGAGAGCGCGTGTGTGTGAGTAAGCGGGGGAATTAAAGCTTGTAGGCGTGAGCTAATTCTGCGTGGTGTGGCGTGTGTTTGGGTGTGGGGGGGTCGCAGTGGTGGCACGTGCGTGCGTGTGTGGGAGAAATGTGCGTTTAGATGCAAAGCAGATGGGAGGAGGAAAGGGAGAGAGAGAGAGAGAGAGACGTTGAGGCACGCACGAAGGAAAACCCCAAGGACAGCCACTTTGATCATTGATGGCGCAGTACGCAATGGCGGCGATCAAGCAGCGCGCTGATGCACAAGCAAGCTGTTTCTCAACCAAGAGGTGACACGGCAAGAATTCGAAGTGTGGTGCTATAGGCTTGGTGATACTCGGCCCACAGTCAAGGCTCGGTGTACCGACAGCGGCACGCAGCCAATACAATTTAGTGCTAGCAAGTTCATTATCTTTCTTTTTCTTTTTTCGATATATAAAACGCGGAGAAAGAATGGTGGCGCAACGAAGCCCACGACTAAGTGCGATGCGTACAAAAAAAAAAAAAAAACGTAGTAACCGTAATAGAAGTAGTGGCACGCCAGACGTCGTAGAGAGGCGCAGATAACGAACGCGCACACAGCATGCCGCCCCTGTTCTCCACCCAGCTGCTCCTGCTATACAGCTGCGCTACTCGTTCCCTCGGCCCACCCTGCCACTCATGTCCTCTCTCGCTTTATTACGTTTGTTCACACGGCGCACACCTCTTGCACGGAGAACGCGAGAAGGGGAGGGGTGAGGGAGGCACCACGCGTGCGAATTGATGTGCCGCCGTTGTCGTTTTCGATGGAGCCGCGGTGGCACAGTCGCGAGCATAAAGGTAGTGATAAGGCAAGGAAGAAACAGTTGTGTGAAAGACAAGCCAACAGATAAGATGAGAAGGAAAAACGGCAAGAAAGAAGAGGCCAGCAGTACTGCTGGGCAACTCGGCTTTAGCGGTCGGTAGTTAGTAGTATAAATATGTGTGTGTCTGTGTCTGTGTGTGTTTGTGAATATGGAGCCGGCGTCGGCCCCCGCATCCCCGCCGCTCCCCCACCCCCCGCCCGTGCTCGCTGTGCGCCGCTGCTCGGCGTCCTTGCGGCAACGCGTGCGTGCACGGGTGCGTCGTGGTGGGCGCAGCCGAAGGGTCCCCTAATAGCCTTCGACGAGCAGGGAAAACGGGGAAGAAGCGAAAAGAGCGTAGCACAAATGCCATCAGAGTCGGTATTCAACAGGATCGGTCAACGGCAACGCGCGCGCTGCATTTTCTATTTGTCCACCATCCCCTCCCCCCCAACAAACAATGGCGGAAGACACGGGTAAAAAAGATGGACTCGCAGCTGCAGCTAAAATGAAAAAGGTAATAAAAGAGAGGGGGGCCTGTTTCACGGATGCCAACAGCCGACCGTGTGAGCAAGTGCAGAACAGGCATTGGTCACGTCGGATGTCTGTGCGGGCATCCACTGGGCAGGGAGCAACTACAAGCAAAACAAAGTAAAAACGGGTTGCGAGTGTTTAAAAGAACAGCAAAATAAAAAAAAGGGGGCGGCGCATAAACCAAACTAGATTTGTTTTCATTTTAAGCGACGGAGCGGGTGCGCTCCAGTTATTAGCGTCAGCGCCGTCGCGCGCGCTTCGTCTGTCCTGCGCGTAAGCAGAGCGGGGAGCTAAGGAGAGAGCCACACCACGGTCCGTCAATGGACGCAGCGATGGGGCAAGAAAGAGGGGGAGGGCAGACTACGTGCTGTGATCGCCGCACCTCTGACGTCCCTCACCCGTTTCCCAAACAGGGACAACGCCCGCTCACCACAGCTGAATCCCTCCCCCTCGCCCTGTGCTCCACCGCCATGTTGGTGACCGTGCGTGTGGACGGAGAGAGAGGGAGAGGTGGATGGCGCAGGAAACACGGTGTCGGCACGGCAGCCTCCGGAATGCACCGAAAGGTAAGCCCCGCAGCGTCGCCGCGCCTCCACGTCCGCCGCGCGCACAGGCATGTGTGCTGGTGTGTGCAGTTGTGCGCGTTTACTTGTGTCGTTATGTGCAGCGAGGCTAGTGTGAACTCCCTCCGCATGCACCACTCTTTCGCTTCGTCGTTCGTTCGGTCAGCGGCCGCTGGTCACCGGTGGCAGCCAGGCAGCCGCTGCGGTGCACGCCTTTTCGAGTCGCGCGGCTCACAGCGACGTGTTAAGGTACTTGCGGGCGAGCGCCTCCGTCGTCGTCGATTTCGGGCGCTCCAGCGGGCGGCCCTGGATGCGGTCCCACACAACGCCGGACATCACGCCCAGCTGGCGCGACAGGCCGAACAGCACCGTGTAGTAGTCCTGCTCCTTCAGCCCGTAGTGCTGCAGCAACACGCCGGAGTGCGCGTCCACGTTCGGGTACGGGTTCTTCGTCTTGCCGTGCTCCGTCAGGATGTCCGGCATGATCTTGTAGATGGTGTTCACCAGCTTGAACAGGTCGTCCTCGAAGTGGTGGCGCAGGCAGAAGTCGCGCTGGCACGTGTAGCGCGGGTCCGTCTTGCGCAGCACCGCGTGGCCGTAGCCCGGCACCACGTGGCCCGCCTTCAGCAGCTCCCACGTGTACTTCGTCAGCGCCTTCCCCAGCGCCGCCTCGTCACTCACGTTCACGCCGTCCGCGTTCACGCGGTCCTGCATGCTGAAGAGAAACTTCAGCACCTCCTGGTTCGCCAGTCCGTGCAGCGGGCCCGCAAGCCCGTTCAGGCCGGCGGCGAAGGACAGGTACGGGTCGCTCAGCGCGGACGCCACCAGCGTCGTCGTGTGCGCCGACACGTTGCCACCCTCGTGGTCCACGTGGATGGACAGGTACAGCCGCATGCAGTCCCAGAACTGCTCGTCCTTGAAGCCGAGCATGTTCGTGAAGTTCGCCGCCCAGTCCAGGTCGCTGTTGCTCGCCGCCGCCACCACCGTCTGACCCTTCGTCGCGCGGTTGTAGATCATCGCGGCGACCGCCGGCGTGCGCGCCACCATGTCCAGCGCGTCCTCCAGCGCGTACTCCCAGTACGTCTTCTTGTTCGACTTGCCCGTCGCGTACGCCTCCGCGAACTTCGAGTACGTCTGCAGCGCCATCACGCCCACCGTGAACGCCGTCATCGGGTGCGCGTTCGCCGGCAGCGCCGCGATCGCCTTCTGCGCAGCCGCGATCGCCTCCGGGTCAGCGCGGCGGTGCAGCTCCGTGTTCAGCGCCTTCGCCTGCTCCGCCGTCGGCACCTCGCCCGTCATCAGCAGCCAGAACATCCCCTCCGGCAGCGGCTCGCTGCCACCCGGCGCCTTGGGCAGCACCTTCTGGCACTCCGGGATCGTGTGGCCGCGGAAGCGGATGCCCTCCATCGAGTCCAGCAGCGACGGCTCGTACACCAGCCCGGTGATCCCGCGCATGCCGCCGTACGCGGCCTCCACGGTCGCGTCGCCCAGCTTCTCGTGCCCGTGCTTCTTCTTCAGGTCCGAGATCCTCTGCTGGTCCACCTTGTTGCGCTTCATCATCTGGTCCTTCATTTCGTCCACCACCGACGACGCCATGCGCAGGCCGGCGATGCCGCGGATCATCGAGCAACGAGCAGCGCGCATGGTTGTGTGGATGATGCAACGTGCAGCGAGGGTGTGGAGGTGGACGGGCGCAGGTGAACTGCGAGCTAGAGATGCGGGTAGGTACTTATAGGGCTAACTAAATGAGTGCGAATGTGTCTCGGCGAGGCACAGTGCAATCCGCGCGTGTGTATACCAGGCAACGCTAAGGAACGAAGAAAGAGAGCGCGTGTGTGTGAGTAAGCGGGGGAATTAAAGCTTGTAGGCGTGAGCTAATTCTGCGTGGTGTGGCGTGTGTTTGGGTGTGGGGGGGTCGCAGTGGTGGCACGTGCGTGCGTGTGTGGGAGAAATGTGCGTTTAGATGCAAAGCAGATGGGAGGAGGAAAGGGAGAGAGAGAGAGAGAGAGACGTTGAGGCACGCACGAAGGAAAACCCCAAGGACAGCCACTTTGATCATTGATGGCGCAGTACGCAATGGCGGCGATCAAGCAGCGCGCTGATGCACAAGCAAGCTGTTTCTCAACCAAGAGGTGACACGGCAAGAATTCGAAGTGTGGTGCTATAGGCTTGGTGATACTCGGCCCACAGTCAAGGCTCGGTGTACCGACAGCGGCACGCAGCCAATACAATTTAGTGCTAGCAAGTTCATTATCTTTCTTTTTCTTTTTTCGATATATAAACGCGGAGAAAGAATGGTGGCGCAACGAAGCCCACGACTAAGTGCGATGCGTACAAAAAAAAAAAAAAAACGTAGTAACCGTAATAGAAGTAGTGGCACGCCAGACGTCGTAGAGAGGCGCAGATAACGAACGCGCACACAGCATGCCGCCCCTGTTCTCCACCCAGCTGCTCCTGCTATACAGCTGCGCTACTCGTTCCCTCGGCCCACCCTGCCACTCATGTCCTCTCTCGCTTTATTACGTTTGTTCACACGGCGCACACCTCTTGCACGGAGAACGCGAGAAGGGGAGGGGTGAGGGAGGCACCACGCGTGCGAATTGATGTGCCGCCGTTGTCGTTTTCGATGGAGCCGCGGTGGCACAGTCGCGAGCATAAAGGTAGTGATAAGGCAAGGAAGAAACAGTTGTGTGAAAGACAAGCCAACAGATAAGATGAGAAGGAAAAACGGCAAGAAAGAAGAGGCCAGCAGTACTGCTGGGCAACTCGGCTTTAGCGGTCGGTAGTTAGTAGTATAAATATGTGTGTGTCTGTGTCTGTGTGTGTTTGTGAATATGGAGCCGGCGTCGGCCCCCGCATCCCCGCCGCTCCCCCACCCCCCGCCCGTGCTCGCTGTGCGCCGCTGCTCGGCGTCCTTGCGGCAACGCGTGCGTGCACGGGTGCGTCGTGGTGGGCGCAGCCGAAGGGTCCCCTAATAGCCTTCGACGAGCAGGGAAAACGGGGAAGAAGCGAAAAGAGCGTAGCACAAATGCCATCAGAGTCGGTATTCAACAGGATCGGTCAACGGCAACGCGCGCGCTGCATTTTCTATTTGTCCACCATCCCCTCCCCCCCAACAAACAATGGCGGAAGACACGGGTAAAAAAGATGGACTCGCAGCTGCAGCTAAAATGAAAAAGGTAATAAAAGAGAGGGGGCCTGTTTCACGGATGCCAACAGCCGACCGTGTGAGCAAGTGCAGAACAGGCATTGGTCACGTCGGATGTCTGTGCGGGCATCCACTGGGCAGGGAGCAACTACAAGCAAAACAAAGTAAAACGGGTTGCGAGTGTTTAAAAGAACAGCAAAATAAAAAAAAGGGGGCGGCGCATAAACCAAACTAGATTTGTTTTCATTTTAAGCGACGGAGCGGGTGCGCTCCAGTTATTAGCGTCAGCGCCGTCGCGCGCGCTTCGTCTGTCCTGCGCGTAAGCAGAGCGGGGAGCTAAGGAGAGAGCCACACCACGGTCCGTCAATGGACGCAGCGATGGGGCAAGAAAGAGGGGGAGGGCAGACTACGTGCTGTGATCGCCGCACCTCTGACGTCCTCACCCGTTTCCCAAACAGGGACAACGCCCGCTCACCACAGCTGAATCCCTCCCCCTCGCCCTGTGCTCCACCGCCATGTTGGTGACCGTGCGTGTGGACGGAGAGAGAGGGAGAGGTGGATGGCGCAGGAAACACGGTGTCGGCACGGCAGCCTCCGGAATGCACCGAAAGGTAAGCCCCGCAGCGTCGCCGCGCCTCCACGTCCGCCGCGCGCACAGGCATGTGTGCTGGTGTGTGCAGTTGTGCGCGTTTACTTGTGTCGTTATGTGCAGCGAGGCTAGTGTGAACTCCCTCCGCATGCACCACTCTTTCGCTTCGTCGTTCGTTCGGTCAGCGGCCGCTGGTCACCGGTGGCAGCCAGGCAGCCGCTGCGGTGCACGCCTTTTCGAGTCGCGCGGCTCACAGCGACGTGTTAAGGTACTTGCGGGCGAGCGCCTCCGTCGTCGTCGATTTCGGGCGCTCCAGCGGGCGGCCCTGGATGCGGTCCCACACAACGCCGGACATCACGCCCAGCTGGCGCGACAGGCCGAACAGCACCGTGTAGTAGTCCTGCTCCTTCAGCCCGTAGTGCTGCAGCAACACGCCGGAGTGCGCGTCCACGTTCGGGTACGGGTTCTTCGTCTTGCCGTGCTCCGTCAGGATGTCCGGCATGATCTTGTAGATGGTGTTCACCAGCTTGAACAGGTCGTCCTCGAAGTGGTGGCGCAGGCAGAAGTCGCGCTGGCACGTGTAGCGCGGGTCCGTCTTGCGCAGCACCGCGTGGCCGTAGCCCGGCACCACGTGGCCCGCCTTCAGCAGCTCCCACGTGTACTTCGTCAGCGCCTTCCCCAGCGCCGCCTCGTCACTCACGTTCACGCCGTCCGCGTTCACGCGGTCCTGCATGCTGAAGAGAAACTTCAGCACCTCCTGGTTCGCCAGTCCGTGCAGCGGGCCCGCAAGCCCGTTCAGGCCGGCGGCGAAGGACAGGTACGGGTCGCTCAGCGCGGACGCCACCAGCGTCGTCGTGTGCGCCGACACGTTGCCACCCTCGTGGTCCACGTGGATGGACAGGTACAGCCGCATGCAGTCCCAGAACTGCTCGTCCTTGAAGCCGAGCATGTTCGTGAAGTTCGCCGCCCAGTCCAGGTCGCTGTTGCTCGCCGCCGCCACCACCGTCTGACCCTTCGTCGCGCGGTTGTAGATCATCGCGGCGACCGCCGGCGTGCGCGCCACCATGTCCAGCGCGTCCTCCAGCGCGTACTCCCAGTACGTCTTCTTGTTCGACTTGCCCGTCGCGTACGCCTCCGCGAACTTCGAGTACGTCTGCAGCGCCATCACGCCCACCGTGAACGCCGTCATCGGGTGCGCGTTCGCCGGCAGCGCCGCGATCGCCTTCTGCGCAGCCGCGATCGCCTCCGGGTCAGCGCGGCGGTGCAGCTCCGTGTTCAGCGCCTTCGCCTGCTCCGCCGTCGGCACCTCGCCCGTCATCAGCAGCCAGAACATCCCCTCCGGCAGCGGCTCGCTGCCACCCGGCGCCTTGGGCAGCACCTTCTGGCACTCCGGGATCGTGTGGCCGCGGAAGCGGATGCCCTCCATCGAGTCCAGCAGCGACGGCTCGTACACCAGCCCGGTGATCCCGCGCATGCCGCCGTACGCGGCCTCCACGGTCGCGTCGCCCAGCTTCTCGTGCCCGTGCTTCTTCTTCAGGTCCGAGATCCTCTGCTGGTCCACCTTGTTGCGCTTCATCATCTGGTCCTTCATTTCGTCCACCACCGACGACGCCATGCGCAGGCCGGCGATGCCGCGGATCATCGAGCAACGAGCAGCGCGCATGGTTGTGTGGATGATGCAACGTGCAGCGAGGGTGTGGAGGTGGACGGGCGCAGGTGAACTGCGAGCTAGAGATGCGGGTAGGTACTTATAGGGCTAACTAAATGAGTGCGAATGTGTCTCGGCGAGGCACAGTGCAATCCGCGCGTGTGTATACCAGGCAACGCTAAGGAACGAAGAAAGAGAGCGCGTGTGTGTGAGTAAGCGGGGGAATTAAAGCTTGTAGGCGTGAGCTAATTCTGCGTGGTGTGGCGTGTGTTTGGGTGTGGGGGGTCGCAGTGGTGGCACGTGCGTGCGTGTGTGGGAGAAATGTGCGTTTAGATGCAAAGCAGATGGGAGGAGGAAAGGGAGAGAGAGAGAGAGAGAGACGTTGAGGCACGCACGAAGGAAAACCCCAAGGACAGCCACTTTGATCATTGATGGCGCAGTACGCAATGGCGGCGATCAAGCAGCGCGCTGATGCACAAGCAAGCTGTTTCTCAACCAAGAGGTGACACGGCAAGAATTCGAAGTGTGGTGCTATAGGCTTGGTGATACTCGGCCCACAGTCAAGGCTCGGTGTACCGACAGCGGCACGCAGCCAATACAATTTAGTGCTAGCAAGTTCATTATCTTTCTTTTCTTTTTTCGATATATAAAACGCGGAGAAAGAATGGTGGCGCAACGAAGCCCACGACTAAGTGCGATGCGTACAAAAAAAAAAAAAAAATGTAGTAACCGTAATAGAAGTAGTGGCACGCCAGACGTCGTAGAGAGGCGCAGATAACGAACGCGCACACAGCATGCCGCCCCTGTTCTCCACCCAGCTGCTCCTGCTATACAGCTGCGCTACTCGTTCCCTCGGCCCACCCTGCCACTCATGTCCTCTCTCGCTTTATTACGTTTGTTCACACGGCGCACACCTCTTGCACGGAGAACGCGAGAAGGGGAGGGGTGAGGGAGGCACCACGCGTGCGAATTGATGTGCCGCCGTTGTCGTTTTCGATGGAGCCGCGGTGGCACAGTCGCGAGCATAAAGGTAGTGATAAGGCAAGGAAGAAACAGTTGTGTGAAAGACAAGCCAACAGATAAGATGAGAAGGAAAAACGGCAAGAAAGAAGAGGCCAGCAGTACTGCTGGGCAACTCGGCTTTAGCGGTCGGTAGTTAGTAGTATAAATATGTGTGTGTCTGTGTCTGTGTGTGTTTGTGAATATGGAGCCGGCGTCGGCCCCCGCATCCCCGCCGCTCCCCCACCCCCCGCCCGTGCTCGCTGTGCGCCGCTGCTCGGCGTCCTTGCGGCAACGCGTGCGTGCACGGGTGCGTCGTGGTGGGCGCAGCCGAAGGGTCCCCTAATAGCCTTCGACGAGCAGGGAAAACGGGGAAGAAGCGAAAAGAGCGTAGCACAAATGCCATCAGAGTCGGTATTCAACAGGATCGGTCAACGGCAACGCGCGCGCTGCATTTTCTATTTGTCCACCATCCCCTCCCCCCCAACAAACAATGGCGGAAGACACGGGTAAAAAAGATGGACTCGCAGCTGCAGCTAAAATGAAAAAGGTAATAAAAGAGAGGGGGGCCTGTTTCACGGATGCCAACAGCCGACCGTGTGAGCAAGTGCAGAACAGGCATTGGTCACGTCGGATGTCTGTGCGGGCATCCACTGGGCAGGGAGCAACTACAAGCAAAACAAAGTAAAAACGGGTTGCGAGTGTTTAAAAGAACAGCAAAATAAAAAAAAGGGGGCGGCGCATAAACCAAACTAGATTTGTTTTCATTTTAAGCGACGGAGCGGGTGCGCTCCAGTTATTAGCGTCAGCGCCGTCGCGCGCGCTTCGTCTGTCCTGCGCGTAAGCAGAGCGGGGAGCTAAGGAGAGAGCCACACCACGGTCCGTCAATGGACGCAGCGATGGGGCAAGAAAGAGGGGGAGGGCAGACTACGTGCTGTGATCGCCGCACCTCTGACGTCCCTCACCCGTTTCCCAAACAGGGACAACGCCCGCTCACCACAGCTGAATCCCTCCCCTCGCCCTGTGCTCCACCGCCATGTTGGTGACCGTGCGTGTGGACGGAGAGAGAGGGAGAGGTGGATGGCGCAGGAAACACGGTGTCGGCACGGCAGCCTCCGGAATGCACCGAAAGGTAAGCCCCGCAGCGTCGCCGCGCCTCCACGTCCGCCGCGCGCACAGGCATGTGTGCTGGTGTGTGCAGTTGTGCGCGTTTACTTGTGTCGTTATGTGCAGCGAGGCTAGTGTGAACTCCCTCCGCATGCACCACTCTTTCGCTTCGTCGTTCGTTCGGTCAGCGGCCGCTGGTCACCGGTGGCAGCCAGGCAGCCGCTGCGGTGCACGCCTTTTCGAGTCGCGCGGCTCACAGCGACGTGTTAAGGTACTTGCGGGCGAGCGCCTCCGTCGTCGTCGATTTCGGGCGCTCCAGCGGGCGGCCCTGGATGCGGTCCCACACAACGCCGGACATCACGCCCAGCTGGCGCGACAGGCCGAACAGCACCGTGTAGTAGTCCTGCTCCTTCAGCCCGTAGTGCTGCAGCAACACGCCGGAGTGCGCGTCCACGTTCGGGTACGGGTTCTTCGTCTTGCCGTGCTCCGTCAGGATGTCCGGCATGATCTTGTAGATGGTGTTCACCAGCTTGAACAGGTCGTCCTCGAAGTGGTGGCGCAGGCAGAAGTCGCGCTGGCACGTGTAGCGCGGGTCCGTCTTGCGCAGCACCGCGTGGCCGTAGCCCGGCACCACGTGGCCCGCCTTCAGCAGCTCCCACGTGTACTTCGTCAGCGCCTTCCCCAGCGCCGCCTCGTCACTCACGTTCACGCCGTCCGCGTTCACGCGGTCCTGCATGCTGAAGAGAAACTTCAGCACCTCCTGGTTCGCCAGTCCGTGCAGCGGGCCCGCAAGCCCGTTCAGGCCGGCGGCGAAGGACAGGTACGGGTCGCTCAGCGCGGACGCCACCAGCGTCGTCGTGTGCGCCGACACGTTGCCACCCTCGTGGTCCACGTGGATGGACAGGTACAGCCGCATGCAGTCCCAGAACTGCTCGTCCTTGAAGCCGAGCATGTTCGTGAAGTTCGCCGCCCAGTCCAGGTCGCTGTTGCTCGCCGCCGCCACCACCGTCTGACCCTTCGTCGCGCGGTTGTAGATCATCGCGGCGACCGCCGGCGTGCGCGCCACCATGTCCAGCGCGTCCTCCAGCGCGTACTCCCAGTACGTCTTCTTGTTCGACTTGCCCGTCGCGTACGCCTCCGCGAACTTCGAGTACGTCTGCAGCGCCATCACGCCCACCGTGAACGCCGTCATCGGGTGCGCGTTCGCCGGCAGCGCCGCGATCGCCTTCTGCGCAGCCGCGATCGCCTCCGGGTCAGCGCGGCGGTGCAGCTCCGTGTTCAGCGCCTTCGCCTGCTCCGCCGTCGGCACCTCGCCCGTCATCAGCAGCCAGAACATCCCCTCCGGCAGCGGCTCGCTGCCACCCGGCGCCTTGGGCAGCACCTTCTGGCACTCCGGGATCGTGTGGCCGCGGAAGCGGATGCCCTCCATCGAGTCCAGCAGCGACGGCTCGTACACCAGCCCGGTGATCCCGCGCATGCCGCCGTACGCGGCCTCCACGGTCGCGTCGCCCAGCTTCTCGTGCCCGTGCTTCTTCTTCAGGTCCGAGATCCTCTGCTGGTCCACCTTGTTGCGCTTCATCATCTGGTCCTTCATTTCGTCCACCACCGACGACGCCATGCGCAGGCCGGCGATGCCGCGGATCATCGAGCAACGAGCAGCGCGCATGGTTGTGTGGATGATGCAACGTGCAGCGAGGGTGTGGAGGTGGACGGGCGCAGGTGAACTGCGAGCTAGAGATGCGGGTAGGTACTTATAGGGCTAACTAAATGAGTGCGAATGTGTCTCGGCGAGGCACAGTGCAATCCGCGCGTGTGTATACCAGGCAACGCTAAGGAACGAAGAAAGAGAGCGCGTGTGTGTGAGTAAGCGGGGGAATTAAAGCTTGTAGGCGTGAGCTAATTCTGCGTGGTGTGGCGTGTGTTTGGGTGTGGGGGGGTCGCAGTGGTGGCACGTGCGTGCGTGTGTGGGAGAAATGTGCGTTTAGATGCAAAGCAGATGGGAGGAGGAAAGGGAGAGAGAGAGAGAGAGAGACGTTGAGGCACGCACGAAGGAAAACCCCAAGGACAGCCACTTTGATCATTGATGGCGCAGTACGCAATGGCGGCGATCAAGCAGCGCGCTGATGCACAAGCAAGCTGTTTCTCAACCAAGAGGTGACACGGCAAGAATTCGAAGTGTGGTGCTATAGGCTTGGTGATACTCGGCCCACAGTCAAGGCTCGGTGTACCGACAGCGGCACGCAGCCAATACAATTTAGTGCTAGCAAGTTCATTATCTTTCTTTTTCTTTTTTCGATATATAAAACGCGGAGAAAGAATGGTGGCGCAACGAAGCCCACGACTAAGTGCGATGCGTACAAAAAAAAAAAAAAAAACGTAGTAACCGTAATAGAAGTAGTGGCACGCCAGACGTCGTAGAGAGGCGCAGATAACGAACGCGCACACAGCATGCCGCCCCTGTTCTCCACCCAGCTGCTCCTGCTATACAGCTGCGCTACTCGTTCCCTCGGCCCACCCTGCCACTCATGTCCTCTCTCGCTTTATTACGTTTGTTCACACGGCGCACACCTCTTGCACGGAGAACGCGAGAAGGGGAGGGGTGAGGGAGGCACCACGCGTGCGAATTGATGTGCCGCCGTTGTCGTTTTCGATGGAGCCGCGGTGGCACAGTCGCGAGCATAAAGGTAGTGATAAGGCAAGGAAGAAACAGTTGTGTGAAAGACAAGCCAACAGATAAGATGAGAAGGAAAAACGGCAAGAAAGAAGAGGCCAGCAGTACTGCTGGGCAACTCGGCTTTAGCGGTCGGTAGTTAGTAGTATAAATATGTGTGTGTCTGTGTCTGTGTGTGTTTGTGAATATGGAGCCGGCGTCGGCCCCCGCATCCCCGCCGCTCCCCCACCCCCCGCCCGTGCTCGCTGTGCGCCGCTGCTCGGCGTCCTTGCGGCAACGCGTGCGTGCACGGGTGCGTCGTGGTGGGCGCAGCCGAAGGGTCCCCTAATAGCCTTCGACGAGCAGGGAAAACGGGGAAGAAGCGAAAAGAGCGTAGCACAAATGCCATCAGAGTCGGTATTCAACAGGATCGGTCAACGGCAACGCGCGCGCTGCATTTTCTATTTGTCCACCATCCCCTCCCCCCCAACAAACAATGGCGGAAGACACGGGTAAAAAAGATGGACTCGCAGCTGCAGCTAAAATGAAAAAGGTAATAAAAGAGAGGGGGGCCTGTTTCACGGATGCCAACAGCCGACCGTGTGAGCAAGTGCAGAACAGGCATTGGTCACGTCGGATGTCTGTGCGGGCATCCACTGGGCAGGGAGCAACTACAAGCAAAACAAAGTAAAAACGGGTTGCGAGTGTTTAAAAGAACAGCAAAATAAAAAAAAGGGGGCGGCGCATAAACCAAACTAGATTTGTTTTCATTTTAAGCGACGGAGCGGGTGCGCTCCAGTTATTAGCGTCAGCGCCGTCGCGCGCGCTTCGTCTGTCCTGCGCGTAAGCAGAGCGGGGAGCTAAGGAGAGAGCCACACCACGGTCCGTCAATGGACGCAGCGATGGGGCAAGAAAGAGGGGGAGGGCAGACTACGTGCTGTGATCGCCGCACCTCTGACGTCCCTCACCCGTTTCCCAAACAGGGACAACGCCCGCTCACCACAGCTGAATCCCTCCCCCTCGCCCTGTGCTCCACCGCCATGTTGGTGACCGTGCGTGTGGACGGAGAGAGAGGGAGAGGTGGATGGCGCAGGAAACACGGTGTCGGCACGGCAGCCTCCGGAATGCACCGAAAGGTAAGCCCCGCAGCGTCGCCGCGCCTCCACGTCCGCCGCGCGCACAGGCATGTGTGCTGGTGTGTGCAGTTGTGCGCGTTTACTTGTGTCGTTATGTGCAGCGAGGCTAGTGTGAACTCCCTCCGCATGCACCACTCTTTCGCTTCGTCGTTCGTTCGGTCAGCGGCCGCTGGTCACCGGTGGCAGCCAGGCAGCCGCTGCGGTGCACGCCTTTTCGAGTCGCGCGGCTCACAGCGACGTGTTAAGGTACTTGCGGGCGAGCGCCTCCGTCGTCGTCGATTTCGGGCGCTCCAGCGGGCGGCCCTGGATGCGGTCCCACACAACGCCGGACATCACGCCCAGCTGGCGCGACAGGCCGAACAGCACCGTGTAGTAGTCCTGCTCCTTCAGCCCGTAGTGCTGCAGCAACACGCCGGAGTGCGCGTCCACGTTCGGGTACGGGTTCTTCGTCTTGCCGTGCTCCGTCAGGATGTCCGGCATGATCTTGTAGATGGTGTTCACCAGCTTGAACAGGTCGTCCTCGAAGTGGTGGCGCAGGCAGAAGTCGCGCTGGCACGTGTAGCGCGGGTCCGTCTTGCGCAGCACCGCGTGGCCGTAGCCCGGCACCACGTGGCCCGCCTTCAGCAGCTCCCACGTGTACTTCGTCAGCGCCTTCCCCAGAGCCGCCTCGTCACTCACGTTCACGCCGTCCGCGTTCACGCGGTCCTGCATGCTGAAGAGAAACTTCAGCACCTCCTGGTTCGCCAGTCCGTGCAGCGGGCCCGCAAGCCCGTTCAGGCCGGCGGCGAAGGACAGGTACGGGTCGCTCAGCGCGGACGCCACCAGCGTCGTCGTGTGCGCCGACACGTTGCCACCCTCGTGGTCCACGTGGATGGACAGGTACAGCCGCATGCAGTCCCAGAACTGCTCGTCCTTGAAGCCGAGCATGTTCGTGAAGTTCGCCGCCCAGTCCAGGTCGCTGTTGCTCGCCGCCGCCACCACCGTCTGACCCTTCGTCGCGCGGTTGTAGATCATCGCGGCGACCGCCGGCGTGCGCGCCACCATGTCCAGCGCGTCCTCCAGCGCGTACTCCCAGTACGTCTTCTTGTTCGACTTGCCCGTCGCGTACGCCTCCGCGAACTTCGAGTACGTCTGCAGCGCCATCACGCCCACCGTGAACGCCGTCATCGGGTGCGCGTTCGCCGGCAGCGCCGCGATCGCCTTCTGCGCAGCCGCGATCGCCTCCGGGTCAGCGCGGCGGTGCAGCTCCGTGTTCAGCGCCTTCGCCTGCTCCGCCGTCGGCACCTCGCCCGTCATCAGCAGCCAGAACATCCCCTCCGGCAGCGGCTCGCTGCCACCCGGCGCCTTGGGCAGCACCTTCTGGCACTCCGGGATCGTGTGGCCGCGGAAGCGGATGCCCTCCATCGAGTCCAGCAGCGACGGCTCGTACACCAGCCCGGTGATCCCGCGCATGCCGCCGTACGCGGCCTCCACGGTCGCGTCGCCCAGCTTCTCGTGCCCGTGCTTCTTCTTCAGGTCCGAGATCCTCTGCTCGTCCACTTCCTCGCGTCGGCACTTCTTCTCTCTGTTTTCCTCGTCGGTTGTGTGGCGGTTCTCTTCCGTCAGTGTGTCAACGGTTTCTGTGTTCGTGGTGAAGGGAATAGTGTTTTTTTTTGTTTTTCGAACGTGGTAAATTTCCTGGCGGCGGTGTTGTTTTGTGGGGTGTGTGTGTTCGTGTTTTGGTTTTTCTTGTCGTCGTAGGACATCTGTAGAGTATTTGTCCGTGGTGATTTGATGTACCCGATAAAAGTACTTTGTAATCGGGTTGTGGGTGCTGAGGGTGGTTGAAGCTCCTGCGTCCAGTCAATGTTCTGTTCTAACCGTTCTAAGCAGTGATGACTGCGGGGCCGCTTTTTAATTGGAAAATGATTTTATGTGTGGTGCGGTGCGTGTTTTGTGCGTTGTTGAGGTTTAGCACCTGTAACTGAACGGTGCATATAACCAATAAAAGGTACACCCTTCGAAAGAGGGATGTTGCGCAACAACGCTCAGTGTCTTTTCTGTGGTTGCTTTAGTTCCAAGCTCCTCGGTAGACCAAAGCTAAAGGGAAAGGGAAATTGCGGGTGGTGAACAAGGAAGTGCACTTTACCATTCAATTCGGCATCGGAAGGACAGACTTCGCAGCTGTTCCCTGTTCTCATTTGTTTTCAGCGGTTGCACACGGAGCATGTGAAAGGCCCAATAGGGCACCAACTCTCTGTTGTCTTCAAGCCCGTTACCGTTGGCCAGCTGTTTTTACCTCTTTGGCAAAAAAAGAAAAAAGCCGCTTTGACATAGCGAAGTTTTGCGCGTGAAGGCTGAGTCCTGATGCATCTAGAAGTCCATGAAGTCTATTTCGCTCCCGCTCTTTGAGCTCCAGTTGTTTGTACACAAAGAAGATGAAGTACACGGGAGAAACAGAAGGCAAGAGTAGAAGACTGTGATGATCCGATCGTCCGCACAACTGTGAGCAAGAAGACGTACACAGATAACACGCAGCACCGTACCAGCGCAGGTACATCGCGCTGAGGTCGAGGGCGTGTGCCAAACGTTGGGAAAATGCTATTGGCGAGCTTGTACTTATAAATGTCAAAGGCACGCATTTGCGCCTGCTACGAAGCGGGAAAGAGAGGACAAATAAATATAAAAGCAATACTTAGTGGTTGGGGAAGAGATGTGGGAAATCAAGACACGACCCTCTCTTGCGTGGCGGCTTTAACGGTTTTGGTTGCTCCCTTCTACCCTTCCCCCCCCAAAAAAAACAGTGTTTTGCACAAAGAACGACGATCACACACAACACAGAAGCAGAAGAATACGGTGCAACAGCTCTCCGGATAGAACAGCAAGAGAGGTATAATTGTGCACTGTGAAAGGAGAATGAGCAGCGTTTCTAAACGTTCGATTGGAAAAGAAAACCGAAAGGAAAAGCGGAAAACGCGGAGCAGCAGCACGAACGAAGAATCAATGCACCTTTAACGGATCGTTTAGATAATAATATAATTACAGAAAACCCGCAACGGTCAATCCAAAACTGATCTTGAGTGCAGGCACCAGGAAACGAGCACAACAATTAACTAGAGCGGGGCAGACTGAAGAGGGGTTCTACCACTGTTTATCTTAATTTATCATCAAACATCACTGCGAGTTTGTGTGCCGCATCAGCCGCAGCACGACATGTTTTTTGGTTATCTCCTCCGTGTCCATCAGCCCCGACCCACCAGGGGTATAGACCCACCGCACCTCTGCATCCTCTCCCAACTGCAGCAGTTGCCCCACAGCGCTGCTCCACAAGCTGTACTTAACATCGCGCAGCGTCACAGGCGACGTTAGTGTGAACGGCGCTGAAAACGAGGAAGGCGACGTAGCAGGCGTAGTAGATCTGTCAGCCTCCGGCACGACCAGCTCCACGCGTCCCGCCGGGGTAAGTACGAGGACTGACTCACATACGTTGCGACCGCCGCTGGTGTTACGGGTTTGAGCGCCAGTGATTGTTTTACTTCCCTTGTTGTTTGCAACGAGACTCGTTACCGGTGGTAGTGACTGTGGTAATGCTGTATGTGCAAGGCTGGCGCAAAGAGGAGGGGCACGGAGGAGGGGACAAACGTAAACAATGCCGGTGTTATTGCTGTTTGTGCTGACTGTGCTGTGAGTGGGAGTAACGGTGAGTGTTGTCATATTGAGCGCCCGTCTGTCCACTCCGATCACCCCTGCATCATCCTGAGTTGCGGCACACGGTCGTGAGAATGCTGGTGGCTGAGGTACACTGTTTTGTGCAAAACGCTGAAGGTTATTTTCTGGGACTTTTGAAGGAACAAGAGGAGCTACTGGTGTTGTTGTTGGTTGGTTAGGTGCACCTGTCTCAAGCGCAGCCGACACATCTCTGATCCGCTCTGCTGGTGGAGGTTTAGAAGGGGGGAAGGATGTTGCAACTTTGTAGGAGTCATCCAAATCACGCGTAGATGACTCATGTGTGACTTGTCCTGAGGAACGCACGGAGGCGCTAGATGTAGCGCTGCTGTTGTGCAGCTCTGCTTCTTTGCTGCTCAACAAGAACTCCATCGCGCCTTCGGGAAGCTCCAGCATATGTATCGGAAAAAGCCCGTTTGGTAATTGCTCATTTGGCTTCGCAGCTGTGCAAGGGAGAGAGGTGGGACGTAGGCTCTGCATGATGCGGGAGGAAGCAGCGTTATACTCTTTGCAAGGAGACACCGTGTAGGCCGAGTCCGTGATGTCAGCCTCTGCAGTCGGGAAAGGAAACGACACATGCACCAACGGGTTCGCTACGACCATCATTTTAGCGCTGTCGTTCGACCCGTTGTCATCAGCGTTTTTCCCTGCCCCCTTAAGGTTGGCGTTTATCCCATTGCGTAGGGTGGTCAGAGGTACAGCAAGTGATCGTAGATTCCTCCTTTTGTCATGCATGTCCGCTCCGTGCGCTCGGCTTGCGTCGCACCAGCACCCACGCAGCTGCACGCCTCCATTTGGGTAGACAGACTCTAAGAAGGTGGGGAGATAGCCTTGGCACAGGTCACGCAAAATGTTGTAGCCCAGCGACGGCGGTTGCAGCTTGCTGTGAAGGTAATCTCTCGCTTCTACGCCGACGCCGACGCCAACGGTGACATCCAAGGAAACCTCGTTACCTTCGTTGGACCTTTTTGCAGGCCATATTGTAACATCGGCCTCCGTAATGATCAGCACCAAACCTTCCCCGTAGTGCAAGTTCAAGAGGTTCGACCTCGCATTTACAAGAGAAAGGGGAGCATCTGTCGAGACAACGAGAGAATGTTGTGTGACCGCCTTGTCCACTGCCTCTGCATTTGCGAGCGGCAAAAATCCTTTTCGACGCTTCACCTCCTCCATGGTGTACCAGTACACCCGCGACGGCACGGGCAGCGGCGCGGGGACGGTACCGAGCTTCGGGCTGGTGATTTGAGCTTTTGCAGCGTCAGAGTCGCCAACATCTGCATTCACGTGTGAATCTGCATTGCCATTTGATTGATTCATGTCGGCGACATTTGCACTGATGCTAGTTGTGGCAGCAGCAGCAGCTGTTGTTGTCATCCCGACCGCGTTCGTGTTCGCACCACCGCGTTGGCGCATGTATGTCCGCATCGCCGCTACGTAATTGCCGTGCCTCGCGGTGCCGTTAAAATCGATGAGAAGGACGGTGGTACCGTCGGTGCAAACACCAATGGGCAACAACGGAACCCGTGTCAGCTGGCGAACCCCACCTACACCAACACCTCGAGCAACCGCACTTTTCGTCATGCCAGCCCGACCAATATTATTTGCGGCCCCGGCGGCGCCGAGCTTCCACGGGTTTACGTTCCACCTGTTCGCCTGTGCGTCCACAAACTCCATCATTGACCGTTCACCTGCGTTGCACGTGATGTCGATCATGCGATTCATACGTTGCACAGCTCTTAAAAATTGCTCCGCGGTTGGACGGTACCCTGATGGCGCGTCACAATTTCGTCGGCAGGGCAGTACCGCTCGCCCGCTATGCCAGCGCGACAGCGACGTTGGCGAATGTGGCAACAGCTGCTGCTGTGGTTGTTGTTGGGATAAAGGAATAGGCGAAGAAAAAGGGTCGGTGACAATCCCTGTCCCTTTGGCAGCCGCAGGTGCGGCAGTCACCCTCACCGTCTCTTCCGTGTTATTTGGCCGTGCGGTGTCGCTTACTGGTGCCATGAGTTGAGGTTCTGCTACTGTGCTGGTGGTGTGGTTTGGTAATGTGGGTAGTACGTGAATGACTGTAGGCGAAGAAACAGCAGCACTAGCAGGATCGGAACTTGGGTGCAACTCCCGCATGCCTACTATACGTGACAATAACCGACTACCGTGGCCACACCGCGCTGCGGGAATGCTGGGTGATCGCACGGTTCGCAGCATTCGCTGTTCAGCGGATGTTACATGTTGCCCACCTGTGGGCGCGTTTGGTTCCGGGGTGACGTTCGGCAAAGTGTCTGTCGGAACGACAGTCGTCGCGGCGTCAACTAGCGGCACTGGCGGTTGAATGCTCCGTGCGCCGCGGCGTAACGCAGGATCCCGTTGCTCTGCACCCGTCATGGCCTCTTCGACGTTAGCTGGGAATTTATTAAGCATTGGTCCCAAGGGCGTCGGATAGGGCTGCAAGGGCCAGCGATGTCTGCGGTCATTGTTGTTGCCGTTACTGTTGTTGCTCTTTGGTGCAATACCGGGCATTGTGCTGCTTCGTTTTTTGATAGTTTAGGCACGGACTGGTATCGCTTTATCTTCCCTCTACTAAGTTAGTGACTCCGATCTTTAGACGCCGACCCGCAAGTACAATTGTGAGACAAAAAACCCGCTGAAATATCGATGTCTGTGTGAGGAGTAACGGAAAAAAAAAAAAAGATGAGACGTTTGTATATGAGAAGACGGAGAGCGAAAGGGGTGAAGCAACACCTGAGAAAGAGAGGACTGAAGCTCCTCCAAAATGACTGAAGAACAGCTAAACAATGAATGTTGTGTTCCGTCTTCTGTCGATCTGCAGTAGCAAAACCGGTAAGGGAGCTGCATTTACACCACCTAGCGTTTGTGAAAAGAAGCACAGCAGATGTGTAGGTAACACCTGGAACAACATACATACGGACAATGTAATGCAATAACTTCCGCCACCACGTAATTCCGATATATTGTTATTGCTTTTGCACCGAGCATGTGCCTTTTTCGTAATGTCGCAACGTTCCAGAAAGAACACGTGCGTTTGTTTTTTCTGGGGAGGAGTTCCCACCTTTCTGTTGTTGTTGTGTTGAGTGGATTTCAGCAACGACGCGGAGAAAATAAAAAAGAGGAAAGAAGGTTTTTTTTTTACACGTGTCCCACGCAACACCTTTCAATTGCCGACTTTCGAATGGCAAACGACAAAGGGAAAGACAAAACAAAAGAAGTGCCAGCAAAGCACACAAAAAACGAAAGATACAACCCAGTCTTCTCACACAAACCACCTAACGGCCAACAACAACAAAAAAAAAATATATATATATATAATAAACAATAGCGCAAGAGAAAAAAAATACGGAAAGAGCAAAATGGTAATTCTTGAAATCCCAAGATATGCCAGACACAGCGACGAAGTAGTCATGTATTAGTTAAAACACAGAAAAGGGGAAATGAAAACACGTCGGCAGCGGCACCGTTCTCCACAAATCTTCAACCAAAAAACTGCTAGAAGAAAAGAAAAAAAAAAACAAAGAAAAGGATATGATAACAGACAAAACCGGCACGTCTCGGCAGCCTCTCTTTCCAAAACGAAAAAGTGGGGCATCAAACTTCCGCGCAAGGGGACGAAAGTCAGCGAGCTTAAAAAAACGTGACCTAAGGAGGAGAGGGAAATAAAAACGCATGCGGGGCTCAATGACAGCAAACCAGAGGGAAGGAGGCCCCGCCCACACACAACCTCTTTACTGTACTCCCCTCTCCCCCAACATCATTCATTTTCTCTCCTTATTTTTTTTTTTTTGGTTCACACTCCTGTGTGCCGGTATTTGTGTGCGTTAGTTAATTACGGTGTTATATCGAAGTGCAGCGAAGAACTACTCTGCTACAGTAACTCTTGTTTTCTCTTTTTTTTTAATTATATAAAAAGAAAGAAAAGAGTGCTTCACTCTTTTGCCTTTGCGTGTGTGCACGTGAAACCCGCTGATGGACACGCGCTTCACTGTGCAGAGTCGAAAGTTCTGTGATCGGTGTTGGACGGGAAAAAGGAGCGATACGCACAGAAGCAAAGAAACATCAACGCATATAGACGTGGCATGCCCATGACGTTTTCAGATTTGCTGCTTCTCCGTTTCGTTTTCCCTTGAGCTCAAATACCCAGGTTGAACACAGAAGGTCACCACACACGCACACACACACACGTAAGCACGCACATACAGACACACACACACACACACACAGAAAAGCACATCTCACCCAGTGAACTCCTGCACCACCGGAGAGGTAAGGCATTCGCAAAGGCGTCAAGCACCACAAACAACAAACAAAAAATAAAACTTCATGTAAGCAACACATATACGTATATACATATACGTGTAAGTGAAGAAATAACAAGAAAACAGCAAACTATAGTCAATACAGAGAAGTGAATGAAAGCACAACGCAAAATCGGAAAGTAAATACCTGCGAACTGATACGTATATATTGGGGAATCGACAACAAAACTCCCAGCAACAACCGTAAAGAAAAGGAAAGCTGCGTTCTCATAGGGCAGCTCAGGCAGCGCAGCCTTCACCACCTCAAGACGCATCGGAAGCCTAAAGCCGCGCACGTCGCTACCTTGCCTACATGTATCGCAGGCCAGCCAAACCAGTGAGAGAAGGAAAAAAGATGCTAGGCCTCACAAAGAGAAAGCACCGGCACAGAAAAAAAAAAAGAGAAACTCACTATTCTACGCGCAGAGCTCCACGCCTAGTGGTAATCTAGTGTCGCCCCTTTTCTCAAGCACGTAAACGTGAAACGCCTCTTCTACGCCAACTTCTCCTCGTGTCTGACCGACGGTGTAGTCGCTCCTACTATTTTTCCCCTCACTTTTAAATTTCACTTGTGGCGGGTTCTCCTAACGTGTCACCGCCGCCACCGACCCTTGGGGCAGGTGCGTCGGCAAAAGAGTTCGTTGCCCCGATCCCACCAGCAGTAGCAACTGCAGCGGCATTATTACCGCCGCTGCCCACATCACCGCTAAGAAGGTTGCCACCCGCACCGGCTATCTGTCCGTCCACGCCAGCGCCACTCTGCGGCGGCGACGGCGCTCCGCCATCCGCATTCTGTTGCAGGTGCTGTTGCTCCTCGTCTTCTAGTTGTTGCCGCCCTTCCAACCCCGCTGCGTCGCTGGCGCCATCCTCGTGCAGGACCTGCGTGTTCGCCACCGCCGCCTCGGCGTTCGCAGCGGCGGCTTCCACCTCCTCCTGCGAGGCCGCTTGCCGCTGAAGCACTGAGATCGCCTCCTGAACCTTGTTATTGCCGGCCCAGCGGTCGTTCTTCAAGATTGTTCGCTCCGCCACCGTATCGACCACGAGGCGGGTGTTTACGACCGGGTCCATCGCGAGTTTCACCATGCCGTCCAGCAGCGCATTCTCGAGCACGTCGTCAGCGCCGACCTTCACCACCTGCTCCGTTACATAGGCGAACATCTGTCGCCCGCGGAAACTGTATGCGGTGGCCAGCTTCACAATCGAAGAGAGGTAGTTCTGGTACTTCTCGTCATTGGCGCCGCGAAGATGTTTGAGGATGACGGCGACTGGCTCGTAGGTAGAAGTGCGCACCTCCATCACGCTGTCGTCCAGCAGCCGCGAGACGAGGGCAAGGACGGAAGAGAAGGACGGGCTGTCTGGTGAAAGCAACACGGCCACGGCACCGATTCGCTTCGCCACCTCGTTGCGCAGACGCCAGTTTTCACTTTCCAGCGGCACGTGGCACAGCAGGGGGACGAGGCGGTCGCGCGTCGCCGGAGTGACAAGGGCGAGGAACTTTTCTGCGTTCAGTACGGCACCGCGCTTAATGTCATCCAAGTCACGCAACAGCAGCTCGAATGCTGGGACAATGGCCTCCTCGGTGATCTCAGTCCCGAGCAATTGCGCCATTTCGTGTAGCGAGTACGCGAGCGACTTGCGCACCTTCCACTGCACATCCTTCAGCATCGTCGCGTATGCATCGGCTACCTCGGGCCAGCGCGACGGGCCGATCACTTGCACCACAGCAGGGAAGCAGAAGGCGCAGTACTCGCTCAGGGGGCTCTCTACGTTGTCGGACTGGAAGGCCATCTCCGTAAAGAGGCGCAGCAGCTCCGGGCTGATGTCCTCACTGCGTAGGGTGTGCAAGAGGCGGCCCAGCGACTCGTAAGCGCGCGTGCGCACCCACCGCGAGTCGTCCTCAAGAAGCTTTTGAAAAGCCGGGACAATAAACTGAACCCGCATCGCTTCCGGCAGACCCTCCGACACCTTCTCGATCGACTCAGCGCAGGCCTGGCGGACGCCCCAGATCTCGTCGCCGCAAAGGGTAAGATAGAGTGAAAGGACGGTGCGCTGAGCCTCCTCGGTAGTCAACACCGCGCATACTCCGCCGAGGTTACTGCCGACGGTGCGACGCACGGTGAAGCTAGAGTCGTTCGACAGCAGCTCCAGCTCGCCGAGAACCACCGTCGTGCAGAAGACACTGCCAAACTGCGGTGCTAAGTCGTTAAAAAGCTGAGCCGCGACGACGCGGTAATCCTCAGCCCGCTCGTCGTGTGCCAGGGTCATGACGACGTTTAACAGGTGGGACTGAACATGTTCCTTGTGCACGAGCTGGGCAAGTTTTTGTATCGTCTCGAGGGCGACGACACCGACCTCCACGTTCTTGTCGACGAGCAGCTCAAAGGCGGTCGGGAGGAAAGCGTTGAGCAGATACTGATACCCCGCGTCACCGCCCTGTTGGACGAAGAACTCAGCGAGGGGAAAGAGTTGCTCGACAAGGGCCTGGCGCACCACCGGCTCAGCGTCCTGCGTGAATGACGTGAGCAGCGGGATGATAGCGCGCGCGCTCTCGGCGTAACCGGCGTACTGCGCGGTGGAGCTTAGTTCCCGTACCAGCACGAGCCGCTGCAGGGAGAAGTCGGACTGGTAGTAGAGCAGCAGACGGTTCAAGGGGTCGAGGGAGTCGTCGATGGCGTACTCGTTGAAGATAAACTCTTCCTCGGCATCCTGATTGGCCTCGTCAAGAAGTTCCGTCGGCATTTTTTAATTGTTGTTGCTTCCTTGCGTATTTTTGTTATTTTGCGTTGCTGTTGCTGTTCAGTTTGAGTATTTTGGTGTCGGAATTAGAGAGGCACAAAAACAAAAACAAAAACAATAATAGTAATATCACTGGATGCTGTGAGAGAAGCTCTCGTGAAGAGAAAAGAAAAGGTGGGACAAAGCCGCCCGAACGCGAACACGAAAGCCAAACCTCCCCCTCCAAAAAAAAAAAGAAGGGATGAAGGAAAGAAAAAAACCCAAGAAAACAAAACAAAACGAGAGGTGATACCGTTGGTTGCAATACACGAAACAGCGCACCAGTAAGCGTAGGAAGAAGCGAATAATACGTAAGTAAGAAGTGCCTAGCTACTTGCCCTGTGCAGGCTCGGTAAGAACATAAAAGAGAGACGAGTACACGGTCAAGACCAGACGGGTTTGCACGCGTGTATATCCCAAGACCTCTTCGCCAAGTTGCAAAGCGAGAGATAAGTGTGTCCGCAACGAAGAATAGAAGCAGATGTAAATAGTAACGGCCCACGTGAGGTTTAACAGGAAACAAAAGCAATTAAAAGAAAGAAAGGGGGAAGAAGCAAAGAGTGCCTTTCTCTTTTTTTTTATATCACAGCACAGCGATTGCAAAACAGCAACGGCAACAACGAAATGTCTTCTGCAGTAAGGGATGGTGAAAGGAAACGCGTCGGCAACTCTAAGCGGAGCAGATAAAATTGATAGTGTTCAACACTTTTTAGCTTACACGAGCACGCGCACACATGTATATACAGGCATGCAGAGAGAGAGAGAGAGACGGACAATTCTCGTGAGATCGTTCACTTATTGTGTCGTGAAGTGCCAGAAAAGGGAAAACTAAAAGAAACGAGCTGTATATGGAGAGAGGTGTGTGAATCAATACTATTGCCGACGAGTGCTTTCTTCCCACTGTCTAAGTTTATTGGTAATGTTACTGTGCTTCCCGTGTCCAGGTGTGTCGCGGTACTTTCGCTGGACTTGTTTCTTATGCTCTTGTTTCGTTTTCGTTTCCCTGCTATTGAGCACTCGGTGCCTTGTACGGGTTTTCCTACGTGTTTGTTACTCCTGCTTGGTGCATAAAACCAGCTAATGGGGAAATCAAACGTAGAAGGATGCAAGGAAAGGCAAGAGGGTCACTCGGAGAGGAAAAACGGGGGAAAAAGCAATAATGAAATAAATCTCGAGTCGAATCGACGAACCACAAGGAGAACGAGTAAATCACTAGAAAGGAAAGGAAAAGGAGAGAACAAAACCAAACCTGCAAGTGCACAGGGTTCAGTGTACATGGAGAGCCGCCAAATAATGGGGAGAGTGGCAATTTGAGAAGAACCGAATCAGGAGGAAAGCACAGAAGATTACAACGGTAAGATAATGATCCATAAAAATACCAGCAAACGTGTTGGGTTAAGTCATCAAAAGTCCCGCGTACAAAGCTAGCAACTCGTAATGACGCCACTCTAGGAAGAACCCATTTCTTGTATTGTGCCTCGCTGCAAGGGTCTGTTGCTTTAGCAGGAAAGATGGAGATAGTTTTACCGAAGTCGCAAACACCACGTTGCGTGGCCTAGTGACATCGCAAACATAATTCCGATTTCTTTTTTAAAAAGTAGCGCTGCAATTGATCAAACGCAAACAGCGAAGAGGTGTTTGTAAAGAGACAACAGAAAGATTCAGGCAACTTCTCAATCCTTCAAAGACACACACGCACGCATGTGTGTCGTTAGATAGACAACAAAGGCATTCGCTTGCACAAATTCCGAATGAGAGGAAGGAAAAAAAAAGTGCTTCTGGATGTACAGACATTGGAAACAATAAAAAACAGTAGTTTAGATAGTTTTCAGTTTACCGCGACCTTGAACAGCGAAAAAAGAGAACAGCAACAAAAAAAGGAATCGGTGTTACAAAAGACGGCGCTGACGCTGTCTGACAACTTAAACGAACTGCCCGTTCAAAAAGAAACGTCGGCGTGTTCTGCGGACGTGAAAAGCAACCTTCCATACGCCATCCGGACAATACGCAACTACCCGCACCTTAAAAACGGATCGAGGAAAACAGAAGCAACGCAGGCAGGCATAATTGCCATAATAGCAGTGAAATAAAAGCGAACAAAGCTCACGAAGGTACCTAACTAGAAACAGGAAAAGGGGTACAGCCGGGACAACCAGCGGTTGAAAGCGCACACAGCCCTGCACAGAAATCTAACCAAAACGAAAGTCACTTAAACCTTTGCTCGGCATCATCACGTTGTCTTACGGAATCATTTACTTCAAAGAATACCGTTTGGAGCAAACTCGTTTTTTTTTCTACAAAACGACTGCAGCTCCCATCACATTTTTTTTTTCTAATCAATCCGTAAGGTGATGGAATCGCTAAGGTGGCTTAAGAAACTCGACCGGCACGCAAAACACTAAGATAAAGAAAGCACCACTTACACAGATAGACTGATATTAGTAAGGCAAAACACACAGGCAGATCCACACCAAATGACGAACAACAAACCAAGCTTGCTCCAACACAACAGCGAGAGAGAAATGAGACTCTAAACCTCTGGTTCTCCTCGCGCGTCACGCTTGTGAATGTGCTTTCCCGAAAACCTGACCGCGTCACATCCAAATAAGGAAATTGGAAGCTCACGCAGAGTCAGACACAGCTCTCTCTCTATTGCACCTGCTCAGCTACATGTTGCTCAGCACCGTGCAAATCGGTCGGAGTAGAATGTGCAGTAAACCTTCTTTGCGCGCCTCCATGGTGGCCAGCGCAATCAGCAGCAACACGCGTTCATCCTGTAGTGCCAGCGCCGTTTGCAGCGCCTCCGCCTCCATCGCCTCGCGCGCAGCCTCGGCAGGTGTCGGCGGGGGGTTGTCAACCACGTCCGGGTGCGCGCTGGCCGACTCAATGCCGCCGCGGTGACCCCCTTGGGCGCTGTCGACAACTGACAGCAATTCAATCTCGCGCTTCAGCTGATGCGTGACGAGCAAAGACTCCGCGCTGAGGTCCGAGGACGACTTGCCGATGGGCGGCGTGGTCGGCACGTACCACCGCACTACCTCACTCCGCGTCAGCGTTTCGGGTCGCATCGTCAGGACCTGTGCGAACCACTTCGCTGGACGGCGCAGCACCTTGTTAATGTCGTTGTATGGATAGTCCTCCACCATGAAACCAAGTAAATTCTGCACGTACAGCTGCAGAGAGCGAAAGGCGTAAGACGGGGCGTAGTCGGGGCTCATGAGCCCCACGCAGTCCGCCTTCGTTAGCTCGCGAACCACGTCGAAGAAGCACTCAATCTCCTCGCTCATGAGGGTGGCGGCACCCGGGTAGTACTGCTCCATCGATGTCGCGCCGATTTCGTTCCAGGTGAACTGGCTGCGCCACAGCGTGTGGGGATTTGTTGTCGTATTGCTGCCTTTGATGCGCTGCTCACTGACGATGTTGTCCTCCCCGGCGTAGCGGCGGTAGACATCGCCATTACTAGTCGAATTGATATTGTTGCTACTCCCACTGATGTTGGTCACGTCATTACCGCTCAGCGCTACCCCTAGAAGGGACCGGCTGGATGCGGTCAGGTGCGGTGTTGCAGGGCCCGGGCAATTACCACTCATAGAATCCCCAGGGACATTCGAGATCCGGCGCAGCCCGGAAAGCGTGCCGCCGCTGCCACTGCTCGTCGGCCCACCACCACCTGCAGCACCACCACCAGTACCCGCTATATTACCCACAGAAGTTTCCTCCGTCACTGCGCGGTGCCCCAAACGCTCCACCACCTCCAGCGGCAACAGCGTCATCGTCCACGGCTCGGCTGGAACGAACATGCCCATCACAAAGCTGCACAACGGGACCACCTGCGCCACGATTGCGGCGAGTTGAAAAACCTCGGGAATAGTCCAGCCATCCCCCAGCATACTGCGAATGTCGTGTTCGTTGAGCGTCCACGGGGTATGTGCGGCAATTGCGATGAAGCGCTGCACGGCGCGGAGGCGGGCCGGTGGGCCGTGCATAATCCATCGCTGACGTGCATGGCCACGACACGGGGGTTGCTGCTGCTGTTGTTGTAAGCGACGGATGCCGTGATAGCCACTACCACCACCGCCGGCCGCCTCATCATCTGTGTCGAAGTTGTGTGGGTCGTACAGCGGACTGTGCGGACCGTAGCGGCCACAACTACCACTACTGCGGTACACGCTGTCATAATAATCGGTTCCATTGCCCTCCAACATCATTTCGTCTTCGCGTCCGTCCTCCAACATTGCTTCTTCAGCGTACCGCAAAAGCAGCGCCGAAAAGCGGGAGACCAAGTACTCGCAGCGGTGACGGCTGGCGGCCATGGTGGCCACCATCAGCCGCACATCAATCGCTAAAGGACCATCCTCGAAGAGCACGTAATGCAACGAGGCGTGGTGGGCGCGTAGGACGTCCGGGTAGAGGGAGAGTAGCATGTAGTAAGACGGGCACTCCCCACCGTCGGTAAAAACACCGTAGAGCAGCGTCTTAGACGTCGTCAGCTGCAGGGTGGGGGGCAGGAGGTGACTCTGGGCGAGAGCAAAGAGTAAGGCGCGGCGTCGCTTTGCCACTTTGGAGAGGCGGGAGGAGGATGGCGAGGAGGCCGCTGCAGCGGTGCCTTGTGTGCGAGTCACAGCAGAGCTCGGTGTGCCGGAATTGCAGCTGCTGTTGTTGTTGCACCTTCCAGGAGATGGTTGTGGCAGTGACTGCGTACCACCACGCAGGCTGTCACTCCTCTCCACATCCAGTGAGGTTTCGAACGGGTTCGGAGAAGCAGCATGCAGTGCGCCAGGCATGGCGGACCGTGGACTTCCATTGAGTCCTGCTGCACTGATGCTGCTGCTGGAGCTGTGCAGACCACGCCGCCGCCGCGTATGCACCAGCGAGGACGACGACCTGCCCGGGATAATGCGGGCATTTAGGGTCACTTCCGTCGCCACCGCCTCCAGTGCGGACCGCAGCGCCGCAGCAGCGCTGCCATTTGGACCCATATACTGGTCCTCCTCCATCAAAAGTCGCTGGACGGTGGGGAGGGCGGTGGTCGCAGGCAGGGGTCCGCAGTAGATACTTATCAAAGGGTCTCGTGAGTGCTGATGTTGCTGTTGCTGCTTCTCCCACCAGCGTTGTGCAGTCGTTAGATGTACCATGCCGGCAGCGTCGAACCAAAGGATGGGATCTTCTGCGCGTACATACTGTGTGGCCGGGACACGGTTGCTGCTCACACCACCCGCCGCTGGAGTGTTACCTGTCAAACCACTACCCCTATACCCAAAGCAGCACTACCACCAACTGCACCGCCGGCAGCAGCAGTGGCGGAGGCGGAGATTCCAGAGTAAGGGTGGCTCGCACCCGCCCCTTCCGCCGCCAAGGCACGCGAAGGAGGATGTAAAACAGGCAGGAAACGCAGCAACTGCTGTCGTGCCGTCCACCCGGCAAGCGTGCGCGGCGTCGGTTGCACGGCGAGCGCGTGGGCAAGGCACAGCTGGGCCGCATACGAGAGTGGCGCACAGGGGCAGCTGCAGGCGAGCTGCAACATGAACTGCAGAGACGCCGAAGCAGTCTGCTGCATGGCGGCGCTTCCAGTCATCATCATTTGGCCACCCCCGCCGGAGCGCATCTCGTCTTCAGAGGAAAAGCAAAAGTTATCCATGGTGTGCGTAATCGCATGTGTGTCCTCCCGGCCCGCACCAGTAGCAGTTGCAGCGTCGTCCGCTCCAGCAACGCCGGAGCCACCGATGATGCCGTTGAAAGTGAGCGCAAAGGTAGCGCAGCGTTGACCGAGTAAGAGGAGGGTGTGAAAAGCTTCACGGAGAGCCTCAGGGGTGACTCGAGGAGCACCGGCTTGACCACCGGCAGTGGCAGCCCTGTCGCCACCATAGTCGTCCATACCCCCAGCGGTCGCAACAGGTTCACCTCTGCTGCGGTAGCATTCACCGCACGCATGCCGCCTTGCTCCGCGTCGCCACGACAGTTGTCAAACTCAGCATCCTCCGACACCACACTCATCTCCGCACTGCGACCCGCTGTGTTGCCGCCGTTGTTGATGATGCTGCTGTCCACGGCCGAGGACGCACCTACCCCACTGTCCAAAGAAGGGAAGAGCTCTGAAGGGAAGTAGAAGGCGTCAAAGACAGCAAAGAGAGCCGCCGTTGATAGCGTAGGCGGAACTGAGGAGGCGTTGTCTGCCGCTTTAGTTGCCCCCGCGTCTGCTGCCTCTGCAGTCGCCAAGGACACTCTCCAACGGGTAGTGGGGTCATTCCACAGACCCTCGTTATTATTAATCGCAGTACCACCGTGAACTGTTAAACCCAGTAAAATGTGCGGACGGTGCTGTGTTGCGAGGTGAGGCAGCTTCAATATTTCCTTTGCTCCTGCTGCAGTCACTGGGCTGCTATTTTTCTCTCCATCGCCCACTTTACTCGCAGCAGTTGGTACATCTTTCCTTTCCCCTGTCAGCGTTGCACTCAAAAACGACTTTGTTGTCGCTGCTGTGGTTGCTGGCGCAGTCACCGCGGCCACGGCGGCGCGCATCAGCAGTTGTGGACTCTGCACAGCTGTTGCCGACCGCCGTCGTGCCTCCTCTGCCGCCGCGACGCGCACCAGCTGTGCGTGCTCGAGCGCAAATAAGTGGGAGAGCAGCATCGCGCTGTACCACGTGAAGTCGCGGAGGTTCTCAGAGGCGGTGGCAGCGGCACTGCTATTGTCGTTATCGTAGTGGTCACCTCTACCGGCATGTGCATCATTGTCGTCCCAGTGGTCACCGCTGCCATACGCGGCGGACGACGATGAAACTGTCGTCCGCATTAAAACAACGGGGGGAAAAAAAAGGTGGGGGATGTGGAGGAGAGCAACGGATATAGTGAGGTCTCGGAAATGAAGTATGGCCAAACGGAAATAACTTTAGTTTGACTATACGCTCGTACGTTAGCGTGATGACTAGAAGTTCTTTTTTATTTAACTTGGAGAAAAGAAAGAAAGCCAAAACGAAATAAACCTGTTCTGTTTGACTGTTTAACTGTACGGAAAAGGGGACTAGTGTCAACAGCAGGTGCCCTAGTGGATCAAAAGAAACCGTTATATCCTCTCACCACAGACGTGCTTTGCTAGAATTAAGCAAACCTCCTTTTTTTTTTCACAAGAATAATGAAAGGACAGCGAGAGTGCAGGCAGCAAGTTGCAAGCGTTGAGCCGTACGCCTCTGAACGCATGACAAACGAGAGATGAGCTACCAAACCGAGAGAAGAACAAGAAGGAAGCGGCGCTAAAAACGGTAACGGAAGCAAAAAGGTGAAAAGGCGGCGGAATGGAGACGGCGGTTTAGGAATAGGGAAGTTTGCACAGAAACAAAAAGCCCCATTCGACAGCAGCACTGGCGACCAACAACAGCAAAAAAAAAAAAGTTGTGAAGTCAATTGCAGCAGGATTAAAAGTGAACAAAAAACAGAAGGGAAAAGTGGTCAAAAAGAAAAAAAAAACCAGCGGCACCGGATCAACACAGTGGGCCGCGGCGGAGATGTCCACGTGGTGCAGCAAAGCGGACTACTAGAAAACTTGTATCGCAGCGCGTACGCAGGAATGATTGTGACGGAAGCGAAAAAGGAAGGTAAGAGCGGAAGCGTTGACTGGTAAAAATACTTTGACGCACTATGCGAGGTATATAATATCAAGAATAGTGTTGCCGAAAACAGATTTGTGGACAGCAATAACTAGTACACACACATATATATATATATATATATATATATATTACGGCGCGTGGTGAAAGGAGGAAAACAGTAGAATGGAGTGATACATAAAGAGGAGCATCGAGTTTTTGGTGAAAAGGGACAGAGCACCTTTGCAGCGGGGAAATCGCCATGCAGCCACGACACCGTTGCCTTTGGAAGAAGAACACTGGTTACTACCCCTTTACAACGGCGCGGAGTGTCGCACTCGTACGACGTCTGTCATCGCATGTTCCATAGACGACGGCGCAAACAAGATGGTGTATCTTCAGGAGCAGCGCGCACGGCGGCTGTAGCAGAAGCCGTGTAAACTTCGCGCTAGGACGCTTACGTCAAGTTTTGACGTTGCAGCAATTTCCGCTCAATAGATTTTTCTTACTAAATTCTGCTGCTGACAAACCCCAGAATCATGAGGCTGATATGAAGCTCTGGACAAAAAGACAAGTGCTTGAGTTGAACGAACGTAAAGACACGGTGGCAAATGGAAGAAGAAGCACATAAAAGGAGAGGTTTCCGAGCAATAAAGAGACGATGATGACATTCTCCGAATGAAAGCCCAGGCTCTGGGAGCCTCGAAGAATAACAGGAACGACGAAAGGTGCGAAGAGAAACGAAGCGCACACACACAAAAAAAAAGCAACCCACAGCCACACAACAGGCGGCATCGACTCTGTCTCCTTACTTGGTCACCCGTGGTCGTGTAGCGGAAGTGGCGTTCAAGAAAGTTGCCGTCACAGCAAGGAGGAGCGCGCCGCAACACTCCTCTGATGGGGAGGGGGGAGGAGGGAACACAAGGCCACACAGTGTGTGCGAGGCAACAGACAAATGAACATCCTAAAACAAAGCAAACGATCACACTGGCAAAGGTGAGGGATAACAGGGAAAAAAAAAAGATACATCGTACCCGGCTGCCAGTAAGTCAAGAGGCAAGCGAAACGCAAATAGTTCATCAAGGCGAGAAAACATGAAAATGACATGAAAAGAGCTTAGAAAAGAGCCAGTGGAAGAAAGGTGTAGACATACTGCATGATGAACTAAAAGCTCTCGGAAAAGGGGAAAACAAAAAGACAGCGGGTTAGCGGTCCACCACAGCTGCGCACTCTGTTCCCTATATGTAGAACTGAGCAGCTGCGTTCAAGTGCCTTGGAAGTTTTTCGCTTTTCTGATCGTCTATAACTCATCTTCGGCTTGACAGAGCGCACTTTCTGATCAATAATTACCTTCAAAGTACAGTTATAAGTAAAAACGAAGAGAGAAAACGCTGAAGCCTCTTAAATTTCTCTTTGTGCTCTTGCTTTTAGGCTTCTGTGATGGATGGAAGAGATTTGTCAACAGAGCAGAAGACCTGCGCTTCAAAACAGTTTCGTTCTTTCCGTTTTTTTTTTCTCCCCGCACGGTATTTGCTTCTGGTTTTTCTTCAGTAGCTCAAACACATACACACAAAAAAAAAAAAGTGAAATCGGCACTTTTCACCTCTTCAACACCAGCTGTGCACAAATAACAACGGGGAAAAAAAAGAGACGGTCTGTGTGTACCTCTCTTTCTCTCTCTGTGTGTGTGTGTGTGTGTGTGTGCTGAGGTTTCAAAGCTGTTCTTCTCCTGCCGTAAGCTTAGAGCAGCCCGAGTACTCCGTGAGCTTTTATTTTGATAAAGAGGTTGTCGTCACGTAGACACGCACAAACACAAACACAAACACAAACAGAGAGAAATAGGGGTAAAAATATGGAGAGTAAAATGGAACACCGACAGATTGCAAAAAACACGCGCCCTTAAACCGCAGCAGGGGCCAAGCAAAACGAGAGAGATTATGTACACGGAAGGTCTGCAGACACAAGGTCATTGGACGCATAGTGAGAAACGACGCGAGAAAAAAAAGAATCGAGCAAAGCGCATTCACCTGGAAAGCAGAGCACCAACGTCAAAAAGAAAAAAAAAACCGAATACAAATAAGGAAATGAAACACTCACAACTACCTGTGCAAGTAAGCTGCGATACTTCTTCATTACAAGTCAGCTTTTTTCCGTTGTCGTTAAGTCGTCAGCATGCTCGGATCCCAGTCCACCTGGAACCACGGGTGATTGATCACGTCCTCCATCGAAATGCGCTTGCGCGGGTCTACGGTCAGCATGCGCCCTATCAAATCCTTCGCCGAATCGGAAATATGTCGAATCATCTGGAACTCACCTCGTTCAATCTTGCCTAGCAGCACGTTCATATTACGATCCTCAAAAGGCAGGCGACCCGCCAGCATGACGTACAGCACCACACCGCAGCTCCAAATATCAGCCGAGAGTCCGTTGTAGCCGCGCTCCATCAGCACCTCCGGCGCGACGTAGTTTGGTGTGCCACAGATCGTCTGCAACAGCACATCTTGCTGTAAGTTGCTCAGACCGAAGTCTGAAATTTTCAGCGTGCCGTTGCCGTCCAGCAGCAAGTTCTCTGGCTTCAAATCACGGTGTGCGAAACCCTTCGAGTGACAATAGTACATGCCGGCAATCAGCTGGTGGAAGTACCGGCGAGCCGTCGGTTCATCAAAGCGCTTCGCTGCAACAATCTTGTCAAATAACTCACCACCCGTCACCAGTTCCAGGACTAGGTAGTAGTGATTGGTCGACTGGAGCACCTCTTGCAGCTTTACGACGTTCTGCTGCCTCAGACTGCGCATAATGGCAACCTCGCGCAGCATCTGGTCCTCCATGTTCTCTTTCTTGAGGCGGCGCTTGTCGACAATCTTGATGGCCCAGGTGCGCCCCTGAGGATCGGTGCCAAGACGCACCTTGGAGAAGTTGCCGGACCCGATTTGCTTGCCCAGCTTGTACTGACCTGCCATAATAGTCTGATCCATTTTCGTTTGGTGTTTGAATGCTTTAGCGGAAGAAAGATAAGAAATACTTTGAGTGAGGGAGGCAACGTGAGTGTTGCTTGTGTAGCTGCTGCACGCACCACAAAAGAAAACACTATTTGTTTGCTTTGTGACTGTGATGTCAACGCAATGGGATCGGAGACACGGGATGAATCCGACAGCTTAAAAGCACAAGACGAAGCAGAAATTGAGGGGAAAAGCGAATATCAGGGAAACACAAAATGAGAAAAGTGACAGTCCACTGTTGTCTACAAAAAGCCACGAATACTGTGGCACGAAGAGAAAGAAAATCAGGTAGCACTGATCGCAATTAACTGAATTTCCTGTAACACGTGTCGAGCTGAGAACCATTGACGTGTGTTACCTCTCTGTTCGTCAGTTTCCCTATTGCGAGACCAGTAATCTAGTCTGAAGGTGAGCATCCATTTTGGTTTTTCTCACGTACGTCACTTCTACCAAAACATGGTGATATGCGGCAAAGATCACTCGTGGCACCTCCGCCACCTTACGTTGTTCAGCCGCTGAATCCAAATCCACCAGGTCAACCTGCACCCTTCGCAACTGGGCCATGTGGAAACGAGGTGAAGTTAATTCGTTAGTCCCGTCACTGCCATGCCAACGGCTCACATCGGCTGAAGGCGAGTTGGAAAAAGAAAGGAAAAGCAGAAGAGACTAGTAGTGGGCTTGCGGCACCAGCAGCAGGAATGCGCCCATCGGGTTGAACGGCCGCCTCACGTGCGATACGACAATTTCGATGAAATTCAAAGGTCGCGTTGAATGAGCACTGACGCTCCCCCAGCGTTTTCATCATTTGTGTCTGCACCGCAGTGTTGATTGCTGTCTAAGCCAAAGGACTCGCAATCTACTCAGTTAAAGTGTGTCTCTCGGGGGATACTGACCTTCGCCAAACTCACCCCGAGTGAACAGGCTAACGCCAGCTTTTTGGGGCCGAGATAACCCGTTGCAGTTCCATTGAGTGCAGCTCAATGCGGACCCAGTATTGCGCCCAGAATCACCACAGCACAGCGATAAAATCGTTTAGGCAGTGGAACAAGTAGAGTCAGTAACCCGAACACATGAGTTTTCACATCTTGGTTCACATGTATACGATACCGCTAGTTTCTCCAAGCTAGGACCAACCTGAACCTTCCGCCGTGCCACAGTCCCTGCAACCTAACTCGGAAGGCTGCAAGCTCTTGGCTTCTTCACTTGGCGAGTACTAGGCCCTGATACCACGGTGAGGTGGCCGGAATCACCTGAGATCACTATCAACCTCATTTAAGATAATTAGCTTCAGGGAACACAGTTTTCAATTACGCGACAAGTACGCGACGTCCTCGTCTTCACTTTCCCGTGTGTACAGATAGGCGCGTGTCGATGCCATCGCACGCTCTGCTGACGTTCGTCTTTGCCCCCCACGCGACGCGCCGCTACCTGTAACAAAGTTCCATACGCAGTGTGCTCCGTAGCTGCCTTCCCGATCAGCTTCCTCATTTTCTGCCTTAACGCAGATAAGGTCTCGCTCCATTTCAAGACACTTATGCAAATCGCGAGTGGTCCGCCACAGTTCGACGGCCGCAGCGGTGCTTGCTAGAACAGATTCCGTCGATCCAGAGACACCGTCACTCTTCCCCTCGGAAGTCGTTGACGCGTCTCGCGGATGTGAGTGCAGACAGAACAGCAAACATTCATGTAAGTCACGCAGACTACCCCCATTTTTCGAATTTAGGCCCGAAAAGCTGCCGTTACGGTGGTAACGGCACAGTGTGGGGGGCCGTCTAATTGACTGCGGTACCTTCAAATAATTAAGGTGCCCAGAAAGCGACGAAGCAGCAGGGAAGCGTGGTTCAGTGCTCGTGGTACTGTCATCTCGCACACTTCTGCTCAGTTGCGAATGTTCGGGAATTATTTTTTGTGGCGTTAACGGACTAGAGTGTGAGTATCCCGGTGCACCTGTAAAGAAAAGTGGAGCAGAGGAGGGCGCAGCAACGGCGTCGGTTCGATTATCAGAAGCAAGGTTAGCTGAAATCGGATCAGCGGAGATGCGTTGTACGTGCGGAGGCGTGGTCGTTACTGTCAAAGTTTGCTGTGACGGTGATTCTCTCTGAATGGCATGATTTACTTGTACGGGTGCCACTACGTCGTTTGCATTCTTGTTTGTAGAAAAGTAATGTGCAACGCCTGTAGGGTGCACCGACGATGTAAGATCCGTTTGGGTTGCATGCGCTGGTTTTTCCTCGTTACGCGGATGCCACGAGGTCCACGTCGCGTGCGGTGCAGATTGGGCGAGTGGGAAAGGCAAAGAGGAAGACTGGGAATGCTGCACGTTACGTGATGCTACCACGCACACATTCCTCTGGCCTGCTTCTGGTAACGGCGCGCTCTTGAGCTGTACAGGCTGCCCAGCACGTTTACTCTCCCTTGCATGACTGTGGTTGGCACGCGCACAAACAGGAGAAAACGAGTCGCCATCGCCATTATGCGCTACGTTCTCTCTCACCACTGCTGTTTCCGTTTCTTTTGTCAGTCTACGCGGCATTGATGGCGACGTCGTTGGGGAGGGCGAGTTCGAGAAGAGCGGGTGCCACGGCGAGTCTGACAACTGCGAAGGGGAGGCGTCGTGGACGCGGTCCCGTGTGTTCAACGAAGCAGTGGATTGCTGCTGTTGTTGCTGTTGGTGTTTCTGCCTTTGCCGCGGTGTTTGTTGGGCCGAAAACAAAGAGGATTGGTACGGTGTCCACATCCGCACATAATTCGATGTGCTGTTGCTGTTTTGTCTGTGTTGTTGTTCCGCTTCCACGTGTGCAGGAGAGGTGGGTGGTAAACCGAGAGGGTGCGGCGCACGTTTCGGCCATGAGATGGGACCTGCTCTTCCTGCATTACCATCACTGTTAACCACCCGACGATAGGGCGTGGACACATTTGGTGAAAATGCACGTGGAATACGATTCGAAAACGATGCTGTTGAGCCGACACGTGACCTCCGCACGGGTGATGTCGACCGCACGCGACGTACAGAGCGACTGTGTGACGGTTGGGGCGTCAGCTCCCACCCGTGTCGAGCTTTCCCCGCTTGTAAGGCCATTTCTTGTGCTGCCTTGTAGTCGAGTTGACGTTTTCGTTCCAGCTGATGAGACTGCAGCAGCAGGGCGCTCTTGGTGGGCCGCACCGCAGCCGCTGTAGGCGGGGTGGATCGATTGCAGATGCTGTCGATGTACGCCTGCATTTGCGTGGAGAGGTAATCAAGGTGAAGGAAGTGAAAACCATAAGAGAAGGGAGTTTGGTGTTGAGTGCCGATCGGTTCAAGTGGCACTTCCGTCAAAGTTTCATTTTCTTTATAATTTGAGTTCGAAGAGGACGCAGCGCATGCAAACGCCTTCCAGTTCCCACACACCCACACAATGGTACAATAAGCTATGTCATGAGTCGAGAAAAAGAGCAAGGGAAGTAGGGAGTACAGGTGCTCTGAAATCAACTCGCGGAGAACAACGCGGCCAATCAACACTCTTTGAAATTATGCGCCAGAAAAGGCAGCGCTCTTGAAGAAAAGAACCACTGTCACATCGAGGGAAGAACATGCGGACGCATACCTTTGAGGTCACTTCGTTCTATGTTGCTTTGTTTACTGTTGGTAGATCACCGAAGACAAAAAAAAGAAAACAATTGAAAGTACTGAGTTGACGGCATCACACAGGTCACAGCCAATGTTCCCGTTTATGTTGTGTTGTGTTTTCAACGCAACACAACTCAAACGTGGCCGCTATTTCCATTCTCCGATTCGTTTCCCTTTTCCAGCGGTACCCTTCCAACAACACGCACTCAGTCGACATTTAAAAAAAACTCCTCTCGTCGCTCTACAGATCTCACGTGTTGCAGTTGCGTGTACTTCCGTCCCCCTCCCCTTCCTTTCAAAGAGGAGTGAAACAGGCGAAACAACAAGCATAGCATGGGAACCGTCAAGGCAGACAATCAAGAAGCTTTGCGAGACACGCACGCACACAAGAAGATATACCAGTCCTCCAAAAAAAAAAAGGTGGAAGGCGGAAGCAGGAGGAAAAGGAGTGATACCCGTAAAAGAAAAAAACAACAGTGCTTATGAGTTGGACGGAGCGGAGAGTGATCAAAAAGGCGTGGAATGCGAAGGGGCAAGAAGGAAATGGGGAGAGCTTACGTAGGGTCTTTCCCACCTTCCAACCTTTCCTCGCATCTTTACTTTTGTCCGACTTCCCCTTAATTAGCTCCTTGTTTAGAACCGATGCACGCCTTCTTTTCCCGTTTGAACGAAAAAAAGAAAAAGCGATTCACAGCAAGAATAACGTAACAGCGAGAAGCATGCAAAAGCACATTCCTGCGTACGTTCCGCCTCAAACTGGAATCAGGAAAGAATGCACCGCGAACATCCGTAATCAAAACAGAAAGAAACTCAATGGACATCCCTTTAGTAGTAATAAGATGGCGCTTAGACAGTTTTTCTAACCCCACGTACTACGACGGCGCAGCCGTTTGCGCAACCCCACCGCTACACGCAGACAAAGTGCCGAAGCACGCGCACACACAAATCGGGTACAGTGCTTAGTAGATGCGCTGGGGCTTGCCCATCGTGGACTTTAGGTAGGCTGACTTGAGGTTCTGCCAGTTCTTCTTCAGCAGCGACACGAGGAAGTTGAGCGCCATGGTGACGTTCTGACGGATCTGGTCCTCCGTCATCTCCATGTGACCGATGCAGGTGCCGAGGCACAGCACCTTCTTCAGCTGGAACTTCACGGTGGAGCGCAGCTCAACGATCTTGTCGGTAAGAGACTCACTCGGGGAGCACACGGTGGGGAATTTACCCATACGGTGCATGTGCGGGCCGACGAGACGAGGCACGGTCTTGATGATTGACTCAGAGCACAGGAAGGCGTCGTACTGGTTGCACATCTTCTTCACCAGCTTCTTGTTCTTGTTCAACTTCTTCAGCTCCTCCTGGTTCATCGTCGGCACGCCCTCCTTCTTGGCAATGTCCTCGTGCACGAGGTCGCACAGCAAGCAGACGGACATGCGCGGGCGGCACACGTTCGGCAGCTTGAGGGAGCCCGAGAAACGCTTGTCCTTCTGGGGATCGTAGTTCTTCAGGTTGACCTGGAGGTCCACGCTCTCCTTGAACTTGCGCTCCTTGTCCACCGTCAGGACGGCCTGGATGGCCTCCGACAGCACCTGCGGGGGGATCTTGGACATAATCGTGAGAAAACTGGTTTGGTTAACGGAAAGAAATAGAATTAAAGGGATGGACTGTAGTTGGACTTGTGTTTTGAAACGGAGCTAAACTGGACTCGGCTATTGTTTTTCTTTTCTTGTGGCCCGGAAAGCAACTCTGTTAGAGAGAGTCATGCGTTTTTGTTATTCGGCAGGGAGTGGGAGACAAACAGAAATGGCAGGGAAGTCAAAAGAGGGATTCCAAGTAAACGATGTAGTCAAATTGCGCATACGTCCGAAGATGCGCGACACAAGTTTTTCCAGCGTATTAAACTTAAAAATAGCTTCGACGCTACCAAATTATAGCTTAGACCTATCACAACACAGCACCTCTAATGAGGCTCTGTGATTACCATCTTCTCCATTGCGGCTTGAAACAAAGCATCGGCTTCGCATCTTAGAGTCCAGCTCTGTGCAAGCGATAAAGCCTGGCCGCCTTGTCTCCAATGGCCGTTGCAAGAGCCGCATCGCTACGGCAAGGGAAATATTGATTGCAACAGCTATAACGTCAGGTTTCAAACGACATTCGGTTCCCCACCCACCCCCCTCCCTTACGTGGAGTAAACAATCACTGTAATCAGAAAAGCACTAATAGTGAGACAAAGGGACACCAGAGTCAACAGCAAAAGATGTAAAAGCAACTTGATCAACAGGACGTAAACGCATACACATACATACACTCACACACATACATATAAATATATATATATATATATATTCACACTTGCACGCGGTAACCACATAGCAGCTGTGAATCGTGAGCGCGACGGAAAAACATGTAAAGCGAGCACAAGCACACAACCTACGACATAAAAACGCTCCGCTGGTAAGGGAGGATACAGCGCGGTGACGACGTGTGCGCGCCGTCAACCAAAAAAGCTGGCTTGCACGTAAACGCTTGGGCGTGGATGTTGTTACCATTGTAGGTCACAACGAGTAGAACATAACAAAAAATGTGAAGGCTCGACAGAGCGAAATGCCAAGACGACAGAAACGATAATCTTCAGTAAAAAAGACGAAGCACAGTGCTGAGTGCGCTAGGCTTACAGCTACCCGTTACCGTGCAACTTTACCGCCAAGCTTCGCTGAGGCTCCTCCGACCAGAAAAGACACTCCTGTTTTCTCTTGTTTTTCAGCGGCTACGCAATGGCTGGCTGGGCTTCGGATGCTGAGGACGACGAAGGCAACGCGTCTGCGTAGCTGCCTGTTACCTTAGCCACCTCCTGCACAATCTTCTCTACGCTCGGCTCAGTCGGCCGTGGCCCCCACAGCGCTTCCACCTCCTTCGTTGTCAACTCCTTCTTCTCCATGAGCGCCGCCTCCATCGCAAGCATCTTGTCTTTGTTGTCCGTAATGATCTTCACCGCTGTGCTGTGCGCCGCCGCGATGAGGCGCTGCGCCTCCATCTCGGCCCGGTGCTGCGCGTCGTTCGAAAAGGTTGTGAAGTCGCGACCCGCCTGCGTATACTCGGGGTGGTAGGAGAGCAGACCAGTGTGCTTGCTCATGCCAAACGCCAGCATCTCCTTCAGCGCCATGTCCGTCGCACGCTGGAGGTCGTCCATCGCGCCGGCGGATGGGTTCCCCAGGAGCACCTCCTCAGCTGCACGACCGCCTAACATCACCACCATATCCGCAAAGAGCGTCGCGTTTGTCTGGTACTCGTGGAACTCCGTCCCAGCGCGCTGCGTGTAACCCATGGCGTGCCCGCGCGGAATGATGCTGATCTTCAGTACCGTCTGAACGGGGGGCAGCATCCACGCAGTGAGGGCGTGGCCTGCTTCGTGTAGGGCGGTGCGCCGCGCGCAGTGATCACTCTGCCGGTTGCGGTGCTTGCGGCCAATCAAGGTGTCATCGAGGGCCTCGAGCAGAGCAGGGAGCTGCACAAGTGGCTTCCCAGCAATGCCGCTCTGCAGGGCAGCCTCGTTCACCACTGTTGCCACCGTCGCCGGCGAGAGGCCGGGTGTGAGGTGGGCGAGCTGATCGGCGAGAGCCTTGTTGCTGACACTTGTGTCCAACGGCAGCTCCTTGCCCTCCTCATCTTTTGTCCTACCCCTCGGGTCACCGGTGCAGATGCGGTTTAAATAATACTCAAAGAGCTCCCGACGCGCAGCCAGGTCGGGCATCTCAATCATGATCTTGCGATCAAATCGACCCTCGCGCAGAAGCGCTTTGTCGATGTTGTCCTGGAAATTTGTCGCGGCCAACACCACAATAGGATCGGCGCTCGTGCTCAAACCATCCAGCTCCGCAAGCAGCTGATTGATTGTGCGGTTCTCCTCGCTGCTGACACTGCCGCCCTGCTTACCGGCGCGTGAGCCGATGGCGTCAATTTCGTCGATGAAGATAATCGCCGGAGCCGCCGCGCGGGCTTCTTCAAAGAGCTCCCGCACCCGCTTCGGTCCACTGCCGCCCATCAACTCAATGAAGTCAGCACCGTTGCAGCTAAAGAAGGCCACGTTTGCCTCGCCCGCTACCGCCTTCGCCAGCAGCGTCTTGCCAGTGCCAGGCTCGCCCGTCAGTAGACACCCTTTCGGAAGTCGTGCACCGAGTCGGGTGAACTTGTTCGGCTCGGTTAAGAAGTCCACGTACTGTCGCACCTCCGCCTTAGCCTCGGGAATGCCGACCACGTCTGTGAATTTAGTTCCCTTTACATCCACACGAAACTGCCGCTTTTTAATAGGTATCATCTGCTCCATCATGCTTTGAAACGGGTTGCTGCTGCCCGCCGTGGAGGAGGCCGGGGTGACACGGCGTAAGTAGATGTATGAGATGAGCAGTGGCACACCGAGCCACAGGATGGGACCAAAGGTCGGCCGGATCCAATTCTCCTCCGTGGCGCGGCGGTGGCGCTCGGCATCCTTCACACCGCGCTCGTAATCCGGTTTGTCGAACCTGGCTGCAGAGGACATCGTCTGTTTCCTTTTCAGATTTTTTAAATTTCAGCAGCGCCAGTTCTGGCACATACGAGAAAGAGAAGAGAAACTACGCGAACAGGAAAACGCTCAAAGAGTTTTACTGTAAACGACAATGCTCGCTTGCGGGCTACTGCTACCTTTGCAATAACGACAACTCTCGTTTGAAAATATAAAGTTGACACAGGGATAGATGCGAAGGGATGGGAAACAGAAAAAAAGGACGGGAATTGTATAAGGAAAAGACGTCAACACCAACAATCCTGGTTTTTAGTTCCTGCTAAACAACGGTGAAAAGGTAAGGTGCCCAACTCAAATTCTTAACGAAACAGCAGATATCGAATACGGGAGGCGGGTGAGATCACTTGTGTACCGACATAGCCCGAGGCTGCTTGGAAGGAAGAAAAATGCGTAAACTGCCAGACTAGCTTCACCTACCGTTGGCACGCATTGACGGCGAGGAATAGCCAACGTAGTTATTACACTTCTCATTGATAACGCGGAATTATTATTAGTTTATCGACATGAAAAAGTTTTCCATTTACTCCCTCTGACCCCTACAGATCCGGAAAGTCTCGTTGTTTTGTTTTGAATTGTAAGCTGTCAGGCACACACAGCGCCTTGAAATGTACATCGGATCACATGAGTCCGTAATTGAGGAAAAAAAACGCTGTGATATCAACTGGAAAAGGAAAGACGCGAGAAATCAGGAGAAGCCTTTCAAAAGAAATGAAACGAAAGTTTGAAAATTCAATCTGTACAGCTAGAGTTTCTGAAGCGTCAAGAACGAATTGCGAAACATCTAAGTTGCGCATATCACACAGCAGCAGCTAAGCTTTTCCTTCTGTTCCACGTGGTGCTCACCTTTTCAAAATAAAAACAAGCACCCCACCAAGCATCGCCAAGGCAAGTTAGCTAGGCAGGCGCATCCATCGAATACGGTGAAAAGCGCTCCACCGCACGTTGCACAGCCTCCGCCAGCGCGGGCTGGTCCGATGGAAGAAACGACGACCGCTGCCGCTGCTGTTCCTGCTGTGTCGGTGCCTCGGTGCCACCCGACGACACTCCTGGAAGAACTACCACCGACGAGGCCGTCGGTTTCTGCGGGTTGTTGCTGATTAGGTAAGCACCGAGGAAGGCGAGTGGGTCAGGCGGGCGTGCCAAGGCGACCTCCTCCAACCCGCGCAGCAGCAGCGGGAGGATGGTGCGCTCCACATACTGCGCATCCGGAAGCGCGTAGACGGGTATGTCAGTCTCTCCTGCGTCTGCTGTGCCGTAGCTCGCTGTGCCTGCCGCTGTGCCTACAGCGGAGTGCCGCTGCGAGCCTTGCGCCGTGTTGGGGACGGTGTTGCTGCCGCTGAGCTGAACACCACCGCATGCGTTGAGTGGATCCGCAGAGGAGCTGGTAGCGGTAGTGGTGGCGCCCCCATTTGACTTTGTTGATGCAACAGTAACGTCGGGAGCTGTGCTTCCTGCCTCTGAGACAGGAGGTTTGCCGCAGCCGAGGTAAAGGAGGAGAGTCTGCAGCGTTTCCTCGTCCACCTCATCTGGTGACTCGGTGTACGTGTCCGACTGCATTGCTAAGGGAAAGGAAAGAGAAACTCGACGCTAGAAATGCGCAACTCCGCAAAGGTGTACTTTTGAGGCGGGTGTTAGTTGACTATTAAGCGAGAGAGGAGAGGAAGGCAACACACAAGAAGATTGGGCGCTTACGATAGAGCGCGCGCATTGCTACGAAATCACTGTCAGACGTCCCGACAGCTACTGCCACTTGTCTCCCAACTGCTGTGCCAGAAAACAAGGCCGATGAGAGAGGCAACCGGTTTCAAAAGGAACAAGGCGGCTGCCTTTCAGTAAGCCTCCTGCATCTCTGTAACGTGGGAGATCGGCACACGTGACGGAAGACCGCAGACGCGATTGAGCGACAAGAGAATCGTTTTTGTGTTACAATGAATCTCTCTTTTTTTTTTCCGCAGAAAGGGAAAGAGAACTAACCACCAGAGAAAAACGAAAACAAAAAGGGGGACGGTCGAATCAAGTTTTCCCTTGCGGGAGATGCAACGCTGCTCACATTCACACGCGATGGCGGATGTGCGGGGACCACTCTGCCAAGTACTCTGCATTCCACTTTTCCTTTTTTTTTAGACTCTAACCTGTGCACTTACGGTTCCACACTCACACGCACCTATACCTCAAGTGAAAACGCGGGAGCACTTCCCACTGAACCAATAAAAACTTTTGTAACAACCAGCCTCTTTCATATTACCTTCCTTTCCCGTTCTTGCCCACGCTGCTGAGCCCAACGAGAGTTGTGACATGAATACAGCAGAGTCAATGAGGAGTAGAAAGCAAAAATGAAAAGAATCAGATAACTACAAATGAGTTAATTGATTTAGTGGTCCGGCTTGCGACGGAAGCCGCAGCCCTCCACGAGCAGCGCCTTACCACCAGTCGGGCGGCACAGCTTCTTGGAGCATTTGCTGCACTCCACAGAGGTCGTGGCGTGGCTGTAGACCACCGTCACGTGCTTGCAACGCGGGCAGCTGACGTCCATGAAGTAGGAGTTGGGGCCCTGCACGAGGCGACGGCGCTTGTGGCGCATGCGCTCCGTGCGCACCGTGGGGTAGCTGAGATCAGCGTCGAAGAAACCCATGTTGATGATTATGTCCCGACAGAATGGGTATGCGTTCCGTGTGTGTCTACTTTGTTGCAAAGGGCAAGAGAAAAAAAAAAAACGAATCCAAGAAACCTCGAAAACAGCCGACCTTCACGCGCCAGTACCAGCACGTGTGTTTAGAATGCGGTGGTGCGGAGGTGTTGCACACATAATTTGAGTGAGAAGTTGCACGTTGCAAGTTATTTCGCGGAAAGCAAACGTGGTGGGAGCGAGGAGAAAACAAAGAGGGAAAAAGGACAGTAGAGTAATAAGCTTGAAACGGCACGCGTTTCAAAAAAGGCATGCAGAAATGGTTGATCAACGATGAAGCGACAGGGGTGAGCGGTTTGCAACTAGCAATGACCTCCGCTTCCAAAGTCAGAACACGATTCGCAAACCGATTGTACGGCTCAGAGAAATTCGCGACGCACTGGGAAAATCACCTACACTGCTTTCGCTGCCTCTTTGTACTTTCGTCGTTTGAGATGACTCTTAGCAGCAAAGGCTTTACTGGCCACCGAAATCAGGATTACAACGAACGTTTTTCTCTTTTTATGTCCAAGTACGTGGTTTCGCACACCGGTTCGTTCGTTAATCATTCCTTGGCGCAGAAGGCGCAAATAGGACTGGTAACCAGACGGCACGCATACGTGTGCGTGTGTATGTGTGTGTGTTGTTTTGAAGACAGCAGCACAGGCAGACCGACGGAAGAACAAAAAAAAATATATATATATAAGAGAACAGCAGAGCTGATAAAAGCAAAGAAACAGTCGAAGGTCTTACCGTGAGGCCGAAAACGTATTGCGGGGTATGATAGTAAAACGGCGTTTACCCATCGGCAAACCCCGTCTACTACCTCCTCGTAGAGGGACCCCCTTTCGGAAACGCAGCAACCTCCGCATACATACACAGAAAATCGCAAACAAACAAATATATATATATATATACAAACAATCACAATAATGATAAATAAATAAACGAACACTGAATCAGGAGAACCTGGATGCATTCCAATAGAACGCAGCAATGAACAACGAACAAAAGCGGCTGTGGAATTGCACCCCTAAGTTACCTCCTTACAGCCGAAATACAAGAAAGTGAAGAAGCACCCCTTGTTATTCAACTAGCAAACCAAACTTCGCCACACACAATACTGTTAAAGGAGAGAACAGCAGACCACTACCTCACCTTTGCACTCCACAACGAAGACGCTTAGGGGCTACGACAACAACAAAACCGACAAGACAGCACACAAGCTGAAAACAACGCTCATCTTCGGCTACTCACGAACCCGTCAGCCACTTTCTTCCTTTCACTACTTTCTTCTCCTCCTCCTTCCTCGCCCTGTAGCAGTTCACGCATACGCGCTGCGGGAAGCCGCCCTGCGTCAGGCTCAGCATGTAGCTCGAGCAGTGTGCACAGAACACGTACCCGCACAGCCGGCAATGGTGGCGCCGCAAGAGGAAAGTAAAGGTCGCGTGGCAGTTGTTGCACTCCGTCACCGAGTCGTCGTCCTGCCACGCCACCTCCTCCTCGTCGTCCTGCGCCTCGCGACGGGCGTCTGCGCGGGCCTCGGCGGTGTCTGCCGCCGTCGCATACTTCTCCGGCCGCCCTGCGCCGCACATGTCGCACTTCTTCCGCCCCATCGGGTTCAGAAACGTGCATGTGAGGCACGACCACTGCGTCGCCGCTTTCTTCTCGCCGCGGTTCTTGCCGCCGCCACCGCTGTCGCTATTGAGGCTGCCCTGGGCGAGCGCCTTCTCCTTGCCCTGCTTCGGCGCCAGGTGCCGCGGCCGCTGCCCGCTCTCGCACGCCGTGCACACCGCTGCCGACGTCGGGTTCTCGAAGGTACAAACGGAGCACGCCCACGTCGTCGGCAATGGCGGGTCGCCACCACCCGTCGTCGCGGCGGCCGTGCTGGCGGCCTTGCCGGCGTCGCACCCCTCCGTCGCCGGCGTCCCGTGGCACTGGTAGCCGTGACAGATCCTGCAGCGCGCGCTCGTCGCCGCGTTCACCTCGCCGCACACGCTGCACTTCCACCGCGTCGTGAGGGACGTCGGCGATGCCGCCGCCGCTGCGCCGCCACCCCCGGCCACCGATGTCGACACCGGTGTCCCGCTGCTGCGGTAAGCGTAGCACACCTTGCACCGCTCCGCACCCGCCTCGTTCGGCGCCAGGCACATCCCGCACTGCCATGCCGTTACCGCCGCCGCACTCGTCTGCGCAGGGGCCGCGTAGCCCGGCCGAGTCGTCCCGCACATCTCGCACTGCGTCACGCCCAGCTTGTTGCGGAAGGTGCACGCCGTGCAGCCCCACGTCTGCAGCTCCTCTTTTTTGCGCTGCTCCCGCTCCTGCTCCTCCTCCAGCTCGCGCCGCAGCCGGATGATGCGCTCCAGCTGCGCACGCTCGTCCTCCTCACCGGCCGGCGCGGCAGCGGCGGCGGGGGCCGCGTGGGAGCCGCCCGGGCCGCCGTGCAACGACGACGCGGGCTGCGGCGGCAGGGGTGGTGCCGGGCTGTACGCCTGTGAAGGCGGCCAGGAGCTGGCCTGCACCGCCGCAGCGCCGCCGACACCACAGCTGTAGTACGCCTGCGGCTGCTGGGGCGGGGCGGCCGTGTGCGCAGGCGGCGGGAGCCCGTAGGGGGCAACGGCAGGCGCCACCGCGACGCCCGCGCGCCCCTGCAGCGGTTGCTGCTGCAGCGGCTGCGTGGGCGGGGGCGCGCTGTAGTAGCCCGGCTGTGCCGGCAGGGGCGCCGGAGGGGGGGCACCGTAGCCTCCCCCGCCCAGCGCGTCGTACGACGGCGGCGGCGGCGGTGGCGGGGCGGCGAGGACGCTCGCGGCGTTTGCGCACATCGATGCCGCAGGAACGCTGGGGCCACCGAAGAGGTCATCGAGGTCCACCTGCGGCCGTTGCTGCTGCGGTGGCACTGTGTAATAGGGGTTCATGGGGTGGGGAAGTTGTGTTCTATTGTACGTTGCGTTCACCTGCGCAGCTCCGCTCTTAAAGAAGTGTTAATGTAGCAGTGAAGCAGTTGGTGACTCTTCCGCTCGTGCCTCCAGAAAGATTAATTGGTGTCAAACGTGTTCCAATCTTCTCTAATTTGGTTTCTTAAGTACGATTGTTTCAGCAATGCACGGGGCAGGAAGTGATTTTATAATAGAACAAGTTGAGAGTCCCAAGACTAAAAGAGCTGGGTAATCATGTGAATCACATGGGTTTTCAACCTTTGGCACACGTGTAGATTCGTTATAATTTCGGATATTCGGCAAACGAGAAAAGCAGCGGAGGAACAAGAGGTATGTGGCAGGATGAAGTGCAGAACTCACCAACGAAGCACTCGTTACAGCTTGATCAACAGATCTCAGTGTCTTTCAAGTAGATAAAAAAGTCATGTTTTGCACAGCACGTATTATACTCTATCGTGGTGGCCCAAATGGCAGTAACTATCGCTAGTGCACTTTAAGAAAATCCTGTGAACGAACTAATCGTGCCTCTTTATTGTAGGCAACCTGCTTTTGAGCTTTTACTTAGTACACTTTACTTGATTCATCAAACCACAGAGTGCGGAGAAGTTGGGCTCACATACTTCTCCACATTCCTGACTGTTATTTGCCTCTTTACACTACTCCGCATCAGTTTTACAAACGTTAAGAATCGCAGAAACCACAAACAGTGGAGGCGAAAAACATCGAGGGAAAGGAGAGTACACCAAGAGCAATAATATTACTGAACACAGTAAATAGGTGAAAGCAGATCAACCGATAGGGCAAGAAAAAAAAAAAAGCACCCACTGGGTGCAAGAAGCAACAAAGAAAGCGAGGGTGAGCCGCAGAGCGTTGCACGACTACGGAGAGCTAGTAACAAAACGCAGTTGAAAAGCAGAAAAGTGCAATGACAAACAAAGCAACGCGAAATCGAATGTTGGAATGTGAGAACACGTACATGTATACATATACATATATATATATATATATATACCTCCGCGCATCGATAGCCGAACCGCGGAAAAACGCTGAATAAATCGGGAAACAAAAAAAATGAAAAGGCGCACGAAACACCAACGTCGCAAACAGAAGACAATAATTAGCGGAGCTGCAGCTGGTAAAAACAAGTGAGTTCCCGATTACAGATACGAAAACGCCGACAGCAAACACGCGCGCGGAAGCTTTCTTATGATCCCACGCGCATCTCGCACTACCTCGCTGCCCGCAGGCGGCCTTTCAGTGCACTCCCCACATCCAGCTGACTCAGTCGTTCCGTGTCCTTCCTCGCCCTGTAGCAGTTCACGCATACGCGCTGCGGGAAGCCGCCCTGCGTCAGGCTCAGCATGTAGCTCGAGCAGTGTGCACAGAACACGTACCCGCACAGCCGGCAATGGTGGCGCCGCAAGAGGAAAGTAAAGGTCGCGTGGCAGTTGTTGCACTCCGTCACCGAGTCGTCGTCCTGCCACGCCACCTCCTCCTCGTCGTCCTGCGCCTCGCGACGGGCGTCTGCGCGGGCCTCGGCGGTGTCTGCCGCCGTCGCATACTTCTCCGGCCGCCCTGCGCCGCACATGTCGCACTTCTTCCGCCCCATCGGGTTCAGAAACGTGCATGTGAGGCACGACCACTGCGTCGCCGCTTTCTTCTCGCCGCGGTTCTTGCCGCCGCCACCGCTGTCGCTATTGAGGCTGCCCTGGGCGAGCGCCTTCTCCTTGCCCTGCTTCGGCGCCAGGTGCCGCGGCCGCTGCCCGCTCTCGCACGCCGTGCACACCGCTGCCGACGTCGGGTTCTCGAAGGTACAAACGGAGCACGCCCACGTCGTCGGCAATGGCGGGTCGCCACCACCCGTCGTCGCGGCGGCCGTGCTGGCGGCCTTGCCGGCGTCGCACCCCTCCGTCGCCGGCGTCCCGTGGCACTGGTAGCCGTGACAGATCCTGCAGCGCGCGCTCGTCGCCGCGTTCACCTCGCCGCACACGCTGCACTTCCACCGCGTCGTGAGGGACGTCGGCGATGCCGCCGCCGCTGCGCCGCCACCCCCGGCCACCGATGTCGACACCGGTGTCCCGCTGCTGCGGTAAGCGTAGCACACCTTGCACCGCTCCGCACCCGCCTCGTTCGGCGCCAGGCACATCCCGCACTGCCATGCCGTTACCGCCGCCGCACTCGTCTGCGCAGGGGCCGCGTAGCCCGGCCGAGTCGTCCCGCACATCTCGCACTGCGTCACGCCCAGCTTGTTGCGGAAGGTGCACGCCGTGCAGCCCCACGTCTGCAGCTCCTCTTTTTTGCGCTGCTCCCGCTCCTGCTCCTCCTCCAGCTCGCGCCGCAGCCGGATGATGCGCTCCAGCTGCGCACGCTCGTCCTCCTCACCGGCCGGCGCGGCAGCGGCGGCGGGGGCCGCGTGGGAGCCGCCCGGGCCGCCGTGCAACGACGACGCGGGCTGCGGCGGCAGGGGTGGTGCCGGGCTGTACGCCTGTGAAGGCGGCCAGGAGCTGGCCTGCACCGCCGCAGCGCCGCCGACACCACAGCTGTAGTACGCCTGCGGCTGCTGGGGCGGGGCGGCCGTGTGCGCAGGCGGCGGGAGCCCGTAGGGGGCAACGGCAGGCGCCACCGCGACGCCCGCGCGCCCCTGCAGCGGTTGCTGCTGCAGCGGCTGCGTGGGCGGGGGCGCGCTGTAGTAGCCCGGCTGTGCCGGCAGGGGCGCCGGAGGGGGGGCACCGTAGCCTCCCCCGCCCAGCGCGTCGTACGACGGCGGCGGCGGCGGTGGCGGGGCGGCGAGGACGCTCGCGGCGTTTGCGCACATCGATGCCGCAGGAACGCTGGGGCCACCGAAGAGGTCATCGAGGTCCACCTGCGGCCGTTGCTGCTGCGGTGGCACTGTGTAATAGGGGTTCATGGGGTGTGAAATGCCGTGTTGACGTTCCCGTACAGGTCGGCTCTTTGCTTTCGCGCTTCTTGATTTTTCGAATGTGTGAGTTAGACGACGTTAATTCAGTAAAGTTATGTTGAGATGGGCGACACAACGAAACAATTTACTGTTTTCTTTTGTTTGTTTGTAATTTAGTTGTTGTAGATACAGAGATAACGTGTTGCGGTGCAGTGCTCAGCTGGATGTCAAGGCAAAATGTGTTGTGTTCATTAATCGCAAAAGGAGATGACTGAAGAGAATAGAAGGGAATATTTCGCTCAGATTCTACATGAACTACCTTATTTAGTAGAGAGTATGCTTGGAGATGAGCAGGAAAGGGAGATGTTGCCAAAGAGATATAAAAGATAAAAAAAAAGCCGAGATGCGAAGATACCGTCATCACAGGCTTGCTGAGAATGTGGCGTAAAACACTTTGCGACACGCCTCACCAAAAAAGCCCTGATTGTCCAGTTGGTAAAGCCAACACGCTTACCGCTTTCGAACTCCTGCCTTTTCCTTTTTTTCGTGTTTCTCAGTGACTCGTTGCCCCACCGGCACATTGTTCTTTTCTGTTTCTTTTTTCCTTCTGGGTAGCGGTGCAAAGTGTAGGTTAATGGCACCGGACGCCGTCGATTGCTCTTGGTCCTCCTTTTACACAAAGACAAGGGCTTACTATTCGTTGCCGTGCACGAACCGTTTAACCCCAAAAGCGGAGACTCGCTCATTACTTTCGTTGCTTTTCATTTTGCTGGAGTGGCCACGAAATTTCTCTCAACGATTGTGGTGGCTAAACTGTTCAACTTAGATTTTCCTTGCTTTCCCCTCTTCAGACACGTCGTTGCAAGCGCTGCCGCTCCCACGTTATTTCTCAAAGAGGAGGCAAATGAAGGAAAGGACAAATCTACATTCAAAGCACCGGACGACCCTTTCAGACGCACAGAGCGAAACACCATCGCATTAATGTTTCGCCTGTGTCTAATAATCTACTATTGCCCCTGTCGTCATTGCGCTTCGTCATGAAAACAAAAGAAAGCAACGACTCTCATCTTTCCGCTGGAAAAGCCTTGGATGGAGAAGACAAAAGGAGATCAGGAAGGAACACCAAACGGCCAAAGCCGTCAAAGAACAGGGAGGGGGGGACAAGAACAAAAAAGATGGCATCAGACTCCAAAAGTCAACACGAATAAAGGCAGGTGAAGAATAACAAATGCGAATCACAGTGAGCACGCGTAAAGTAGCAAAGGCAGGTGAAAAAAGGGGAAAAAGCGTTAGAAGACTCAATGGAAACACAAAACAAAAACAGAAAGAGGAATTCGCAACGACGAGAGAGAGAAAGAGAGAGTATATAGCAAAAGGAGCAACAACAGAAGAATGAGAAAGAGGGGGGAAGATAAAACAAAGGGCGCGAAACACGAGCAGAAATCCATCTTTGCACAGTTATAGGGTAGGAAAATCTTAATAATAACAACTCACAAACCAACAACAAAGAAGCTGTGTTGCGTACCTCTAAAGTAAAAAAAAAATGGGAGTTCGTTGCGTTTCCCCATCCCTTTACTGGTTGTTGTTCAATTTCGTTCCTCTGCGCCTCGCTCAGGTAGTATCTGCAGCAGCAACGGCTGCTGTAGTGGCAAAAGAAAAAAACGAAACTGTCAGTCAGCTGCAGCGAACCACAAAAGCTGCTGTTGCTGTTGGCGTGAATTGTCGTTTCTCTGTAAGAAACATGTTCACTGCGCCACCACGACCTTCTAATTAAAAAGAAAAGCGGAGAGAACACGATGCAGAGCAAACAGAAGCAATCAAAGATAAAAAAAAATGTGTGTTCAAGCACTGAAACTGCTGTCAACAGTGTTTCGAAAAACTCATGTAGGAGAGAGGAAAAGCACGAGTGTGAACGCATTCACGTTGTACGCCCCATATAAAGGTACACCCGTAACCGCTTCTTCCAGCCAACGCAACAAAACAACACCAGTAAGAGTAGAAGGAGGGGAAAAAAGACAGCGTACACAAAACAAAAACAGAAGAGAGAGTGACGCACTGCTCTTCTCTCATTACCCCCATGGAAAAAAAAAAGGTAACGAAGGAAGAAAAGGATATCAACGTTGTCGTGACTTTCAATGTCAAAACAAACCAAGGTTTTAGTAAAGGGGCACACATTTAATGCGACAGATCGGAATCAATAAGAACTCGCCAGGGTAAGAAAACGAGAATGTTGAGAAAAGCACTGTTGCTGATAGTCCTCGTTCTTCTCCCCATGGCGCAACGAAAGCGTAGAGGCATTAGTGCAGTGACTGTGTCATCTAGGTACAACGTTGCGGATAATGTTGTTTCCTTTTAACACGTTAAACGCTGCACGTGCTTTCAAATCAGATTACGGGAAAAGGCCGAAAGACAAACAGGAAGTAAGGGTGTGGGAATGCAGAGTGCAGACACAAAAATAAAATAAGCAAACACAATAACGCATTTAAAGCACGTGAAGCAAACAAATAAACGCAGTTTTAACAGGCAATAATGCAAGCCCACAAAAACAGAAGCACACACACACGCACACAAAACCACATACGCAGAAAGAGGAAACGAAAAGGGAAGGAAACAGCGAGAGCTAAAAGATCAGCATCTTTATAAGAGCTGGCACTCTTTTTACAACCGCCACAAACAACGAAACTAGAAAAGGGGAAAGGAAACAAGATCTTTTCGGCATACATGCAGGAACACTGAACGCCTAGAGACTGCAAGGGATACCGCGTTGAGCTAAGCCTCAAAGTAATGGAAAATGAGTAATTCGAACTATGCTTGGAAAGGAAAAGTGAAAGGGACAGTAAGAGGAACGCAGGTAATCTTGAAGCAGGCTTATTAGCCGCTCTCAAGCGCAAAAGGGAAAAGGTAGAAGTCAGGAGAGCGTGAAGAGAACACTGTTGTTAAGGGAAAAGAAGAGAGAAAAGAGCAGTGAGCACACGACGTGAATTGCGTGTCGTCTTGATGCACAGAAGGTGCTGGAAGATAAGCAAGCAAAATGAAAAACACGTATATATATATATATATATATATACGTGTATCTGTCTTCCACAACGAAGGAGAGTGAGACTTGGGGAAAAAAACGCGGGGACGGGGCGTCGCGGAAGCAAAACGGAAAAATGAGAAAGAAACAGAAGTACACTTGCTTGCACGATGATTTCAATCACCTACGCTCCTCTGAGCATGGAGGGTAGACCCTAAATACCTGCCGTACTCATTTTTCTCTCTCTGCATCAATCAGCAAAACGCTTTAAAGAGCCAACAATACAAATAAACAAATATATACATACATATATATATATATATATATATCTGTGCTTATACGTACAGCGTGATAGGCACTCCGAAAGAACACAACTTTACCCCTCATTCTGCTGGCGCAATATGCGAGGGCACTTTTGTGCAAGAAGTCTAGATGTGACTGCCAACACACGCACACTTGGTCCACCTTCTTCGATCAACATATTACTTGTAAGAGAGAGCGCCTTCTCACTTTTCAAGGCACTTCAAAGCAATTCTACGCACAACTAGTAGTGCTGACCGGCTGAGCTTCCCCCCCCCTCCCTCGTGGGACACAGAACTGATGTGTTTCACTGTACCAAAAAAAAGAAAAAAGAATCACTGGGCTCTTAGGTTCAAGTAACTTCACAAGTAGAACGAACAGTAGAGTATCCAGGTTTCATGAACTTCCTTTTTATTTGAGTTGCGCTTTTTGTTTCGCTTCTCCTTTTCGCTTTTCCTGTGCGTGTTCGTTTACTTAAGTGGCACAACACATTTGACCCGTCCTTTACTCACTTTGTGTGGGAGATCCTAAGAAATGCGCCGCTGCATCTTAAATGACCAGTTATTGTCGATACAAAGGTAATAAAACACCTTGCAAAACGTTGGGCGAAACGGGCACCATCGGAGATTAAAAAAAAAACAAAAAACAACTACACACCGCAAAACTAGTAAAGAATTAGACGAGTACGTTTACTTTTACCGCTCGAGGAAACCAGAAAAGGGGGAGGAAAATCAGATGGCTTTTGGGGGTAAAGAAAAACACGAGGATAAAAGCACACACACACACACAAAAGCATAAGAAGCCATGGGAAGAAGGAGGTGCTGAGCTACACGAAAAGTAATTGGGAAATGGCAACAACTGCTGCGACTGTATATCCCGAAATCTATCTAAATGGCGAATGATTACGGAAGAAAAACAAAATAAAAAAAAAAGCATCAAACGCGAGTTGTTAAAAGTTGACCGGGTTTTGTTTTCCAACAGAGTTTCATTTTTCTTTTGCTCGGCACAACTGCAGTTTCTTTCACCATTTGTTGCTGTTGTTGTTTCTTACCTCGGAATTCTCTAGACCGTGAGCCTCTCCCCTTGTTCATTCGCAGTCAAAACTAAAAGACGGTATGTCCATTTTCCACTGTCCGTGTATTAAGGAAGTACTTCGCGTGCTCACCGGCCACTTCCACAACGTGCCGAAAAAAAACTCAGAAACGTGCAATGCAGGGTCAAAACCTGCTTCGCAGAATCCGGAATTCAGGACGAGCTGTTACGCTTGAAAAGGAGAGAAACAAGAAGAAGAGCGAGTTTTGAAAACCGATTTCACTAACGGCCACAAAAAAAGCTGGAAAAGACTCTAAAAAAAAAAATACGCAAAACGAAGAACCTTTCCTTTTTGGGTGTTTCTGTGATAAGCTCGACAGCGCCTTTAAATATTGGTAAGCACGAAACGCCGTAGGCAGCAAAGCAAGCAAATGAAAGAAGAGCACGTAAACGAACGAAGGCAGACAAAGCAAACGGTAACATACATATATATAATGTATACGTATTGTGGTAACTGCAGCAACAGCACTAAATACAACACTCGTGAGGTGCGGTGCGCAAAAACAGATACAAAAAACAACAACGATGTAGCTGTGCTGATGGGGGTAAGGGTGCATTCCGAGGTGCAGATAAAAAGAAAGACGAAATATTCCACACCAAAGAAGAAGAGAGAACGACTCTTAGACAACACTTCATAACTACTGCAATGGCCAGTTAAGGGAAAAGAGCGAAAAGGAACGAGCAAGTGTCGGGGAAAAAAAGAAAGGTCGTGTGTGTGTGTGTGTGTGTGTGTGTGTGTGAGGACTTTGGGTGACATGCCGACGAAGAGCCGAAACAACACAAATAGAATCCCCACAGAGCAACAATAATAAAGAAAAAATTAAAGAGCAGCGGCGGAGACTCTACATGCTTTGCACAGTCCCGGTCATACTTGAGTTCGGTTTTTTGCTTTTCAGCAGACGAACTCATCACAGGAATAGGATCAGAGATGACGGCACCCTCTAAACACTCACTTTTTAATGCTGACAGCACACCTTGAAACGATAATTAGATATATATATATATATATATATATGAAAAGGAAATACCAAAACGAGAACAATGGCTTCTCTTGTTAAGCAAGAACGCTCGTGAACACAAAAGCGAGAAGAAAAGTAGAAGAGGGATTATCACAGAACGACGTAAAGAGAAGAAAACACAAGTTGAAAACGGGGAAAAGGAAAGGAGGAGAGAAATTACAGTCACCTCAAATGAGTGTGTTGCGGGGCTAAAAACAAACAAACGAAAAAAAAATTGAAGACGAACGATAAGGAAAAACGGACAGGTAAAGAAGGAAAAATGAAAGTTGCTATTAGGGAAAACAGCAACAACGAGAAGCCGTAAGCACGACTGGAGATCGTTTGAGGGCAGGAAATGAAGAAAAAAGGGTGGGCAAAAGGAGGAAACGAAACGCACATAAAAGGAGTTAACAGTAGTCCATGGCAAGCGCAAACAGAAAAACTAGGTATGCAAATATAAACAATTAAATAAACATATATATATATATATATAGGAAGTAAGACAAAGAACAAGACCCGCACATGCGTAAACGCAGAAGAAAAGAGTTTCTTAAGAATAGTAATTTAGCTTTAGATTTGGTACTCCAGGATACAAAAATAACAAATCAAGAAGCAGACGACTCACAAAACGCACGGAATCGTTTCGTCTTTGTATTGATGTGAGTCCGCCGTATGCGCATTGGCACATTGCACCGAAGAAAAATACACGCAAACACACACACGCACACACAAACACATACAACACGCAACTGCGTATTGACGTCAATTTACATGTATTAAAAGCGCATGTATAGGCACGCACTTCGACGAAGACAAAAAGGGGGAACGAAGCGGCAACAACCAAAGAAGAAAAAAAAAAGGAAAGAAAAAACGGGAAAAGCAACAACACTGGAATGAAGGAAAAGTTCAAAACAACAAAAATAGAAAGGACACTTATTTGAGAAAATGAACAAAAGAAGGAAAGGGATTAATGGAGAGAAACACGCGAGGCTGACTGCTAGTCGTTGTATCCATTTAGCTTGACGAATGATTGGGGCAAGAAAACGAACCAGAGGAAAACAAACAAACAGAAAGAAATGACAGGAATAAGCGACGGCAAAAGCAGTGGGAATAAAAGAGAGTTGTGAAAAACGTCCTTCCCTTAACCAGTAATACGGTTTTGGGTAGATAAGCAATACCACATGTTATTGTAAGTAGTAAATAGGAGGAAGAGAGTTTTGTTACAGGAAAAAAAGTGGCAAAGAAAAAAAAAAAACGGTTGAGGCCAGAGGAATTGTTGTCGAAAAGAAACACTACGATGGTATAGCGGTAATGCTTCAATTTGCCAAAACAAGACTTCGAAGCGGCCTCAAGTAGTGATAGATATCCCTCCGCCTCCTAAAAAGAAGAAAAGTGATAGTCTCAAAGAAGAGCACGATGAGCACAAAGCATACCAGTGATTTGCTATATCTATAAAGCACAGGGAATAGTATATATATATATATATATATATATATATATATATACTATATACGTAATCGGTGACGTTCTACACATCTTTCTGCAGACAGCAGCTTTCAGGGCTTCACAAGAACAAACTGGATTACGCAACAGTGTTTCGTAGTAATTGTGTTTCCTGAATGCGGTTTTCCCTTTATATATATATATATATATATATATACAGCAGAAGCGAAAGACGCTGACAAGCAGCCCATCCTTTACAATAGTTCTACAGAAAGTCAACGACAAACATCTGAAGACACGTAAGAAAAAAAAACCATTTTTTTTTTTTGTGCGTCCATCTCAAGAAGTGCAGGAGCGCTCAAAAAAAAAAAAAAGAGCAGCAAAAAAGGATGGTCGGATAAGAGTCGTTCGGCAACCGTGTGTTTCTCCTCACCTGTCTTCCCTCTTCGGTTATCTCCTCTGTGTTGTTTTTTTTCTACTGCGCTCACTTTTTCACGCGTGGCAGCAACTTAAAAAAAAAAGAAAAGAAGTAGTAAAAAAAAAAAAGAGGGAAAGATGATCGTGCCCCCTGTTCTTGCTGCCGGTGTTGCTAACATTTTGTTCCCGTTGGTGTTTAGTGAACCCTTCAATTGATCCCGCTGCTAAGAACCTACTTCGCCCCCTCCCCCCCCCACGGAGACGGACTTCACTGTACCGCACTCACACGTCGTTTAACACACCACCCACGCTCGGGTAAAGAAAAGCAAACGCGAGGTGCACGTAAGAAAAATAAGCGGGAGGACAAAGAAAAAGATCGTTCACAGAGGCGCACGGAGTAAGGAGCGAGCCAACTCAGAGAAAACCAACACTACCGCTGTTGAGAAGGTAAACTTAAAAAAGAAGAGGTGGGGGTGGAGGGAGGAACGTGCATGAGAAACGTTAAAAGGTGGAACGCATTAATAATAACAAAAACAACAAAGAAAGAGGTCAAAAGAAGACACACGCACACACACACAAGACATGTGAGGGTGTTAACGAGCACAACCGCGCCAGACACCTAAAAAAGAGACGCTGCGAGAACGCTGACAGCAACGACCAAAGTAAAGGAAGTCACATACAAATACAGGAATATAGTGTTGAAAATCAAAACAGCAAACAATGGGTAACCAAGAAGAAGCGAAGATAGAAACAGGGGAACAGAAAGGATAGGCACCACAAAAACGCAGAAAGCAAAACGTAGAAACAGTTTAGACATGTGTAATAAATACGTGAATTCAGCTAGCACAGTATGGCGGGCAATTAATGAGTCGTGGTCAGCTGACCCAGTTGACGCCGACACTTGTAGCACCTACACATAAACGCAAAAGCTCCGACTTCTGTAAGGAGGGAAAATTGGGCCTTCTTAGGGAAATGAAAGGTACCCATGGCACTTGAAACAACAACAGAGAGTAGCGAAGACGACCAAATGCCACAGGGATATTCGAATGAGCTCTGAACAACAAAAAGCACGAGATAATCCATCAACTTAAAATAAAAGACTGAGATCAGCTTGGTTTGCTAAAGAGCTTAGTTGCGCCACTGCTGATGCTGCTGCGACGGATGCGACGACGGTATTTGGTCAGTCATCGTAAAACCTTCCGGAGCGTAAACCACGCCCGTTCGCATCGGCGCACCTGTCGCGTAAAGAAGCTGATGCTGCTGTGGCTGCGGCTGCGACTGCGGTTGCGGTTGCAGCGGCGGCCCTTGCCGCTGAGCCTGCTGCATCGCGCCCGCCGGTGTAGCAGCGGCCGAGAGAGAAGTGGTGTAGAGCATGCCGCCTCCCGATTGACCTGCGCGGACGTATTCCATTCGACCAGGGAACTGTTGCTGCTGTTGCTGTGGGGGTAGGTGCTGCTGAGGTACGTGATGCGGGTTCTGCAGAGGGGCACGTACGGCGAACGCGCCATCGCTGCTGCCATACGAGATCACGTTGGAGGTGTACGGTCCTTGCGAGAGGTATGTCGTCGTCGTCGCTGTATTTGACGCCGCTGCGTAGGACGTCGCGCCATAACTCGGCTGCTGTTGATGCGGCTGTTGCTGCGGTGCGGGCGGGGCAATGAAAGCGCTGACGGTGCGGGTTGAGGCGGAGGGAAGTTGGGGTGCCTGCAGCGGCGCCGGTTGCAGTTGCAACGACGACGCGTGTGGCCTATTCTGGTTCGGGGTGGCGAACTGCACACGTAGAGCATTCGTTTGCGGCGGCACGACGTGCTTCTCGTTTAGCGCCTCGATGGCGCGCTGGGCAGAGGCCTCTGACTCGTAGCGCACCCATGCGCTTCCCCTGCTACGCCCGTTCGACTCGCGCATGATCTTCACTTCCAGCAGGCGGCCAAACTGGCCAAAGAGGGGGCGCAGCTGCTCCTCGGTGCACACAGCAGGCACCTGGCCCACAAAAAGCTTGTAGCCCACGTTGATGTTCGTTGCAGGGTTCCCATAAGCCGCCATCGCTGCCGCATTTGCGTTGAGCTGCTGCTGCTGCTGTTGCTGTTGCTGCTGCGGGGACAGCATCCGCGCCGCCGGCGAAGCCTGTCCGAGCGAGGACGACGGATTCATTTGAAAGAGCGTGGCGGGGGAGCCGGTGTTCGTTTGGTACATAGGTTGTCCCCCTGCCCCAACTGGGTGTCCCGCCATAGAAGAGTTCGAGTAGAAAATGTTCGCAGGGCGCCCAGTCGGACCGCAGGTGTTCGGTCCACTATAGGCATTATAGGTGACGGCCGTGCCCTGTGGAGCTTGCTGTGTGATGTGGGGTGGAGCACCGCTGCTGCCGCTCGACTGCAGCCCGCCGCCGTACGCGGAGGGCTGCGCGGCGGAGGCTGGGGCTGCGGCGTACATCGCAGCGTGCGGCGGGGCGGCCGTGGTGGCACCGCTACTGCCGTGGCCGATGCTGACGTTGTTGCTGTTGCTTCCGCCGTACATACCTGCCTGCGTTGCGTGCAGCGGGGTGCCGCGGCTTGGGTAGCTCGATTGGTTCGCGTATTGGTAGGAGCTCAGATTCATGCTGTCTCAGGAAAGTGAGGAAGAGGTGTTAGGCTCGAAACGGAGGTTCTTTGCAGATGATAAATAATTGTGTAGTTAAAGTGGGTGAGGGTGAGGGAAAACTCAAAAGCTAATGGGCGATATCACGGATAATAGACGAGCGAAAACACAAAGAGAATCACTGTACTACTTTCGGTATGCGTTCTTTTCAATGGAAAACTATGATTAAAAAAGAAAACGAGAAGAGGGTTCTTACCGACTTAGTTTGCGATTTCGCGTCGCTAACAGGCTTCAAAAGGAAAGAAGTGAAATTGGAAAAAGTTCAATAGTAAGGTGAATCGAGAAGAGAGAAAGGTCCAGCACAAAACGGGTATGCAAAGAGAGAAGCGAAACTCTCAAAAAGTGAAGAAAAAAAAACTCAGAAGTTTGTTGGACAGAATTTCAAAAAAAAAAAAGTCACCTACAAGGAAAGAGAAAAATATTCCAGAAAATGGAAAAGAGTTGCAGGACAAGCGGAAGACAAATGACCGTGTTAGTAAAGCTGATCACAGCAGAATCATACACTGTGGCCGAAACGGAGAATCAAGGTTAGATGTTGCACACGTGAAGCACCTCTGCGATATCAGGCAAAGCGCAACCTCAAGTAAAAAAAAAAGAGTTTTTTTTTTCTCGTTCAACTGTTATCAAACTGCACTACCAATAACGAGGCTTGGAAAACGAAAATTTCTGCTGGTGTTGCGAACGACAACAGAAGAGCAACCACAAAAAAAAGTAGAGATTCTAAGTTCTGCAAAAGCCCAGAAAGTAGCCTCTAGCGTACCACAAACAGACAAGAAGTCCTTTCAGGTGAACAACAGCGAAAGGCAAGCCGTCAAATTCAATCGCCTTGATTTCCCAAATAAAATAACCTGCGTGGAAAAAAGCGGAAACTCAAGTTTCTAGATTTCCTTTCGCAGACAATCACGTACCTTAAAACAGCGAAAAAGGAGGGAAGGCAAATGATGTCAGTGGCGCAGACTCTCCAAACAAAAAAAAAGAAACTTGAGAAAACGAGAAAAGCTACTACAGTCGAATAGGAACAGCTTTCAAAAAGCTCTTTTGGATCAGATTTCTAGAAGTGTTTTTCTCCAGTAAATGTCTCCTTGTTTCAGGAAAACTGACGGAGAAAGAGCAAAGGAGTCAGCAAATGGAGAAAGAGTTATTGTGAAAACGTTCAAAGCGGAAAATGGGATGGGGGAAAAAGAAATGTACTGTTGCGACCGCAAATAGAATAAAGTACCAAAAATAAGCGCTTACACGAAATGAGATCACAACGGATAAAAGAAGAAGAAAGTGCAAGATAGGTATCGCCAACGACAAGAAAGGAAGCAAATCAGGAGAAAGCAGAGCAGAACTGCTCTTTTGCAATCTGAAGATAGTCAAGTCTTTTTTTTTTCTTCAAGCAGACACTACCTTACAAATTAAATTTGAGGCGAGAAGTGTAATGACACGTCACTGAAAAGCGCAAAGATGTAACGTTGCTTTTTTGACCATAAAAAGCACTTTACGGTTGATAACTCTCAGCAAAATGCGTCTCTTTTCTTGTAACGCACGACGCAAAGGTAAGGTTCTACAATTACAGTGAATGAAAAACGAAGGAAAGTTAAGAGGTAATGTGCTTCCAAGCAGACGAGAAAGACTCAAGAAGAGAGACGCAGACAGACGAGTGACGGATGCACTATTAAAAACAGCTCAACAGCAACGCGACAAAAGGTAAAAAAGAGAACGAAGGAAAAACGTGGAAAGATGATAAGAGCGCGAGTCGGCTCAAGAGTTGGAAAAGAGGACGAAATAACAAAGAAAACAATAGGATAAGGTAATAGTCAATCAAAGCTTAGTATTAAGGCGACTCACTCAAAGTAGCAATTAGTGAACAGTGTGAATGTGCAAACAAGCCTAGTGAGAGAGTCCCGAGCAGTGACGAAGGTGTGGTCAAGTACACAAAATCCCTACACCCCTTGCTTTGTTTTTTCTTTTTTTTTCTCTTCTCGGTTTCGTGCTAGTCGATTGCGTAGTGAAGGTGATCAGCAAAATTCACCCGCACTGAGGTTGAAGTTGCGTGAGGGACAGCTTCGGGGAATAAAATGCGGTTTTTTTTTTACTTCAGGAAAAAGAAATGTACGAGCTTATATGCAGCAAAATTAGGATTCTTACGCTTATGTATATATATATATATATATATGTGTGTGTGTACAGTTGTTTATCTTTGTGGATTTCTAGGCGAATCTCTATCAAGTATGTGGGCATGTGTTGATTTGTGTAGTGAAGGGTGCATATGAAACAGTGAAATCAGCAGAATTTGCAGAAGTTAGTCGTGTTGTGACGTGGCAAGGTTGGAGCACATCAGCGCCGTTGAGAAGAGGGAAAGAGAAGAAATGGGGAAAAACGAGAGCTGGCCAAAGAACGGTCATAAGCAGAAGTCCCTGGTTGCTGTTGACAGGTTCAGCGTCAAAAACGCCACTGTGGAACGCAGCGCGTTTAGCAATGGGCGACGGAAATCCTCTTTGCCGGCAGCTCTAACAAGCCATTTTATTTTAAGCCGCTGCAATAGCAGTCAGAAGTGACTTAACATATATATGCACTTTAATTACTATTACGACTTTGTTCGTCATAGGTCATTCAGAAGGTCGAGATCGTTTATGCGACTGGTATAGCTTTTCAGATGTAAGCGAAATACCTAAACAACGTAAAGTAGTGAGGAAAACAAAACAACGACAATATACATGTGCATATATATAGATATGGATATAGATATGTGTGTTCCTTTTAAACTGAATGTCGCAAAATGTGAGAACATTCCGTTGATCTACCTCTCGGAAGACAAAGCAAAGCAAAAAAAAAAGCGAGGGCATTATTAGGTGAGAGCGAAAGGGGAAAAACGGAGAAGTGGTGTGAAAAAGTAACACCAGCTGCAAAGTACGATACATTGAGCAACTTCCATTTGAATAGCACGCACACAAGAATAAAGTTGCCGCAAGATGGAACGCGAAGGTGAGGGTGGTAAAGGAAGACAGATCAGCAGATCTGTGTGCTCATGGAGTCTTGACTCAGCACTGCGGGGAGGTTGGTCGTGCCCATCATATAATCGGTGAATACTGGCGCCCGCTTTTGCGCAAAGGCAGACGCGGCTTCGGCAATGTCATGGCAGGGTAGGCTAAACGTCGTGACCGCAGCCTGATACTCCAGCGACTCCTGAACGGCTCTCTCCCACTGCCAATTGAGGATCAATTTTGTATTTTGGACGGCCAGCGGGGAGTTAGACGCGATGGCGGCGGCAGTTTGTCGCGCAAGCGCCAGCAATGTCGCGTAATCCAGGCAAAACTCCTCCACAAAGCCGATCCGCCGCGCCTCTTCGCCGTCAAACTCTTGGCATGTGAAGGCCAACTCGCGCGTGCGACCCTCGCCGATGACGGCGGGGAGTCGCTGCAGGGCACCGATATCAGCCGCCAGTCCCATTGCAGCCTCTTTGACGGAAAAGACAGAGCGGGTGGTGGCGTAGCGCAGATCGCACGCGCTTGCGACGGACGTGGCGCCGCCGATGCAGTGACGGTCGATGGCCGCGATAATCGGGATACGGCACCGAGCCAGGAAGGACAAGCTGTCCTGGAAGGCACGCGCCATGCGGTGATGTCGCTGCAGCCGCATCGCTGGGAAGGGGAAGTCCGCTGCCTCGGCGTCACTTGTGACTGACCCGCCGGCCAGCCCCTTGAGGTCGATTCTAGCCGAGAAGGAACACCCTTCGCGGGGAGCAAAAATGGCTACACGGGCCTCGGCATTCAGCTCCTCTGACAGTAGTGTAGTTATCTCTCTCAACGCAGAGACGTAAGCTACATCAAACAAGTTCAGCTTGCGTACCGGGTGCGCTGGGTCGCCAAAAAGCACTTCAACTACACGTTTGGTGGTGCCGCGATGAACTTTAAAAGGACCAATGCGCCGGATCAACGTCGTCGTCGCGACAGGCGTCAGTAAGTGCGGGCATACCTTCATAGAATGGTAAGTCTGCAAGAACGGGTTATACAACTAGAAAGCCATATTTCTAATAACAACAACGAAAAAAGAAACGGTGCAAAAACAAAGGCGTTGGCCGCTTTAGATCCTTGTACCAAAGTGGGTACCACGCGACCAGAGAAAAAAAAAAGAAATTAGTAAGAGAACACGTAAGAGACGATAATCAAATGAAGGACAAAAATGGGGTAGGAGAAAAGAGTTGAGCTTAGCAAACACGCCAACACCAGTCAAATTAAGTGCACCTGGGAAAACAGGGTTGCACAGGGAAAAAGAAAAGACCGCTTATGAACCAGGTATCACGGTTCTCATGACTTCTTTTCCTTTTCCCCGCTTCCGCTTCTATTTTCACCAAAAAAAAAGTATGGCTCAGCGGTTTTGATTCATCAACGAAAACAAAACACAGTGGATTTATGAAGTATGTATGTCAGCATACAAAAGCTGTTAAATAATCATTCAGAAGGTGAAAGCCGCAAATACGCCTTTTCAAGGAACTCTTTACGTGTTTGGCTTACAAGAAGGGTTAATAACTTTTTGTCGGTGGTGTTTCAGACACGTCCGCAACTAGAACAGTACCAGAAAAAAAAAAAAAACTGCAGAATTAAACATTTGTACAAGTAGTTTACATCAAGTGACATCGGATCTGATTACGTTGACATAATAACAAAAAACGTACTCCTGGTGGAAAAGCTAGTAGACTGCTACTCTTTTTTTTCCTCACCTCATGAACGTAACTGACGTCGAAACTACAGATGAAACAAATAACTAAAGTAGATGAAAAGCGTCACTAACTTGTGCACACAATGAAGAGCGCACGGCTTGAGCAGACGTGTGCGGCTTCGCCTTTCAGCACTAAAGTAAAACGGAGTGGAAACAGTGCACCGCCGCTGCTAGTAGGCGCAGCACAGTTAACCTCATTCTCGGCTTGCGCAACGCGCTGAATGCAGAGCTGTGTCTCCCTGCCAGGTCCGATGACCTGAGAGGGTGGCGTAACATTCCAGTCTGTATGAGTAGCCATCGGGCGTGTTTGTTCCCAATTCAATAACTCGTACTCGCAACTTGGGCCATTTACAACACTACCTATTACAATCGTTTTCGACTCACCCTCCTCGAACGTCATTGAAATCGGAAATTCCGGTCGGCATCCCACGTCACCCGTAAAGGAAACTGTAATCACTCTCCCGTTTCCTGGACTATTGTGTGGAATGAGGGCATAAATCACGCCTTTTACGCAACGGCCCTCAAGAAAAACTTCACGGTTTTCGCCGCTCGCAACAACGGACAGGCGCTGTGATTGAAGCCCTTCGTCACTTGGAGCGAAAACGATATTGACGATTTGCTTTGCGTTGGGCTGGACGGTAAAAATACGAGGGTGCACGAGAAACGACTGATGTGCACTACTGGCAGAGCGTGAAGAAACAAGTTCGGCAGCGTCATTAATAACCACAGCAAGTGGAGAGGTCCCCACGTTGCAAAAATTTAAACTTTTTCTCAACGAGTCGTTTTTCCGTGTGCATTGAAATGAAAGACGCGAAACCGACTCCAACTGATCTTTCTCTGGCAGCGAAACACCGTCCGTCATCGATATCGCCAGCTGTGTGGGAGTGCAGGCTCCTTGCACTCGAATACAAACACTAGCTGTGCGCCCCGACTGAGCGACAAGCTCAAATTTCAGTACTTCGTTGAATTTGCCGTATTTTCGAGGTTGAAAAGCAATGCAGACATTGGTCCTGCATTGCTGAGGAACTCCATCGAAAGCGTAGCTTAAAACCAAGAAAGCCGAGAGCGGACTCATCGGGGGAGCACGAATATAACAGTGATTTATGTCTCTACTCGAGATGGTGCAGAATCGCAAAGACACACAATGAATTGGGACTTTTCCGTAGTTAATGCAAGCTTCGAACACCGTTTTTAGTTCAACCTCCAGATGTTTTTCGTCGTCTAGAGGTGCAACTATTTTTCGGGTGTTTTGCCGCGTGTTAAGTGCATTACTGTCCTGGGTATCAACAACGATAGCATTCGAGTTCGTCGCAGCACCCTCAAGACAGATCAGCGGTTTTACTGCGCAGCAGCGCACCGTGAGGAAAAAGCTATCATCACTGTCGTTATTAATATCGCACTTTAACCTAAATTGTCGGTGTCTGCTCCAGCATCGCTTGTCAGCGCCGGACTCCCAATCGTCATACACCGCTCGTTCCTGCACCACTACGCTGTCCTTTAACACTGCGGTTAAAGTATCCTTTTTACTTTTAAGAGGGCGTTGCGTAATCACGGCCTGCTGCGGAACCTCAGTCGTTTCAAATTCGGCGGGTGCGTCAAAAATAATGGCAACAGGAATGCTTTCGCCTGGTTGCAAAACTCCGCTATCAGGAGACACCCGAAAATAGGGGTTTGGCACCATAAAACGAAATTCGCCGGCCTTTTTGCTAGTATTAAGCAACACGGTCGTTGCCGCAACACTGCAGCCTAAGTTGCAAGGCGGCAAAAGTAGAGTGCGGGAAGACATAGTAAACAATGCTCCGACACCTTGTCCGCTGATGGTAATTGTTTGAGAGTCCCCAAACTCGTTCATCATCCGCAGGCGTTGCGAAAACCGGCCTTTCTGCGGTGGTTCCACCGTTAGTCGAAAAACGGCAGTTTCACGAGGAATGATTTCCATCACCTCCGGCGAAGCAGTTATCCAGGTTGGCAAGCTTTCGAATCCGACCACTTGCACCACACTTGCCTCGTTGGTTACGGGCACCTCCACAACTTGAGACGTGTTCAATGCAAGCTCTCCCGTATCGAAAATGTTGCAAGCAATTTGTGGCGTTCTTTCCGAGATATCTGCGCAAATAGTGAGTGCCAAAGGTAGCGTCTGCCCTCGTACCACACATTCGACAGTTGTCATAAAATTGCGTGGCATCTTTTTCATTGCGTGGAAAATTACTTGCACAGTGTATTGCTCTCCTGGTTGCACGCAAGCACGTGACGGTGTGATAGCGATGACATTTGACAGAGCTGCACTAACACGAAAATCCGCAATGGCGGTAATATTCGTTCGGTTTACAATGGTGACCTCGTCCCAGTACTGCTCGTTGAAAAAACAAGCTCCAAAGTCTATTTTACCGTTTGTGATATACACCGGAAGCTCCGTGCTGCTGCCAGTAATCGGAATTGTAAACGATTCCTTAGGGTTATTTTTATCCGTCAGAATCATGTCTGTATCGATATTCACTGCATTTAAAGGTGTAAAAATCAAGGCAACGTCTAATGTTGAAAACGGAGGTATTTCCAGCTTATACTGCTGCGGTGAGATACGGATAAAGCTCAGTTTCTTACCATTCAATGCGTTAGTGTGTTTCTCCTCTAGCAACGATTTAAACCTCCCACCTACGACTACTGTGCCACTCAACGCACCTTTATTTCGGAGTGTGATGTGACGAGACTGCTCTTCGCCAACGACGACAGTTCCAAAATCAATAATTCTGGGGCAGACAGAAAAAAGGAATTTTTTCCGCGATGTGGAAACTGGAACTGCAAAGAAACCTTCTTCGGTTTTGAAGTACAAAGCGGTGGAAAAATCGGCGTCGTCACGCGGGCAGAAAAGTAGTGTGACTTCCCACGATAGTCCCGGGGAAATGCGAGGAGGCACGACATAACTGAATCGGACAACGTTGGCAAACTTTGGTAACACAGGCATGACACGAAAAGTTTTGGGTGTAGTTGTCTTGTTGGTCAACGTAACGGTAATGCTGTGTTCCTTTCCAACGTCGTAATTCGTGAAGCACACTTTTTCCGGTGTGCAAGTAAACGGTGCAAGATGTGGGGCAAGTAGGTTTCGTGTGTAGACAGGAAAGATAGAGTCTGCATTGTCAAAAAAATGCCGCCTTCGCCGGCGCTGAACGGTATGTGTCAAAGCAAGACTATGAGCGTCCTCCCGGTAAGTAGGGTGTTTGATAGTTCCATCGTCGAGAGAGAGAAACTCCATTTTCTTCAACAAGACGAAAAAGACACAAAAAAGGTACAAAAACGGAACGTAAAGTGTACGGTTTTTGAAACGTAACACAGGGTGGAGGAGAGTCTTCGCTGTGAAATCCGAAAAGAGAGGGAAAAAAGAGTAGGTGTTCATAACGGAGCACAGATTGACAGCAACAACAAAAAATGGAGCTTATGTTTTAAACTTCTGATTCGTTTTTAGCACAGGCTACTTTAGTTCAAAGCGCCCGTCTCACATTAGTCGCTGCGGATAGGAGCCGCCAAATCTGAGATTAATGTTGACGTAAACCCGCTTCCTTTCCTTTCCTTTCCTTTTATTTTCATGTTTCGTTTACTTTACTTGGCTGTTCTCTGTTCTGCTCGGAAACATTTGTGCATCAAGCAGTAATGTGGAAACGTAAATAATATATATAAAAAAAAGAAGGTTCACTTACAGCTGGTTGTCTTTCCCGTCAGTGGAAAGAAGGAAAGAAAAGAAAAGCCTGAATTGGTACGGTGATTTTCAGTAGCAGCAATACCTCCCCACGTATACACATACGTATACTTACAGACATATATTTACGTAGAGAGAGAGAGATTTATTTATTTACTGTGTATTATATACATATTTATTTGTTATTCAACTGTGGTTGCGACAGTGGAACAAACTACAAATCTCGTAATTGTTGGTTTGTATATTACTCAAATCTTTTTTTTTTGTCCCGGTGGTGCGTCTCGAGCCAGAAGCACTGGGTAATTGAGGTAACTTAGTCGTTTAAAACGTAAAAGCCGGTGTTTGCGTTCTTTTTTTTTGGGGGGGTCGCACGTCAACTTGTTCACAGTGGGATTTCCCCTTGCGTGGTAAACAATGTGGTGCTTTGGTATGTGCTCATCATCTATTTCCAAGTTTTTTTTTTTTTTTGCGGGGGCTAGGATGCCACACTGAAGGTTGCCACCACTAACGCACATTTAGAGAGAAGTTTCAGAAGGAGTGCAAGTGCGCACTAACGTTGCCAACGGCCTAGAAAGCAGCTGTTTAAACTACTCGACAGCACGTGATGTAATAAATAGTGTGTTGTTCAACACAACACGCATTTTAAAGCCTTTAGAGGTTGAAAAAGGGAACAAATGTCACGGTAATAGTAGACAGGAGCTTATGGGGGGTTGACAAGTGTACGGGAACGAAAAAAAGTGCTCTTGTCCTTTTTAAGGGAGGGGGGGGGAGTGCGTTTGCTTCAAAAGAAAATAACCGTTTCAAGGACTTTCACGGAGCGGCGAGTGAGAAGATGAGGTTAGAAGAGATAGTTTATCTTTACTTTAAAACTATTTTAAAGAGCTGTTGGACAGTCCCGTAACACTTCCGCTACTAAGTGTTTAAAGCGGACCTGGTATTTAAAGCAGGTTCAAGGCGGCACAGCAGTTACTGTACACTCTTTGGACCGTTTTAAAGTAGTTGCGCTGGATGCGTCCCCTCAAAAAATGAAGTAATTAAGGTCTAAGGTAGTCGCCGGTATACTCTTTACAAAGTTACACGTTGTGAGCACACTAAAACGTATTTTTTTTTTTACAGCGTGGAAGATAGCTCTGTTGTCGTTGCGGCATGCCATAAACTGTGAGGTTGGCCGCTTTTACCGCTACACACATGAAATTTCAGCGTTATTTTGCTTAACGTGATACACTGAAAATCACACACATACACGAAAAAAAAAAAGAGCTTCAAATTAAACGTTTACTTTTTTGAAACGTCTAATTGCTGCTTTATGCATTTTATCGACCTAACTTCTCATCGTGAGCTTCATAATGCAACTGTTTTATTCTGTGAGCCCAAAAACGACACAGTTTTGTACGAAGTAAATTAGCCCTCTCTTTTTGAGGAGCGTTGCATAATGTGTGAAAAAGATATAAGAAGTGCTTATGCTTAACTGTAACGTATGACGATATCGACGGAGAAGTGAACCTATTTAGTCCACCTTACCTTTAAGAGTTCGTTGTCGTCACCTTTACTTTCAGAATTTCGCTATTTATTTTTCACTTCTTTTTTCCCGTAACATGTACTTAACTGTTTTCACATCCTAAGCTCGCGTTTCATTTATTTAAAAAGGGAAAATGTCAGAGAGCTTTGTTGTCCTTTCACTGCCGTACCTGCAACAGTCGCAGGATTCTTTGCAGTCTGCGCAGTTTGAAGCGCTGGTGAGACAGATGGGCCCGCTTGGCCAGACGTTCCGTAATTTTATCATTCCGTGCTTGAAGATTGGCACACTTGACTCGCTGATGGAGGCAAGCGACGAACTCACGAAGCTGGACCCGATGATGGAAAATACCGTGCAGAAGCTCATCAGCCTTATGGAGGAGACATCTGGGAAGCCGCGCAGTATAGTGACGACGTTCCGTATCAATCAAACACAGGAAATGTCACCTGCGGGCTACATCAAAAACTTTCTGTGGAGTTCTACGCAGTTCGACCCAAAGGACACTATCCTGAACCTCATAGAGAAGTTTGCTCAAATTAACACCACCGCCGATGAACGCGTTCGAGTTATGCTGGGCGAGTACAACGATACACGCAACAAGGTCACCGCTGCTAACCGAAAGGGTGAGGGTAATTTGTCCATCCGTCCTATCCGAGAGCTCGTCACCATCTATAACCGCGATCACCAGTGCTTCGTTGACACTGACCTTCTTGTCACCATTTTCGTGGCTGTCTCGGTGGCTTCGCAGAAGGAGTGGCTCGACACTTACTGGAAGATGAACGAATATGTGTGTCCGCAATCGAATCGCGTCGTTGCGGAAGACAAAGAATACGTGCTCAACAGCATCGTTGTTTTTCGTAAAGTGATGGACGACGTGAAGATGGCGTGCCGTAAAAAGCGTTACGTCGTCCGCGAAGTCGATGGAGCTGATGATTTGTCAGCAGCCGAACTCAAGGAACTGCAGCAAAAGGCAGAGAAGGAGAAAAAGGCCTTGTACACTTTGCTCTGGCAGCAGTACTGCACGTGCTACGTTGCGTGGATTCACTTGAAAGCTGTACGCGTTTTTGTGGAGTCTTTATTAAAGTTTGGGCTTCCTCCCCGTTTCATTGCTGTGGTGTTGCAGGTGCCCGCAGACAAGGAAGCCGAAATTCGAAGGCGCATTGCGCAGATTTATCCCGATTTAACGACCCCTCTGGCGAGTGATACGGTTGTCGAAAGCGGTGCTCTGCAACAAGAGTATCCGTACGTGTCCTTAAAGGTGGCAAACGTGCAAAAGTAAGGCGGAAAATGGTAGATGCTGTGTGTTCCCGTAGAAGTTGCCTTTTTTTTTTATCGACCTTCGTCTTCATTTTTGTCAGCGTTGTTGTGTACGGCGAGAAATTTGCATTGGATCTAAAAAGAAGAAATGGGTAAAAGAATGAATAGGCAAACACAATTGATTCCGGGATATTTGCTTTAAGCATGAGTTCGGGCTTAAGCTCTCCTGTGACATTCTGCGGTCATCTGGAAGTGCCAATACATAATGTTCTCTCCCTTATGATGCCACCCAAGGGTGTGTTAGTGGAATAGGTCCGAAACGACAGCTGTTAGGCTGCAACTCCACACACGTACAGCGGACGAAAAAAAAAAGCTCAATGTGTGCTATTCCTCGTTTGTGTATTTTTGGCGGCTAAATGTTTTCTGTGTGTGCTTAAATTGTAGGTTTCCGCTTTTTGTGTGTTAACATGATTACATTATTTTTGGTGACCGCAATTTACAGTTTTGACTTCTGTTGAGCTTGTTTCGTTTGTTAGTTTTCCTCTCACTTACCTCTCTTTTTGTATTTCTCTCTTTCTTTCCTGTTTTCTTTGTTTTGTTTGTAACTTAACTATCCCTTTTAAGGAACATCGCCCTCTTTTCAGTATTTATTCGAAGCACTTTTGTAGTCACTAACCTTTGACGTCATTTCTTTTAATCTCTTTCTTTTCATCGTTACCCTTCTCGCTTCAATAGTATTAATTTCATGTATTAGTGCTGTCAACAGTGGGTTGCATTACATCCCTCTTTCACTCTCCTTCGTATTTTTCGCATATATATATATATTGATTGCTTTTACTTGTGAAGACAGAGTCAGAGATGGGGCATTTTGCAATTGTGTTGTGGCTGTTTGTTGCCTGGTGCTTGCTTCTGCATGGAACAGCATTAACTATTGAGCCAATGGAAAATTCTATTATTATTGAGGCGCAAGGGTTCTTGTCACGAAGCGTGCAGCTCACAAACAAATCTTTCTGCTTCTTTGTTACGTCTGCGCAGGACTTCTCAAAAGCCGATCATTTCAGAACGTTGTGTAGTTTCGACGGCGGTGCAACTGTCAAGGAAGCTAAAACAACGCACCGCATTTGTACCAGTGGTGTTGTTGTTGATCAGCGACTCATCTGTCCTCATGAGGAATTTCCACATGACGAGGACGGCGGACTAGAGTTTACATCCGTCGCGTACGCAGTGCACGACGGTGAGATGAAAGAAGTAGAGTCCGAGAAACGTTTTTTGTTCATTAGTGGGAAGCAGACGGGAGAGGTGAGGCGAGTCCTTTTTAACGGCAATTCCATTCACCTTGACGATGATGAGGACGTTCATGTTCTTGTGTCTACCATTATCAACGATGCTGAGGAAAGGAAAGTTGTTGTTTTTAAGTCGGAGAACGGCTTTACGTTCAAAGCCGTTGCTGTTGTACCAGGTGTGGAGGACGCCGATGAGCATTACTTACTGTCTGAGGGGGGGCGGAGGCTGACTCTTGTCTCCGCTCATACCAACGCGTATTACACAAGTGCGTCCTCCGGGTATTCAGGAAACTTTTGGTCTACACCCAAAGCCCTAAACGTGACGGCTCCTCCCACATCGGCTGCCTTTTCTTCCGGTGCGCTCGTTGAGTATGCGTGCTCAAACGAAACGTCGACGACGGCCAAGTGGTACCTTGCAGTTGATAACGCGAAACGGCCTCTAACACCAGAAGCACCGAACAGTCCAGTTTGGAGAGAGGCAGGCGGTTCGCCGTTGCTCTTCTTCTCTGTAGCTTCTACAGACAACTCAAGGAAGCTGGTTGTTGTGCATAGCGGGACGGAGTCAGAAGAGCCTACCGGTGTGCGCATCTCGCTGTATAACGTCGATGATTCAACTGAGGCAAAGGAGAAGGCGGATAGAATCGCCAAAGAGCGTGAAGAGTTGTTGAAAAAGGAGGCAGCCCGTTTCAAGGCGAAGTTGGAGCGCCTGGAGCGAGAGAAGGCCCAACGGCGGGAGCAGCGGCGCAAAGAGCTGGAGCGCAAACAAAAGTTTCTTGTGGACGATGAGCCTAATGTTCGCTCTGCCAAGTCATATATGAACGTAGATGGCGAGATGATTATAATTCGACGCGTTCGTGCAGAGTCCGTTGCTTTAGAAAAGGAGGTTTTCTTTTCTGATTTGTAAGTGTTAGTGTGCCGGTGTGTCTCAACTGTTCGTTTTTCTTTTTTCCTTGTGCGTAAACGCTTGCTTTGATTCTCCATGTTGCGTTTTTATGTGCGCACGTTGCAAACTAACGCACTGTTGAAAAGCACATAAGCCCGTGCGTAATTATGACGTTTCAGCCAATCGTTGCTCTTTTTTTTTATGATAAATACAGGGTTTTCAAAACGTTATGCGATATCAGTAACAATAAAAAAATAAAGGGATAGAAAAGTTGCATAAAGCGTGTTCGCTGGCGTGTTATTTACTGGCAAAGTGAGGCCCTTGTAATGCGTCGACATCTCGGAATCTAAATTGAACCAGAGAGATAATTTAATCTAGTTTTGAGTCTCCCTTCGTCTTTCTTGTGGCTTATAAACTCCACCTTTCGATCTTACTGGTGTGCTTCTTTCTTGTGTCCGCCGCTCTTTCTTTGTGTTTGTTCATTTATCGCTTCTTTCTCTTTTTCGACCCTCGCTACTGTACTTGTCGGCTCGATTACGAAGAAGCCGTATAGTACTTGGCTCTACAAAATTCATAAGAAAGTCAAATTTATAGTTAAAGTTTTTTTTTTTATGCGTCTCTCGAGGAAGCCACAACTCGGGAAGCTACGGAAGCAAATTGAAAACAGCCTTCCACCCTATTGATCACAATTTGCTCATTCTAGTTCATAAAAAAAAAAAAACAGAATATATGGTGTGAAAAAAAAAAAACACGAAAACACTCTCATTATTAAACTGCGAAACGGGAGTTGCAACTGAGTTTTTTTCCCCTTTCTCTATTCTTTTTAGTCTCGAAACAGAGACTATTAAGGTGACACCTCAGAAAAGACAATTCTCCAAACACTTTTTTTTTATTCGGTTTCTCCCTTCCTTTTTTCCATTATGCCTGCAGAGAAATTACAGGATGAAAGGTGCCGGCACACTAGCGCTAATACCAGTATCAGCGTCAACGAGGTGCGCGAAAGCCAGTACCGAAGGCAGCTTTCATTTGAGCACACTTTGAAAATAGTGCTCCGAAATAGCTTTTACGCGGCCGTTGGGCGCATTCTGGTAGGTATCGTGAAAGGTCTTGTCAAGCGTGGTCTGTCACGTGCGTTTTTGGCTCGTGTACCGTCCGAGTTCTATTCGCTCGATCCGTTGAAGTGGGCAGCGGTCTTTGGCGGGTTTTCGAGCTTCCGTTTCTGCCTGCAGACGCTGCAGCGTATCTTCAATCCTTTTGGTGTCTCGGAAAAGTTTGCCGCTCTGCTTGCTGGCTGCATCTGTGCCACCCCCGCCTACGTCATGAACAAGGAAACACGTATGGAGCTGTGCCTTTACCTCTTCGTGCGCAGCGCCCACACTTTCTGCCTTCGCTATGTGCTGCCGCACATGCCCAAATTCATGCGTGATTTTCGGCACTACGACGTGACGCTGATGTGCTTGAGCTCTGCTCAGATTGCCTACGGCTGCCTCTTCAACCCTGATACCCTGCCCAAATCCTACCAAGGCTTTTTAGTGCGTGCTTCCACCTACCAGGAGAAACTCATTCGCGGCCACTCCGGCTTTGCGCGGGAGCGCCTGGTGCCGGACTTGGTCGACTACTGCTGGTCGCGGAAGCTGCCCATCATCGAAGACTTTGATCAGAAGGGAGCGAATATTCTCTGCAATCTTGCACACGGGGATCACTCCTGCAACACTTGGGCGCTGATATTCATCATCCGTAACGTGCTCACTATGGGCATCCCGCTCTACGGGCCGCTGCGTCTCGTGTCGATGCTCGGCTTCCAGCGCAAGCGTCTCCTCATGAACCCGGTCTCGACCATCGCCCGCAACGTCCGCTCCGTGCTGATCAGCGCACTTTTCTTAGCCACGTACGTCGCCGTGATTCTCCGTTCCTCCTGCTTCGGCGTTCAGCACCGCGGCGGCGGCGTGAAGACGGTGACCGCCCTCTGTTCCTTGGCGGGGCTAGCGACGCTGTTGGAGCCCAAAGGCCGGCGGATCGATCTGGCGCTGTACTGTGCCATGTACGCTCTGCGCTCCTTCCTGCTGACGCAGAACCTGCGCGGCCGCCTGCCCTATCCTCGCCATTGGTTTGTCTGCAGCGTTTACGTGCTTTCGGTTGGTTTCATCTTTTACGAGTATGAAGAGGAGCCAAAACTGCTGGACCGGCGCGTACGCTCCGCCCTCCGCTTGCTGCTTGGCGAGCAGGCATCTGTCTCGTCGAAGAGGGAGGCGGCCGCTTCAGACGCGGAGGCTCCCATGGAGAGCGTGAGCGCCGTGAACCGGGACAAGGAGCGCCACTTGCAGTTTGCTAACACAGTGTCTTTCTCTTCCTCCACTCGCACCGCTTTTTGAGATTATGAGGTACGAATGGTCTAGTACCAGAGAGCGAGGAAACGAAGCAATGTAAGGCATTTAGTAGCCTGGGGGTGGGGGCAAGGGACAATAAAAAGACAAAATCGCCACTTTCGTCATCGGAAAAGCAACAACAGGAACGTCGACACCCAGTTTTAGACGCCAAGCGCACACCTCATGGGACGAGTTGTCGTGAGGGTGTGTGCTCGACCAGTGTTCTTCCGTGGCAGCAGCCGGCAGGGTTTTCTTTCCCCTTTTTGTTCATACACTTGCTGCTGTTCAAATAGCTGATCGTTTTCTCACAAGTCGATATTGGCAAATGGCTTCGTCCTTTTTTGTTTTTCTTCTCACTTTTCCTTGCAACTAATAGTAATTTTGCTTCTCTTTTGTTGTTTCTTAAGCCAAGCTTTAAGTAGGTTCAACAGGTGATGACGATCTGAAACCCACAACGCACTTCTGCACTATGAAAAACTGTTGCCGTTAACATGCTGTTCTCTATTGTTTTCTTGTTCCCCCGCCTTCGATTTGGGTTCTGTTTGACTTTTTTACTCTTAACGGTGGGGAATGCTGCTTTAAAGTCCTGCAGGACTTTGAAGCTCTAGCCGGACCGTAAAGCAGCAATTCACGAGCTGGTTTGTTTTTTTCTTCCACAGCTGATGGTGATTCCGTTTGAAAAGTCTCTCTTGGTTTGGCGGCTTGCAATTAGTGGGGGTCAAGAAAAAAAAAACGTGCTTCTGTGTGTTGTTTTCGCTCTCTCTCGCAACGTCGTCGCCATTAGCGCAGAGGCCGATGTTTACGTCGTTTCTACAGGATGGCGAAGGTCTTTGGAAGCGTTTGACTGCTGTTTTACAAGGGACAGTCCTCAGAATGATGTTGTTATTTCTTTTTCCCTTTCCTGCATTCATTATTCCCGTTGATGAATCAGTTTGTTTATTTAAATAGGACCGTATTGGATAGAGTGGAGACACACACACACACACACACACAAAGAAAGACATAAAAAAATCCTGTTTCCTTTTTGATGTTGTTACTGCCCCGTTCCGTTTCTTGCACCTTTTGATTTCCCTTGCCACTGTAACTGTAGCAGCGCTAGATTGCTTCTGTCTTTTCGCTGCCTCTTGTTGTCTTCAGTTTATCATCCGTTTCTATTTTCCCTTTTTTGAGTTTTCTGCACCGGAGGTGTTTCTTCCCTTGTTCCTAGCCACCACTGCTGTTTTTCAGGGGGGAGCGCAGAATCCGTACCTCACTGAATTGTAAACTACACGCTTTCTAATTCATACTATGATCTTTACTAGTCACGTTACTGAGCAAGAGGCGTCTATTGACTACATCGCTTTTTTTTTCTTTTCTTTTCTCGACCAGCGTTTACATGAATAAGTATGAGGGACGTGCTGCTTCTTGAATTCGGTGAGCAAGTCTTTACATTTCATAACGGAAGTGGAGATTTTGGTTCTCGATGAATTCTCACTCCAGGGCATAAACAGGGCATAAAACAACCTTGTACATTTTAATGCATCTATAAGTTTGTTGTGTGGTTCGTTTGTCGCCTAACAAATGCTGCGACGGTGTGCAGCATACATAACACTGTACTGTGTTCAGTTTCTCAGCATCTTTTCATCTTTACGGTTTGCTTTACTGCACTCTCTATTTCACGGGTTGTATTGTGCCTCGTCTTCCTGGCTCTTTATTGTTTTTTCCATTCTTTTCCCACGTAAGCCGTCTGCCTAGTTTTTGCTTTTGGTGATTGCTGACCGTTTGCATCCTAACACACAAAAACGCCGCATCCACCTTGTACCAAAAGTTCTGTCTTTTCCCCATGAAAACGCACCTGGCTGAATCAGCTGGCAGAGTTCGGCAAGGCACTGTTTGCGAGCATGTTTCGATTCCATATTGTGGAGAGGAGGGCTTTCCCCCTCGCCTTTAGGTGAGTCGCGTGGCAAAGACAGTGCTGGATTGAATCATTAATGACCTGCGTTTCTGCACATCTTCCGTCCAGCGTTCGGATCTAGATCGGAATGAACTTTGCGAGAACCGCTCTCTGAACGTTGAGGAGGTTGCGGACGGCTTCCCTTTTCATTTATTTCGTACGCAATCTAACTCCTCTCGACTTTTGTTGTCTCCTTCTTCTCCTTGACTCGGGGGAAGACGTATGAACAACACCACATCGTATTTCTTGACAGTGCCGGCTTGACGTACCGATCCCTCGCAACTCTTTTCTCAATTATTTTTCTTTCTTCTAGAGAACAGTGGCTGTTATCGAGCATCCGCGTTGTGAACGATAAAGTTTGTAAGTAAGAGTGCTAAATTCGCCGTTTTTCTTGCTTTTTGTTTTTGTTTGACCTTGCAGATAATAAAGACAAAGAGGGACCGCCGGGTGTAGAAAGCTCTTGCGAAGCAACACATCACAAACATGACGTTCAGTGGCGCTGCTGAGACGGAGCGCGTCATCCGTCAAAAACTGGAAGCAAGTGGACAGTATGGCAAAATGCGTGCCATGATTATGGAAGCCGCTCTCCAGACCATGCAGTCCGCCCCCGGCAGCAACGAAATCAGCAGCAATAGTAGTAGCAACGGTAAGGACATTTTTGCTCCGTCTGTGGCCCTCGCCGAGGCAAAGAAGAACGGGTTGACGGAGCTGAGCGTGGTCTTTGAGTACCTCCACTTCCTCGGACTGCAGTACACGGAAAGCGTCCTCCGACTGGAAGCTGGGCTGACTGCGGTGCCACTGCAGTCAAGCTCGGAGCTCAAAGAGCAGTTCGGCGTGACCGCACCTGGCCCGTGCCTCAGCGCTCTAGTGCACGGCGCTGTCCAGGCAGGTGGCAAGGTCGCGGACGGCTCCGCCTCCCCCTCCATCCAGCCCACCGCGGCACTTGTGGGGGAGCCTGCGGACGACGCGGCCTCTGACCACGACCAGCCGGGTGGCGAGGACACAACCTACTTCATCTCCAACTGGAAGCAGCGGCACTTTGTTCGCTGCCAGCAGGTGACGGGGCAGCAGGTGCAGCTGGACCGCCTGACGGACTGCCAGACGGTGGTGCTGGATGAGCTGGACAGCATGACCGCCGACGACTGCGAAGGTGGCGAGCTCGTCATCGCGGCGTGCGAGGGCAGCGTGTTCCTACGCAACTGCAAGAACATGACGGTGCACGTGGCATGCAAGCAGCTGCGCACACGCGACTGCGAGAACATCGACCTTTACATCTTCACGACGACCGACCCGGTAGTAGAGATGAGCCACCACATTAATTTCTACCCTTTTCACCTGCGCTTGCCAGGGCTGCAGAGGTTGTTTGCCGAGGCCCGCCTGGATCCCAAGCTCAACCGCTTCGTTCACGTCTACGACTTCACGCCGAGCGAGCCGGGTCTGCCGCAGCCACATTTCCAGGTGCACTTCCCCGACCACGGGCAGTCCATGGAGGACCGCTGTGCCAAATTCGGCTCCCCGGAGTGTCCGCCGGAGCTCGAACAGCTCCTCGCTCTGCAGCTCATGCCCGCCGCCAGCTCCGAGTCCGGTAAAAACAAGAGCTACGACATCAGGACCGGTGCGCAGGTGTGGGCCACGACCGGGGTAGCAGCGGCTGCAACAGCAGCAGCCACTGCGGTGCCGATTGCAGCTGCGACAGCCCCAGCTGCCGGCTCGAACACCACTACCGCCGCTGCTTACAAGGACGACTTTGACGAGTCAGCTAGCGAGGAGCGCTCCTCTGTCCACTCCTCCTCCGTCTCGGATGTGGCGAGCGACAGCAGTTCGGACAGCGGCAGCAACGAGTGCGACAGGGCGGAGAGGGGTGGTATAGATGATAACAATGCTGCTTCGACGGTGCGAAAGAGGGCGGCGGTGGACACAATAGCGGCACCGGCCGCGGTGCCGATGCCCGCTGGGACAACAACAAGGACGACCACCGCGGCAACAGATGCAGGACATGCTGCCACACCGGGTGCTATGGACAGCGAGGAGTATTCCTCGTTTGATGACGAGAGCGATGCCCACAACGCGGACGACAAATACGATGTCGATGAAGACGAGGACGATTTTTAAGGTGTAGAGACAAGAGTATGAATGCGAATATAAACACAAATATATATATATATATATATATATTTATTTATTTATCTGGAGATGTTTTTGTTCGAGTTATTTGTAAGGATGTTGTTCTTGAGAGGTAACAGGGAGCGCGATGAGTGTGTTGCTGGTCATTTGCCTTTGCTCTATGTTGACCAACATCCACATAGAGTTGATGTAAAGCAAACAAACAAAAACAAACGGGGAAGACACGCTTGAAATCAAATCCGTTTGCTGTCCTTGCTGCGCTGTGGCCTTGTTTGCGAAGGTAGTGGGCCCTTGTTTCCTTCGTCAGCGAGCCATGCTAGCGGAGTGTTATAATGGCGACGTACTTGTATAATGTACTTTTGTCTTTTAATCTTAAATCGTTTTGATTTTGTGAAGTTACTCGGCATCCTCCGTTGTCACTTTTGGTTGCTGAAACGTTTGACAGCTATTTGGCGCTCCGGTAACACCGAAGCAACGTTTCGTGAGCTCCTTTTATCTTTTATACTGTGACGTCCTCCAGTTGTTTGCCCATCACCTCTCTTTGAGCGAACGTGCTTCTGAGCTCCAAGTCTCGTGAGTTTTTCGGTGTTAGGTGTTTGACTGTGTCGATTTTATCTCCCTTTGTTGGTTTGCACAACCTTTCCTCACTGGAGCTGCAGCGAGAAGGGCTCACATACGAGTCATAGAGAGAAAACCCAAACAGTAAAGAGAGAGCGAGTAAGGGAGTCTAATTCAACACCCCTGTTTAGGCTAGTCAGAAGCGGGACGATGGGGAAAACAATAACAACAACAATAACAACCCCGAAATGCATGTTTGATGTCGCACGGACCTGCTCGTGCCAACGGTCGTGTGTAGAAGAGTAACACCGACATCATCTTAAAGAGAGAAAGGTTTTCTCAAAACTTGCTTGAACAGCATAACTCAGCGGTTTCCGTTTGTTCTCTCACGTTACTTCGGAAATCAAAATCGATTCTTCTGAGTTTTCTTTTCCATTTTTTCAGTTGTGGCTTTTCATTTCTTCTCGCGTTTTCCTTTTCACTTCTTGCATGTATATGTATTTTTGTTAAAGTGCAGGTGAAGAGGTGAGTTCTTCACAAATGCTGCTGCGCAGACACTGTTAGCGTAACTGCTTGAGCTCTTCTTCTTCACCTTTGCCTCGGCCAATCAACTCCATCGAATTCAGACAACAGGGCTTTTTATAGAAGCTGGCTTCATTTTAAATACGCTTTCCAAGTCGGGGAATACGCTACTCCGTTGCTACAAGAAACCCACGATTTGCAGAGGGCATTCAAGTCTTTTTGTTATTTAGATTTGGTAGAGTGAAGCACATTATTATTGTTATTATTATTTTCCTTGTTACCTGTACATTTACGTTAGATTTCCCCCCGCACTAATAGTTTGTTTTATCCATTTCTCTCTGTTAGAAATAAAGGTCATAAGCCATGAATAGGTCTACCGGTAATAGGATGAGACTGCACAGGGGCGGCGGCGTGGCTGTCACGCACCGCTTCACCGCCCTCGCCAGCCCAGCTGCTTCCGAAAACTACGACGCACCGCCCACATTCGGAAGTTCACCTTCCTACCCACACAGCAGCCAACCCACTATTCCTCGATGCACTGCCGCCACTTCCCACGGACCTTCTCACTCCCCGGCAGTGTGGCTCTTCGCGAGCAGTGACCCGCCGAGAGAAAAAGACCAAGTGACACTCGCAGCAGCATCGGTGGAGGGCGACATGAAGAATAATGAAGGGGATGACGGGGAAGAGGACACGCAGCCACGGCTTGAGAGCGAGCGTCGCGCCCGCTGTGCCCGTCCTGGCTACCTCCCTCAGCTTCGCCAGCCGTGGATAGTGAACAGCATCGAGCTGGGCTCCGCCGCCGACTCCGGCATGGTGGAAGCGCCTTCGCCGCGGGTGCTGGACAACCGCCTTCACTTCTTCGACCCACATTCCATTTCAGTTGAGAGTCAACGATCCTTGTCACTGCGCTCGGCGGAAGAAGAGACTGCAGCGGCGGCTGCGGGGTTTTCAGCGACGTGTATTCCGTCCCACGCAACCGCCGTCCGCGTGCCGCCCGTGGAGATGGCGGCAGACCGCTTCTCTGCCTCGACCAACTCATACGCCGCGTCGGTCACCGACACCCCAATACAGACGTGGGTCTCCGCCGCCAACACCGCCGTGTCGCATCAACCGCAGCGTCGGTCAACTTTACCGGTGCAGCCAGTGCTGTCTTCCACACATCGGCCTCCTCCGCCGTCGGCTACTTCGAGTTCTTCTATTGCTGCTGCCGATGGGCATCACCGCGCGCAGGCAGCGCCGACGAGTTTACCACGTTCCGCAGACAGCGCCCCCTCTTTATGTTCGTCGTCTTCGTCGTCCGCGTCGTCGATGTCTTCGTGTTCTGCGGCGAAGTCGTCGCACGGTCGTGCTGCAAAAAAAGAAGGTAGAGTTGGTGGAGCCCAATCAGCAAACACACACACTGCTTCTTTGCCCCCGATCACTACCGCTTCTGTGGACGGGCTAGGCCCGCTGCTGGTGGTGCATTTGGATGTTTTGCCGGATCTGCGCTACTTAGGCACGGAATCCACTTCCGTGCCGGTAGGAAAGCAGCAGAGTAATGTAGGGTCTCGGAATGACGAAGGCGACGCTTCGACAGATGCTGGAACGAATGCCAATGTCCCGAGAGGCGCAGAGAACGGCGCACTTGTTGTGCACGCAAACAGAGACGACGCTATTCTTCGCAGCGACCCACAAGGTCTCATGGCGGCTTCTTCTTCCCCCCCCTACCATAAAGACTACTACAACAAAAAAAACGCAGCGGCACGTGCAGTAAACGAGTTGGTGGCGCGCGAGGCACACGAGACCCACACGCGCGAGGTGGCCGCCCTCTACGCTCAATTAGAGGTAGCCGAACAGCGGGTTCGCATCGCGGAGCAGCAGGTCATTGCCACCGCTGAGCTGCGCGCCGCAGAGCTCATGAAGGACTACAAAAGCGACGAACGGCGGCGTCGCGCGCAGTTTCAGGCCTCCCTAGACACGTTGCGGGAGGAGAATCGGACACTAACGGCGCAGCTGGAGGCAGCGGTGCGGGCGCCAGCGATGGGGCTACATCCGTCTACCGCTGCGACGGTGTCGCTCGTAACCCACAATCCCTCCACTGCCACCGCACGAGCGGACGGAGCTCTCAGCACTGTCATAAGTGAAGCCGACGTCGCTCGTCAGGTGCAGTCGGTGGAGGCTTACTGGCGTGATCGGTTGCGCAACGCGGAGCGGCATTGGGAGGACGAGATGGCGCAGCAGATTCGGCAGCGTCGCGAGGCGCTCGACCAAGTGGACGAGCTCGTGCGCACGGTGGAGCAGATGCAGGAGGAGCTGCGCTACACTCGTCGCCAGACCGCACGGCTGCGTGAGGAGAACGCGCGCCTCTCGTCGTCTTCCGCTCTTGCTGCGAGGGCAACGATGTCGTCACATAACGGGCCGACTGCAGTACAGATACCGTCGGCTGCGGTGTCGGCGGAGGAGGTGGCGCGGCTGCGCCATGCGCTGGCGGAGCACGAACACCGTGAGGCGGCGCTGCTGGCGCAGGTGGAGAGCTATGGCGAGGAGGCGACACAGGTGCGACTGCGCTGCGAGGCGGCGCTGGAGCGCGCTCAGCAGGACCTCGCCGCGGAGCGCCGCCGCAGCACGGAAATGGTGAAACTGTATGGCAGCCAGCTGGAGTCGCTACATCACCAATTGCGGGAGGCGAAGAGGGCAGGTGTTTCTCAAAAACTCTTCGACGGAGAAGAGAAGTAGTCGAAAGACGGGTTTGCCTGGAGTCGTGTTGCTTTATATTTGAGTTCTGCTGTATCAGCGCTGCTGTACGCTTGCTCTTAGTTTGTCTGTCGGCCACTTCATCGATGTTTCACTAGATGCAACGCATAAGCAAGTCGTTGGTTTCGTCCTCGCAGCACTTGCAATGCGTTGCGTTGAAGCACCTTTTAAGTTTTTTGTCTTCTGCATCTCCTTCGCACGCGTGAACTGCACAGAAGTGCGTCTTGTTTTTTTTTTTTTTTGCGGCTGCGCAACAGGTTTGCCTGTCATAGAAAAAAAAAATGCAAACTATAGCTGGCATCTTCGTCGGGTGTTGTTGCCTACGCCACACTCCGACATTGTTCCAGTGCGGACGTTGCTGTTCACGAACTACAGCCTTCTGTGTTGCGTGTGCATTAGTACGACCTCGTTGCGTTGCTTGGCTTGGACGTTAATTCTCTGCATTCGATCCATCTTTTGAAACCCCCCCTTCATTTCGGAACCTTTGCTCTTTTCGCTTTCGTGTGTGCGATTAATCGCACTCACGCACTTTTTGCTGACATTCTGCCGCTCGATGCTTCTCGTGCACTGTCCGCGTTGCAACACGCGACGCATATATGCAACAACAACATACCCACTTATCGGTGGTTCTCCACACCTACGTCTCACGCACTTCCCCAACGCACGTTTGCCTTTCCTTTTGGCACATTTGCCTGCTCAGAGGTTTAAAGTGCTTTGCTCGCCAACGAAAATAAGAACGAGGAGAAAGAAATAGTCAGCCAACGTAAGATAAGGGCAGTAAGAGTGGCGTCCGCTTTTTGGAGGCGCTTGACATCCCCCTCTCTTCAGTTACTTTCTTTTTGTTCTCTTCCCTCTGAAAAACTTCACTTTATTTTTTTTTTCTTAGAAGTCACCTCTTTGGTTTTATTCACACACACACACACGTACACGCACACACGCTCTGTCACTTATAACACCTTAGCAATAATTGACTCGGGAACAACCAGCGCGAACACGAACTAGCAACATCCTCTTCTTTTTCTTTTTCATTTGAAGGCATCTGTCTTTTGTTTTCCCTCTCTTCTACTCACCCAAACTTTAACAGCAAAAGAAACCTGGCGTTCCCTTTCGAAGAGTCTGTTTCCCTTTGCTAGTGCTTTTGTGCGTACGCTACCCTGAAAAGCCTTTTATTCAAAAAGAAAAAAGAAGGAAATGCTCCGCACGACCATGCAGCGTGCCAAGAAAGGACCCCAGCCGAACCCCTTCAACGCCAGGTACCTCGGCCTCCTCCAAGTCGACGGCGGCAGCGCTAAATACTACAAGGTCAACGAGATCGACCCCAAGTACGACCACCTGCCCTTCAGCATTCGTGTCTTGCTCGAGTCGGCGGTGCGCAACTGCGACGAGTTTGATGTCACGTCCAAGACAGTGGAGAACGTCCTCAACTGGAAGAGTAATTGCACGAAGGGAATCGAAATCCCGTTTAAGCCGGCTCGTGTCGTTCTGCAAGACTTCACCGGTGTGCCATGCGTCGTCGATCTTGCCGCGATGCGTGACGCAATGAAGCGGTTGGGCGGCGATCCGCGTCGCATCAACCCGCAGATTCCGGTGAACCTTGTCGTGGACCATTCCGTGCAGGTTGACTGCGCCGGTGTGGCGGATGCGGTGGAGAAGAACCAAGACATAGAGATGTACCGCAACCACGAGCGCTTCGAGTTCCTGAAATGGGGCTCAAAGGCATTCGACAACCTACTTATTGTGCCGCCCGGATCCGGTATTGTGCATCAGGTAAACCTGGAGTACCTCGCCCACGTGGTCTTCAACTCTAACGGCTTCCTCTACCCCGACTCCGTCGTCGGCACTGACTCGCACACAACGATGATCAACGGCCTCGGCGTGGTCGGCTGGGGCGTCGGCGGTATCGAGGCGGAGGCCGGCATGCTAGGCCAGTCCCTTTCCATGGTGCTGCCGCAGGTGGTCGGCTACAAGTTTACCGGCAAGCTGCCGGAGGGTTGCACCGCCACCGACCTTGTCCTTACCGTCGTGCGCAACCTGCGCAAGTTGGGTGTGGTGGGCAAGTTCGTCGAGTTTTACGGACCGGGCGTCGACGCGCTGTCGCTAGCTGACCGCGCCACCCTCGCCAACATGGCCCCTGAGTACGGTGCCACCACCGGGTACTTCCCAATCGACAGCGAGACAATCAACTACCTCAAGAACACCAACCGCTCACCGGAGCACGTGACGCGCATTGAAAACTACGCCAAGGCAGTGGGCCTCTACCGCACGGGTAGCGAGAAGATCGAGTACTCGCAGCACCTGGAGCTGGACCTGTCGACGGTTGTGCCGTGCGTGGCCGGGCCGAAGCGGCCGCACGACAACGTTGCTCTCTCCGACCTCCCGAAGGACTTCAAGGCGTGCATGTCGGCCAAGAGCGGGTTCAAAGGCTTCGGCATCCCCGAAGCCGACCACAACAAGAAGGTCAAGTACACGGTGAACGGGCAGGAGGCGACGATGGAGCATGGCAGCGTCGTGATCGCTGCCATTACTTCGTGCACCAACACTTCGAACCCGAACGTGCTCGTCGCTGCCGGTCTCGTCGCGAAGAAGGCCATCGAGAAGGGCTTGAAGGTGCCGCCGGGCGTCAAGACCTCGCTCTCGCCCGGCTCCCACGTTGTGACGAAGTACTTGGAGAACTCGGGCTTGCAAAAGAGCTTCGATGCCCTCGGTTTCCAGACCACCGGCTACGGCTGCATGACCTGCATCGGCAACTCGGGTGATATTGCGCCGGAGGTGTCGAAGTGCATTACGGACAACAACTTCGTCGCCGCGGCGGTGCTGTCGGGCAATCGCAACTTCGAGGCCCGCATTCACCCTCTTACGGCCGCAAACTACCTCGCCTCGCCGCCGCTTGTCGTCGCCTTTGCGTTGGCGGGCCGCACGAACATCGACTTCGCGAGGGAGCCGATCGCTAACGGCGTGTACCTACGCGACATCTGGCCGACGAACGATGAAATTGCCGCGGTGGTCAACAAATGTGTGACACCGGATCTGTTCAAGCAGGTCTACTCCCACATCAGCACCATGAACGAGAAGTGGAATGAGCTAAAGGTCGAGGACGGCGAGTTCTATCCGTGGGACTCGAAGTCGACGTATATCCACAACCCGCCGTACTTCGACGGCATGACGAAGACGCCGCCAGGGGTGAAGAGCATCGATCACGCAGCCTGCCTCGCCGTCTTCGGGGACTCCATCACGACCGACCACATCTCCCCGGCGGGCAACATTGCGAAGGACTCGCCGGCTGCGAAGTTCCTGAAGGAGTGTGGTGTGGAGCGGAAGGACTTCAACACCTACGGCTCACGACGCGGTAACGACGAGATCATGGTGCGCGGCACCTTTGCGAACACCCGTCTCGGCAATCGCCTCGTTGGCGAGGGCCAGACGGGCCCGTACACCATCTACCACCCGACCGGTGAGAAGATGTTTATCTTCGACGCTGCGATGAAGTATCGGGCGGACAACGTGCCTACCGTCATTCTCGCCGGCAAAGAGTACGGTAGCGGGTCGTCGCGTGACTGGGCCGCTAAAGGGCCCTTCCTGCAGGGCGTGAAGGCTGTCGTAGCGGAGAGTTTCGAGCGTATTCACCGCTCCAACCTGGTTGGCATGGGCATCGTGCCGCTGCAGTTTAAGGAGGGTGAGAACGCGCAGACACTCGGCCTCACGGGCAAGGAGAAGTTCTCGATGGACTTCTCGGGCGACCTGCGCCCGCGCCAGGACATTGTCGTGAAGTGTGACAACGGCAAGAGCTTCACTGCGATTCTGCGCATAGACACGGAGATGGAGGTCAAGTACGTGGAGAACGGCGGTATCCTCAACTACGTCCTCCGCACTAATATGGAGTAAACGGGCAAAAACAAAAAAAGGACGGAGTCTCGTATTTAACAAGAAAAATCTTGGAAAAGGAGAGGGAGACGCTCTCTTGTCTCCGTCTCTTTTGTCTGTGATGATGGGCCGGTTGACTGCGCTGCTAAAATGCACACAGAACCAGTCGTAAAATAAACAGTCGTCTTTTTTTTTCTTCGCATTTTGTCTTTTCGCGTCACTTCAGGGCTTTCACGTTACGGGGCCTTTCTTTTGGTCCCTCGCTCGCAACCGCAGTGCTCGGCAGCTTCGTTGGATCACAACCGTCTCATCCGCAGCGGTAGGGAAAGAAACCAAAACGTTTTGTTTCCTCTTTTGTTTTTTAGTTTGTGCATTCAAAGGGGTGACGAAGTGAGTTTCTTTTCTCTCTGGTTTTTGCCGTGCGCTGCCTGTACTGGAGGAGCCGATTCGTTACGCTACCCTCCCAGTAGTGGCTTAGCTCTTTCTCGAGGTTATTGCTTAGAGAACACGTGCGAAAACGAAGGGGCGGTGCAATTTGACTTGACTGCTTTTCAATTCAAACACGCGTGTCTTACGACTGTAGGGAAAACGCAACCATAGCGCCCACACTTGTGAGGTATGTGGTTTATATCCATGAAGTGTATTTTCATTTTATTTTACTCTTAACTCAAACTGTAGGAAAGCTGTTGGTGTAGTCTCAATCCTTCCTTTTCAAGGGCATTTACGTTCTTTTTTTCCCCCTTTAACCTTCTTTTATTATTATAGCTAGCTTAATTTGTTGTTGTAGGAAGCGCATGTGCCGGTGGCCAGTGACACCTTAGCTTTTTTCCCTTTCGTTTGGGCACAGCTTACGTTCGTCAAACTGACACTGTAAGTGTCTCTGCGTAAAGAGGACGCAAATCACATATTACCAAACTTCTAACCCCTTATTTTTTTTTTTGGCTAAATACGACCATATTGAAGGTTGGTCAACCGGATTAAAAAAGCAAAAAAGCATAGCACTCTTTCTCTTTTCGGGTTATGTTGTTGTTGGTCGAACTTAGGACTTACCTCTTGTTTATATAAGAAAGAAATATGAAAGAGTTAGACGTAATCTATTTGCGTTACTGCACGTTTTTCTCTCTATTCATATATTTCCACCCTGCGTTGTGCTGGAAAACGACATTTTCATTGTGTGGCTGACACACGTCGAAACGAAGCTTCTTAACAAGAACAAAAGAGACAGAAAATGAGAGTCGCAGGGAGGTGTGTGTGTGGGGGGGGGAATAGACAAGAAAAACACGGCAAAGTTTGCACCGTAGCACGCAGGGCTTAGACTCTTCGTTGTGAAGTCGCCAGGGCGCTCACACGTGCGAATTCGTTCTTCTTTCCGACTCAGCTGTGAAGGTATAAAAGGAGAAGAAGGCCTTGCTTGGTGTTTCCCCCTTTCTGCTACTTATTTCTGTTTCATGTTCCACCCTTTTTACTCTTCTCCTCGCTTTATTTCTATCTTGGAGATTCGGGTTTTCGCGTTTGCCTGTTCGAGATATACTCACCGGCGGCGGCAGAGGATAAAAACGATGTCGAAAATAACTGAAGCAGAGAGTGGAACAGTAACGGAAGTGGTGAGGTGCTTGCCCTAAATTCTCTTGTGTCGCTTTTTCCCTTTTCTCAGGTGCGAGCGCTTCCTTTCCGTTTACAACCTGCCTTCTCTCTCTTCCACTTACCGACTATGATCGTACGGCACACATCGGTGCGCACAATGAGCTATTGCAACGAAATCAACAAAGAAAAGAGGCAAAACAGACTAAGCGCCACGATTGTGCCGTCATGGGGTGTTTCGATCGCAACGCTGCACAGTTTTCACACCTTCGATTGAAGTTTTGTGTGTGTGTGTGTGTATGAGTAGAAAACGAAGCTTTGGGTAGGGGTCAGGGTACAAAGCAGACCAATCGATTCCTTGGTAACAGCAGAAGTGATCGATCTTCTTCTACACACGGTACGTTTCCTGTTTTCTTTTCTCAGAACGTCTACGTGATGCCTGTTTTGCTTTTCCATCCAGGCTTCTTTCATGCGGTAATTGACCAACGGCGGTGTCCTAACGCACGCTGTAGAGGGGGGGGGGAGAGGTTCACAGGATGCAAGGCGGCAGGGTGCAACACGTACACGCGACACGTCACCAAGCAATGGTGTCTACGCCTTATTACTGCGTTGGTGTTCTTTCAATAAACGTCAGAAAAATGTTTTTGAAAGCCCCGAATTCTCAGAATCATTAAAAATAACCGTTTTTTATGTTGCAAAGCAAATGAACTTCAACTTCGTCAATGTCTCTCTTCAACTGCCAACCTTCTGCCTTTGCTCTTTTCACTGTAAAGGGTTACTTCGCGCACTGCCAACGAAAAATAGGATCGGTTGTAGCACTTGGAAGAAGCTGATCTCCCTGCGCACCACGTTTTTATTTTCGGTTTTAGGTGAAAAGGAAACGGGAATCACTTCAAAGAAGAAAAAGAAAAGACTACAAAGAACAGAAAATAATATAGCACTGACGCTTTCATTCCATGCCACCACTGACGTTGGAGCAGGTGCTGGCGCGGTCTATGCGGCTGCCACATCAGCGCACGCAGGGTTACATCTCCAAGCTGTACCACGGCAGCGGCGCCGGTGCAGCCAACGCCATTGCTGGGGAACTGACAGAGCCGGGTTTCTTCCAACTCAGCCACAGCGATCTCCCGACGTCTCGCGGTAGCCGCACGAAACTCGCGGCACTGAAGACACCCGCGCGGCAGGAAAAACTGAACTTCTTTGAGCTGATGGAGCGCGAGGACGTGTCGCGGTGGGTGGGGCGATTGTCGATTCATCGCAGTGACCACCTCGTCCACAACAGCGCCGATCTCACAACTTTTCTCGCTGCTGCGGTGCGCACGGGGGACTGGCAAGATGGGTTGAAGGTATTTGCCGAAGTTACCGCGCTCCCAGCGTTTAACAGGCTGTTACACAACTACGCGCCGGCGGAATTAGGGCTTCACAAGGCGTCGGTCGAGGAGGGCGGTGTCGTCCACCCGGCGCCCGGCTCATCGGTATCGCTGTCCGGCGTAACCCCCAACGCCGGCCACGTTATGGCGCTTCTTGACATGTGTGCGAATGCAGGCCAGTACCAGCTGATGAAGAGAATCGGCGCCTTCTTTGCACCTGCCTTTCCTGAGGCTTTTGTACGGTCAGTGGAGCTGCTGGCCGCACGTGCGGCGGCCTCGTCCTTGCCCACATCTGTTTCTTCAACAGCAGCAGCACCGACAGAGCCATTGCAGGGCTGGCAGGCTGCCTTTGCGTACTTGACAACGCAGTGCCTGCTGCCCGCGGCGGATATCCCGGTGGAGGCTTTCAACGTATGTCTGCGCGGCTGCGAAGCGGCGAGGGACTGGCGTGGGGCTCTCCGCGTGGTGCGAGCAATGGGACCGAACCCGTTGCAAGGGTGGAGGGCCGCAGAGGAGGAAGATATCGGCGAACTTGTGAGAAATGAGAGCAGGAATACAGTTTCATCGTGTTCTCACAAAGATGATGAAGCACTCGCTGCCACGGTGACTCACAAACCTTCCTCACCCTCAGAAGCCGCGACCGCGACCACCCCAACGAAGGAGGCGGCTGGCAGTGACGCGACCACCGCCAGCACCTCCGCACCTCCGCTCTCGACACCGCCGTCACCGAACGTGGTGAGCTACGCCACCCTCATAGCGACACTTGAGCAGGCTGGCAAGGATCATATTGCTTCAGCGGTTTTAAATCGCTTGCCCGCGGTGGAGAAGGAGGAGATTACGGCGTCATACGCGGCGTTGATCTTTGTGTGGTCGAACCAGGTTCTGCACAAGCACCGCCGTCGTTTTTGAGGCTTAAAAGCACTTTCTAAAAGGTGGAAGTGGTTGTCTTTGAGAAGGTGCAAACGCGCACGCGTGTTTTCTTCTATCGTAGACCGAAGTGCCTTTCTCCATTTCTCTTGTGCGCCTGTGTCGCCGCTATGTTTGCTCTGTGTGCTTATTACGTTATTATTTGCCTGAACTCAGTCTAGGTGTATAGGGGACAAAAAAAAGACTTAAACCGAAGGTCTTCAGGCGAGTGTACAGCTTGTGTAAGTACGCCAAACAGTCGGTGGAACTTTACAGCAATGTCACCCTTCTCATCGACGCCTTGCAAACGTTTGAACCGGTGTACGGAAAAGCGGAACTTTTACCAGGCGACATCATGTGAACAAGCGTATATCGTTGAACTTACTTGGGAGGTGTGCGGTGGCTGAAGCTTCTGCACTACAAGCAGTCGTAGACGGCTACTCGAGGTCCTAGATATCCAGGTTTACACATATCTATGTTTTTTTTTTTTTTTAAATTCTCCTCTCCGTTCTTCCCTCCTGCATCGGTCTGATATTTCCTGTCACACTCAAGCCTGTTAAATTCGATTCTAACACCACACTTTGTCCTACCCGCCACGTTCCCGAGAGTTATGTTGACAGCTGTGATGTGGCTGCAAAATAACCTCGGAGTGGATGTAACCGGCGAGTGGGTGCGCCATGTGCACCTTAACGTTGGCGGGGTGCTTTACACCACACGGCGGCACACACTGCGCGGGCTGCGCGAGCACCCAGTTTTTGGCCCCATCCTTGCCGGCCGCGCGCATAAGTGCGAGGACGGCAGCTTTCTCCTCGACGGCGACGGTGCTCTTTTCCGATACGTCTTGGACTTCTTGCGCCATGGCAGCCTCACCGTGCCGGACAACTTTCATGAGTGGGAGATGCTACTGCGGGAGGCGCGGCATTACCAGCTGGCGGCGCTGGAGCAGGCGGTGCTGGACCGCTTTGAGTACCAACGCAGCGTGTTTGCTCGCCAGTTGCCGCACGGCGTGTATGTGTGGTGGCCAACGACTGTGGTAGAAGCAACACCAATGCCACTGACAACAGGAACATCGGTATCTGTGGATGGTAGGGGTGCCGCAGGGACGGCGCGAAGTCCACCATTGACAGCTGCGGCGTCTAGCGGGGTCGGGTCACCGCAGCCTCCTCCAGTGTCGCAAGGGTTCCCTAGCGCAGCTGCACCGGAAACCACACAGGCAGCTACTGACAAGGCCCATTCGCCACCCAACCTTCACACAGCGGGCACTGCACCGCCGCGCTCGCGGGTGCCGTCGACTTCTCCCGACTTCTCTTCTCCTCCGGCGTCCGCCTTCCCTGGCGGATCCCGTCACACGTCCGTTCGAATCGTGCCACCGCTTCCAGGGCTGAAGGTAGATGCGGCTTCAGGTGCCTTTGTCACTTTTCACGATTCGCAGGTGCTGCAAGACTTAGACCAACTAGTGACGATCTTGTTGTCTGTTTACGGCTACACAATTCAACACTGGGACGATGCGCGTGGGCGAGTCTTGCTGACGCTGCCTGGCGCGTTGTGAGTCTGTTTTTCAGAAGAGGAGAGGGCGCCGTGGGAGAAAGGGAGAGAGAGTTAGCGAGTACCGAGTGGTGACAATTCAGAACTGATTCAATACAACGCGGGAAAAGAGCGACGTGCGCATGAGTCGAGGCACGAAAGCTGAGACCACACAATATAATACAAAGTTATACAAAAGCTGCGGGAGGGCACGGGAGCCTTGCTTGAGTGGGTGGTCGTGGTGGTGGGGAAGAGTATGGGGTGTTTTCCAAACACTACTTCTTCAGGTTTTTACGTGCGTCGCACGGCCGCTACCCCTTTTTTCTCTCTTCTGCTCCACAACCGCCATCCTTTCATCAATTGACACGACCGCCCCCTCTTGACTTAGCTCTCACACACCACGTTAACACAGACGTAAAACTACCACCGCACTGGGAACGAAGTACATGGTGGGTGCGTACGAAGAACGAATGAACTCATGCTAGTTTGACTTGTCAAACGAAGTCTGACAAAACTGCAGCTTTCGTGCGGTCGCAATGAACATGTTGAACACTTTACTAGTCATCTCTCTTCCGAACGGAGGGCGAAGCGTTGTGAACCTCCAGGTAGGGTTTTGTGAAGGTGACAGTGTATACATGTGTGCTTTTCTAAAGTTAGCTCTTCCCGCTCTTTTCTCTCTCCCTCTTCCCTTGCGTTTTGCCTCCACAACATGAAACGGATTTTTACCGCTTCGGCGCAAAAGTTGCGAACGCGGGCACTTCACGAAGACTAGACTGAACGTGACGTACGTGGAGACACTTTCGCAGAAGACTACGCACTTGACCTTCCCGTTTTGAAGGCACGCTAACTTACCCAGCCTGGGGCAAAGTAGCTATTATTATTATTATTATTGTTATTATCGAAAATCACTTCCCCCCCCCACACACACACCGCACTTCTCGTTTCAAGTGCGCACTGCACAGGACTTCGCCAAGGTGCCATTTGAGACCGGGGAAATCAGCGCGTCAAGTGCACAAGTCAAGAGGGACACAAATGCAGCGCACGCTCTTCGATTTCGTTTGCAAAAAGACAAGCGCGCCCGCATCTTCTGTGGCGGTAGGTGAAGGCGGCAGGGCGGCTGTCATCGCGCCTGTGCACACCGGCGCGTCACTGACTTCCTCTCTAGAGGACAGCCTTGGCTGCCCTCCTCGGCTGTCGGAAGCAAGCGAGCGCGGCGACACTCTGGCAGTTCCTCCCCCGTTGATGAATCCGGCGTATTGGACAATGCAGTCGTGTCGGAGAAGGAGGACAATAGCTGCAGCGTAGTCGTCGTGGACGACGCAACAAACGAGGCGGTGCCAGCACCGACTCCTCGGGATGGGGCAATACGGGCCGTGGCGTCGTCGAGCTCATCGTGCAGACGATCCCTGGTACGGTCAAGCACCACTGCTAAGACATGTAGTGGTGAGGGCAATGAAGGCAATGCTAACGGGAAAGTCGCTTACAGTGACGACGACCTCCCACGCTCTGCTGCGCTGCCTGCTTCACACAGTCGTTGGCTGGCGGACCTCATTACTGCCCCGGAGTGGAAGTCGTTCTTGCAGCCCATCACAGCTGACTCCTGGCGCAATGGCGAGTTTACGCGTATTGCGCGCTTTCTCGATGACCAGAAGGCAAAGGGGAAGGTGGTGCTGCCCCCAGCGCCGCTCATCTTTAACGCCTTCAACAGCTGCCCCTTTGCGGAGTTGAAGGTGGTCCTCCTCGGGCAGGACCCGTACCACAATTTGAACCAGGCGCACGGCCTCTGCTTCTCAGTGCTGCCTGGGGTACCACTCCCGCCCAGCTTGCAGAACATGTACAAGGAGCTCACCACGGACATTCCAGGTTTCCAGGCCCCGGAACACGGCTACCTGCAGAGCTGGTCTGAGCAAGGTATGCTGATGCTGAACGCGACCTTGACGGTTGAGGCACACAGAGCGAACTCGCACAGCAAGACGAGCGGGTGGCCGCACTTCACCGACGCCGTCATCGCGCACCTCTCGCAACACCACCCGAATCGACTTGTCTTTTGCTATGGGGCAACTTTGCGCAGCAGAAGAAGAAGTTGATCAACACCAACCGTCACGTGGTAATTGAGAGCGTGCACCCTTCTCCCCTCAGTGCGAGCAAAGGCTGGTTTGGTTGCCACTGCTTCTCTAAGTGCAACGCAGCGCTGCGTGAGCTGGGCCACTTTCCGATGTACTGGCAACTCCCTCTCCAAGTGCAAAGAGCGTAGGGGCTTGAGGGACAGGGATGACAACACATTGTGAAGGCTTGCGTGGTTAACATCTACTTTGCCAATGATTAGTCTTCTGGGCTTCAGGGCGCGCTAAAAAAAAAAAACGCATATACGTATAAGGTTTTTTGTTTCGTATTGCTGTGGTTGTCACGCACTTAAGCGATGTACTTCGACGCAGGTTTTACGACTGTGATTGCACACCGTAAATAGACAATCACAAAGCGATCATCGCATAAGGCGCTGATGGGATTACACGCACTCGTACGAAGAAGAACACTGCGTTTGAAAAGGGCACCCTCTTTTCCTTCTTATGTCGCTCTCCCGTAATCGCGGCGCCGCTGCCCGCCTTTCTGCTGTATCGTGCAAGACGGTGTCTTGTATTCATCGTGGTGGAAAATGTCAGAGGGGACTGTTACGGCTGTATGGGTCGGCCACTCTACCACTGTTGTTACCTCTGCGAATAAAACTGCACACTATGAGGGAAGCAGCCACATGGAGCGTCATGAAGCGCCTATTCCTTTCCTCTGTATCTCCCCTTCTCTTTTTTCTTTATTGTTGGCTGGTAATTTAAAAAGACATTTAATCTCCCCCAAGCTCGTCTTCACACCACTTTTACATTCCTCAATCCTCATTTGTGACTCCACAAACCATAATTGATCCCCTCTTTTCCCTTGATGTTTCTTTGATTTACCGCCATGAGCAGTTACGCTGCATGGGGCGGCACGGAGAGGAACGTGGTGCGGGGGATGTTCCACGCGCCATACCGAAGAAAGAGGCAGCGGTTGCAATTCCACCTTCCAGCTCCGAACCCCCCGGCGGATCTCCAAGACAACGCAGTCCATCGTGACACCCTGCAAAGCGAATCAAGTCACTTCCGCAACCACGTCGGTAGGGTTGAGTCTATCAAAAGAGGCGGGAAATGAGCTGAGATTTTCGCAGCCATAGCAAGAAACGACGAAGCGACACTTGCAGCCGTAAGCAATAACGCTGCGGCTGTACTCGTAATCATGACGAAAAAACACCGAGGCGATAGCTGCAGTGGAGGTGATCAGCGTTGTTCCGCCAATTGTAGCAATAGCAGAGGAGGATTGAGGCACCTCCAGGAGTTATAAACAAAGAACGGTATTGTGCCAACTCCAGCTGTTACGTCAGGGCCCAGGTAGTTGAAGAGTCTTTACCCTGGTGACTATAGGTCGTGTTCGGGGGGGTGAAGGAAGAAGTACATTGCTTTGCGCGGCGCTAAAAGAAAATTGGCCGACATTCAAGGAAAGCTATAAGGCAAAACAGTCCTCTGCAACCTCGGGAAAGCAGATATCCTCAACGCTTCCGGGTGTTACCGTCCTGAGGAAATGAAGGTGGTTTTTGTCGTCATCGGCCCCGTCCAGCTGGAAGGAAAAACGGATAGACTGGCACTGTCAGCGCCACAAACACAGCCACGCCACGCGACAATGCCAACGATTCAGTGCGTGCTGGGAGCCTTTCTGGAGGACAGCTGCTAGAGGTTCGTTGGAAAGGACGGGGCACACTCAGCATATGGAGTACTGGGTCAAGCAAGGCAGCGTTGCTGCTAACGCGCTATGTTACCATTCGTCAGAAAACGTAGCCCAGACCGAAAAAGTGCTCAACTCAATGTCGTAATAGGATTTGGTCCGACATTATCGAGAAAGAGGTTGTCAAATCGGACCTAAAAAACGCGTGAGAAAGGTAAGAAGGGTTGATTTCACTTTGATGCCTGAGGAAAGCAGCGACTTGTGCGGCAGTAGTCTCAATGACATTGGGTCGAAGTCAAGCACAGGATATTGGCCTTGTGCTGAGAAGGTGCTTGAGTAGCATCCGAGTTGAAATGACACCTGATTGCCAAAACATTGCATTATTTTTGATGTCCCTTACTGAAAGGGGTATGTATCCTTTACAAACGGCGAAGGATGCCGATCTGAGCGATTTAGTTACAAGTTGCTTTTGAGATTCCTTTCAGTAGATCCCGGCTGAGGCTAGACTCAGAGGGCAGCGGTGCAACAGCCGTTAGTTTTATCGTTTTGCTGAAAAACGTCACATACGTGAGAGGTGAAAAAAGGTTGGCTGGAAAGGGGCTGTAAAAGTGATCATTCAAAATAGGGGAACTCTACGATTCGAATCCGAATATCGGGGCGAAGAGATTTCGGGCATTTTAGACGTGTTGTAGCGCGAGTGTTTTTTATTGTTGTAGTTATAAGGGGGGGGGGGCGGAGGGGGAGGAAGGGCTCGTTTCACCCAACAGTTGTACATCGTTGGCCTGTTCCACAACGCTTCTTAGAGGTCAACGCGTTTCTTGAAAACGCTAGGGAGACTTTAGTTACTTCCACTTTACCCATTCATGCACCGTTGATAAAGGGTGCACCGAAAGAGAGCAGCCGGAAAACACCTGAGCAGAACAACGAGCGGAACATTGTCACGGTCACAACTAATCGGTGTTTCCACTTTCTCGTTTCCAACAGGTAGCCTTTTTTCTTTTCTTTTTTTTTTCCTTTCGGACTCTATGTCAGTTTGGTAGTTCCCAACGTATCCCCATGAAGCCGACGCAAATGCAAAGACTGCTTTCTTGCTCTCCGACAGTGTGATACTGTCTCCTTGGTGTGTCGTGCTCTGAAAACTGCTTTTGTACTTGCTCAGCGACATTGAGTTATACCCACAAAAGTGTCATGTCTTTCTCTTTTTCCCCTTGCTCTCCAAGCAAGCAGGCCATTTGGGTGCTTCACCACAGCCAAGTAACGCGTTTCCTTTCTCGTTTCACATGTGTTGTTATATTGTGTTGTTGCTCACACGTGTTTTCTGGTCCCTCCAGAAGCGCTATTTATGTTCTGGTTTATTACATTTAAATCTACCATTCTTACATACGTATCGACCACTAAGCGACTTTGAACCTGTTTTCTTCCTCGCTTCTTTCCGGTAATTGCAGGTTTATCTTGCCGTAGTCATTCACTTATGTTGTTGGAAATATAAGCAGTTTTTTTTACTGATCTAAAACAACCGCTCCAGTGACCTGTGTGTGTGCCCACTGAAGGCGGGGCTTCCCCTTTTTGTTTCTGCCATCCGTCCTTTTTTGTTTTTTTGTTTGGCAGTGACAACGTTGCTCAGCCAACCCTCTACCTCATATATATATATATATGCGACTGGAGATGCTCTCTTTCCCTCTTTCGTCTTCTGAGCTTTTTTCATTCTTGAACGCCACTTGAAAACAAACTGAAAATACAGTATTTCTGTTTTACCGAAGTCACACGCACACACGTTATGACGTGTGCTCACCTCAGCTCTCTCTACGCCCTCTCCTCTCGCCTACTCCAGTACGCTGGGAAAAGAAGCTTTTTAGTGGCTATCAGAAATCCCTTTTTTCTTTTTCTGGCAAACAGCTTCACAGGGGATGAACGAACAGCGGCAGAAAGGGATTTCTGCTATCCCACATCGTATGACGTTGAACCGCTATAACCTGGTAACTGAAAGAGCAATAACAAGGAAAAAGAAAAGGTGAGAGGATAGGAGGAGGGGAGTTAGAGAGCGGGCAAGGGTAATTGAAAGGATGCACTTTTTGTGTACACAAAGATGCGTACGGTGCTTGCTACTCCTCTTTACCTTTCCCCTCTCTTTCTCATGCAGCGCGCTCTCCTCTGTACTTGCTCAACATGAGCAGAAGTCCCTCCCATCAATTCGTTGATCAGGGGTTCTGTCTTCACTGTAGCGAGGCTCGTATCTAGTTCACAAGAACAGGAAGATGGACACATCGACAACAAGAGAAGAAGAACATACGAAGAGGAATCACGATAGGCTTTATCCTGTTGCGTCCGGCAAGACTCTCAGTTTTTCTTTTTTTTCCTTGTGTTTCCTTTCCTTTACCTGAAGTTTCAAGTCTCTCTTGGAAAGAGATACAAGACTGTGTTAACGGGCCTCGTGCGTTTCTGCTCGAGTGTTTCCTCTCCTTTTCCTTCTGAACTACAAGGCGTCTTGGTGCGCGTTGGAAAGCGCTGGTACTTGACGTAAGTAGCAGCTTAACGCGCTTTCTGCCTCCGTTTGCGTATTCCAGCGTTGCCCACACACAAGCAAAGTGTGTAGAGCACAATTACCCCACCACACACACTTTCTTCTCACACAAAGAAGTCCCTTTCCATACAACTTTTTCTTTTCCCAGTTTTCCTTCAGCTTTTTCTTATTTTCTTCTCCCCACACACACAAAAGTAAAGAGGGCGATGAGCCGCGTTGCCGCTGCGGATGCCATGCGTGTGGCGGCGCCGGCTGAAGCTGCACTGGGCGCTCCGGCCGAGTCAGCCGCCGAGATCGTCCCTGGCGGCTCTGGTATCGACCTCGAGGCTCTGCGTAGATCCGTGCGAGAGTGCGAGAGCGGCGACGTGCCGCCTGTCCCGGCGGCGCAGTTGTTGCGGGTGCCGGAGGTAATGGACGACTTTGTGCGGAACTTTTTGCAACGCAACGGGCTGCGTGCGACCCTGCAGTGCTTCGAGCGGGAGTGGTACCGCCACACCGCCGCCCAGGCCGTCTCGCCGGCCACCCCGATGGTGCCGGACAGCTACCGCGAGACGGCGGCGCTGATGAACCGCGTTGAGCTGCTCGAGCGCGACCTGCGCCAGCACGCCGAGCTGACCACCCGTGTTACGCAGCAGTGGGCGCAGGCTAGAAAGGATCGCGAGTACCATCGGACGAACCACCAACGCGTCGTGCAGGAGAACGCACGGCTAACGCGACTGCTGCGGCAGGCTGGGCAGCAGGCGGAGCAGGTTAACCCGACCCTGACGGAGTCACGGCTGCAATGTGAGCAGTTGCTGAAAGCCAAGGCTCTGCTTACGCTGGAGCGTGACAAGCTGCGCCGCGACAAGGAGGCGCTCGAAGCGCGCGTGGCAGAGCTTGAAAGCCAGCAGGGCGGGGGCGGCACGAACGGCAACAACAACAGTGCGTCCGCCACCGCCAAGCCGAGGCCGCCGGCGGGGCAGCGGACGGCGAAGGCGACGCCCGGGCACGGCACATCAAAAGGCCCGTCACCTCGTCGCGGAGGGACCCCGGCGGCTGCCGGCGCCGTCGAAGACGTTTTTGTATGGCCGGCGGACGAGCGCGGCCGCGCCGGTCCTGCGGGTGGAGTGGGCAGCAGCAGCACCGGTGGGGGTGGCAGCCGTCCGACCAGCACGTCGGGGGCAGTCGGCGCGGCGGCGGCGGCGTCGCGGCTGAGTCCCCCTGCCGCGTCCCCGGCGACGGAATGGGCGGAGCAGGCGGCCTTTCAGGCGCACGCGATGCCCGTATCGAGCGTCGCCCTACATCCATTCAAGCCGGTGGTGGCGAGCGGCTGTGACGACGGCACGTGGCGGCTCTCGGCACTGCCCGGGGGAGACGCGGTGGCCTCGGGCCACGGGCACAGCAACTGGATCTCCACTGTTTGTGTGCACCCGCGCGGCACGATGCTGGCGACCGGCTCTGGTGACAAGACAGTGAAGCTGTGGGATTTTGCCAGCAACCGTTGCGCCGTCACCCTTGCCGGCCACACGGAGGGTGTGTGGGATGTGGAGTTCCAGGACACCGGCGTGCTGCTGGCAAGTGCCGGACTGGACAAAACTGCGCGAGTGTGGGACGTAGAGGCTGGGGTGTGCAGGCAGACGCTGCGCGGCCACCACGATGCCGTCAACGCCGCCCGCTGGCTGCCGTACACAAACCTCCTCCTCACCGGCAGCGCCGACAAGTGCGTGTGCGTGTGGGACGCGCGGCAAAACACGAAGGTGCAGTCCTTCACCGGCCACCGCGGCGCTGTGCTGTCGGTGGCGGCCGCACCAGCTGGACGGCATGTTTTCGCCTCGTGTGACACACAGGGAGCCGTGACGCTTTGGGATGCGCGGCGGATGGCCCAGCTGCTGCGGGTGGAGTGCGGGCCGCAGCCGGCGAATTGCGTGGCGGTGACGGCGCGGCCCGTTTTGTCGCCGTGGCGAGCGACGACGGCACGATTAAAATGATCGATGTGGAGGAGACGGTGGTGACGGAGCTCGTCGGGCACAACGGCCCGGTGCACAGCGTTGTCTTCGATGGGGCGAGCAGCCGCTTCTTGGTGAGTGGCGGAAGCGACCGGACAATCCGCTACTGGTCGTAGAAAGAGTGGGTGTGTGGGTTTGGATAGGTAGGGAAAACAGAGTGATCTTCTTTTCCAGAGAAGGTAGCGTGCATGAGAAATCGGTTGGGATGGATAGATTTTGCTTCCTAAGCCTGGCACATGCAAAGCAACTCGTTGTGTGGGCATCTCAAAAGAAACTACTTCTGTGGACACTGACCTACGTTGTTGTTGTGCTCGTTCGTCATGTAAAGAAGGAAAACAACATAGCCCCCCTTTTTTGGCTCTCCGCGATGTACAGTGGAATTATATATTTCCGTGTGAAAGGCACACGCCGTGCGTCCAGATATGTTGAGAACAACAACGTAAACCACAAACGAACATGCAACATGGCAAGCTGCACGCAGGACGACACACCCACAAAGGAGCCGAGCGTTCCTTTTTCCTTTTTTTTTTAATTGGATACTTGGGCGCTGCCTTTGCCACGGCGTGTAGTGCTTAAGATTAATTCCTTTGTCCTCCCCGCGAAAAGGTGACTTAAGCTAGTGCATGCCTAAACGAGCGCGAAACAAGCTAGTCAATAAAAGCGCAATTGTACCGGGGAAATGCTGGCGACTTTTGTCAAAGAGAAAAAAAGTCGTGTAGCTACGGCTCTCATTATGCTGCATGTGCTGGACTACGCCAATTTCAGGCAAATTGAATTCGTGGCTGCATGTGCTTCCACGACTCTACGTGACGCAATCAGCTCTTTTTCAATTCCTTTACCTTTCCCTTCTGTATTCTTGGATGGTGCTGATCTTGTCAAAATTTATGCACTATTAATAAAAACGACAACAACAAGAGGTGGCAATACTGTCAAACTTGGCGCCTTTTGTCTGACAGCAAACCGCACGTAGTGTCACCAACCGATCTCTTTTATCGGAATAGGTTTACTGGCCAACATCAACCGCATCCAATAACAAAAGAAACAGGATTCACTTCGATTAATTTTATACGTATCCCCTTCAACAACATTTGCAAACCTAGCCGCAACAGCAAAAGCAACAGCGAATAGCCACCATGTCGATCGTGAAGGTTACCGTGACGCACTCGGCAAGTCAACGCGTGGTGCCGGAGAAGGCGTACAACCTGGCACAGAGCGTGCAGAGCATCCGGCAGGACATGTACTCCCGCTTCGGCATCCCCGCTGAGCAAATTCGCCTCGAGCTGTACGACAGCCGCGACTGCAAGGTAGAAAGCGACATGCAGGATGCGAAGCTACTCGGGTTTTACGGGTGCGAGGATGGCTACCGCATCCACGTTGTCGACCTTCGCCCCGCCGCGCAGGTGGATAATTTCGATGACCTTTCTCAGGTGGAGAAGTACGAGATACCCGAAGAGGAGTGGCTGAAGCGGCCAGACAACCTGCGTGCTTTCAAGGAGCGCATGCTGGCGCAGCAGCGAGAGGAGATGGCGAAGGCGGGAATTAAGGTGCCAACTGGGCCCGACGAGGATAGTTTTCGGGAGGCTGCTGAGAAGATAAAGGTGGGTGACCGATGCTGCTGTTCGCCGGGCGACCGCCTCGGGACCGTGCGCTATGTGGGCCGCGTGGCGGCGCTGAAGCCCGGCTACTGGGTTGGGGTAGAGTTCGATGAACCGGTTGGCAAGTCGAACGGTACGGTGAAAGGTGTGCAGCTCTTCTCGTGCAACGACATGTACGGTGGGGTGCTGCGTCCGGACCAGGTGCAGGTGGGCGACTTCCCCCCGGAGGAGTACTGATCACGGAAAAAACTGATGGGGAGAGAAACAAAAAGTGATGTCGTGGATAGTTCGGGAGTTGTCTGTGTGCGCTGCTGTGTTAGACGAAGGTAGAGCTCGCAATTATACACTCATCATGCGCGTGTGTGCTGGAACGTGTTTTCTTTCAGACAACTGCTGGGAGGAGAGAGCGTCGCGCGTGTAGGCGCTACCGTCGCCGAGAGCATGTGGTGCCGGCTTTGCACGTCAGAAAGTCGCTCTTTCTACTCGCCGGCAACTGCTGTCCGCCTGTTGCATTCCGGTTTCCCGCCTATTCTTCGTGCTTTTTTTTTTTCTCTCTTCCGGCGGTTTAATTTTGGAACCGTTTGACCCACAAACAATAAAACGAAAGAGGAGCTTTCCACAGCTTGGTGCGGCTGCTGCTGTGTGAGCGCCAAAACACACCTTTGGCTTGACGTTCAGTGCAGGCGCATCGGTAAGTTAGAGTGGCTTTTGCAAGGTGTTGTGAAGTCGGTTTTCGCTTTCGATTTTGTCTGATTAAAAGCTGATTTCTTGCTTCCCATGGCGGACTCAGCATTAATCTCCTTAAAGAGGAGAAGCAATGAAGGTCTTTTGATGACCTGATGTACATCGATGATACTGTGTTAGCTGCGCAGGGGAGAAAAAGAAAAGAAAATACAAGAGACCTCTCCTGCAAAGTAGAATACGCTGCGGCGGGAGTTGTGGGCTCGGGTTACTACTCACTTTCAATGACTCTCCCCTTGCTGCATCGTCTTCTCTTTGCTGCTTCTTTTTTTGTCCGTCTGGCAAGCTCTACAACGCGCAACCGATATCGAATTGTTCCATCCAACATTGGTCGAGGTATATTGTGCCATTAAAACTGCTCATATCCCCCACCCCAAACAGTATTGAACGGTAGTGAAATCGAAGTTGTGCTCTACGGAGACGCAATAGCAACACAAACAAACGTAATAGGAAGAAGAACACTACTGTTTTTCTCCCCTCAAAATAATAAAAACAAGCTCAAACAAGCCTATATAAGTATATTTATTTCTTTGTTCTCCTGGCTCTTTAGTGGTCTTTTCACATCACAGAGAGTATAGGGAACGGAAGTACGTTGAGTTCTGCACGCACAAAGAAAGGGTCAGCTTACAGCGGTACTAGCGTTGTTTATTGAACGATCGCGGTCTCGAAGAGGGAGAGTGGTAAACTCCCTTTTTGAGTCTTCCCCCTGCTCGCAGCTGGCACTTTCTTTTTCTCTAGCTTTTCTAGCTGTTTTCCACTGGTCTAATACACTTTTTTCCCTTTTCTTAAAGTATACATACTCATTATTGGTTCTTAATACCTCGCTCTAGACAGTGGTTTTGCTGCCCCTCTCTTCTTGTGCCCCCCCCCCCTTCAGCTGCAAGCGCCGCCATCAGACTGGCAGCATCTTGTTTTGAACACGATTCTTTTGACGTGTGTATTTATTTTTCTCGAGATCGTTGTGCTTCTTATTATTTAGATAGTCTCCTCCCCCTCTTCTTTCTCACCTCTTCCAGCTACCACCATCGTAACCAGCTGTTTTTTTTTTTCGTGAATTCTCCTCAGGTGTGTCGGCGCCCCCGCCACTCTTGTCTTTTTTTTTCTGTTTTTGGTTTACTTTGGTCTCTTTCTCTTTGTTTTATTCACCGTGTACCAGGAGCTTTTATTCGTACACGCATTTAAATTCACAGAGAAGAATTAGTGAAGGTGTGAGCGTTCAGTTTTTCGAGCAGAAAAAGTGGAGAAACGGCTGCTTTCACGCTGCTCTTTTCACCCATCTCTGTTTTTATTTTTATTTTGACTGTTTGTTTTCGTTTACCCCTTTCAATTGCTTTCCACATTTTCTTTCTCTGCGGACTATTCTAATTTGCTTTCTTATAAGCCATTGCTTCTCTTGATTTCTTGTTTGGTTTTCTTAGGCAAGAAACGGCGACAGCGGCATTTAAAGTTAGCAGTAATCAACAGAAATCCGGTTGTCTGCTTGGCTGGACTTGAATTTTCACAAAGAAAGAAAGCAGGTTTATCCTTTACTGCCTGCGTCTTTCTCCCCCAGCTCTTTTTTTTTTCCTTTTGCGAGTCGATGCGGGTCTGATTTTCTTTGAAGGGCAATAAGATCAGCCGTTAGCTTCTCTGCTTCCGTGCATGTAATAGTTCTGTTTCTATCGCGGGTTCGATGATCGTTACTTCCTTCTTCCTTGCTTTGTAATGCACCTCTTTTGGTAAGTTCTTGTCCTGGACAACCCCTGAACATCCTCGGAATTTGTCCCGCTCTCTGTTAACTCTGCAGTTTTGAGCTGCTCACTGCCTCTACTTCAATTTTTTTCTCTCTTGCTTATTTTTGACCTATTCCTAAACAGCAACACCGTACAGCTATTGTGTGGAAAGGGGCCAGTTTGTGACACGTGTTGTATCTTTACCCTTTGTTTTATCTGGCCTGCGAATCAGCATCACTGATTTTTGTATAACTCAGTCATTAAAATAAACAAATACATAAATTTATATGTATGTCTGTATGTATATATATTCGCATTTCTGAACTTACGTGAGAGCTGCTGCTGCTGCTGCTGCTGCATTTGCGTTTCTCTTTCTTCCAAATTAAGCCCTTCTGTTATGATTTAGGTTTTGCTTTGCTTTCTATATATTTTTTGTTTAGCTCCTGTTTGTGGCGTTGCCAGGCAGCTTTCTGTTTTGCTTGAGACTTCAAAAAAGAAAAAAAAGGGAAAGTACTCAAATTGTGGATTTAACTTAAGCTGTTTTGTTCTACCGGTGTGACCAGCATCAGCTTCGTTTTTTTTTTATCTTCACCTGAAATTTCCATTGACGTTTTTCATTGCCCACCGCTTTCGGCTCCTTTCCCGTTGCACCCGCCCATCGTTCACTTTCAAGGAAGAGAGAGGGACGTGTAAGTGGTGGGGTGTCACTAAGTAAGGTGAGCCTCTACTGGAACTTGAAATCAGAAAAAGAGGCGGTTGCTTTTCATTTTTTTTTTCTCTCTCGTATCTGCGAGATGCCCCGCAAATGCTGTACCAAGCCATCTGTAGAGTCGGCACAGTGTTCGCCGCTGCTTTCCGCTGAGGCAGACGGCCATTGTTGCAACACCACCACCAGTTTCAACGGCGTCACTCCCACTTACGACCTCCAGGCGTTTGTGGACACCGGCGCCTATACACGCGTGGCGACAGACATGGGTGCAGCAGAGGCGGCTGCCAGTGTCTGCCTCAGCGGGGCGAGGGACGTTTATCCCCACCGACACGACCTCCCCACCGTTGACGCACCTGAGACCACATCGGTGCGGACGCCGCACGAGGCGGCCACCCCCGCATGCACATCCGTCGCCTTCGACGTCCCCGCCAGCCCCGCCACATCGTCGCCAATGCGGTTTGCAGCGCTACCGGGAAAACAGCGAGAGCACCACCACAGCGGCAGCACACCACCGTCACCGCCGCCACATTTCTCGAATCCGGCGAGACGTATCACTTTAAACGGTGCTGTGAAGAAAAACATCAGGAACAACTCTGCCTCTGCCTCTTTTTCTGCAACAGCAGTCTCAGCAACGACGGCGTCAGGCGAGAGGACCGCTGCTACGGTTTGGCCCCGCTTTGCTTTCTCGCTGTCCCCGACTAGACGCGTTCAATCCGCAACGGTGCCCTCTAACAGAGTTGCTGTTGTGGGCGGTAGTGCGCTCCGGACTCCTCCGATACCAATTTCCAACCCCACCGGGACTGCTTACCTCACTTCCACCGCCGCGACAGCTGTGAAGACAACCAGGCTGAATCGCAGCAGCGGCGATGACATTCACGGGCTATTAAGCCACCCCTCGTCGGTCAATGCACCGTCCCTCAAAAATTCGCAGCTGCACTTAAGTAGTGTGACCAAAGGTGACGTGCAGCATCACCGTCAGCCTGTTTTACTCGCGCCCATCTTGGCGGAAACGTGCGAAGCCGAGGAGGAAGAGCAAGTGGGCGACGCTGACGATCACCATCCGCCCAGCATGCCCTCAAAGCTGTCCACGTCGAGCGCGTCGGACTCCGAGGTCGTGCTGCACCCCGTTGCGAGCGCTGCCTCCGTCCGCGCCTGCTATTGCCACCGCACCTCTGGCGACTCCCTTCACCACCACAACTACCTTTCGTCTGATCGGGAAAAGGTTGGCGAGCGTCTAATGCTGACACCGCTGTCGCGCAACCGACGGTCGTCCTCTACAGAACACCGCCTCTCGCCGCCGCAGCAACATCTTGCGGGACCAGGCCGTCGCGTATCCACAAAACAGTCGCTGCGCACCGAAAATATGCCGGACACGCAGAGCGGTGCTGGGGAGCTTTATCCAGGACCCCGCGACGAGGCACACAATAGCAACCACCAGCAACAAGACCATCATCATCCGTTTCATAAGCGGCAGCATCGGTACTGCAACTTCCTCTCGGAGACTTGCAGCAGCGCCTCTTTGTCAGCAGTTATGATTAATGAGCTGGACTTTACGTCAGACCCACCGCCACACCGGTTTATCCCCGCAGCTCCAGCTGTGACGGTTCCCGTAGAAACCGCGCCGGCTGCGCTACCAAAGGAAGCACTACAGTCATCACCGTTGTCCCCCACCGCCGCATTTACCGTTTTGGATGCCGTGGCGGCAGGGGGTCAGAGCCCGTCTATCAAAGAGAAACGGTGTCCTTCCGATGAAGAACGGAGTAGTGATAGTGCTTTCTTCTCTTCCTCTTCCTCTATGGCATCTGGGAATTGCGTGGTTGTCGGTGGGGCGTGGACCCGCACCCACTCGCTATGGCCTCTACGATCTGAGACGTCTTGCAACTTGTCTGTATCACGCACGAAGAACACAGATGATAGCGAGGCCGCATCGTCTTTTCCAAGTGTTATTCCTAGGGCACCCGCGACTGCTGGCTGTGATTGTACCGGTGCTAGCACCGAGAACGTGTCCGCTGGGGACGAGTCCATGTACAAGATACAGTTTGTGGATAGTGCCCTCATCTCTGCTCCCACCAAGGCAAGCACTAACAAGGACTGGAAGGGGTCGCTTTCGGAGCGAACATCCAACAAAAGTGCTTACAGTCTTCTTCGAAAAAATGGCGAAGCGAAGCCGGTCACACGCCAGATGCTTACCAACGCTACTGTTACCACACCCGCCACAACAGCCAATAGTAGTGTCAGCAGCAGTAATGGCGGCAAAAACTACAACGGTAGCAGCAGCCAAGAGCAAGAGAGAAGTATTGGAGGTAAAACAGCAGAAAGCGCTGTTGTGAGCGCTGCAAACCGCAGCCCCACCGGCGATCCGTTCGAGGAAGATGCCTCGTGCGGCAGCGGCGGCGACAGCAGCAGTGATATGACCAGCATCGCGGAACTTGGCATGGACAGACTCTTCTACCGTGTCATGGAGGCAAAGCGCCGCCAGAAGCGCGGAAAAGAGGAGCTCGCTTCTATGGAGAGTCTTCTTTCAGGCAAAGCAAACACTGCGTCGACCACTGCTGGGTTGATGACACCAACAACCAATGCCGTCACCCTTAGCTCTTCTCGTGCAGCGCCCATCAAAGCGTTTCCTTCTCCGCTGCCGCGTGCACCGGCGGTCAACTTCTTCAATCCCGACGCGCACCACCCTCCGCACTTCGCCGGGCCTGCGCCTGCTTTTTCCGTCTCGCCTCTCCCCCGGCGGCGACTGAACGCGAGCACGACCTCACTTCCGACCACTAATACTATCTCCTCCTCTTCTTGGCCTTTTGCCATGACTCCTACACCGACGCCGACACCGCCGACCTCCGCCGCGTTCGGTGCCCTCTCTTTGCGTTCTGGCAGATCTACGTCATGTAACGCGTCCTTCGTGTCGCCGCCGAGCACGCCGCCTCACATCTGGAGTTGCCCAGTGCAGACACTGCTGGTGAAAGGAGGCGTGGGCGTGCCGCCGCCGCCGCGCAGCGAGGAAGAGCGGCCGTTGATTTTGCCGCGTGGCACGCCGCGGCAGGTTGAGCAGAACTCGTCGCTTTGTAGCAGAACGAGTAGCACCACCATCAGCAGCAGCCTTTTTCAAATTGTCTCTCTCGCTGGCACTGCTACACGTGGTGAGAGCAGCAACAGCAAGAACAGCAACAACAGCAGTGATAATCTCATGTCGGCATCTGGCGTGGATGAAGCAGTGATGTCTAGGGATAGCGGCATGGAGCGCTTTTCCGCGCTGCGGCTGTTGCCCTCGCCTCGCGAACCACATCAGCAGCTCCAGAACAGCGGCATCGACAACCAGATGTGCGCTGTGCTAGCAGAAGAAGAAGCTATTTGGAAAGTGGATAAGACAGGGCGACCTGCAGCCATTGAGCTGTCTTCCTGTGACTCCCTCTCGTCTTCCTTAGACTTCTCGGTAACGTCGCGCTTGTCGGAGTCGGCCTCACAGTCGGACACCTTTTGCCACCTTCGCACTCGCAATCACTCCGAGATTGAGCAGCACGAGAACAGGGTAAGCGGGGTACAGTGGGAGTCGACGCAGAGCGAGGTGGAGGCGCTGTCGAACGGAGTGCACCACATTGCCCCACTGCTTGACAATGTGACGTCCACCGTGAAGGACACGCGGAAAGACAAGGAATTGGCGGCGACCGTGACGCAGCTCCGGGGTCCGCTCCGTTCTTTAACACTTGGGATCGCCAGCATTAGAAGTGCTTCTACAGGGAGCAACAGGAGCAGTAGTAGTAGTGGCGGTACTGGTGTGGCCGCTCCTCATCGAGGGCCGCTGGAGGCAGAGAATGAGAGTGCGCACCGCGAAGACAGCGCTGCTACACTGCTCAGTGCGGCGATACCGAAGAAAAAAGATGTCACTGCGCCAATTTTGGTGGGTACGCTGCATGTGCCTCCGGTGCAGTCACACACAGCTCCCGGCAGTGTTTATCTTTTAAATTCATCAGTGAGAGAGCAGGGACGGATGGAAAAACTGGGAGAGGAAAACCAAAGGGCTACGAAGAACGCGACTACTGGAATAGCCTCGCCGATGAGATCACCAGGCGAGCCATTTGCTGCTGTCGTCAACAAGAACGCAAGTTTCAGCTGCGGTCCATTGCGGTCGTTCGTGTCGAATACACCCACATATCTGGCCTCCAACAACTCCCCTCTGGGGCTCGATAACGAGTCAGCCGTCTACAAAGAAGACGAAACTAAAGAGATGACTTTCACAGGCAACAACAGCAGCTTCGTTGGCCGTACGGTAAGCGGCAGCACGTCGATCGGCTGTCGCACAACACCGACTCTGCCAGCTGGCGTGGCAGACATTCAGAAAACAAGCTTCCCCCTAACTAACGTGTTGGCCCATTCACCCACGGCGCTTCCTCCCCCGGCTGCCGCGACTCCGTCCTTGCTGGATACCCTCAAGGTTCGCGTTATTGACGTGCGCACCCTCTCAGCTGTTCACGCCGCACCCATCACAGCCAAGCTGTCGCCATTACCATCTACCACGCCGCCGCAGTTGCCATCCATGAGTGCGTTCTCTCCTGCTCCCACAGCAGCACCACTACCACCTACAGCAACCGCGACGGACTGCAGCAGTAACATCGGCAGCACCACTTCGACCACGACCACAACGACCAATGCAACAAGCACCGCAGCAACAGTCGCAATAATTCCAGCCGCCGCACCCACCCTTACCAGTGTGGCAGTGCAACTGAGTGTCGACGTGTGTTCGTTCTCCACCTCTGCAGCCGCTGGCGCGGACGAAGCCAAACCGCTCGATTCGCTGTTCGACGGGCCGAACAGCGACACCGTCTCTGTGAGCTGCAGCAGCAGTAGCAGCAACAACGAAAGCCAGCGCAGCTCCTTCGTAACGTCGATCAGCACCACGAGTACTGAGGAGGAGGAAAGAAGGGATGAAGCTGGGGGGAAGGTAGGCACAAGAAGGGTGATGAATGGCGGGGCGGGCGGAGACCACGTGCTTACGATGATGGATGTCAGCGCGAGCCTGCACTCCATTGGCAACAGCAGGGCCAGCATCCCGTTCAATTCCATCAACACGGCCGCTGCGTTTAGATCTCTTTCTACTGGTGGCGGTGGTCCGTTGGCAGACGACGGTGGCGGTGTTGACGCTGATGACGAGTCCGTAGGCAAGCTCTGCGGTGACAGCACTGAAAACACACCACACAAGTATTTCACGAACAACTTTTACAGGAAGCCGTCGTCTTACGGCTACGAGGAGACCGAAGGAAGAGATGAAGGCGAGAATGAGATGCAGGGGAGCGGAGCAGCCCTCACGGTAAGCCGCACTACGGAAGACGTGCTGGACGGGAGCGCCAGGCTGGAGTCAATGACCACTCCAACCTACGCAGTGTTTTACGACGTGATGGAAAGCAGCTGCGGCAGCTCCGCAGATACGCCATTGGACGACAACCAACTTCACAAATCCTCTACAGGACCACTTGTTGACAGCACGATGACGCCGGCGACACCCGAGAGCGTCTAGGACCGTCTATGGAAAATACTCAACAGCAGACACGGAAAAGGACCCTTTTGGCCCCGCGCTAGTCCTGCGATTACTGCGGTTTTGGCTCAACCGCTGTCGTCGTTTGCGTTGCGCAACGGTGGCTTCAGTGGGTTTTGCACGCGACTGACGAGTGCGGATATAACCACCGCGATGTTGAAGGTCGCACCACCACCGGTGCTTCAGCAACAGCAACAGCAGCAGCGAGTTACACAGCTGTCACCGCCGCCTACGCCGTCGCCGCCCACTATGTCGGGTCTGACGCCGGACTTCAGAGAGGATGGTGTGAGCACTGTGCTGAAGAAAATCGCTTTCTCATCTTCTCTGGATGCGGAGGGGCGATTGGCGGCGCAGGACAAGAACCCATGCGATATACCGATGCTGGATCGGCTTAAATGTGTTGACGCAACGGGTGCGAATAGTTTTGTGAATCGGGCCCCGCCACGTCCCCGTGTTGGCGCTTCAACAAATGCGACACACACACGCGCCCTCTGACTGAGGGAGCTCACACAAGCCTGTTTCTCGAGTAGAGTCCGAGATGCGTTGAACCGACAGCAGTGGAGTTCGCACCGGGCTCGGCGCTGCGTGCGGTGAAGTGCTTTGGCAGAAGCCACGGAGGACTTGTTGTGGAGGAGGGTGACGACGTGCGTGCACAGCTGTCGGCAGTGACTTCAATGCCGGAGTCGAAGTGGATTTCCCCGTTACTGCAAACAAGGAGTTGTACATGAGAAAAAACTGTTGTAAGTGAAGTGCTTTTTGTTGTTTTCTAATAGCAGAGTGATGGTAAGTGCTTGTTGGTCTTCACCTTGACTTTTCCCCCTTTATTTTGGATTTTAGGTGTCACACAGTGAGCTGTTTAAGCAAACAAAAATCTCCCTGCTCCTCTCCTTTTCTTCTCCGTGGTTTGCTTTTGGAAGGTGCGTACGGCTTCAAGTGCTAAAAAAAAAAAATAATGTCGTGCCTCTCTTTTCTTTTTCCTTGCAATTCCAAGTGGTTGTGTGTTTACAAGTGCAACAGCCGAAGACGTTTAATCTCTCAGCTTCGCAAAAAGCTGACGGTGCCCCGGTAGCTGACCCATGTTTTTTAGTTTTTCTTCTCTCAAGGGATGCTGCTCGTTACCAGCGAGTGTTGATCCCTTTGCCTTTCTCTCTCCGTTACATCCTTAGCCAAAGTGCGGACACACTTGGAATTTTTTCGTTATAAGGTCCCTTGTTCACGGGCGGTGCGTTTGTTTGCGTGCTTGCGTTTACGTGAATCTGGTTTCGTCTCTCTTCCGTCGCTGTTTTCTTGTCTTTTCCGTGTGTGCTACGTATTCTTCTCCCTCTTCCTGCAATCGTTTCGAATATATATATATATATATATATCTGTGTGTGTGTGTGTGTGTGTGTGTGTGTGTGTGTGTGTGTGTGTGTGTGTGTGTGTGTGTATGTTTGTGCGTTTGTATATGTATTTTCAGACGTTTTTGTATTTTAGCTGTTTATACGGTTATGTTGGTGTCGGCACTCAAAGAAAAAAAAAAGTGGGAGGGTTTTCGCAAAAAAAAAAAACAAAAAAAAGCACGATTGCGTGGAGAAGAGGAGTTCACAAGCTAACATTGCAGCGGATCACGTCGGCTTGTCTTACCTTTCCTTCTTCACTTAGTACTATACACGTAAACAGGTAATCTGTAATGTGTGAAGATGCTTGTTGAGGTTTGAATTGAATCACCTTAGTCCTTTGCTTCGTGTGTACACCTTCTTTTTCTCGCGTTGTAAAACACGTTTCGACCATAGCAGTAGGCCCCGCACTACTTGCCTTTTCAACTTCTTTACTTTTCTTCATATTATGTCCTATCCTTCTTTTTCATTTTGAAGTCTGCGGTACGTAATGTAGCTGATTTTGACTTCAAGTGCTGATCTCAGCACTGCACAGTAGTTTTCAGATATATGTACAAATAGACGCTGTTCTCAACAGACCTGAAGCGTGCCTTTTTTGTTCTTTGTTGCAGTACACACACGCACATAGAAGCGCATCATTCAACGCAAAATGCGACTTCGCGTTTAGGCGAGCGGCTCATCTTTTGGGGCTTCCTTTTCTGAGCCAGAAATAAATGTTGTGTGTTCTAAAAATGGCTAAAATACACGGGTGATGGTGTTTCTTGTTTGAAGTCGCGTTTCTGCTAAACACGCTAATCCGACTGCGCTCTGCTCAAGTGGCGTTGTTCCCGATTACAACGCCCACCATATCAGCCACCCAAATACTTCCTCCGCCTTGATTGGTTTAAAGCGTGACAACCGCTGCGTCGCTTAAAACGGAAGTTCCATGCTCGATGGAGCGGAGGTCTCGGCTGAGACTGTATTGGAATGCCATGGTTAAGTTATCGGTGTCCATCGTTCTCTTACTTATTCCTTTTTCCTGCTCCAAAACAGTGCCGTTGATTGATGTACTCGTTAATACGCATTTCCTCACGCACACTTTTTCTTGTGTCTCGGCATCGCACCCTACTGTTAATCAGGAATCCTTACATCAGTGTTTTACTCCCACCTTTACCAGTGTCCGTGAAGCAAGACCAGCACAAGGAGCTGAGCAACAGCGTCACCGAGTACTAGAGGGGCTCCAAGTGTTTTCGTTCACGCACTTGAACACCACATCGAGATTTAAGTAACTCAGCAGGGGCACCCTATCGCTTTGTTGTACGCCCATTCATTACCCTCCCTTGCTGGCAGTTTATCTCCATTTCACTCGAGTGAGCGGCATCATTATAATTAAAATTGAAACCGACTTCGTTAGTTCATGAAAGGAATCTCATTTATTTTGCTGGCCGCCGCCGTTATAGCGTGCGTGTTGGCGACCACCGCGGTTCACGCCGCCCCTGCTTATCACGGCTACTCAGCCTGTGACCCCTCCGTGGTGCAGTCCAGCGGCTACATCGACATCCCCGGCGTGGCTGGGACGCAGAAGCACTACTTCTACTGGCTGTTTGGCCCGCGTCGGTGGCCGACGGACGGCAGCCAGCCGCCGGTGATCCTGTGGATGACGGGTGGCCCCGGCTGCAGCTCCAGCATTGCGCTGCTGAGAGAGTTGGGCCCCTGCCTGATGAACGAAACCTCCGGTGAGCTGTACCGCAACGCGTACGGGTGGAACGATGAGGCGTACCTGCTGTTTGTGGACCAGCCGACGGGTGTAGGGTACTCTTACGGTGACAAGGCCAACTACGACCACAACGAGAGCGAGGTGGCGGAGGACATGTACAACTTCCTGCAGGGCTTCGCGAAAAAGTTCTCTTTGCCGTCCATCACGGGTGCGAACGACTTCTACATCACGGGTGAGAGTTACGCCGGGCACTACGTTCCCGCCATTGGCTATCGCATTCTGCAGGGCAACCAGCGTGGTGACGCCCCTGTGATCAACCTGAAAGGTATTGCGGTTGGCAACGGATGGACGGATCCGTACACGCAGTATCCTTCCTACATCGACATTGCGTATGACTGGTGCAGGGAGAAGCTCGGTACGCCGTGCATTACGGAGGCAGCGTATGAGGAGATGCTGTCGCTGCTGCCGGCTTGCCTGAACAAAACATGGGAATGTAACATGAGGCCCGACGACACTGATGAGTCGTGTACCGTGGCCAACGTGCTTTGCGTCGAGTATAAGAGTTATTACCTCTCTACGGGACGGAATAGCTACGATATTCGAAAGTCCTGCGACGGGCCGTTGTGCTACCCGATGAACCACACGCTTGGATTCTACGAGGACCCGGTTGTGCGTGCCTCGCTGGGCATCGGTGGCGGCACAAAGTGGGCCGCTTGCAACCGCGACGTGGGCGAGCTCTTTGAAAAAGATCATCAGCACAACTTCAACTACACGTTTCCTCATTTGCTGGAGGCGGGCACTCGTGTGTTGATTTACGCCGGTGATATGGATTTTATGTGTAACTGGATCGGCAACAAGAACTGGGTGAAGGCGCTGCAGTGGTCCGGCACCGCCGGCTTCAACGCGGCGTCGGACTTAGAGTTTGCGGTGGGCGGCCGGTGGGCTGGTCAGGAACGTAGGTATGGCAACTTCAGCTTTGTGCGCATTTATGACGCGGGTCACATGGTGCCGATGGATCAGCCGGAGGTGGCGCAGTACATGGTGTCGCAGTTCTTGCATGATAAGCGGCTAGCTTAGCTCACGGTGAAGACGAGCCTTCTACCACTTGAAGAAGTGCGCCATTGAAGTTGTGCACGCGCGTTATTTTGCCTGCTTGTGTTCTTGTCCAGTAATCTGCTTTTCCGGTTTTAGACGTTCGTAGGAAACTATCAAAAGAGTTATGATTGGTGTTGCAAAGACATGTCTTCTTCCACAGTTTATTTTACCAGTTGTACTACCGTGTTGTCCGATTGTGATGACGTAGTTGTGATTTCAACGCAGTTGCTGTTGCATGTAGTAGAACCACGCGTGCGAGCAAAGCGTGTCGTATCGAAAAGAAGAAAAAACATAGCAAAGGGAAAGCCGTCGTAGTTTCCAAAAAAAAAAATAAAACGTCTCCACTCCTGTTTCCCAGTATGGAAGAATTCAAACGGTGCGTAAGTTCTGAGTGCACATGTGAGTAGTAAAGACCTCGATGGCCGCAGTGATCGGCGTTGGCGATACCGCCTTTGAACACCTAAGGTGTGAAGAGGCCCTGCGCACATTAAGTGAAAAAAAAAAAGCGATTAAAAGTCAAGCGCACCTAAAAATGCCGAGCAAGAAATATCCTGAGCGACAGAAGCCGTCGACACGGAAGACCACGCGTATTTAATTCTGTTCTTTTTTTTTTTACTTCTCTCTGCATTGAAGAAGACAAACAAAACCACGATTGCGAACCCCTTCTCAAAACAAAGTGAGGATCTCGGTCAAACAGAAAGCGTGGAGTCGCCTTTGCAACATCTCCCTATGTGCCGCACGAGCTAATCTGTGAAGGAGTCAAGTAAAAAGAGGCGAGCTGCGTTGGTTTATTCCTGGTAAGTAGCTGATAAAGAGAAAACACCAAAGGAAGGCTACTTTCCCCTTTTCCCTACCTCGTGCTTGAAGTTATTAGCGCGATCAGCAAACACAGTCACGTTACATCACGCGCCAGCGGCGTCACAGTCTACAGTCGGCGGATTTACACGGATCAATTTGCCGTTTTGGCAACAACACTGTAAAGGAGAGAAAAGAAGAAGCACACAGGCTGTATGCAGTTATGTCCGGCAGTGGTTTATTATGACATCTGCACGTGAGCTTTGAGGCCGCGCTGCACTATATGCTTTGGTAGAGGTGGCCCTCTGTTGCACGCTTGCGCCCGGTGCGGCACATCGTGGTTGGGCAGCCTGTGACTCCTCCGTGGTGCAGTCCAGCGGCTACATCGACATCCCCGGCGTGGCTGGGACGCAGAAGCACTACTTCTACTGGCTGTTTGGCCCGCGTCGGTGGCCGACGGACGGCAGCCAGCCGCCGGTGATCCTGTGGATGACGGGTGGCCCCGGCTGCAGCTCCAGCATTGCGCTGCTGAGCGAGTTGGGCCCCTGCCTGATGAACGAAACCTCCGGTGAGCTGTACCGCAACGCGTACGGGTGGAACGATGAGGCGTACCTGCTGTTTGTGGACCAGCCGACGGGTGTAGGGTACTCTTACGGTGACAAGGCCAACTACGACCACAACGAGAGCGAGGTGGCGGAGGACATGTACAACTTACTGCAGGGCTTCGCGAAAAAGTTCTCTTTGCCGTCCATCACGGGTGCGAACGACTTCTACATTATCGGTGAGAGTTACGCCGGGCACTACGTTCCCGCCATTGGCTATCGCATTCTGCGGGGCAACCAACGTGGTGACGCCCCTGTGATCAACCTGAAAGGTATTGCGGTTGGCAACGGATGGACGGATCCGTACACGCAGTATCCTTCCTACATCGACATTGCGTATGACTGGTGCAGGGAGAAGCTCGGTACGCCGTGCATTACGGAGGCAGCGTATGAGGAGATGTTCTCCATGGTGCCTCACCGCCTGCAGCTGATCAAAGCCAACAACGAGGGTCTTTCTGACGACACGGGGGCTTGTGTGCGAGTTGGCACTCGTTGCTTGCTTTACACGTATACGTATTTGCGTTGCCAGGAATGTTTGTGGGGTTCGCGAGCCGAGCCGCTACGTTGGCAACAGTACAGGTACTTTCGTGCGCAACGCGGTGGTGGTGCAGGCTCTCGGTGCGGAGCCCTCTTTGACGTAGAGTTTGTATGACGTGTGCGCTTATGAGACGCGCGCACGCAACTACGATTGCGGCCTCAACAACACTGCTCCGCCAATTTTGACTGCGGGCATTCGTGCAGTGATTAATCACTACAATACATACTGCTCCTGCTATTGGATCGATAGTAAAACATGAATGCAGGACGTGAACTGGCCTGGCAAGGCCACCAATGCTGCACCAGATGCTCAGTTTATTATCAAAAGACTTCCCGCCGGCCACGATCGCAGGTCCGGCAACTTCAGCCATGCTTGCGTTTATGGTGCAGGCCGTGTGGTGCCGGTGAATCACCCAGAAGGTTCTCTGCACACGCTATCTCATTTTATCAACTGCAACAACTTGAAAACTAAATGCTTCGCATCAGGCCGGTTGTGGGTGCCACACGTCTTTGGTGGGTGCATTGATTTAGGGCGTACAACAACGCTGCGTTTGTTCCTTCCTTTCGTTTCTGATGTGCCACAGGGGCGCAACTGCACCGTGGGGCCAGTCTTTTTCCTCCTTCAAGTATCCTCTTTTTGACTTTTTTTGAGCGTTGTGCATGTCTGGTGTGCTTTCTCTAAACCACTCCTTCTTTACCTGCTCAGAGCTTCATGAAGCGGTCGACGGATGCTCCCTACGTTTACCTACGAACTGATATCCTGAGACAAGAAAAGTAAGGCTTGCTGTCCTAACGTCAAAGTTTAATGACGCGGTAATTGCTGCAAAAGCTGCCCCAGTGGTTTCCCATTAGCTCTGCCACATTCTTTTGGACTGAAATTGACCCCAGTTCGCAGTGCTGTGGTTTTCTTGATCTACTCGTCGTCTTTGCAAGAAGGTAAGTAATGCTACTTTGCTCGTCTGTCCTTCGAGACTGTTACCTCGTCGCGTTTGCTGATAGCAAACAGAGCATTGCCTTCTGATGCTGCAAACTGCAGCTGCGTTCCATTTCGAGCGCTTCTTTTTCTCTTTCGAATCTGTGTTTCTTTACGTCTCAGTCTTCAGAGTCGTCTCAGCATGTTGTAATTCAACTGCTTAGTCTGCGCACAGTGTTGTCCGCACCTCTGTCGGTTTGCCACCCTTCCCCCCCCCTTCGGTTTTGCTCTCATTTTATTATCCAAAGTCGAAGCACATTTTACTTTGCATCACCAACGGAAACGAAGTCACGTGAGGTAAAGCAGCCTTCCTGGCGAGTTGGTCACGAGAAAGAATAGAGTCAACTTGCGCACAAACACGCTATTACGGAGGTGCGCATGCGGTTTGAGTTTGTGCAATTGCCAGTACTTTTAGTGCTTTAACTTAACAGGATTTAGTTGACTTGAACGGCTGTTGGCAGCTCTGACTTTGAATTAGTTCCATTGTTAAGCTAGAGAGCTGATAGAAGTGCGGATGTTGAGTCGTTAACACTTGGACAGCTTCTTTTCCTTCCGGTAAATGCTAGTGGTTCATGTGGTGAAACTACTATTACCTCAGTCTGTCTTTGATCTTTTGAGTCAACCGCACTTTCGTTTGCCTTTTCTTCCTCCTTTCGTTCCAATCGCCGTGATGCCTTGACACGCGCAACTGTGCGTGCAACGTGCTGATTCAGAACCTTCTTTTATTCTCTGCATCTCTTCCAGGAGGCCTTGCCGTTTCGCCAACATATCGTTCGCTACTGGTGCCACAATTGCAAGCGAACGATATTAAACAACAAAAAACAACAAGCGCATACGAGCAGTCATCAGTCACCAGGTACCGATGCGCTGTGTTTCGAGGGTGACGGCTGTAGCCACCCTCGTGTGCTATACCGTTGCTGCAGTGCTGCTGGTGGGTACGGCGACGACGCGCGCGAAGGCGAGCCATGGTTGGGCAGCCTGTGACTCCTCCGTGGTGCAGTCCAGCGGCTACATCGACATCCCCGGCGTGGCTGGGACGCAGAAGCACTACTTCTACTGGCTGTTTGGCCCGCGTCGGTGGCCGACGGACGGCAGCCAGCCGCCGGTGATCCTGTGGATGCAAGGCGGTCCCGGCTGCAGCTCCAACTTCGGCATACTGAGCGAGTTGGGCCCCTGTCTGATGAACGAAACCTCCGGTGAGCTGTACCGCAACGCGTACGGGTGGAACGATGAGGCGTACCTGCTGTTTGTGGACCAGCCGACGGGTGTAGGGTACTCTTACGGTGACAAGGCCAACTACGACCACAACGAGAGCGAGGTGGCGGAGGACATGTACAACTTCCTGCAGGGCTTCGCGAAGAGGTTCAAGTCTCCTTCCATCACGGGTGCGAACGACTTCTACATCACGGGTGAGAGTTACGCCGGGCACTACGTTCCCGCCATTGGCTATCGCATTCTGCAGGGCAACCAGCGTGGTGACGCCCCTGTGATCAACCTGAAAGGTATTGCGGTTGGCAACGGATGGACGGATCCGTACACGCAGTATCCTTCCTACATCGACATTGCGTATGACTGGTGCAGGGAGAAGCTCGGTGAACCGTGCGTCACGGCGACTGCACGTGACGAGATGCAGATCCAGCTGCTGCATTGCTTGGACCTCATTGCCCAGTGCAACGCGTTGCCTGGGGGCACCTCGCAAATCTGTGAAAACGCCACTACCGTGTGCAACGGCGTGTTGGACTTTTACGAAAGCACCGGCAGGAACAGCTACGACATTCGAAAGCCTTGCGTAGGCGAAGGGTGCTACGACACAACCAACGCAGACCGTTTTCTGCGTTCCCCTGCTGTGGTGCGTGCGCTGGGAGCAAACAGCGATATTGTCTATGAAGGCTGCAGTGAGGATGTAGGTCAACTTTTTACAAGCGATGTTCACCGCAACTTCAACTACACCATTCCGCCAATGTTGGCTGCAGGCATTCGTGTGATGATTTACGCCGGTGATATGGATTTTATGTGTAACTGGATCGGCAACAAGGCGTGGGTGACGGCGCTGGACTGGCCTGGCAAGGCTGCCTTTAACGATGCACCGGATGTGGAGTTCAGCGTTGGGGGTCGCGCGGCTGGTCAGGAGCGCACGTACAACGGATTCAGCTTTGTACGTGTCTACGATGCGGGCCACATGGTGCCGATGGATCAGCCAGAGGCTGCACTGCACATGATTCGAGCGTTATTGCACAGCACGCGTCTGACAGCCTAGAGGAGTCATGGTGTGAACGGTTTGTACTAGAGTTTTAAACGTGTTTTTTTCTCCCCTCCAAAGAGGAGAGAGGGAAAGCGGTGATTTAAATCGCAGAACACCCGCGTGGCAAATACCATGGCGGCAGTCAGTCACTGTGCCATCAAGTGTAAGGTGTACGTCCTTTGAAGCTTGTGCACAGCGCCAGACTTGTTCTCAGACACACAAACGTACATATATATATGACAAGCTGCAGCGTCAGATTTATTATTATTCTTGTTATCGTTCTCAAACAGTTTATTAACGTGCTTTATTGTTTACAGTTTGTAACATCCACTGGTTTTATGAATCGACTGCCTTTGTTGACATCGCATTTACGAGCATTCGCTGCCGCCTCACGGTAGGCAGCGTTGCTGTTTACTTTGGTACCCTAAAGCTTTAATCAACGTTTATAATCAAATTTAAGGTGTACTGAAATAACTGCTTGCAATTGCAATTCGATCTCTTGGTCAGCGTGGCGATCCGCGCCTGGTCTACAGTGCAACCTGTGCTGAAGTGAGAAAACAAAAGACGACGCCTCAGACCGTTCTTTATTATTTTCGGATTTTCGCGCTTCCGCTCTGTTTAAAACGGAGGTGACCTAAATTACATCTCGTGTCTTTGTTCAGTGCAATTAAGGAGGATGTGGTGGTTGGGGGGGGTGAAGGGGGAGAATTGGGATTTACTCAGAGATGAAAAGTGCAGCAGACCAGCAATTTCCGGAGCGCCTTTCTCTCAGTGTTTACATTACGATGCACCCGTCCTCACGTGCCCACGTGGCTTAAAATTCTGTTTACTTAGCAACCTCTGTCACTCTTGCTTTCTTAGGGGGTTTTCTACCCCTGTACTTTTAACCTTTCAAGCCACTGCTCTCAACACAGAGCTTTGCGGGCTGACTCACAAATCAATTCACTCTTAGCTACCGTCGTCTTCCGGTGCTTTTTTTTTCTTTATCCGTGATTGCAACCTTATGGACCTCAGGAAGACCCTGCTACCTTTTTAATGGCCGCCACTGCTGTTACTTTTTCCTCTGTGCTGCGTCTACGCATCCGCGAAGGCGAGCCATGGTTGGGCAGCCTGTGACTCCTCCGTGGTGCAGTCCAGCGGCTACATCGACATCCCCGGCGTGGCTGGGACGCAGAAGCACTACTTCTACTGGCTGTTTGGCCCGCGTCGGTGGCCGACGGACGGCAGCCAGCCGCCGGTGATCCTGTGGATGACGGGTGGCCCCGGCTGCAGCTCCAGCATTGCGCTGCTGAGCGAGTTGGGCCCCTGCCTGATGAACGAAACCTCCGGTGAGCTGTACCGCAACGCGTACGGGTGGAACGATGAGGCGTACCTGCTGTTTGTGGACCAGCCGACGGGTGTAGGGTACTCTTACGGTGACAAGGCCAACTACGACCACAACGAGAGCGAGGTGGCGGAGGACATGTACAACTTCCTGCAGGGCTTCGCGAAGAGGTTCAAGTCTCCTTCCATCACGGGTGCGAACGACTTCTACATCACGGGTGAGAGTTACGCCGGGCACTACGTTCCCGCCATTGGTTATCGCATTCTGCAGGGCAACCAGCGTGGTGACGCCCCTGTGATCAACCTGAAAGGTATTGCGGTTGGCAACGGATGGACGGATCCGTACACGCAGTATCCTTCCTACATCGACATTGCGTATGACTGGTGCAGGGAGAAGCTCGGTGAACCGTGCGTCACGGCGACTGCACGTGACGAGATGCAGATCCAGCTGCTGCATTGCTTGGACCTCATTGCCCAGTGCAACGCGTTGCCTGGGGGCACCTCGCAAATCTGTGAAAACGCCACTACCGTGTGCAACGGCGTGTTGGACTTTTACGAAAGCACCGGCAGGAACAGCTACGACATTCGAAAGCCTTGCGTAGGCGAAGGGTGCTACGACACAACCAACGCAGACCGTTTTCTGCGTTCCCCTGCTGTGGTGCGTGCGCTGGGAGCAAACAGCGATATTGTCTATGAAGGCTGCAGTGAGGATGTAGGTCAACTTTTTACAAGCGATGTTCACCGCAACTTCAACTACACCATTCCGCCAATGTTGGCTGCAGGCATTCGTGTGATGATTTACGCCGGTGATATGGATTTTATGTGTAACTGGATCGGCAACAAGGCGTGGGTGACGGCGCTGGACTGGCCTGGCAAGGCTGCCTTTAACGATGCACCGGATGTGGAGTTCAGCGTTGGGGGTCGCGCGGCTGGTCAGGAGCGCACGTACAACGGATTCAGCTTTGTACGTGTCTACGATGCGGGCCACATGGTGCCGATGGATCAGCCAGAGGCTGCACTGCACATGATTCGAGCGTTATTGCACAGCACGCGTCTGACAGCCTAGAGGAGTCATGGTGTGAACGGTTTGTACTAGAGTTTTAAACGTGTTTTTTTCTCCCCTCCAAAGAGGAGAGAGGGAAAGCGGTGATTTAAATCGCAGAACACCCGCGTGGCAAATACCATGGCGGCAGTCAGTCACTGTGCCATCAAGTGTAAGGTGTACGTCCTTTGAAGCTTGTGCACAGCGCCAGACTTGTTCTCAGACACACAAACGTACATATATATATGACAAGCTGCAGCGTCAGATTTATTATTATTCTTGTTATCGTTCTCAAACAGTTTATTAACGTGCTTTATTGTTTACAGTTTGTAACATCCACTGGTTTTATGAATCGACTGCCTTTGTTGACATCGCATTTACGAGCATTCGCTGCCGCCTCACGGTAGGCAGCGTTGCTGTTTACTTTGGTACCCTAAAGCTTTAATCAACGTTTATAATCAAATTTAAGGTGTACTGAAATAACTGCTTGCAATTGCAATTCGATCTCTTGGTCAGCGTGGCGATCCGCGCCTGGTCTACAGTGCAACCTGTGCTGAAGTGAGAAAACAAAAGACGACGCCTCAGACCGTTCTTTATTATTTTCGGATTTTCGCGCTTCCGCTCTGTTTAAAACGGAGGTGACCTAAATTACATCTCGTGTCTTTGTTCAGTGCAATTAAGGAGGATGTGGTGGTTGGGGGGGGGTGAAGGGGGAGAATTGGGATTTACTCAGAGATGAAAAGTGCAGCAGACCAGCAATTTCCGGAGCGCCTTTCTCTCAGTGTTTACATTACGATGCACCCGTCCTCACGTGCCCACGTGGCTTAAAATTCTGTTTACTTAGCAACCTCTGTCACTCTTGCTTTCTTAGGGGGTTTTCTACCCCTGTACTTTTAACCTTTCAAGCCACTGCTCTCAACACAGAGCTTTGCGGGCTGACTCACAAATCAATTCACTCTTAGCTACCGTCGTCTTCCGGTGCTTTTTTTTTCTTTATCCGTGATTGCAACCTTATGGACCTCAGGAAGACCCTGCTACCTTTTTAATGGCCGCCACTGCTGTTACTTTTTCCTCTGTGCTGCGTCTACGCATCCGCGAAGGCGAGCCATGGTTGGGCAGCCTGTGACTCCTCCGTGGTGCAGTCCAGCGGCTACATCGACATCCCCGGCGTGGCTGGGACGCAGAAGCACTACTTCTACTGGCTGTTTGGCCCGCGTCGGTGGCCGACGGACGGCAGCCAGCCGCCGGTGATCCTGTGGATGACGGGTGGCCCCGGCTGCAGCTCCAGCATTGCGCTGCTGAGCGAGTTGGGCCCCTGCCTGATGAACGAAACCTCCGGTGAGCTGTACCGCAACGCGTACGGGTGGAACGATGAGGCGTACCTGCTGTTTGTGGACCAGCCGACGGGTGTAGGGTACTCTTACGGTGACAAGGCCAACTACGACCACAACGAGAGCGAGGTGGCGGAGGACATGTACAACTTCCTGCAGGGCTTCGCGAAGAGGTTCAAGTCTCCTTCCATCACGGGTGCGAACGACTTCTACATCACGGGTGAGAGTTACGCCGGGCACTACGTTCCCGCCATTGGTTATCGCATTCTGCAGGGCAACCAACGTGGTGACGCCCCTGTGATCAACCTGAAAGGTATTGCGGTTGGCAACGGATGGACGGATCCGTACACGCAGTATCCTTCCTACATCGACATTGCGTATGACTGGTGCAGGGAGAAGCTCGGTGAACCGTGCGTCACGGCGACTGCACGTGACGAGATGCAGATCCAGCTGCTGCATTGCTTGGACCTCATTGCCCAGTGCAACGCGTTGCCTGGGGGCACCTCGCAAATCTGTGAAAACGCCACTACCGTGTGCAACGGCGTGTTGGACTTTTACGAAAGCACCGGCAGGAACAGCTACGACATTCGAAAGCCTTGCGTAGGCGAAGGGTGCTACGACACAACCAACGCAGACCGTTTTCTGCGTTCCCCTGCTGTGGTGCGTGCGCTGGGAGCAAACAGCGATATTGTCTATGAAGGCTGCAGTGAGGATGTAGGTCAACTTTTTACAAGCGATGTTCACCGCAACTTCAACTACACCATTCCGCCAATGTTGGCTGCAGGCATTCGTGTGATGATTTACGCCGGTGATATGGATTTTATGTGTAACTGGATCGGCAACAAGGCGTGGGTGACGGCGCTGGACTGGCCTGGCAAGGCTGCCTTTAACGATGCACCGGATGTGGAGTTCAGCGTTGGGGGTCGCGCGGCTGGTCAGGAGCGCACGTACAACGGATTCAGCTTTGTACGTGTCTACGATGCGGGCCACATGGTGCCGATGGATCAGCCAGAGGCTGCACTGCACATGATTCGAGCGTTATTGCACAGCACGCGTCTGACAGCCTAGAGGAGTCATGGTGTGAACGGTTTGTACTAGAGTTTTAAACGTGTTTTTTTCTCCCCTCCAAAGAGGAGAGAGGGAAAGCGGTGATTTAAATCGCAGAACACCCGCGTGGCAAATACCATGGCGGCAGTCAGTCACTGTGCCATCAAGTGTAAGGTGTACGTCCTTTGAAGCTTGTGCACAGCGCCAGACTTGTTCTCAGACACACAAACGTACATATATATATGACAAGCTGCAGCGTCAGATTTATTATTATTCTTGTTATCGTTCTCAAACAGTTTATTAACGTGCTTTATTGTTTACAGTTTGTAACATCCACTGGTTTTATGAATCGACTGCCTTTGTTGACATCGCATTTACGAGCATTCGCTGCCGCCTCACGGTAGGCAGCGTTGCTGTTTACTTTGGTACCCTAAAGCTTTAATCAACGTTTATAATCAAATTTAAGGTGTACTGAAATAACTGCTTGCAATTGCAATTCGATCTCTTGGTCAGCGTGGCGATCCGCGCCTGGTCTACAGTGCAACCTGTGCTGAAGTGAGAAAACAAAAGACGACGCCTCAGACCGTTCTTTATTATTTTCGGATTTTCGCGCTTCCGCTCTGTTTAAAACGGAGGTGACCTAAATTACATCTCGTGTCTTTGTTCAGTGCAATTAAGGAGGATGTGGTGGTTGGGGGGGTGAAGGGGGAGAATTGGGATTTACTCAGAGATGAAAAGTGCAGCAGACCAGCAATTTCCGGAGCGCCTTTCTCTCAGTGTTTACATTACGATGCACCCGTCCTCACGTGCCCACGTGGCTTAAAATTCTGTTTACTTAGCAACCTCTGTCACTCTTGCTTTCTTAGGGGGTTTTCTACCCCTGTACTTTTAACCTTTCAAGCCACTGCTCTCAACACAGAGCTTTGCGGGCTGACTCACAAATCAATTCACTCTTAGCTACCGTCGTCTTCCGGTGCTTTTTTTTTCTTTATCCGTGATTGCAACCTTATGGACCTCAGGAAGACCCTGCTACCTTTTTAATGGCCGCCACTGCTGTTACTTTTTCCTCTGTGCTGCGTCTACGCATCCGCGAAGGCGAGCCATGGTTGGGCAGCCTGTGACTCCTCCGTGGTGCAGTCCAGCGGCTACATCGACATCCCCGGCGTGGCTGGGACGCAGAAGCACTACTTCTACTGGCTGTTTGGCCCGCGTCGGTGGCCGACGGACGGCAGCCAGCCGCCGGTGATCCTGTGGATGACGGGTGGCCCCGGCTGCAGCTCCAGCATTGCGCTGCTGAGCGAGTTGGGCCCCTGCCTGATGAACGAAACCTCCGGTGAGCTGTACCGCAACGCGTACGGGTGGAACGATGAGGCGTACCTGCTGTTTGTGGACCAGCCGACGGGTGTAGGGTACTCTTACGGTGACAAGGCCAACTACGACCACAACGAGAGCGAGGTGGCGGAGGACATGTACAACTTCCTGCAGGGCTTCGCGAAGAGGTTCAAGTCTCCTTCCATCACGGGTGCGAACGACTTCTACATCACGGGTGAGAGTTACGCCGGGCACTACGTTCCCGCCATTGGTTATCGCATTCTGCAGGGCAACCAACGTGGTGACGCCCCTGTGATCAACCTGAAAGGTATTGCGGTTGGCAACGGATGGACGGATCCGTACACGCAGTATCCTTCCTACATCGACATTGCGTATGACTGGTGCAGGGAGAAGCTCGGTGAACCGTGCGTCACGGCGACTGCACGTGACGAGATGCAGATCCAGCTGCTGCATTGCTTGGACCTCATTGCCCAGTGCAACGCGTTGCCTGGGGGCACCTCGCAAATCTGTGAAAACGCCACTACCGTGTGCAACGGCGTGTTGGACTTTTACGAAAGCACCGGCAGGAACAGCTACGACATTCGAAAGCCTTGCGTAGGCGAAGGGTGCTACGACACAACCAACGCAGACCGTTTTCTGCGTTCCCCTGCTGTGGTGCGTGCGCTGGGAGCAAACAGCGATATTGTCTATGAAGGCTGCAGTGAGGATGTAGGTCAACTTTTTACAAGCGATGTTCACCGCAACTTCAACTACACCATTCCGCCAATGTTGGCTGCAGGCATTCGTGTGATGATTTACGCCGGTGATATGGATTTTATGTGTAACTGGATCGGCAACAAGGCGTGGGTGACGGCGCTGGACTGGCCTGGCAAGGCTGCCTTTAACGATGCACCGGATGTGGAGTTCAGCGTTGGGGGTCGCGCGGCTGGTCAGGAGCGCACGTACAACGGATTCAGCTTTGTACGTGTCTACGATGCGGGCCACATGGTGCCGATGGATCAGCCAGAGGCTGCACTGCACATGATTCGAGCGTTATTGCACAGCACGCGTCTGACAGCCTAGAGGAGTCATGGTGTGAACGGTTTGTACTAGAGTTTTAAACGTGTTTTTTTCTCCCCTCCAAAGAGGAGAGAGGGAAAGCGGTGATTTAAATCGCAGAACACCCGCGTGGCAAATACCATGGCGGCAGTCAGTCACTGTGCCATCAAGTGTAAGGTGTACGTCCTTTGAAGCTTGTGCACAGCGCCAGACTTGTTCTCAGACACACAAACGTACATATATATATGACAAGCTGCAGCGTCAGATTTATTATTATTCTTGTTATCGTTCTCAAACAGTTTATTAACGTGCTTTATTGTTTACAGTTTGTAACATCCACTGGTTTTATGAATCGACTGCCTTTGTTGACATCGCATTTACGAGCATTCGCTGCCGCCTCACGGTAGGCAGCGTTGCTGTTTACTTTGGTACCCTAAAGCTTTAATCAACGTTTATAATCAAATTTAAGGTGTACTGAAATAACTGCTTGCAATTGCAATTCGATCTCTTGGTCAGCGTGGCGATCCGCGCCTGGTCTACAGTGCAACCTGTGCTGAAGTGAGAAAACAAAAGACGACGCCTCAGACCGTTCTTTATTATTTTCGGATTTTCGCGCTTCCGCTCTGTTTAAAACGGAGGTGACCTAAATTACATCTCGTGTCTTTGTTCAGTGCAATTAAGGAGGATGTGGTGGTTGGGGGGGGGTGAAGGGGAGAATTGGGATTTACTCAGAGATGAAAAGTGCAGCAGACCAGCAATTTCCGGAGCGCCTTTCTCTCAGTGTTTACATTACGATGCACCCGTCCTCACGTGCCCACGTGGCTTAAAATTCTGTTTACTTAGCAACCTCTGTCACTCTTGCTTTCTTAGGGGGTTTTCTACCCCTGTACTTTTAACCTTTCAAGCCACTGCTCTCAACACAGAGCTTTGCGGGCTGACTCACAAATCAATTCACTCTTAGCTACCGTCGTCTTCCGGTGCTTTTTTTTTCTTTATCCGTGATTGCAACCTTATGGACCTCAGGAAGACCCTGCTACCTTTTTAATGGCCGCCACTGCTGTTACTTTTTCCTCTGTGCTGCGTCTACGCATCCGCGAAGGCGAGCCATGGTTGGGCAGCCTGTGACTCCTCCGTGGTGCAGTCCAGCGGCTACATCGACATCCCCGGCGTGGCTGGGACGCAGAAGCACTACTTCTACTGGCTGTTTGGCCCGCGTCGGTGGCCGACGGACGGCAGCCAGCCGCCGGTGATCCTGTGGATGACGGGTGGCCCCGGCTGCAGCTCCAGCATTGCGCTGCTGAGCGAGTTGGGCCCCTGCCTGATGAACGAAACCTCCGGTGAGCTGTACCGCAACGCGTACGGGTGGAACGATGAGGCGTACCTGCTGTTTGTGGACCAGCCGACGGGTGTAGGGTACTCTTACGGTGACAAGGCCAACTACGACCACAACGAGAGCGAGGTGGCGGAGGACATGTACAACTTCCTGCAGGGCTTCGCGAAGAGGTTCAAGTCTCCTTCCATCACGGGTGCGAACGACTTCTACATCACGGGTGAGAGTTACGCCGGGCACTACGTTCCCGCCATTGGTTATCGCATTCTGCAGGGCAACCAGCGTGGTGACGCCCCTGTGATCAACCTGAAAGGTATTGCGGTTGGCAACGGATGGACGGATCCGTACACGCAGTATCCTTCCTACATCGACATTGCGTATGACTGGTGCAGGGAGAAGCTCGGTACGCCGTGCATTACGGAGGCAGCGTATGAGGAGATGTTCTCCATGGTGCCTCACCGCCTGCAGCTGATCCAAACCTGCAACGCGTTTCACGACCACACGAATGCGTCTTGCGTGGTTGCGACGAAGTTTTCAGTATGATTTAAGGCGTATTTGGCCGCAGCGCGCTGAGCACAGTGGACACGTCCACGAAGGATATCGGCGACCTAGAACACTCCGTAACACACACCACCGAGTTTTTCGTCGGTGCGGACCTGCGCGCGCAGCTTGACGTGACTGGTGTGGTTTAGCGGGTCGCCTGTAACGGTGCGGTGAAACAGCTGTTTGACGGGGATGGACTGCCCGGCTTTGAGTACGTGTTCCCAACTATCCTAGCCGCAGTAGTGGCGGGGATGCTTGACATGGAGGGTTTGGATTACAACTGCAACTAGCTCGGCAAGGAGGCGTGAACGACGGCGCAGAGGTCCCCTGGCAAGGGTGGCCTCAACGCCACGTCGGACTTGGAGTTTGCGGTGGGCGGCCGGTGGGCTGGTCAGGAGCGTAGGTCTGGCAACTTTTGCTTCGCACGAGTCTACGGTGCGGCCACATGGTGCGATGGATCAGCCGGAGGTGGCGCAGTACATGGAGCCGAAGGTTCTGCACAGCTGGCGAATTGCTCAATGAGGTTAATCAGACGGTAGGATACTTCATGCTATTATCTTCGTAAAATAAACACCGGTTTATAAAAGAGTAACATATCCACGATCTTAGGGTTTTTCTGCTTATGTTAATGAATTATGTGAGTTGTTTCGAATAACTCTGCCGACTAGAGTGCACGTTGCGTTATTTAAGACTCGTTTAATACAGTGTTATATTCCTTCTGAGTTGTTGTTTCTCCACACCTCCTAGTTCTTGCCGCTTGCTGTGTGACGCTTGAACTGTTTGCGATTACTCTTCACGCTTTTTCTTTTTATTGCTGACTTCACTCGCGGTTTCATACCAGTCCTTACGCCGATTCATCGCCCTGCTTTGATCAGAGGCTCTTATTTTTTTTTTGAGGGGAAGCCACTTGGGGAAGAAACACACTAGTTTCTTATCTGCGAAGCGAAACCGGTTCTTGAATTCAGGAAGGAACGCCTTCAGCGTAGGATTGCGTTCCGCAACACGTACGCTGTTGCCGACTCTCGTTGGTGAGGAATAATAGCGTCGAAGACACCTCTTCACTGCCAGTGGTAGTCACGTACATTTCACGGTTCATTTGAACTTCTTTACCCCTCTTCTTATTAAGTTCACATACTTTCTGCTCCGTGTTTTTTGCGTACATTATCGTCACGTAGTCACCAACCACGTGTACAGTGCCTACTTACGGGCATTCAACTTATCAGATCTTTATTTTTGCTTGTTCTAAAACCATTTTAGGTGGTAAGCAAATAGAAAAAAAGAGGTATCGGCTCTTTTTCCCCTTCAAGTGCTGTCGACACATCAATGCCTGTAAATCGCACTCTATATCGCACAGCTGCCTGCGCTGGCGCCTGCCTGCTGACTCTACTCTACTGCTGCGTCTACGCATCCGCGAAGGCGAGCCATGGTTGGGCAGCCTGTGACTCCTCCGTGGTGCAGTCCAGCGGCTACATCGACATCCCCGGCGTGGCTGGGACGCAGAAGCACTACTTCTACTGGCTGTTTGGCCCGCGTCGGTGGCCGACGGACGGCAGCCAGCCGCCGGTGATCCTGTGGATGACGGGTGGCCCCGGCTGCAGCTCCAGCATTGCGCTGCTGAGCGAGTTGGGCCCCTGCCTGATGAACGAAACCTCCGGTGAGCTGTACCGCAACGCGTACGGGTGGAACGATGAGGCGTACCTGCTGTTTGTGGACCAGCCGACGGGTGTAGGGTACTCTTATGGTGACAAGGCCAACTACGACCACAACGAGAGCGAGGTGGCGGAGGACATGTACAACTTCCTGCAGGGCTTCGCGAAAAAGGTCTCTTTGCCGTCCATCACGGGTGCGAACGACTTCTACATTATCGGTGAGAGTTACGCCGGGCACTACGTTCCCGCCATTGGCTATCGCATTCTGCAGGGCAACCAACGTGGTGACGCCCCTGTGATCAACCTGAAAGGTATTGCGGTTGGCAACGGCCTGACGGATCCGTACACGCAGTACCCGTACTACCCGTTCATGGCGTACGAGGGTTGCAGGGAGCAGCTTGGCGCACCGTGTGTGAACGAGACGATCCACGACCAAATGTTGTCACGGCTTCCGGAGTGTCTGCAGCTGATCGAGCAGTGCAATGCATGGTCGACGGATCAGAACGACGCTTGCTTGAACGTTCACTCAGTATGCACGAGTATTGCGTACCTCTACAACTATACAGGTTTGAATGTGTACGACGTGCGCAAGCCGTGCGCCGGAAACAGTCTCTGTTATAGTTTTGACAACCTCGACAGCTTTATCAGACGCGCCGACGTTATGAGTGCGCTGGGTGCGCAGAGCGATATTGTATGGCAACAGTGCAATATGGAGGTGAACGCGATGTTCGCACGCGACTACCACCGCAACTTCAACTACACCATTCCGCCAATGTTGGCTGCAGGCATTCGTGTGATGATTTACGCGGGCGACACAGACTACATCTGCAACTGGCGTGGCAACAAGGCGTGGGTGACGGCGCTGGACTGGCCTGGCAAGGCTGCCTTCAACGATGCACCGGATGTGGAGTTCAGCGTTGGGGGTCGCGCGGCTGGTCAGGCGCGCACGTACAACGGATTCAGCTTTGTACGTGTCTACGATGCGGGCCACATGGTGCCGATGGATCAGCCAGAGGCTGCATTCTACATGCTGCATCGTTACCTTCAAAATGAGCGGTTGAGCATATGAGAACATTTGCAAGTCTGGCCTAAGTGTAAGCTTTTTTGCTGGGGTTTAAAGCCCAAGAGTGCTTCGATTGCGACCCGAAGTGCGTATGCATGCATTTGTTGAAATTGAAAAAGTAGGGTAAGAAAAGGAAAACTAGAGCACAAGCCAAGCGTGCCGAGTAGAAAGAGGTTCATCGTTGTGGTTAAGGAACACTTGTCGCGCTTTAGTTGGCTATGTAGTGCCTTTTACTAAGTGTTAGTGTGCTTAAGCTGTCTTTTGGAGGCGGGAGTTGTGTGTGTGTGTGTGAGGGAGAGGGTCAACAAGCTGTAGCATGAAGCAGGGGGGTACACAGGAGGCAACTGCTTTCTTTCTGCTTCTGCCCGGGTTTGTTGTGCGAGCCTCGGCTGTACCTTTTACGTGGTCCCCTTACGTATTGTTTGCTTCTTCTCGCTGAGCAACTCTTTTCCCTTTCGCGTTGGCGTCATTGTAAGAGCAAGCAAACAATCAATCTTTGGTGCGCCGCGCTGCTCAAGTTTTTCCCTTGCCTGGTTTTCCCGCTCTAAGGGGACCTTATGCTGGAAACAGACGGTTACTACTTATGATGGGCCTTGTAGACTTGCGGAACGCCATCCAGACAGCGCTGTGCAGATTCCGTTAGCGAATCATATTGTTGTCGAGCCTTTGTCTTAATTTGAAACTTCTGTGTTAGCGAACTTAACGCTCACGTTGTTGTGATGCTACGAGCTCTACTATCATCAAAAAAAAAAAAAGGCTCTTAAACTGCTTTTCAACAACTCACGGTGTTTTTCTGGGGGCTTGGGGCTGTCCGTTCATTGTCGTTGCGATTGGTGGAAGGGCTCTCTGTCTCTCAAAGCAGCATTCCGTTCTCATGGGTAAACGTGGCCTCCCAAAACTGCTTTTGGCAACAGCTCAGCACGTCTTTACTTCTCAAAATGATAAAAAAAACGCAAAAGCGCATGCTCTGACTTCGACTGTTGCGTAGCACTTTGCTCTCACTCACTTCACTCAGAAGCGTTCTTTAGCCTGCTTCAGGGCCAGTTTTTTAGTAGAGCCAATGGCATGCGGACTGCCCTCGCCATTCTTATTCCACCTGTCGACTTCATTTTCAATTCAAAGTTGATTATTTTTCCGCTCAGCAATTTGCCTTCTGAACACAACGGCTTGTCCATTTTCAGTGAAAGACGAAAGAAACGCTGCCGTCGTTACATTACAACACTTAGTGCTTTTTCCGTGCAAGCTGCAGTTGCTTCTCGTCTTTTTCCTTTTGAGCTTGTGTCGCCTCAACACCCCTTTGTTTGTGTGAGCGTGCTTCGTGTACTTGTTCGACTAAGTAGCACGCTGTTCTCGTCGTTGTTTTTAGCATCCACTCACGGCAATTTTGATTGGTTCCACGTAGCAGTGAGTCAATCGCAGATCTTGAAACACCACTCCCCCTCTTCACCTTTGTGCGTTGTGTACTTAAGCCATTCGCCTGCTGCTGACAAACGTATGTATATACACGTGTACGCTGCTGAGGTTCAAGACCTAGATTTTCACCTCACGCTTTCTAAACCAATTGTTCGAAAACAGTAGTGGTGGTTGAATTCACAAAACCATGGCGGAGTGCATTATTGATCAGATACTGCGCGTTGTTTTCTTCTTCCGCTTGCATGATTACCTGCTCTGCCTCGTCTGCGGCTTAGTCGCTTTTGGCGTCAGCAAAGCCCGTCCCCACTGCCGCCTTTTTTCATGGGCCGATAGTACCATCGACTTCCCCTACGGCGGCACCGGCGCCTTTCCCTCCTGGACGCTGCCCCTTATCGCGGTGCTGCCCGGGGTTGCCTACGTGATTTGCGAGGCAATACGGCATCTGTGGTGGATACCGCAGTGTGCGCCATCATCGTCATCGTCGTCCTCTGTTTATGAGTTGCGTCAGCCGCCGCAGCCTTCATATGAACATGATCACAGGAGTGCTAATCAAGGCGCTGGAGAGGGAGAACAACGTATTCAAATAAAGGAAATGAGTGAGCCGCGAGTGCAAGTGATTGCGTCCCCACCGCGACCCTCTTCTTCCTCCCCCACACCGTTCTTACCGCAGGAGCAACAGCTTCAACAGAACCAAACAAACGAGGAAATCTTTGTAGAAGTGGAGCCCGTCGTAGGTACGAAGAAGCACTCGCAGGCGTCCTTAGCAACGGTATGCGAGATGCCCGAGGACGTTCAGGAAAACGCGGAGACCACGGGGCGTGCAGATATCCCAGCAGTGCAGCTCGGCTGGCTGAAGTCAAAAAACACGATGACATCAATTGCCATCCTCGAGACCATGCCGGGCGTGAAATCTCGCACTGTGCCATCGCAACGCCCTCCGCTGTCGGGGCAGTTCCAACGGCCAGACTCTCCATCGCGTCAGCCTTATGACGTTAGCAACAACCCCATCTCGCTCAGCAACAACAACAACAGCCGCGGTAGGGGTGTAACCAACGCCCAGAATTCATTGTCTTTGCCTTTACTCGCCCTTTCTTCGTCGTCGCGTCATCGCGAAGATGGTGCCGCTTCAAAATTCAACGCGCCGCTGCGGGCACCGTGGCAACGCTTCCTCACCCACGCGCACACATGGGTACTGACTCAAGCTTTCGCCGTGACCCTCGCTATGCTGGTGACGGACTCCATTAAGGTGTACGCCGGTCGACTCCGTCCAGATTTTCTGTCGCGACTGCGCCGCGAAGGCTACAGTGAGGCCTCGGTAGATGTTGACTGGTGTAAGGTGGGCAGGAAAGGGCGTGTGTCCTTTCCCTCAGGCCACAGCTCCATTAGCTTTGCCGCCTTTGTACCTTTTTGCTTTTACGTCATGCATACCTTGCGTGTCTTCTCCCGCGATGGGGTGCCGCTGTGGCGTGTTGTGGTAGGTTTGAATCCGCTGATTTTACCCTTTACGGTTGCGGTATCCCGTACGCGGGACAATCGGCACAACTTCGATGATGCTATGGCAGACAGCTTAATCGGTATTGCGAGCGCGCTGATCGCGATTGGTGCAAAACTAACGGTAAACCGCCGGACGGGCCAACTGATGCCACGGCTGCCGCTGCGCGAACAGTGGTTAGTATCAAGGATCACACTCTCCCCCTTTTCTTCATTGCTTTTGTGGTGCTTCGTTCCTTTCCATCTTTGCGTCAATTTCCCTGCAGTGCATCGTGTGGTGTTGTGCAAAAGACTAACATGTTTGTTTTTTTGAACTATCGTGTGCGCCAACGTCCTTTTCCTGCATTGCCAAGTGCAATCTGCTATCGATGCTCTTATCGTTTTTATTATTGGTGTCTCTCCTCGAGTTCTACGCCACTGACTTCGAGGTAGGAAGAAACAAAAAAGGAAAAGAGAAACCTTGTTGCTGTTATTCAGCAATGTGAACGGACGATTTGAATGACGTCATGGAGTTAATAGTTTACTCTATCCGTCATTTCAATTAGAACGTACAGCTTATGTTCTGACGCTTGCTGCTGAATGCGCTGTTCTGCAGAGCACATTCTGGTTGTCAGGCCACAAACCATCTCAGTGTGCTTTTGAATCCCTGCTTCTCCAACTTTTTTTTTTTGTTGACTCTTGCTTTCTGCGCACCAACCTTGCCAGCACTAACAGCTGTATCCACCAGCTCTTGTTTTGTTCTTACTACCGTATCTCTTCCTTGTCACACCAATCTGAAGAGAAGGAAAGCACCAGCAAAAGAATGGGCTCCATGCGCTTCGCCCGTCACTTTTTTCTATGGCGCGTGCCGGACTACTTGATGATCATCGTGATAGCCATCATCGCCGCCGTCATCGGAGCGAAGGTGCATCCGCACTGCCGCGATTTTGAGTGGACTGACTCGAGCATCAGCCACCCCTTTACCACCAAGGAAGCCTTCCCCATGTACTCCGTTGTCATCGCAGTCATCTTCATTGCTTTGGTTTATTTCGTAGGCGAGCTGTGCGTGAGGTGGAATCGCCCGGCGGGTAAGCTGAATATGTGCCTGCACATCAATGGCTGGATCGTTACCCACGCCTACAGCATCATCCTCGCCTTTGTCTTTGTGAACGTGTCGAAGCTCTACGCGGGCCGTTTGCGTCCTGATTTCATTGCCCGTCTTGCGCGGGAGGAATTACTGAGGCGAACTTCACAACCTTCACGCGCAAGCAGATCTGCCACGCCGCACGTGGCGGCCGCCTGTCCTTTCCTTCCGGCCACAGCGGCACCTCCTTCGCGGGCTACGTCCCACCCTGCCTATACTTGATGGGGCTAATGCAGACATTAAACGGGGGTAGGGTGTGGCTGGCTACGATTGCCCTTCTACCGCTCGTCCTGCCCGTCGCGGTGGCGGTGTCCCGCACGGTGGATTACCGCCACAATTTCGACGATGTCCTCTGCGGCAGCATCTGCGGTGCCATGTGCGGCATCTTCGCGGTGCTCATCAACTTCCGTGTTTCGGTACGCGGGGAATGGACACTGCGCGATCACCCGGACGACAAGATGGAGATGCGTGCGAGGCCGCAGACGATTCTGACAGACGACAACGAACGCCTGCGGCCTATGGAGGTGCACAGTGGGAAGTCCAGCAGCGGCAGCAACAGCTACAGTGACTCGGACAGCGAGGCGATCGAGGTTGAACGAGAGAGGGAGGCTGAGGTGATGGTGATGGTGGGGTCGGCACAGCACACGTCAGCAAACAACAAGAGCCTCCATCAGGGCGAGGCAAAACACCTTCCTTCGTCACCGGCGACGAAGGTGCCAACTGGTAGTGACTTGCAGTTGTCGCCGCCCCCGGCGGCCTCGCTGCACGATGGGTATTGCATCTCGCCTGCAGTGCACCAGGGGTGTGTTGTGAGCCCTTCCCCCTCCATTTGCCATTCGTGCACGTTTTCCTCAGCGCAGGCGAAAGGTCAAAGCAACAACGGTGTTGTTGATGACAAAACACACTGGGCCGAGACGAAAGAGCTGCAGGACGTGGGATCGCCGACCAACTTAACCCCGTCGGGGCGTCGGAAGTCGTACGGTGATCCTGCTATTGTGGAGCGCTTCTTGTCTCGGGAGTGAGGAAACGAAATGGCAGTGGCAACGACAGCAGCGGCAGGAGAAAAAAAAGAACGAAAAGAAAAAGGAAATAAAATGGTGTCACCGGCGAAGCGGGCTGACACTTTCGACTGCTTTCTTCACCACGCCACATTACCGCTTTTCACATAGCGCGCGCGGGTTAGGTAAACTCTCCGCATGCCGTGCTTTCTAACGGCGTTCTTGATTCCTCCCTCGTCGGCTTTGTCTTTGGCTTTGCTTCGCTTTGTTCTCCTCGTTTCTTTCCTACGTACTCCCGCTTCCATTCTTTTCTTTCTCATGTGCAATATCTTCGACTACTTTTTTGTGCTGTGTGTGTGTGTGTGTGTGGGGAGGGAGGGGCGGAGTCGACAGTGCGACAACAGCTTTCTGCTATTCGCTAGGTGCAGCATCCTGCTTCCAGTTTCTTTTTTTTTTCCCGTCCCCGGGGTTGCGGTGTAGATACGTGCTCTTCCAGCGGATTTGTAGGGAGGTGAAAGGGCATATGTATTATCACGCTAATGTAGAAACCGTCTGAAGTGAGGGAGTCTTCGTTTTAGAGAGAGCCTTACCGCACCACTGAAGCTTTTGCTAGAGCAGGTTTTGTTTCAGATTGGTGGACAATTATTCACTCAGCTTTGCTTCGCTTTAGTCCACAGGGATGGCCTCCCTTTTTTTCTTTATTTGCTGCATAGGTCTCTAACCGCGAAGCATTTGGGGTAGTATGTTCTTGTTATCACTTGTTTCAGAATTCCTCTTCTGTACTGCGCTTCCTTTTTTTTTTGTAGAGTCTTCTCTAGCTGTTGAAAACTCAGTTGGTGCTGTTTTATGTAATGGTTTCTTTAACACATTTCTCGTCTTCCTTCTCGTTGTTTCGAGGTAACTTTGCTTTCCGTTGTGGTTCATGTGCGCCTCTGACGCAACTTTATGTGATTTATGGTTTAAGTGCTGTACTTACTCGAGTGCTTGTTCTTTCTCCTTTACTGTTTGTGGGTTCTTGCTGCTTTCAACGTTCTGGACTCAAAACGTTTTGAACAACAAAAACATGGCGACAAATAAACCTGCCATTAGCGCTTTCTCTTCACGGTTGTTTGTTTTCCTCCAAGTAAACAACCGTGAAGAAGTTGCGCTGTTATCGTTTGCGCACTGTTTCATCTAAATTGCTTGCTACCACCCAGTTTTCCAGTCGCTGATCTGCTTGAGTGTGCTAGCAGCGGTGAAGCTGCAAAATCGAAAAGTGATGTAGGAAAAGAAGGACAACCGAAGCGTACGGCAGTTGCTTGCCGTCGCAATAATACCTCTTAGTCATTAGCTATCGAGGTACATGGAAACATAACGGCTTTTCTTCACTAATTCCCCGTACAAAAACGACTAGTCGAAGCGCTGTCTGTTGTGGTGCTGAAACTGGTGCTCATTAATGGGATATTTGAACTTGGTTGTCTTATCGATTGGGTTCTTCCCTTTCCAGGCAGCAGTTAAGAATGAACTTAACGTGGTCAATTCTACGGTACAGTTTTTTTTTTTTCTATGTTCAGACTACACTTCGACTCTGATTGACCACAAACCGTTTTCTCGACCTTTCCCATTTGCACTGCTTGCGAAGCACATTCTTTTAGCTCATACTTCAACTGATGGCTATCTAATTCACTGTCTTTAAAAAAAACTCTGGGGTTTTAGCAGGGAAGAGAAATCACTCTGCAGCCTATATTGATGAATATTCGGCTGGGAGGGTTCTTGAAAAGTGTGTGTGTATAAGGTCACCGTGGCGAAAGTACTGCAGTGACGAGCGGGCCAACTTGCACCCCTGCGGACATTTCGGATGTGTACACGTGTTGAGCCTCCTGTTTTACAGCTTGTTGTAGCTGTACTCTGTCTAACTGCTCCCTTTCTGTCTGTAATACGTGGAGTCTGAAGCTCAAAAAGAGATGCGCACACGTCAGGTAACAACGTATGTTAGGGGCATTACGTAAGGGTGCGTTCTCACAGATAATGGCAAATTCGTAACAGTAGCGAGTCAAATGGAACATTAGAGAGCTTATATGTTATTTCGGATTGTCTGGTGAGTTTTAAACCCCTTCACACTCGTTGTGCGGGTTGATTCGAGTAGTTCGGGAGTGGTAAGATGAACACAATTAGAGATTTAGTTTTGCTGCAAGTTCGAAGCTGCTTACCCCGTAAATCAGTTGATCCCCTCCTCGTCTGCTGCTTCCTACAGCTTCTTCAAACGAGTGTTTCTACAGCTTCTTGATTGCAACTCGTAAGTTGTATTCTTCCTCCATACGTGACGTGAGAAGAGTATACAATCTGCAGTGTCATTCATTATGCTGCGTTGCGCTCTCGCACATACTGGGCGGCGCACCTCGATCCGTTGCACCCTCTCTTCGCCGTCTATTGTCAGCACGTCTCCGATGTTTGCAGTGATACTCTCAATGTCCTCACGGGCTTTTGTCCAGGGAGCCCCGCCGCCGCCGAAGCAGGACATTGACCCACGTCGCAAGCAGTATTTATGCAGCTCTCACAAAGACGAGATGGAAAGCAAGTACAAAGAGCGTCAGCGTAAAATTCACGAGTACTTCGCCACGCACGAGCCGAACTGTCCGGAGCCGCTGGAGGACAACGCGTTTGTGAAGGGCAAATTGGGATGCGCCGGCGGTATTTTGTCGACCACCGCGGGAAGATAGATGCCTCGGCGTTAAACGACGCCCTCGCCGAGAGTACGAATGCCATGCGAAAGTAGAATTTGCTGAACGCAACGAGAAAGAAAAGAAAAAACGGTGAGACCCTCTTCTGCCCATGTCTAATACTTCTTTTGTCAAGGCTTCAGTTGGAGCTCCTCGTCTCATTCTTGAGAGGGGGCCCTTTTGTTGCACATAGCTTCCTGATGGGCCTCTGCTGCGTGGTGAGTATTGGCATTTCATCATCATTTACGGCTTTATCGTAGTGCAAGAGAAATCTATTAGCGAAGCAGTTTGATGATCTGGTTGCTTAAGTAGGCAGGGAAGACAATATGACTCGTTAGACGTCTGCACAGCTGAAACCGTACGGCATCGTTGCGAAAGCAACCGTTCCTTTCGCGATGCCCTTTTTGCTGGTACAGACTTCGTGTTGTGCAGCAGAGTCACGATAGGTGCGAGGCACTGATTAATCCGCCCTTTTTTCCCCTTGTCAGTCTCCGTGTGTCTGTATTTCCTGTCCACTTCCTCAATCTCTCTGTAGCTTTTCGTTTCTTTGCCTCACCTTTCCGACAAGAGGGAGGGAGTTCAAAGAGCCACACCGGTTTCACTTCAAGCCCCGACGTTATAACTCTTCATTGACGGCATCTTTCTGTGCAATTAGCATTTGCGTACATTTTACCTCAACAGTTCTGTAAATTTAGAAAGTAGAAGGCACGGGAGAAAAGTTCCCGTCTAGCTGCTTTGACATTTCTTTTTTCTAGTTCGGTGGCGCTCTGCGACCTTCTTCTACTGGGGAACACTCCTTGCTCTGCTTCTCGCCCCCTTTCCGCGCTCATCATTGCTTTTCTTAGTCTGCAACAGTGCTGCTTTTTTCATTAGGCACAGTCCAATCTTTGCCCCCATCTACCTTTGTAGCCGCTTTCGTTTACTATTTTTTTTTGTTTAAATCCAATCGCCTTCATCTTTCTCCGTTTCGTTGGACGTTCTACCATGCTGCGTCGCTGCTACATTTTCCGCAGTGGACACGGCGGACTTGTTCCCCACCAGCAAAGCCGCCGCTCATCTGGACCAGACTGGGTGATGGGCCGCGAGGTGCCCACGCCCCCGGCAAAGGGCACTGCTACGCTGAGTCTGCACCCCGGAAGTGCACAGCAAATTTCAGCTGAACACGCCGGAGGTGCACGAGGTGAAGGTCATATCCACCCGCAGCTCGCTCAAGGAGCTGCACCACTGTGTGACGGTGCGGCCGTCCGAGGCGTCGATTGAGGCAACTCTGCGGGGGTGAACGGGGATTGAATCACCACCGCAAGAAGACGAACGACACGCCGATGGCGCGGGCGAACATCGCGGCGAAGCTGGCGGCAGAGCACCATGCGAAGACGCGTGATTTCATGGCGCACAAACGCACCCCGCTGGAACGCAGCGCAAAGTATGCGAACAAGATCGACTATCCATCCTCGCAGTTCTCATTGAGGATCGCATCAATCGGCTGCGCAAGATCGAGAACACAAACCCGAACGGGTTCGTGAAGGAGTATATGCCGTGGGAGCCAAAGCCGGCTCCGCCGCCACCAAAGTCGAAGTAAAGAAGTATTATTTGCCTCTTTCTGCTCCTGTCTTTTGCTTATCGGATGGTTAGTCTGCTGAGAGGTTTGGGTGACGGAAGTGCTTTTTAGACCCTGTGTTCTTGCTTGGGATTAGATACGTTACACACGAAACAGACAAGCAAACAAAAAAAAAAAAAAGCGCCAAGTATCTTCTTTGCTCTTCAAGTCTTCATACCAGGGTTTATCCGCTTTTGTATGTAGGTGTGCGTGTCTCTCTCTTTCTCTCTCTGTGTATGTATGCATGCGTAGGTTTATCGTATACAAAACAGACTCGAAAGTAACACTTAGCAAAGAAACAAAAGCACTGCGAGCAGATTCACTACCGACGGGAAAACTTGCGTAAGCTCATCCTGCTCTCAACGGCTTGCGCTTGTTCCACGCACACGCACAGAAAAGCTAAATTCATATGTACTTTCGCTGGCATACTTTCTTTGTTACTCCTATGGATATTAAAGACACAATCAGCGTGCATCCTGAATTATCAAAGTGCACGGCTCTGCTACTCACTAGGACTTTACGAAATGTACTCTTTATTGATCGCAGATACTATCTGCTGTCC